>CM076583.1:771832611-772432611 GCA_034641835.2 Pinus albicaulis | reverse complement strand
GTTTATATTAATGTACCAATGAAAAAAACTCCATCTATTACATGGGTATTGCATGATCTTTCTAGAGTGTTTCTTATTCGAAAATACTTATCATATTCCTACTCATTGGTTCATTTAAAAGCATAGAATCTAGATTTTTCCATGTTTTACACTTTATAAAAAAAATGTTATAAATTAACATTACATCCTTTTTCCTATTCTCATGTAATTCAAAGCCTAATTGACTGTGATGTTTCCAGCCAGTATCACTAAGACATGCCTTCAAAATTTGTCAATTTATGTTCTTTCTTTTCATATGAACTTAACCATAACTCTTGCTCCAGTACCTGTAGAGTCAAAAAACTCTTAGTGCATCTCCCCAAAGTTTCCCTGAAGACCTTTTTTGGATAGCCCGTCTGTCTGTGTGTTTTTCTCTCTGAAGATATGCTTGAAAATGATGGTGGAGAATTAAGATTTGAGCTCTTTAATTCTGTCTAGCCATGCGCTAAGGCACCCCGGATTGAGAGAGGTACCCAAATATGAGAACCTATGAGTCACCAAATATCCAAATTTTGTCCAGATAAAGCTATGATGTGAACCACATAAGTCCCCATAGGGCCAATATTTCAGATCTCATATTGGTCCCCATACCATCATACCAGTGAATTTTATAGTGGCATGTGGGGGAAATCATTAGCTATGCCCCACAACCGCACCTCGACTATTGGGATGCCCCATCAAAAAATCCGATTGGGCAGTGGATTTCGAAAAGTCTCAATCTCTTCGATAAATCCGATGGGGGATTCTATTTAATTTTTAATTTATCCCACAAGTTAATGATCCTAGAAACAATCGTATCCGGGCAACTGTGACCTCATCAAAAATCCATTTGTTTATGCAGTTCCAGAGACACCAGTGATATAAAACAAGGATGTTTTTGATATTCTTATCTTTCTTCAGCCACCATTTGATTAAATCTTTTGTCTTCGTATGCTCCATAAACTCAATGTTGAAGTGTTTACATATACTCGTGATGATCTCCCGAGAGAGTTTTCATGAGTAAAACAAGTGCGCATTATCCTCATTTGCATTCATGCTCAATTGCAAATGCGAGGTCCGATTTTCCCTCTCTTTTGTAAGTTTTTCCATGTCAACCATGATAAGATTATCATCTTAATTGGTGTGTTTACTTCCCATGCGTCTTTAAACCAACAACATATGTTTTGACCATGTTGTTGTGTTATCAACATTTTATAATTTTTACTAGCTAAAATTTGCCCATTTTTTATAGATCCACTTCAAGTCACCTGATAGTCCTTGCATCTCTGCATTAAACCCAAAATTCTCAGATATGTAGTATAATGATCCCACTCTGTTTTCAATTCATCCTGTAATTTCATTTGGCTGGATGTCTTCCATCTTGGGATGCCCTGAATTAATTCACTTATAATCTAACCCATATAAAAAATTCCTTTTCCATTCAGATAAGAGAGCAAAACTTCACTTATGGCCGGGGTTAGATAAATTCCCCATAATCCCGGGTTGCCAATGAATATTTTCCCACCGACTTCAAATGACCTGTGGAGATTTTCATAAAAAATTCCCCAGATCTTTTTAAAACCTCTCCATATATATGATTCCACTTTTCCATCTCTCCAACCTTTAAGAAATAATTCTGCCATTCCAGAATCTTTTATAAATTTATATCTTATAATATCATTCCATATGCCTTTATAATTTATACCCCTCCACAAAGACTTCGTTTGGAGTGCTTTTCCAAACTGCGCTAGATCAAAAATACCCCAGCCCCCCAGTTCCTTTGGTTTCATGATCAACTCCCATTTTTCTAAGTGGTACTTCCCTTTTTCCTTTCCCCTGTTCCAGATGAATTTTATCACCATTGATCTGATCTTTGAAATGATTTTCTTTGGGACAGAGTATAAATGTGCCCAATAGATAGTGAATTGTTGTAGAACAACTTGTGCGAGAATTAGTCTTCCACCTTATGATAACCATATCAAAGACCATCCATGAATCCTTTTATTGTATTTTTCGAGCAACCAAGACCAGTATTCTGTTCTGTAATTGGTAGGCTTCATATGAAAACCAAGGTACTTGAAACCATTTCCCAGTTTCTCTGTCATGAAGTTGAACAACTTACCTATCTCTTCATATAAATCCATGTCTTTTTCATTGTCCCGTCCCTGAGAAAAACTTTGTGAAAATGTCGTGAATGGCCATCCAATTTTTTTTATAAACATACCAAACAACATAACGTCGTCAATGAAGAGGTTGTGATAAATCTCCCTCCTATGGGTGATCTTGATACCCATAATTTTTCCTGCATCCATCGCTTTGTTAATTTTAAGGCTTAACACATCCATGATTAAAATGAAGAGTAATGGTGATAAGGCACAACCCTGCTGGAGCCCACTACCAGGCTTGAAAAACCTAGATGCCACTCCATTTACAATAACACCCATGCAAGAGGTAGTTACACACCCCATAATCCAATTTACTATAGATATTTCTAGGCCAATCTTATATAAAACCAATCCGAGGACGCTCCAATCCACCCTATCATAAGCTTTACTGAGATCAACCTTCATCACCCCAGCATGTATCTTCCTTATGTGAACAGAGTGTATTATTTCTTGTGTTGTTGCCACAGCGTCATGTATGCTTCTATATTTTAAAAAACCGGACTGTTAAAGGAATATGTACCTGGATAGGACCAAATTCATTCTCTCTGCAATGGTCTTTGATATCACCTTGTAAAGGGTGTTACACAATGAGATTGGTCTAAAATCATCAAATGAATATGATTATTTTTTCTTCGGAATCATTGCCAAAAAAGTCGAGTTTAAAGCTCCGCTCATGTGACCCGTTCTTTTGGATTCCTCGACCATTTCTGTGATGTCGCTGATAAAATATTCAAAGTGAAGGAAAAAGTCTGGGGTCCAACCATCTGGCCCTAGAATCTTATCAGTCTTCAAAGAATTCAGTACCGTCAATACCTCCTCTGGGCTAACTATTTTCTTCATGTTTATAACAATCTCTTCATCAAACATGATCAGGTAATCATTCACAACCCACATATACTCTTCATGCACCAAAACCTTTCTTGCCATATATAAGCCCGCTAAATGTTTTATAGCTTTGTTTTGGATTTTCTCAGTTGTGTAAATAGAATCTCCATCAACATCAATGCGCCATATATCATTAGCATTTTTTCTCCCAAAAGCATAAGTGTGAAAGTATTTAGTGTTTTTATCCCCTTCTTTCAACCATGTAGCCTGACTTTTTAAATGCCAAGTCTACTCCTCAATAAGCAAAATTTTCCTTTTTTCAGTCTCAATTTCCTTCAGCCTGTTCCATAAATCCGTGGACTATGCACCCTTCTCCATTTATTTTAAGATTAGGGATGATTCAGTTTCAAATTTCTTGAGTCTGTCAGATAACCTTGATTTTTGTGACTTCTCCCAATTTCGAACTATCATCTTTAATCCTCGGAGGGAATTAGTGAGGTGATCCATTGTCGTTGTATTCATTGTTCTTCTGTGTGACTCCATATAACCTTAAACTAGATTATTAAAATCCCAGCCCTCCAACCAGAGCCTGTTAAATTTGAAAGGAAC
This sequence comes from Pinus albicaulis, assembly GCA_034641835.2. Lineage (NCBI taxonomy): Eukaryota > Viridiplantae > Streptophyta > Pinopsida > Pinales > Pinaceae > Pinus > Pinus albicaulis. The sequence goes on along the minus strand of CM076583.1, from coordinate 772,428,994 downwards.
ACTACCTGGAGTCCTTTCAAATTGCTATTCCATGGTTATTGGCCTGTGGTCTGAGAGGACAATCGCCTCAGCCCGAGCACTCAAATTTTCCATCTTAGTGAGAAGATTGGAATTCACCATAATCCTGTCAATTCTCTTCCAAATGTATTCTGATCCCCTTCTGCCGTTACACCAGGTTGGACAGTTGACTTCCAGGTTGATGTCGCGGATATGATAAGAGTGAAACATCTTATTTAGGGATCCAACAATGGGATCATGTCTTCCTTTAGCACCCCAAACCTCCTCGTCATGTAGAGAAACGTTAAAGTCACCAGCTATAATCAACCTGTCTAGTGACAGTATGCCAACCCCTTCCATGCGATTCCAAAAGCACAATCTATCATGATAAGGGGCATATATATTAATAAGGTGTACCTGATGCTAGAGGCCTCTAAAGTAGCATGTCAGGATAATCTCTCCAAAAAACCCAAAGGCCTACAGGGTGGCCCAACGAGGATCCCACATCACGACCTCTCCACTAGATCTACCCACTGCATCATGCGCCACCATATGCCATGCTGGGTACATGGCACGAAAACAAGAGATGCATCGGTCAGCGAAGATCATAGTTTCTCGTATAAAGATCACAAATGAATTAATATCCCTACAAAATTCCCTCAGAGAGACAAATTTGTCCCGTCCCCCCATACCGCTTATATTCAGAGAGAATAGACGCATCATGGTTTAACATTGGGGGGCACCAATTCTCTAAGAACCCTGTCAATGGCTTGTGTGGCCGATACTTCCCTATAGTTACCCATCTCATAATTCGAATCCAAAACCGTAGCAAAGAGATTTATTTTTGGTTCGAGGACGTTCCTTTCCTTTTCGAATGGTAACGTTCGAAGTGGATGACAGACACAGAAGCAAGGTCGGGGATGAAGGTTTTCCGGTGTCAACCTACAATGGGACAATACCTGCATCTGGATCTAGAATGAGTAATTGCAAGTCACTCCCAATGGAATTTATGGGAGAAAGAGGCTCTGAATCTAGTGGGGGGGAGGATTGGCGCTCCACCAAAATGGGTTCCAAAGGAGAGGGGTGCAGTGGACAATTTGAAGGCATGGAACGACGACGATCGAGTGAACTATGATTCAGGATAAGGGTCAGAGTCCTAACAATTTCCCCCATATCAGTAGATACGGAGTCTAGTAGATCCAAGGAAGTCCCCCCATCTATAATCGGGTCTGACCCGTTTGACATACCATAACCCCAAACAGAAAATCAGACAGAAGCAGGAGCTTTCATATGCTCATGGAAATCTGAAGATAGCAAGGGAGTATGATTAAAATTACCCGAAAAATGCGTAGGTTTTTCCGATTCATTTGGTTGTCGAAGAGCCGACACATTACCTGCTTCTGCAACAACAATAGTATTTGATTCAGCTTTGTCGTTTGCATTATGATCCAGTCCCCATCCTTTACATGAGTTCATCAGATGGCCAGTCTCATGACAGATATGACATCAGAAGGGAATCTTCCAATAATCAAGAGAGTGTCTGTATATAATGCCATTCCATTCCAAATCTATGTTGGCAGGAAGACCCCCAGCAAATGAGACTTCTACTAGCACCCAGGCCACCCGTTTGTTGAAAATACCAACACACTTTGGGTCAACAAACTTACAGGTGCCAACACTATCCCCAATGGCCTTTAGCATGTATGAGGACCAAAATTGGATCGGCTGGCCAGTCATGCGCAACCAAACAATGTGGTTTTTTGGTGTGTTTGTGATCGGTTGGACATCCACAGTCCATCTGTGGAGCGCCAGAAAGCATCTCCCGTGCACCCAAGCTCTTCTCATGACTTCCTCGACATCTTTGTACTTCATGAAGTGATAACATTTCCAGCCATTGTGTAGCCTGCTAATCCGAGGTTCATAGACTAGGAGCTTCCTCCAAGCAACCATAAGCCAATCCTACATTTTAACCGTAGAAATATTTTCAAAGTGCCACTTACCAAGAACCGTCCTAGTTAACAGACTATCAACTCTTTCCCACATGAAATCCAAGCCGACGATGAGAAGTCAGCAATCTATGGCAGGTTTGAACGGTTTAGCCTTGTGCTGTAATTTCTTTTGATGCCTTTAGTCCGTCATTTAGCACAGTTCGGCCATCCTGAAACTGTTCACCCGGAGCAGAAACTACCCGGCCACCTTGATCATTGGGAATGACATTGAAATATTGAAATAGGGACATATGAGTGATCACCTACCTCCGCCAACTCGATGGCATACAAAAACTCGTCGTCATAAATATCTGCCTCGAGATCCCCATATTTCCTATCCATCTCTGTCACCAGGGATCGGGTCATAAAAGAGATTAATAGAAAAAATCCCAAATGGCATCCACCAACCGCCAGAAATGAAAGAAGTTAAGGCATCTAGACAGGGGCCCGGGAAAATCTAGAAAAAGGACAGAGGGAGAGAGCATATCCCACCAACTGACAACGATCACATTCAATCAAAAGTACCTGCCTGTATGCCACCACCTTCGGTGAGGTCGAAAACTTTAATGAGGGAGATACAAATTTAGCGAGTGTGATCCTCCCTTGTCGTCACAGTCAATCTCTGCATCGTCTCGGAAAAAATTTCAAAAATTAACATTCTCGGAAACCGATCCCCTTCCGAGGCATCCTTTGTGAGACCAGAGACAAGCACAATCGTCAAAATTCCTGCACATAGCTCCAATATCGCACAGAATTGACAGGGAATGATCCCACGAGTCCTCAGATATAACTCGATAAGCGAAGAATTAAACCCCTGCAATACTTAGGCCCCGAAGGACAAAAACAGAGGATCATGGGAAGGTTCACTGTTCGCAGCAGCAAATGATGCACCAGCAGATATTCCACCATGTGTCACATAACTGAAATTTAAAAATCTTACATGGTCTGGTAATGGGAATGATTGGCCACCAACATGAAACAAAACCCGTGGATTCTGGTGGGAGTCCAGAGTCCTCGGGCAAGCGCTCTTTAAGGATTTTAATGATCACTCCTTGAATCCATTGGAACATGTCAGCACCTGTTAATAAGTCTGTTCCCCTATCGATCTTAACAAATTCCCGTTCCCAACCATCGAAAAAGAAAAAACCCAATAAGTCCCAAATGCCAGAGGATCTTGCCTACAGAGCCGTGAGAGTGCTTACCTTGTTCATAAACAATAAGCCAAAAATATAAACCAGCTATCATAGGCCTCCTCCATATTTTCATATCAAAAACCTATAGATCTAGGCCATTTCTCGATTTGTGTGTGCCATCCTTTCAATGTATACAACATAGCAACAACACATAGGATTTACAAATGTGTTCATACTGTCAATCACTTGGCGAGTATATACTCGAGAACAATTCTGAGCATGATTTCTTAAGTTGATATATATATATATATATATTTTGTAATCATTGTTACATTTGTTACTCATAAAATTTAAGGAACTTTTCAAATTGAATAAGTGATTAGAAAATTGTCAAATTTATAATATTCTTCGTGTAGTTTTATGATAGGGATCGTAAAAAAAAAGTAAGAGGGAAAGAAGTGTACTCATAAAAAGATGGTAGAAAATTCAATATTTGGGTCTTCAACATTCAGCAATTTTGCAAAAGATTAGCGAGTTGAAGCAAACAGATTGACAAACGAAATCATAATTATGCAACTCAAATTGGAAATTGCTCCTTCGGTGAACTCTTGATAATGTGTAAATGTTATTTGTCAAATCGAATGTTATTGCAATTAGTAAACAAATGAATTTCAAAAAAAAATTGATGTAAATTTCCATTGTTTATGGATATTTTCTTATTATCAGATGGCAGTTGGGGTCCATTATTGCAATGTGATGGTGATGATATTGTTAAGATTAAATTTAAATGGTATCAAATCATATCATTTTCTAGCAATTAAATTTGAGGTGGGCTTATTTGATAATGTTTTTTTAATGTTATTCAATATGGATGTACGTACAATTATTTTCTTGTACTCAAAATCAAAATCTTATAGCTGCCTGGTATTTCAAAGATTTATACCTTGCATTACGTTTTATTTGGCTCATGTAGAGAAATCAATTGTTATTTATACCATTGAATTTTCATAATTGGTTATTAGTCTAATCCTTCAAATATGCTGCAAGGAAATTGTAAATTAATAGTTTTATGTAAATAATACGACAAAACATTCACCCAAGGGTCTCCAGTGTGACTATTTTTCAATTTCTATGGATTAGTGAAAATTTTGTGTTTTTATTTCTCAATATTGTTCTCATAACCAATAGCTTTTATCTCATATATCTTTCTACGGTACATTTAACTGATGAACATGCGTTTACCCCATATATTTGTTTGGAATAATTTAGATAACTATATGAGGAATAATTTAGATAACTATTGTGAAGCATCATAGGTATCTAGAGGGGTAAACGGGACCTCTTATTACACCACTGAAGACATTCAAATTGAAGCAGTTAAGGTTTTTTCAGATTTGTATAGGACTGTGGAGGACCCAGAGATTGGGGAAAAGTTAATTTACTTGGAAGATTATCCTAAGATGTATGAGGAAGGGGATTTGATGAGGTTTAAGGACAAAGTCAAACCAGATGAAGTATTGGCGGTACTAAAATATTTTTCGGTGGATGAAAGTTCGGGTCCTGACAGTTGGACCCAGACTTCTTCATGCACTTCTTTGAAGAATTCATTATGGATATTATATAAATGGTGGAAGAAGCAAGGATATCGGGAAGAATTCATGGTGCAATTAACTCTACATTCTTGGCTTTAATCCCAAAGAAGAAAGGAATTTTGACCTTTGATGATTATAGGCCCATCTCCCTATGTAATACCTTATATAAAATCATCTCTAAGGTTATTGCAGAGCGCATGAAAAAGTTTTTATCCTTGCACATATCGCTGGAGTAGTCAGGCGTTTTACAAAAGCAGAGCATCCACGATGCGATACCCTCAACATAGGAGCTCCTTCATACAATCCATTCCAGAAAAATGAAAGTTGCGGTCATGAAGGTTGATTTGAGTAAGGCCTATGACAAGGTTGATTGGGGATTCTTGAGGTTGGTGTTCTATAAAATCAGAATGGATTGAACAGTTGTTGAGTGGATTATGGGGTGTGTGGGTAATACCTCAATGGCTATCATTATAAACGGATCTGCATCAAAATTCTTCAATCCGGGGAGAGGGCTTCGTCAGGGTTGTGCCCTTTCGCCACTTCTTTTTATTCTCGTGATGGATGCTTTCAGTTTAAAAATTAGAAGGGTTGCGGATATGGGGTTGATTAAAGGAATAAAAGTCACTGCCCAAAGAGACATAACACACAACCTATTTGTATACGATGTATTATTATTCGGGATGATGGTGAGAAGCTGTTGGATTGTCCTATGGGATATTTTCAAAATTTTTTGCATCGCTTCCCGCATGATGGATAATGAAGGGAAATCATGTATATTTTATATATATGGGAAAAGGAATTAGGTGATGATTTAGGTGTATTATTTAACTTCAATACAATGTCGCTTTCTGGAGGATTCAAATATTTGGGCTTTCATATGAAACCCAATAGATACAAAGCGAAAGATTGGAACTGGTTGCTGGAAAAATATCAGAAGGGGATTAGAGGTTGGTCCATGAAGTGGTTATCCAAAGGGGGGAGGATGGTGATGTCCCAAGCCGTCTTGCAACAATATACAGTGTACTGGGCACATCTTTATATTATTCCAAAGAAAGTACTGGACAAAATCAGGAGATGCATGGCCTGTTTCATCTGGGATGGAGGTTGTAAAAGTGGGGCTTACCACCTAGCTCGATGGGAGAAAATTGCTAAATCACATGAGTTAGGAGGTTGGGGAATTTTGCATCTGGAAACATTTGGCAAAGCTCTCATAGTGAAATCTATCTTGAGGGGTTTACAGGTCTGGGGTATTTGGGGTGACATTATCAAATACAAATACCTAAAACATAGGGGACTGGAGGAGCTCTACAATCATGGTCTAGAAGATGTTCTGGGCACTTCCATAATATGGAATGGTTTTAAGAGGCTTTGGACACTGTTTATAGATAATTTAAGGTGGATTCATGGTCATGGAAATAAAATCCTTATAGGCCATCCAAATATTCGTGGTTTAGATTCATCTTTCTCTCTCATTATTGACTCGGTGATATATCTGAATCATATGGGACTCTTCTATATGGGACAGGATGTTAACGATTGGGAGGCTGCCATACCGAGATGGAAGACTCCTAGGGATATGAAGCTGAATGAAGTGATGGCAGCAGAATGAAAGCAATATACTAAATCTTTACGAGGTCTCGGCTTAAGGAAACATCTGGAGGGTGACCGAGTCTCATGGGGGGGCACAATGAAAAATGATCATTTATCCACAAATAATATTTATGGGTGTATTATAAAGAAAAGACATGGGAATGAGCAAGACAACTGGTTTAAGGATATATGGAAGGTAAATGCATAGGTTAAGATGATCATTTTCACTTGGCTGGTATGGAAAAATAGAAATCTCACATGGAAAAATCTACAAAAAAGGGGAAAATGTGGTCTGGGAATTTGTATATTATGTCGGATGGATGGGGAGGATAACTAAAATTTGTTTTACTATTATCCTTTTGCTCGAGAGACTCTAACTTTACTGTGCAATCATTTTATATTTCCGACTCCAAAATATGTGACCACAGTGGAATGTATCAGGTGGTGGTACGGAAAGGGTAGATCTTTCAGGAATATCCCTGTCCTTTTTCATTGGTATCTATGGATTGGTAGAAACAAGTTGATTTTTTAGGACAAATTAACCTCCCCGGGGAAAATTGTATAACAATTTTGAAATCCTGGGGTAATTTGAGAATTAAACAGAATCCTCCACCTGATTTATCAAGAAGAATGTGCCCTTTTGAAATTCATTATCCAGTTGGGTTTTTAGATGGGGCCTCAAAGAATCTTCGGTGTGGTTGTGGTGCATGGCTCATGATATCCCCAAACTACCACTACAAGATATATTGGTACGGGGGGATGGGAACAAATATGCGTGCAAAGATCCTGGTGCTGTGGGGATTGCTATGGTTCGCAAATCAGCTATACTTAGACAAGTTATGGGTCTTTGGAGACTCCAAATTTATAATGGACCATATGAACATTGGTACCTATTTGAATCCGGGACACCTTTCTGATTGGCTGGGTAGAATCAAAGATCTCAGGAGATCCTTCTCTTCCATATCCTTTAATCATATTTATCAAGAGAAGAATGTTGAGGCAGATCGTCTGTCTAAAAGAGGTATGACTAGGAGATTTGGTGAGATGCGCTATGAGTTGTATGACTCGACGGGAAATGGAGCAAACAAATCCGTTATCTTTTCTTAACTAATATATAGGAGCAACGAGATAGGTACAGGTAATATTTTGTCAAGGAGAACGTCTGAGGAACCTCTGAAGGAATATCTACTTCAACAAATGGAACAAAGAATCATACAGGAAATTAGCTCATTGGAGATGGAAGTTATCAACTGCAAAGGACCGATGTTGAAGCTAATGTTAATTTTTGAGTTTTTTTGAGTTTTTGTTACTGATAGAAGATAAATAGAATGATGGGATTTTCAAATATGTATAAGTTATAAACAATGGGATAATTAGAACTGAATAGAACATATGATGGAATTGTAAGTAATATATGGTAAAGATCTGTATGTATCTGAAACATTATAAGGTTTTGAGCTAGTACATCTAATATATACCAGAAGTATTTTTCATCTGAAAAAATCTAGAATCAGTTGAATATTATTTTTGATATATTTTCTTTAAATATTTTGCGAGTAACAACCATCCTTGGAATAAGAAATCCAATAGATTCCTGAACTCCCTAAATCGCAAAACACAGCTTGCTGATTTTATTTATTTATGGAAGAATTTTTGTCATGGTTGCAATCTCTTGCCCTGACAATGTAACTTGAAATTTTATGTAAACTATCCCAATTAATATGGGTGGAACAACAAAAGAGTATAATCAATTTTTTCCTTGCAATGTCGCATTAAGAAATATTTCTATTAACAATGAATTCAACCCATCATTGTAAGAAGCCCAATCTTACAAATTTGAGTTCTTAGTTTCGAATCTAAGAGTAAAGTACAAAGATAAATTTACAATTTGGGATTTGAGAGTAAATTGAAGTGAGAAAAAGCCCTTACTCGTTTCCCCTAAAAGATTTATTTTATTTTTATTTTCTCTCATATATATATAGTGTACACATTAGATGTAAGTACATGTGACTAAAAGCTAGCACTATAATTAAGCCCACCCTTAAGTTATTATTTTCTATGTTTGTACTTTAATAATACTTCAACTCTACTTATCTTTTTTCTCGAATAAAACTAAGAAATTTTGAATTGTAATTATGAGCTCCTTCGATTTTTTCATTTATAGAAAAAGAAAAAAAATGCTTGTATTTTCTCACAATCGCGTATGTGTTGCATTAGTGAGAGAGATATGTAACAACGGTGTAGATTCAAAGTTCTACTTTCTTTCTCTTTGAACTAAATTTTCTTGATTCCATCATCTTCTATTACATCAGATTTGTAAGCTTATTATATCATCAACTTAATAAAAATAGTAGCTCTCAAGTTTATTGTTCTTGCAATGAATAAAAAAAATACTTTTAAATATTATAATTACTATGTTAATAATTATTCTTCATATTTTAAATAAAATTATATTTATAATTTTATATTAAAATTAAATTACGAACTATTTTAGTTATAATCATTTAAAAAGTATATGTTAGACCAAGTCATTCAATATGTCGTTCTGTGAATAAAACACAAATATATCGTTCTGTGAATAAAACACAAATTGCCGTGGGTATGATTGTCGGTATAATCAGTTGGCTGGTTATCATAACAGGTTTGTGACTGATTCTATCTGACTAGCTATATGTCTTGGAACTCTGGCATCACGAGGTTCATATCATATGGAGGAACAAGCAAACATATTATCATCAGACACGTCTACACTTGAGGCGCTAATTGCTGCCACACTGCTGGCCGAGAAATATAGGGGAAAACAGGTGTCTGGAATGTCTAAGGGCGCAACAAAGGATGGGGTCTTTACCACCCAAACATCGTCGGGTGATAATATCGGTATATCCCACAAACTTGATACTATGGTGAATTCTCAGTGGGGTGATCAGGGCGCCCGAAAATATTATAAGCCTGTACCTGTTATCAAAGAGATCTCTTTGGACCACGACGGTCTCTGTGATCGTGTTGCAAGCTTGCAAGAGTGCACACTCATTGGGCGTTGGCTTCATTCAGAGATGGGTGAGCTTGATATGACCAACTAGGTTATATTTTCTGGGTTCCCATGCTTGGGTATATGCCGAAGGTCAGTTTGTTGATGGGAAATTGGTTTAGTATAAATTTTCTTCATGAAAATGATTGCCATAAGGTGATGGAGTGAATATGGGTGCGGGGCAGAAGCTATATGCAACTATTGTTGTGGTACTTGGGTTTCAATCCCATCCTGGATGCCCCTCGAAGCAAGCTTATATGGTTTAATCTCCCTGGTCTGTCGCTGGAGTATTGGACCATAAAAACCCTTAGAGCTATTGGTAACTCTATAGGCACAACTCGATACATTGACCCAAGGGGTATTGGTACGGCTAATAAACGTATAACTTGGATTCTGGTTGAAGTTGCTTTCCTTGGGGAGATGGTTGGAGACATTGACTTAATCTGGGGACAACGTAGACATCGACAGAGGGTTGAATACTTGGGGGTACCCTTTAGGTGCCTCATCTGTCATCAGACTGGGCATATTCAGCGAAATTGTCCATATAGGCACAGAAGGGTGACTCGGCATCGCAACATTGCCATTGGGAAAAAGAAACCCGTCGCTTCCTTATTTTCGTCGGATACGGATCTGCCAGTAAGCATATTTCTTCCTCTCATGATTATGAGAAGAATGATAAATCTGATAAAAGTGTTGCTTACTTATTGCCTTCTATCAACCATATATATAATCATATATTGGATAATAGTTGCCTAAAGTGTTTCTCTACGTTGCCCCCTCTCATATATGTATCTTCCATACGGAATGGGCCCATTGATGACCCCCATGGCCGATGTTTATCTGAGAAATCTATGCCCCTTCCCTGGTTTGCGCCTTCAAATGAGCCTTTAATTATCTCTCCCACTATGCCACCTCTGGAATGGGCTTCACCTAATTCTTCACATGAACCTATAGCGGATCAACAAAATGACTCTCCGAGAAATAACGTTGGAAGTGATCTGGATACTATTCTAAAAAACCTTATTCTGGATTTGGCTGCCTTAACTGTCTTTGATAAGAAACCTCTGGAACCTCAGCCATACATATCCCCAAACTTTGCTTCTAACATTACTGTCAGGAAAATCTCAAAATCTAGTTCAAGACATTTCCGAGGTCGCCACAAATCAAAGGCCCTTTTTCAAGGGGAGTTATTAGACTTAAAGGAAGTATCTGTTATGGCTATGGAAGATCATCGGGCCCTTAGAGCAAGCTGCCCAGGAAAGGGGGCACCATGAACTCCATTCTCTCACTTAACGTAAGAGGGATGGGCGAGCCCTCTAAGATACTTCGCCTTCGAGAAATGGTTGATGAACATCGTCCTTCAGTTATTTTTTTGCAAGAGACACTCTGTTCTAGATTGAATTCTATCTGGGCCATATTGCCTTTCTGCCCTGGGCGGAAGGCGGTAGGTATTGATGCAATTGGTAGGGCTGGTGGGATGATAGTATTATGGAATAATATGATGTTTAATTTCAAGGCTTATAATTTTTTTGGCGGGATATTGCTTCATGGTTTCTTCAGAGGGACCTCGGAAAAGATTGCTATCATAAATCTATATGCTCCTTGTTAGGCGCGTTGTGTATTCGAGAATAAGATGGAAAACTTTGGAATATTATCCCTAAATAACCTGATGATGATTGGTGATTTCAATGTGACCCTTGCTGCTGAGGAATCATGGGGTACGCGAGCGAGAAGTGACCCTATTGCTGGGTGGGAAGGATGTTTGAAACATATAACATTGTCGACATAAGACCTGTTCCTATTGTGCCTACTTGGTTAAACAGGTGTAGTGGAACAGAATACATTGCTAAGAGATTGGATCGTGCTATGATTAAACCTGAGATAATCAGGCTATTGGGTAATATGAGATCGAGAGTGATATCTTCCACTCTATTCGATCACATGGCGATTTTTTTTATCTTGGAGGCAGGAATCCAAACCAAAGGGATGGACTTTTAAGTTCAATCGGGTTTGGCTATTGGATCCGGATTTCATAGAGTTAGTGAACACATTTTGGAAGGAAGAGACTCAGGAAGGTTGCATGAACGGATAGTTTAGACTGGCAGATAAGCTCAGAAGGTTGAAAGGAATTGTGAAAAATTGGGAAAGGAACAAGAAGGTGGCACAAAAGAAAGAATATCAAAATATTGTAGTATGCATAGATAGGATATATAAGAGGATGATGGATGTAACCCCAGATGAGGAAATTTATAGTTTACTGGCTGAATTGGAGGCTCGTAAATTGGCATTATTACAAATTCAAGAAATAACATGGAAACTCAAGAGCAGAAAGCAGTGGCTCCGGGAGGGGGATTTTAATATGAAATATTTTCATCATTGTGCAAATGGGAGGTGCAATAAAAATGAAATATGGCAAATATTGTCCGCAGAGGGGGTGAAAAAGGTTTCTAACTCAGATATCAGGAAGGAAGCATATTGGCATTTCAAATTTTTTTAGAAGGCGAATGGTGGTATTGATGTCCAATGTTAGCGATGGGTTATTGATCAATTACCACTTATATTTGATCAACAGGAAAATGATGCCATGATGCAACCGATAACAAAATTGGAATTAGAATCTGTTCTAAAATCTTTTATGCGGGACAAAAGACCAGGGTCTGATGGCTGACCGGTCGAATTCTTCTTGAAGTTTTTTGACTTAATGGGAGATGAGATGCTTGTTTTCACTGAACAAGTTTGTATTTTGGGTAATGTGCCTGGAGATTTGAACTCCACTTTTATTGCTTTGATACCTAAATCTTCTGACCCTTCATCGTTTTTTGATTTTCACCCTATTGCTTTATGCAATGTCTTATATAAGCTTACTTCTAAGATCATTGCAAATCGCCTGAAAGGGTATTTATCTAGAACTATATCAGAGGAACAATATGGCTTTCTATAGGGTAGATCGATCCACGATGCGGTTGCTATAGCCCAGGAAGCAATACATACTATTCATGACCAAAAAAAGGAAGCCCTTATTATGAAAATTGACTTATATAAGGCATATGATACAGTTGACTGGTCATATATCAGACTCGCTCTCCTTAAAATTGGATTAACAATGCCAACAATCAAGTGGATTATGGCTTGCATCATCTCGGTTAGATATAGTGTACTCATCAATGGTGTACCGACTGATTTTTTCTTGGCTGAGAGAGGACTTAGGCAAGGATGTGCCTTATCAACTCTTATATTCATACTGGTGATGGACGGATTCAGTAAACTAATGAGGATGGCCACAAATGCGGGTTATTTTGTTGGTTTATCCTTTTCTCCTGAGGTATGCATCACACATTCCCTTTTTGTTGATGACCAACTTGTATTTGGGAATATTATTAGGAATCATTGGTTCTATCTATCTTATATAGTGATCCGTTTTGGCACAGCAACTGGTATTTGCATAAATAAAGCTAAATCTATCCTTATATATGACAATAGTGATATGGAAGAGATACTATTTATTGTTGGGTTTCTTGGGTTAACACAATGATGCTTATGGGTGGTTTTACCTATCTGGGCTTTCGATTGAAGCCATGCGCCTATTTTAATAGGGATTGGGATTGGCTGGTGGACAAATATAAGTATAAAATCCTAAAATGGACCAATAGGTGGCTATCTCTAGGGGGACGATATATTTTGATTCAGGTTGTTCTGTCACAGCTCATGGTGTACTGGGGACATTTATACTACTTGCCAACTTTCATTATTGTCAAAATTAATGCAATTATATCTCAATTCTTATGGGCGGGATTGTCAACAAAGAGGAAATATCATCTATCTAAGTTTTCTTTGCTTACTATTCCCAAATCATATGGAGGATGGGGTTTGTGGGACCTTAGGGTCTTCTCTAATGCATTACTCGCTAAATCTCTATGGCAAGTTCTAAATGGAAATGGGATTTGGAAAAAAATATTTGAGTACAAATATATTAGTGATGGACCATTATACAAGCTCTTTTGTGGATTTTTTGAAGCCCCTCAACGTGCATCTCAGATATGGCGTAGCTTACATAAGATAAAGGATATCATTAGCGACAGACTGATCTGGAAATTTGGTAATGGGAAACGCATTCCCATTGGAAGTATCAAGATTATGGGTTTATAGGATGTGGAGATAATTGATGGGGATGTTATACACAGGCTTAACCAAAGGGGATATTTCTACCTGTCTAACATTATATCCCACTGGGAGTTGGGTGCTTCGATTTGGAAATCTATAGTTGTTATTTGTATTCAAAACTATGATAGGGACAAGTGGAAGAGATTCATTGGAACATTATAGAATGTGGGGTTATCATACAACCGAGAGGGGGACCGGATAACTTGGGATGGATCTTTAAAGGGGAATAATATCATAGTCCATGAACTATACCAGAATATTAAAGTAGATCCGAATAGTGGGCGACCCTTACCTAGTTTCTACGCGGCGTGGGGATGGAAGATCCCACACAAAATCATATTTTTTATACGGCTTCTTAGGCAGGGCAAGATTCTATCTTGGGAGAATATTCAAAAGCGCAACAATCAGGGACTGGGCAGATGTATACTCTGTAAAGATCACGAAGACACAATTGGCCATCTATTCTTTGAATGTAATGTGGCACAAAGGGTGTGGAGGTTATTTCTGCCTCTATCTAATGATCCACACTGGAGACCTATTGATTGTGAACATAATTTTCTTTTATGGGCTGCAAATACTGGAGGTTATAAGTCTCTCCCTTATTATGTTTGTTGGGAACTATGGGGTGTGTGTAACCGCATGATATTTCAAGACGGCACCCTCGACATTGCTTGGATACACTCATTCATTTTGGGTTGGCTGGGGGGTGTGTCCACAAAAATTTTGGAGCTCATCGACCTTTCGGTTCGTAGAAGACCCCATAGAATTGATCTCCCTACTATTTACTTTGATGGTGCACAAAAGGATGGCTTTTGCGGGTGTGGATCTTGGATAAAAGTATCTGATGTGGAGAGGTATCAAATATATTGGAACGGTGGTCGTGGGACTAATATCAAGGCCAAGTTATTGGCTTTATGGAGCGGGATCATGGTTTCTTTCCATCTACAAATATCATGTATCAATATATATGGAGACTCGAAGATTATTATAGAAGGTATATAAGGAAAATATACCTTACAGGGGTAGCTTTTAAGAGGATGGATTGATCGCACTATGTACATATTATCCAAATTCCATAAGTATACTGTGAATAATATATATAGAGAACTTAATATGAGGGCTGATAAATTATCCAAGACTGGTCTGGAGGCTCCATTTGGTTGTACATCGGTTCTACATTTCAAAAACACAACACAGGTAGCCTCATTCTCTTATCCTCTGCCTTGAGTAATGTGGACTATGCAATAACACGAGGGGATTTATATCAAGTGAGCGTGTACACAAGATGAACATCACACGATTCTGATGAGCCAGGGACCTTTATCAAGCGAGCATGTTATCATATAGACCATCAAGCGAGCCTGTCACACAGTTTTCTTCATATGGAATACTTTTTTCTCTATCGATGGAGAAATCATATCAATTTGGCTTTTGTATTATCTTTTCACTATTGTTTTTGTTTATTAATGTGGATCGTATGTTGATAGGAATGATGTATTACATGCAATCCTCCTATACTCGCCAATAGCTGGTGGTGGATCAATTATAATGTGTTGATCTATTCATCTGAATATAGGATCCTGTAATGACATGTATCAACTAGATGGACTTCTTTCAGGAGTTGGTGAGATTTTGGTAACTGTATACTTTCTGAACATGTTCAAACTTGACCCCTTTACCTTGATCTTTCTGTTTTGAATGGGTCAAGAGGTTAATGTATTTCAATATATGGATTGTTTTAATATATAGAAACAACGTTTTTTTCTCTCTGAAAAAAAAGAAAAAAAAAAGAGTAAAACACAAATATTCACCTCTCTTTCTTTCATTTTTATTCGCGAAACTAAAACACTTAATATTATTTAAAACCAAAATGTTAAGTCGCAATTCATTGTTCTCCACATAGATCACATAAGTTGCAAAACACATGGCGTTTACCAATATAGAGTTGAAGACAAAAAGTACATTATTCCTAAATTTAAAAGTATTTAAAGAATAAGCAAATTTACGGTGGAACTATTTTTTTTTGCGGATCATGGTCTAACTTTGATTATTTTCGGTTGAGGATGTAAAATAAATAAATAAATAAAAATAAAAAATAAAATAAAAAAATTGGTGGAAATTTAAAGAATAAGCAAAGTTATACTGGTGTGTGTAAGGTGGAACAATGTCTATAGGGGTTATGCCTAAATTTTGAATTTTCAATGTTTAGTGTTTGTGTTCATATCAATTCCCTAGTGTGATCCATAAGCATATTTGAAACATAGTACTTATCAATCCCTAATTATGGTGGTTATCACTTATCAATCCCTAATTATGGTGGTTATCACTTATCAATCCATAACCATCAATCTGTATTCCAAATGCCCACCATGATTAGGGATTGATAACTGCTATGTTTCAAAGGTGTCATTCTCGTGTGGATCCAAATAAATAGAACCATGTAAAATAAAAAAAATATTTCATATAAGACGCGAATTGGTTTCAAGTTCATGAAGTCACATCAAGTTTAATGCCCAACCCAATATATTTCATGTTGTTGTCATAAACATGAATATTTTCAAATTTAAAACACGTGAACCTACTCTACTAACGTTCGTTGAAAATAACATAAGCAACCACAAATTTAGCATAGGTGTTTTTGATCAAATGACCTTGGAAAAACACTTAAGGGAAAACCAATAAGAGAGAGAGAGGAGGGATTTTATTTATCGGAGGAATTTTTACAACAATCAAATCATAAATAAATACAACTTATCTCCCTTGGAAATTGTGCCCAGATTTCTTAGAATTTCGTGTTGCTTCAACTCCTCAATTTCTATGTCCAAGTTTCCTTGGAAATTATGCCTAGCTGCT
Organism: Pinus albicaulis; assembly: GCA_034641835.2. Lineage (NCBI taxonomy): Eukaryota > Viridiplantae > Streptophyta > Pinopsida > Pinales > Pinaceae > Pinus > Pinus albicaulis. Next base: position 772,412,652 of record CM076583.1, on the reverse strand, counting down.
TAGAAATTTATATTATACAATGCTTGAAATTTGTGCCAAATCAACCCTTGAAAATTGTACCCACTATTGTATGACCTTTGCATTAAATGTGTTGTACCAGAGCTTGATTTTTCTGCTGCTTATTGTGCGTTTCATATTGAACAACACTTTAAAATTTGTGTTGTACATGCCTCGATTTTCACGTTTATTCTAGGGATTCATGCCCTCTCTCCATTTTTGTACATACTGCTCTCTCTTCATCTTCAACTCAGCGCCTCTTGTTAAACTTCTCCCCTTGGCTCTTTTTATTCTATTTCTCCAAATCTCATGAAGAATAGTGTGATTCTTCACTCTCTCTTTCTCCTTTTATTTCTCATCAATGACTACAATCCCTAACTCTAGATCTCAATGGTTGAGATTAAATCTCATCATCTCAAGATCAACAATCACGACTTAATTTCACATTGGGCCCACTTAATCACTAAGTGACCCAACTTTATAAAGTCACACTCTATAAAAAATCACCTTTTAGTCATCAAATATAAAAGTCACACTCTATAAAAATCACCTTTTAGACATCAAATATAAAATTCACACTCTATAAAAAATCACCTTTCAGACATAAAATACAAAAGGCACTTTGCAGCGTTATAAAAATCACTTTGTAAAGTGCCTAGAGAGTGAAATATGTATAGTCACTTCTGCATGCTAGGGACAGACAATGCAGAGATACCTATCGAGCTACAAAAAATAATACTCCCTCTTAGCGAGGAGGTACTTTTTGAACTTCTACAACTTGTATCCAAGCTCGTCTCATCACCAGTATCAACTCCCTCTAAACTTGAAGCCTGTCTTGCTACCTGTCCTGAAACCTGAGTTGCAAACCTGCTAGAACCAACCATGCTCCAAGCAGTTTGATTGCACTCCTAAGAATATATCAATTTCATGTCATACCAATTGAGTCTCCTAGTAGTACTTGAAGAACCACTCTTCCTAGTCGTCTATCCCCTCTTAGTCATTGACATTGATCTTGTATCCAATATCCCCTCCCACAGGTTGTCCCAACAACCTGTATGATTACCCATGTTTGATGCCAAGCACTATTGCTACATCCAAGGTCGTTCCCTATGAATATAGGAGCACATGTCCACCCTGAAGCACAACTCTATATCCATCATCTTCCAAGGTTGATACTTAGAGCATGTGTACCATTAGCACCAAAACAAATAAAATCCCCGTCACTTACACAAATCCTCTTGACTCTAGTTGAAATATAACACATTCAACCCCCTTTGCTACATGTGTGGTACTAGTCCCACTAATCACTTCGCAATCCAAGTTTGTCTCTGAAACATCGTGGAACACTAGCCTCATCCCTTTCATGTGATTGAATGATCTATTATCCACTAGCCATAACCCATTGTCCTCGAACAAAAAAATACTACCACATGAAATATAGGTGATAAGATAACTCATTTTCATTTTTTTTAGCAAATTCATCAATTTTAATTGATGCTATTACTGTTGCTACATGTTACTATTTCTTCTTCTTCTTGTATGGACATTAGATTTCATAATTACTAGTCTTGTGACATGCAAAACATTTCACTTTGCTCATGTCCTTCATAGAATAAAATCCCCCACTTTCCTTTATTTTACATTTTCACTTTGTCACAAGAGAAACATTCTCCTCTTCTTCCCCACCATGTTTCACATCGCTCTTGGCATTTCACCCGATCTCCTCTTGATCGAAATCATCCCACATTATTCCCCAATCTGGAATTTTCTCACAGTCTACTATCCCATCAATGAAGGCATCCCACTCCTTGGAAAAAAACACTCATGGCTGATTTAACCAGTTGCTCATCAGAGATGTTTTCTCCCACGACAACCAACTCATCTCTTATTTGAGCAACCTTGGTGAGGTATGACGAAATAATGTTGGTTTTGGTCATCTTGGTTTGCCTTATTTTTTCCTGCAACACCATCTTCCTGTTCTCATTAGTGCTCTGGAAAAGATTAATCAAGGTTATCGACATCTCAAAGGCACAAGTATTCCTCAAAACATGAGGAATAAGTTGGTTTTGATAGCATCTAGGAGTCTCTTGGCCTTAACATCCCTCTTTTTAAAATAAGTCAACTATACTTGATCAATGGGTAATGTCATTGTCTTCTCAACAATGTCTCACAACTCAAACTATTGAAGCGCCAATACAAACCTCTCCTTCCATGGGTTAAAATTATCAACCCCGTTTAGCCTATCCTCCACCCTGTTGCCATTGACCTGTTTACCAACACAAGGTTTCAAAATTTTCCAAGTGTAAACACCAACTCACTGTCAACCAAAAAGTCTAGCTTAGTTTGTTGTTATACTTGTCGTTTAATCACTATTCTTAGAAAATTTGCCCACTTGACTCTAATATCATGTACCAAAACTGAGTTTAGGCCCAACCTGGTTTCAAATTCATGAAGTCACATCAAGTTTAATGTCCAACCCAATATATTTCATGTTATTGTAAAAAACATGAATATTTGTAAACTTAAAACACGTGAACCTACTATATTCACTTTTGCTGAAAATGACACAAGAAACCCACATATTTAACACATTTTTTGGTCAAATGACCTTGGAAAAACCCCAAAGGGAAAACCAGTAAGAGAGAGAGAGGAGGAATTTTATTTCTTGGAGAAATTTTTATAGTAGTAAAATTAGCAATAAATACAACTTAGCTTCCTTGGAAATCATGCCTAGATTTCCCAGAATTTCATGCTACCTTAGTTCCATGATTTATGTGTCGAATTTTCCTTGGAAAATATGCCCAACTACTCTGAAATTTATGTTCTAAGACTCTCAAATTTTGTGCCAAGTCAACCCTTCAAAATTCATTTCTGTTGTTGTATGACCTACGCATTAAATGTGTTGTACTAGTTCTCAATTTTTGTGTTTCTTGGTGTGCATTTCATATTGAACAACACCTCAAATTTAATTTTGTAGCTACCTCGATTTTTGTGTTGCTCCTAAGGTTTCATTCCCTCTCTCAGTTGATGTACGGATTACTCTCTCTTTCTTTTCAACTTAGCTCCTCTTGTTGAACTTCTCCCGTTTTCTTTCTTTCTCCTCTTCTCCAAATCTCATGAAGGTTAGTGTGCATCTTCACTCTCCCTTTATCCTTTTATTTCTCATTAATGACTAAAATCCCAAACCCTAGATCTAAATGGCTGGGATTAAATCTCACCATCTTAAGTTCAACTACCATGACTTAATTTCAGATTGGACCCACTTAAATCACTTATGTGATCCAACTTTATAAAGTCACACCTTCTTTATTAAAAGTTGCAATTTAGTCATTAAATATAGAAGTCGCTTTCTTACTTTATAAGGTCACTTTGTAAAGTGTAGTGCCTAGAGAGTAAAATATGCTCAATCACTTCTATATGCAATGGTGTATTTAAGTGTTATTTATTTTAATCAAGGTTTTCAGATAAAATGTGCACTTTATTTTTCAGCTCATGGTAATTAAACTTGTGAGGAATTTTGGGCAGTATACACAAGAAGAAGGACTCTTACCATTTCCTAAATGACCTATACATCAGAGAGGAAATCCTAATGTGACACAAAGTTTGGGTTGAAGACGTTTCTACAAGTTAGCCCTAGAGCACAACTATGTGGTACCCCACATATCAAAAATTGGGATGTTTAGCTCTGTTTCACTGGTGGAATTAATCTTGGACAATTATAAAACATGCAAATCCCCTATAACCAAAACATTTAACGAAAAAGGAAAGATAACCCAAAATGTAAATTTAACAGAAGGAATAAAAAATAAAGTACATAAATTCCAATCTATGCTACAACAACAAAATAAAGGCACAACATAGTGCCTTAGCTTGGACTGGGCCCCCTCCAAGGGTTTGGCCTGTGTGGCCAACTATAAAATCAAGTCTCACACACAACAACACAATTACGCACACAAAAAACACAACGCCAATTATATTGTTGGAAAAAAAATGTTTTAGTAGCAAAATACAGAATTGGTTTGCCTTGATAACCAGAAATTTGTGTCCCCGGGATGAAGATGCCTCTTCTTTATATATGAAAATAAATAATCTATCCATTTAAGGAGAGAGAGGGAAGTTTTCTTAACTCCTAGGATAAATTTTTATCACAACATAATTTGGAGCATTGTGCAGCCTCTTTAGACTATTCTTATAAGCTTTTATAATTGCATTTGTTGAGGCTCGTGAACACCATGTTTTCTTTATTGAAGATTGGTTGCAATCTGTTCAAAACCCAAATCTAAACTATCTCCTTACATTTAACATGAAATCATATGCTAATCAAGTGAATAAGAATCAATATCCATTATATGGATCCTTCAACCAATACCTAGAATATTCAGAAATCGGTTATATCATGGGATCTTGTAATAATTGTGCAGGTTTCTTTCATTGGAATAATATTCTGCTTGTTGAACAAATATACCTTGTTGCAATCACATGAGGAATGTTCTTCTCACGTAGGCTCGGGATGTTGAAGTAGTTGCGAATGGTTATGCTTAGGCATAAATCCATTGCACACCAATTTTATGACTTAATTACAAAAATGTTTCCAGTTTTTGGGATGTTTCATTGGCATCAAGTTTGAGTGTATCTATTGCAACACCCTCTTCCCACATATACCCAAGTAACTAGCCAACTGGGTGAAATATGTGATGAGAGGCTACTAATACAAGATTAAACCTCCTAGATGACAGAAACCTAACAAACAAACCTTACACAACATCAACAACATCCCTAGGAGGTATCCCAACCCTTCAAGCCTCTTACCCTGGGTTAGACTGACTTTATGACCACATTGAGCCTTATTCGTAGGCACAACACAACAAGGTAGCGGTTGGGAGGCTATAGTCGTAGGCACAACACAACAAGGTAGCGGTTGGGAGGCTATAGTCATAGGCACAACACAACAAGCATGCGGTCAGGGCCCCATTTACTCAATTTTGTGCCTACAACTCTGGGATTTGAGCCACCTTTTTAGGGCTAGATCCTAGGACACTGCCCAGAACTTCATGAAAACTTAGAGGATGATAAACAACATTGGAACAATGATATGAAAGTAATCACATCAAAAAGAACTTATCTGGACCCCTCCTAGCCATGATAGGAATTTTTAAAACATGTCACAAACATTGAATCTACACATATAAACAACAAATTTGAACATAGGGGTCTCATACTTATCTGAGAATCGTTAAGAATAATTATGCGTTTACATCATTAGCTGCAATACAATATATCTGACCATAGATATAGTGTGCATTCATTTACAAGTAAAAACATGGATAGAGCCATACATCATCGTTGATAAAATACATGCTTATAACCAACACAATAACCACATAAATACAATGGATACAACAACAATAAAATCAATACATAAACCAATAAATTTTCATACCAAATACCAAAGGAATGAGCTCTCCATTACTGGATGTAAAAACCAATTGGATATGGGACTTCCATGTTCCACCCGACCATAGATTGTTATAGTCAAATCTCTCTACATCCAATCACCCCCATGCCATATTCCAAGCATGAATGTGGGACTCAAGCCAAAAGAACCAAATAAGGCACCTCGAGGCTAAACCACCTCACCCACATCAATAGAAATCAGGCTTTACCGTGATCCATCGCAGATCACTAGGCCAACGCAATAAACATGTCACAATTGAATTTACTATGATCTACGTTCGATCACTAGGCCAACACAAGCATGGATATCACCGGATTCTCTCCGCCTAAACCATGAGCAGTTTTCATGTTTCCTAGTCTCTTAGGCTTTACCACAACCCATAGTCTGAATCACGGGTCACTAGGCCCTAAACCGAGACATACTCTCCAGGATTTATCGTATATCCCAAACCCAATATTCCTAGGCCTGATGGAGAGAAAACCACCTCTAGTTTTTACCGTATAACCTGCCATTCACCGTCGAGGATTCCTAGGCCTACTGAGGAAAAACACTAACTGGCTTTACCACAACCCATAGTCTTATTCATGGGTTACTAGGCCATGTGTTATATCAATTCGGAGATCCACCCCACTCAGCTTTGAATCCATCTAGTAATCCAGCTAAACCAAAACATGAGAACTCCACAACACCATGGCTATCTGGAAATGGCAAGGCTAGGCTGAAAACACTGTCACACCTAGAAAAAATATGCCAAGATAGGAAAGAACCACATGAAATGCCCTGCATGCCATATCTAGCATGGAAAATACACATGAAAATCGACACCTGCCAAGAATCATGTTGTAGTTGTTTGATCCCTACTCCTCCTTGCTTGCTTCCTCCTTTTTCCTACTTTCTTTCCTTTCTTGGTCCATTTCCAACATGCTGCAAGAAACTCTAAGTGTCCAAGAGTGAGAGAAAGAGAGAGAGAATAAACAGAGAGAGCTCCAAAAAATTCACTGACAAAAGGTACCAACTGATCCTCAGAAGCCTTCTTATAAAAGAGGCCTCTATTTTCTCCATTTTCCATTATTTTCCTTCATTTTCCTCCTCACATGCAACCTGTGACCTTTCATCTCCCTTTTCTCCTAATTTCCATTAATTTTATAAATAAATGTGCCAAAAATTCCATTTTTCCTTTGCCAATTTCCTAATCCATAATAAACCAAATGAACACCCACTAGAATGTTTTTCCCAACATTCAACTTGAAATAAGTGTCCCATCATCTGTGGTTATTGTTTTTAACTTTTATTAAATAGAATTTTCACTAGGGTTTTTACAGAACCCTCCCACTTGGGGGACATCATCCTCGGTGTTCAACCACACATATAGCTAATAAATATCACTGAAAAGAAACCATACTGCCCATGGAGCTTTATAACATAACTAGATGCAGCATTTACAATGATCATCCTGCTAAAAAGCAAACCAACATGACATGAGAACAACATGACAAATATAATGACATGAAACCATATCGCTTATTGGAGCTTTATAACATTTCTCATGGAGGTATTTACATCCATATACATATGTACATACATCTAACCATCACATCAAAACATATACCAAAATATTGCCAGAACATATTCTAAACAAAACCAACATCACACCAAAACTGCTTTGCCTCAACCGGAAAAAAAAGGAAGGATACAGGGCCCGCATATGATCCTTCATCTCCCATGTAGCTTCATCAGGCTCAAAGTGCTTCTATTTCACTTTAACTTGCTCTATTGTTCGATTCTGGAGCATGAGCACCATTTTTCTGCAATATATACCGAGGCTCCGACTAGAATTCTCCATCGAGTTCCACCTACAATACAAAACATTCAATCACATGATCAACATATTTAACATAATTCTTAAGCAAAGATATATGAAAAAAATCATGGAATTTAACTATGGAAGGCAATGCAATTCGATAGGCCATTGGTTTGATCCTCTCAATGATCCTGAAGGGTCCACAAAATTGTGGTTCCAGCTTGGCACATGATCCAATCTGCAAGGAGCTCTTCTTGGGCTTGATGCACAAGTACACTTGATCCCCAACCTGAAACTCCTTGAGTAACATGTTCCTGTCTCCATAACTCTTTTTCTTATCCTTCACGACTTTAAATTTCTTCTTGACCACGTGCATTTCCTGTTCCACCTCTACCAACATCTCGGGTGCAATAAGTACCATGTTAACCGTATCACTCTAACTGATGGGAGTGTTGCAACTTCGCCCATATATAGCATCAAATGGACTCATCCTCAATGACTCCTTATACTTGTTGTTGTATGTGAACTCTTCCAGTGGAAGATATTCTTCCTACTTGCGTTGTTGATGCATCACATACATCCTCAACATATCCTCTAGTATCTTGTTGACCCTCTCAGTCTGTCGCACGATATTCTTCCATAAGGACCATCCTTTCTCTCTCAGCACAGATGGGTTGGCACATTAATCAAATGGATGTGAAGACTGGGTTTCTTAATGGGATCATTGAGGAAGAAGTGTACATTGAGCAGCCTGAAGGATTTGAGATCTTCAGCAGTGAGTCGCATGTGTGCAGACTCAAAAGAGCGTTGTATGGGCTGAAGCAAGCACCCTGTGCTTGGTACACTCGGATTGACAGTTATTTCACCGGAATTGGCTTCACCAAGAGTGAGGCGGATGCAAACCTATACCAGATTATGGTGGAGGGTAATATTTTAATCATTGTTCTTTATGTTGATTATTTAATACCGACTGGTGATGAGCAGTTGATACACTCATGCAAGGAGGACCTTGCAAAGGAGTTTGAGATGAAGGATATGGGCCTCCTTCACTATTTCCTTGGATTGGAAATATGGAAACGAGAAGGTGAATTGTTTGTTTCTCAAGGGAAGTGTGCAAGGGAGATACTCGGTAAGTTTCACATGGAGGGCTGCAAACCCATGGATACTCCTCTTCCTAGAAACTAGAGGAAAGAGGACGCTACATCTGGAGAGGTAGTGGATCCTACTGTCTATCAATAGTTGGTGGGTTCACTAATGTATTTAGTTAATATAATACCAGACATATGCTATGTGGTGAACTAGCTAACTCAAGCGATGGTTAAGCCTACCAAGCTCTTTTGGAAGGCAGGCAAGCATGTCATGAGATATCTCATAGGCACATATGAGTATGGCTTATGGTACAGACAGATAGATGAGGTGAAGTTTCATGGCTTTACGGATGCAGATTGGGTGGGAAGCCCAACAGACAGAAAGAGCACATCAGGAGGGGTTTTCAGTATCGGATGTACAACTTTTTCTTGGTATAGTAGGAAACAAAGATTTGTGGCACTCAGTTCAGCGGAAGCGGAATACATGGCAGCAAGACAAGTTTCATGTGAGGCTATCTAGATGAGGAAGATCCTAGTCGATTTGTTTGGTTCTCATTTAGATCCTACAATTATTCATTGTCATAATTAGAGTTGCATTAAAATCTCAATTAATCCTATGTTTCATGATAGATCTAAGCATATAGATATTCGATATCATCATATCAGATATTGTGTGCAACGAAAGATCATGTTGCTTTAGTACATTCCTACGGAAGATCAAGATGCAGATATTCTGACAAAGGCGCTCACCAGGAAAAAATTCGAATACCATAGAGACAGGATCGGGGTGAAGGATAATCCCTTTCTTGTTGAGAGGGAGTTTTGAGATTCAATAAGATGATGATCCTAGTGAAAATTCAGTACCTACACTAGGTGGGGCCTGCAGGCTATTTTTAGGTGTACGTCTTTTTTTAGAATGTTGAGAAAAGTCTATTTATAGCATAAATATATTTATAGATGGTTGAGAAAATTCTATGGATGGATGGACGTCTATTTTTGGAATGCATGTGCAAAGACGGTTCGTTGATCGCATGTCTAAAAATAGAATGCATGTCGATTATTGTTATCTTTTAACAATAATTAGACAATAAATAATAATATATTCTCTTGGAGCACTTGATTTCAGTTAACTGATGTGGAAAACCAGTTAACTGAAGGAATTTCGAGTTCAAAGGTTGGTTGGTGGGACATGCTAGTGGACTTCACTGTAATTGAGTGATACAAAGTTGTAATAGAGTTGGATGTGTAGTTATGTGAGTTGTAAATTAGTTTAACTCAGTTAAGTGAGTTAAACTTAGTTGTACTAGTTGTAACTAGTTGTAACTAAAGATACAATAGTGAAAGATCAATGAATTAAATATTAAATTAATTCACATGGAGTGATCTCACATGCAACTGAAGATTTACTACTGTTAACTACATGCATGTAAGATCCAGTGGAGACCCAGTTGAGAGATAGGTGAAAGGGACCGTTTGACTATCAGTTGTGACTATAGTGGGTGCACACTTGCAACCAAACACACATTGGAGATGCCAATGAGGATTTCGCAGTCAAGGCAAGGCAAGATCAAATTAATTCAGGGATTGTGATCAGTAGAGATCGCATAGTGGAGGTGGGTTGTCAGGAGGCAATAAATTGGTGCATGTGTGAGCTAATTTTTGTATCACAGTGTGAGACGATTGTATATTGTACTGAGAACTCTTGGATTATATTTTTGTATGAGATTTTTTCATGATCCATGATATATACATAATATATGATAGTGGGTTTTTTAGCTTTATGCCTTCCCGGTAAAAACATCTGTGTTATGTGTGATTGATCTTTCTTTATGTGTTTCTAATTGGCAATTAAATTTCTGCAAAGATTTAAGTAGAAGGATTATGTATTTAGCAGTGGCATATAATTGTTAGATCAAGAGAATATGGCAACACATAATTGTATTAAAATTTCTACATGGTATCAGAGCAAATAATATTGCAATATTGAAGCAGTAAATAAGTTTGTTGGTGGAAACAATTTGAATTTGCTGCAAGAATTTCTTGGTGCGACAGTTGAGTAAACATCGAAATGGCTTTCAATGGTTTGCGGTTAGAGTATGCACTCGAGGGTAGCTCGAACTACATTGCATGGAAGGATAGGATGGAGGCGGTAATTGAAGATAATGGATTGAAGGAATTCATTGACAATGATGTTCCTAAGCCCAAATGACGGATGTTGCATTACTTGACGCCTAGCAAAAGAAATTAGCGAAGACGAGAAGGATTCTATTGGAAGGTGTGCGAGACCATATTGTCTCAAGCCTTCATGGGAAAGCCACTCCATTTGCAATGTGGAAGGCTTTGACAGATCTTTTCCAAAGCAACAATGACCATAGGGAATTGGCACTGAAGGATAAACTTAGAAAGATCAAGATGGAGAAGGGTAATAATATTCCTAAGTATCTCACAAAGTTTGTCCAATGTAGGGATGAACTGGGGAGTGTGGGAATCATGGTTGTTGATGATGATTTGGTGAGTTTGGCTCTCTTGGGACTTCCAAAGAATTGGCACAGTTATCAAGACTATGTCAACGGACAGGAAAAACTGTCGGATTGGGAACAACTGTGGTCAGATCTAATGCAGGAGGATTTCAGGCGAAACACCAGAGATGGCTCGTCATCAAAGCATGATGATGAAGAGGATTGTGATTTGGCTGCCAAGGCAAGGAAAGGGAAGGGGAAGAAATCCCATTCAAAATCCGAGGCTAAAGGAAAGACGATGGATTTGTCTAAGGTGAAGGGTTTTCACTGTCACAAACTACCCACAGAAAAAGAAGAACAAGAAGGTTGTTGGAGCTGCAGCTGGTGAGGCCCTTGCCTCGCAATTTGAACTTGATTTCTCTTTGATCGCATGCTTGGTTTCAAGCACAATGGGATCGATGTGGCATCTTGATAGTGGTGCTTCCTTCCACATGACGGGAGATAAGGAGCTTTTCAGTGACTTGGAGGAGAAAGATCTCCAAATGCATATAGAGATGGGTGATGATGGATAATACAATGTGATCGAAATTGGTACCATTACCTTTGAGAGGGAGTCAGGTAAACCATTTATGTTGAAAGATGTTATGCACGTTCCAGGTCTGAAGAAAAACTTGGTCTCAGTCATGATGTTGGAGGACAGAGGTTATGATGTTGTTTTCAGTGATGGAAAAGCTTTCCTGCGACATAAAAAAATGGGTCAAACCAAGAGGCTAGGGTTTCGAGTCAAGAATATCTACAAGCTGGAGGTAGATGGCTATGCTGAAATGGTGGACAAAGAAGAAGAAGTGGTCAGCCAGGATGAGGGCGAGTTATGGCACAGGCGATTGGGCCATTTTCACCATGGCGCCTTGAATTTTTTGCAGCAGATTTCTACTAGACTTCCCAAGGGTACACTTGCGCAGTTAGATCAGTGCAAGGGATGTACTATGGGTAATTTTGCGAATACCACCTTTCATGAAAAGGAGAATCATGCTTCGGTGATCTTGGAGAGAGTTCACACAGACGTGTGTGGGCCATTCTTGGTTGCTTCAACAACAAAACACAGGTATTATGTTATTTTTGTTGATGAATATTCTCATAGATATTAGATCTTCTTCATGCAGAAGAAGGATCAAACATTCTCAAAGTTTTGTGAGTTTAAAACATTGGTGGAGAAAGATTCAGGGAAGCAAGTGAAGGCTCTGCGAAGCAAAGAAAAAATTCAAAGAGAACTCATAGTGCCTCATAACCCACAGCAGAATGGGGCCACGAAGAGGAAGAACATAACGATCATGGGTGTTGCACGAGCTATGCTGCATAATCAAGGCCTACCAATGCACTTGTGGGCGGAAGAATGCAACACTGCAGTTTATGTGCAAAATCGTTGTCCTCATAGAGTACTTGGCATGAGTACACCTGAAGAAGATTTTACTAGTAAGAAACCAGATGTTTCTCACTTTAATATTTTTGGCTTATCTTTTTATGTGCATGTAACCAAGGATGCCAGGAAGAAGCTAGAGCTGACTGCTGAAGTTGGGATATTTGTGGGGTACACAGAAATACCCCATAATTATCGTGTTTATTTTCCAAACAGTGTTTTCCAAACAGTCGAATGACTGTGGTGCAATGGGATATAAAATTCAATGACGAGAAAGCCATGAAGTTGTTGCTTGATGATCAGGAGATCATGTCCAAGTTTTAAAATTGCTCAAACATGGAAGTGCTCAGAAATGATTGCAATCTGAACGATCGAAAAGGTCTCGTCACTGTGATTCTGGCACCGCGAACGGTTCTCAAAATCGAGGTCGTATGTGAAAGTTATGAAGGTTTGAAATCGCCAGTAAACTTCAAAATTCATTTGACCAAAGTTGACTTTTTTAATTTTGAAAAAAATTAAAAAAAAAAAAGAATATTTCGGGAATATTCGTCAGAATATTTTGGGAATATTCCCTAGAATATTCCTTAGAGAGCGAATCAGTTGTTGACAAGTGGCATATCCTTATTCGCTAATGGTTTGACTATGTAAATTTGTGGCCAATTAAAGGGTGCCACATGGCAGGCTCAGAGGCCGCCACGTGACCCCAAGCCGGATATGTATGGTTTACCAAAAACTTTGTTATAGCGCAGGAATTGAACCGGCAACCTGCTCGCCCGCATGAACAAGCCTGATCGTCTCCGCCACATGTTAAGTCTTAACTTATATAGCAGATGGGTAATATTTAAAGTTGGTAAAGGGTTCTGATGGCGGGAGGAAGGGCTAGCCCCACGTTACAACCTACACCATGTAACTACAGTCGCGACCGGGGGGCTTAGCTCCCGGCAGTTAAAACTTATCCGCCCACCAGATGGTTAACGAAAAACGCGCATGTGAACGCTCCCAATCACAAAACCGTCACATTTGATGTTTCTGCCAAATTTCGAGTGGAGCCCGCCAATTCTGACTGTTTGCCAATTTTGTCGAGTTTAACTGGAGTTCCTCCAGTTTTGGAGGAGGATTTTGGGGGACACTGGGAAAAAAATTGTTTTTGCCATAACTTATTCAATATTCGACCAAACAAGATGAAATTTTAGACAATTTTGGGTTTCTTCAGCATTCTGAAGAGTTTGGGATAGGTTTCAGAGCAAACAGAGGTGATCTAAAGTATATTTTTCTTCAAGGAAGAGGAAGGAGCCATCAGGGCCATCATGGAGAAGGCACTATATTGGGTTGTATTTCACTGTTTAAGGTGAAACAAAAGCCATTTCTAGCTATTTTCTATCTTATGAAGTCAAATTTACAGTTGGTTTACTTTTTTAGGCATATTTTTCACTGTGTAACCATTTTGAGCAAATTAATAGAGGAAGGACATGCCATTGGGGAGCCTTGGACCATCAGATGTAGCCCAAGAGGGGTGAACTGCCTCAACAGTTTGTTGTGTTATGTTATGGTGAATTTTACTTACTATGTAATTCTGCTGTGATATGTTAAACAGTAAATTTAATTAACAAATCCTCACACATAAAACTCAGAAACAAACCAAACCTACTTTGTTTAACCTACAAGTCATGGAGAACACATTGCACACTAAATTATTTGAGAATGGATATTTTGCATAGAATTACAAATAGTTCCATTTTCAGATCAATTGGTATCAGAGCTAGAGTTTTACTTTGCATTTGTTCTTGTGCAAAGATATAGTTGACTGTTTGCAAGTTTTGATGCTTACTAGGCTTAAGCTCAAGAGAGGGGAAGGAAAATTGGTTAGAGCACAAAATAATCCTCAACCAAGGAGGGCTAGAATGCCATTAAATCCACCTTCTAATTCACCTCCAATAGCCACAGAAGAAGTCTTAAGCATGTCTTCAAGAGAAGGAGAAGTTCCTGAAGACATTGATCCTAAAGAAGAAGAACGTGTGTTCTGAAAGGCGTTCTTGGACATGACTGAGATGGTGAGGATACTCTACCAAGAAATGAATGAAAGGCTTGAAGGAGAAGGGTCAAAACACCACAAGGAAGGAGAGGGTTCTCCAGGAGGAAAGAAAAGTGATGACAAGTCAAAGAAAGGACACGGAGGAAATGGTGATCCACCATCCCCATCTTCATCCTCTTCCTCTACATCGTCATCCTCTACTTCGGTGAATCATCCTCACAAGTCCAAAACCACTGGTAAAAGTCCATTTTTAAAGCTTGATGTTAAGTTTGACTTGCCTGTGTTTAATGGTGAAGTCAATGCAGAGAAACTTGACAATTGGATAAGGCAGTTGGAGGTTTACTTGAGGATATAGAACCTTCATGATGACGACATCAAGATTCAGTTAGCCTCTTTGAGAATGGATGGTACAGCATTGGTATGGTGGAAAGCCCAAACCAAGGATGAGATTATAAAACATGGTAAGATCACTTTATCATGGGCTGATTTTATTTCTGCAATTAAAAAGCAATTTTATCCATTATCTCAGTTACAAAATGCTATCATGAATTGGCAAAGTTTTAGACAACTTAAGGGACAAAATGTAAAATATTACACCCAAGATTTTAGACGAAGGGCTCTTTTACTAGGAATTGATTTGCACAGCCAAGAGACTTTTCTGAAATATATAGGTGGTTTACACATCTATCTTATACATACTATCCTTATGTTCAATCCTACTAGTCTAGATGAGGTTTGTGTCCAAGCCACGCATTTAGATACTAGAGGTAAACAATATTTTGATGGGAATGAGGATAGTGAATTTAAAGGCAAAGGGAGAAAGAGAAATGCAAACTCTAGGAAAGAGAAGGGAAAATTAATTTTTAAAAACTGTTACAAAACAAGCCATGATGAAGACCATTGCTGGAAACTTCATTCGGAGTTGAAACCAGAAAAATTTAAAACCAAAGATAAGGCCAAAGAAAAAGGCAAGACAGTTGCAATAGCTGAACAAGACTTAGGGTCTGAATCAGGAAATGAAACTAAAAGCATAGCTATGGCAATAAAGAAAATAAAGGGGAAAGAGATTTTAAATGAAACAAATCCCAGTTCTAGGAGAGGAGGATTGAGCTGTTTCATTTGAGGATCATTTCAAAACACACAAATATAGACATACTATTTGAAAGTGGGTCACAAGCAAACCTCATCTGAAAAGACTTAGTCAAGAAGCTGAATCTTGAAACCATTTCACATCCTAAGCCATATCCACTTGGATGGATTTGCAAGGATGCTAATTTACAAGTTTCAAGGAAGTGCATGTTGTGCTTCACCATAACATCTCATTATATTAATGTGGTTGAATTAGATGTGATACTACTTGACATTACAGGTGTGGTATTGGGCAGTCCTTACTTATATGATAGGAAAGTGATCTTCCATCGCCATGAGAACAAGTATCATCTATTCAAGGATGGCAAGGAGTTTATTGTGAGAGCACATCGGAAGAAGCTAGAATATTCTTTAGTGAATGAAGGGCAGTTGAAAAGGTTTGTCAATGCAAGTCAAAATTTGACTTTGTTGACGATTAAGAAAAAAGAATTTGTACATAATCCTTTTCATGTTATTGTTGATGTAAATGATGAGATGTTTCAGTCTGAAAGCAGGTTGTCTTTGGAAGAAGATGACAAGAAGTTGCAGCAAATGTCTTTGGTGTCGATCAGTGCAGAGAACAAAGTGTCAGTGCAAGGTGGTGCAGAAATCCAAGGGAGGGACAAGCATGCAAGCAGAGAGGGCACAAAGTTCAGCAATTATCATTGCTGGCTTCAGAATGGCAAAGTACTATGGTGAGAAAACTTGGTCTGGAATCGACACAAGTACATGGCTCATTCGGAAAAAATTCGTCATGAGGATAGTTGGCAAGGTGAATTTCATTTTCAGTTTCCTTTGAAGGTAGACCATTGTAGGAACAATATGTTTTCTGTAAATTTTAGTTGTTGTTCTTCAAGTTTCAAAAATTTTCATCATGACACAGTCAAGGTTAGCAACAGTCGATCAACAGATTCAAGGAATAATTTATCTTTTTATGAGAAGCTCAATTTGATGAAATCAGGGAGATTTCAGTGGTTCAAGGTTGGAAGAGTGGAGAATCAGTCTCCTCATCTTCAGTTTCTGTAATTCAGAGAGCTTTTTGGGTCCAAAAGCTTCCCATTGGGGAGGTGTGATCAGGAGATCATGTCCAAGTTTTAAAATTGCTCAAAAATGGAAGTGCTCAGAAATGGTTGCAATCTAAACGAACGGAAAGGTCTCGTTGCTGTGATTCTAGTGCCGTGAACGGTTCTCAAAACTGAGGTCGTATGTGAAAGTTATGAAGGTTTTAAATCGCCAGTAAACTCCAAAATTCATTTGACCAAAGTTGACTTTTTAAATTTTGAAATTTTTTTAAAAAAGAATATTTCAAGAATATTCCTTAGAATATTCCTTGGAATATTCCTTCGAGGGCGAATCAGTTGTTGACAAGTGGGATATCCATATTCGCTAATGGTTTGACTATGTAAATTTGTGGCCAATTAAAGGGTGCCACGTGGCAGGCTCGGAAGCCACCATGTGGCCCTAGGTTGGATATGTATGGTTTACCAAAAACTTTGTTACAGCACAGGAATTGAACCGGCGACCTGCTTGCCCCGGTGAACAAGCCCGACCATCTCCGCCACATGTTAAGTCTTAACTTATATAAAAGACGGGTAATATTTAAATTTGGTAAAGGGCTCCGATGGTGGGAGGAAGGGCTAGCCCCATGTTACAACCTACACCATGTACCACATTCGTGACCGGAGGGCTTAGCTCCCAGCGGTTAAACCTTATCCACCCACCAAACGGTTAACGAAAAGCGCGCATGTGAACGTGCCCAACTACAAAACTGTCACATTTAATGTTTCCGCCGAATTTGGAGCGAAGTCCGCTAATTCCGACTATTTGCCAATTTTGTCGAGTTTAACTGGAGTTCCTCCAGTTTTGGAGGAGGATTTTGGGGGACACTGGGCAAAAAAATAATTTTGCCATAAATTCTTCAATATTCGACCAAAAAAGATGAAATTTCAGTCAATTTTGGGTTTCTTCAACATTATGAGGAGTTTGGGATAGGTCTCAGAGTGAATAGAGGTGATCTATAGCAGCCTTTTCTTCAGGGAAGAGGAAGGAGCCATCAGGGCCATCATGGAGAAGGCACTATATTGGGTTGTATTTCACTGTTTAAGGTGAAACAAAAGCCATTTCTAGATATTTTCTATCTTCTAAAGTCAAATTTACAGTTGGTTTTTCCTGTTTAGGCATATTTTTCACTGTGTAACCATTTTGAGCAAATTAATAGAGCAAGGACATGTTATTGGGGAGCCTTGGACCAGCAGATGTAGCCTACGAGGAGTGAACTGCCTCAACAATTTGTTGTGTTATGTTATGGTGAATTTTGCTTACTGTGTATTTCTACTATGATATGTTAAACAATAAATTTAATTAACAAATATTCACACATAAAACTCAGAAACAATCCAAAACTACTTTGTTTAACCTGCAAGTCATGGAGAACACTTTGCACACTAAATTCTTTGAGAATGGATACTTTGCATAACATTACAAATAGTTCCACTTTCAGATCACTTGAGAGGGAGCTAGACTTGCATGCAGAGGAGGAACTGCTTGTTCCCAAATATGATTCTCTAGATGTGGATAAGCCACAAGAGGAGATTCATGGAGTGGAGGAGTCCACTCACGCAGAGCCAAACATCAGAACTGACAGAAGGCGTACCACAGAAGCTGAGAGGTTGAAGCTTGATGCGAAACAGAATGTAGGAGTCCCTACTTGGCAGCGTAGACAGAGACAGTATCCTGACCGATTCACTAGATACATGGCTCTCATGAGAAAATGTATTGTGACTAAGCCATCTTCCTTTCAGGAAGCAGTGCAGGAGCCGACATGGGTAGATGCAATGGTGGAGGAGTATGACTCCATTGTCAGAAACAGTGCTTGGGAAATTGTTCCAAGGCCAGTTGATAAATCAATGGTAGGTTCAAGATGGATCTACAAGGTAAAGCAAGCTGTTGATGGGAGTGTTGAGAAATACAAGGCCAAATTTGTGGCTCGGGGCTTCTCACAGATCGAGGGGATTGATTATGAAGAAACCTTTGCACCTGTCGCACGGTATTGTTCCATAAGGACCATCCTTTCTCTCTCAGCGCAGATGGGTTGGCACATTCATCAGATGGATGTGAAGACTGCATTCCTTAATGGGATCATTGAGGAAGAAGTGTACATTGAGCAGCCTAAAGGATTTGAGATCTTCAGCAGTGAGTCGCATGTGTGCAGACTCAAAAGAGCGTTGTGTGGGCTGAAGCAAGCACCCCATGCTTGGTACACTCAGATAGACAGCTATTTCACCGGACTTGGCTTCACCAAGAGTGAGGCAGATGCAAACTTATACCAGATTGTGGTGGAGGGTAAGGCTTTTAATCATTTTTCTTTATGTTGATGATTTAATACTGACTAGTGATGAGCAGCTGATACACTCATGCAAGGAGAACCTTGCAAAGGAGTTTGAGATGAAGGATATGGGCCTCCTTCACTATTTCCTTGGATTGAAAATATGGCAGCGAGAAGGTGAATTGTTTATTTCTGAAGGCAAGTATGCAATGGAGATACTCGGTAAGTTTTACATGGAGGGCTGCAAACCCATGGATACTCCTCTTTTTGGAAACTGGAGGAAAGAGGACGCTACATCTAGAGAGGTAGTGGATACTACTGTCCATCGACAGTTGGTGGGTTCACTCATGTATTTAGTTAATACAAGACCAGACATATGCTATGCAGTGAACCATCTTAGTCAAGCAATGGTTAAGACTACCAAGCTCTTTTGGAAGGCAGGCAAGCATATCCTGAGATATCTCAAGGGCACATCTGAGTATGGCTTATGGTACAGACAGACGGATCAGTTGAAGTTACATGGCTTCATGGATGCAGATTGGGCAGCCAGCCCAACGAACAGAAAGAGCACATTAGGAGGGGTTTTCAGTATCATATCTACAGTTTTTTCTTGGTACAGTAGGAAACAGAGACCCGTGGCACTCAGTTCAGTAGAAGCGGAATACATGGAAGCAAGTCAAGCTGCATGTGAGGCCATCTAGATGAGGAAGATCCTGGTTGGTTTGTTTGGTTCTCATTTAGATCCTACAATGATTCATTGTGATAATCAGAGTTGCATTAAACTCTTGATTAATATTGTGTTTCATGTTAGATCTAAGCATATAGATATCTAGTATCATCATATCAGAGATTGTGTGCAGCGGAAGATCATGTTGCTTCAGTACATTCCTACGGAAGATCAGGATGTAGATATTTTGACGATGGCACTCACTAGGAGAAAATTAGAATACCATAGAGACAGGATCGGGGTCAAGGATAATCCCTTTCTTGTTGAGATTTAACTAGATGATGATCTTAGTGAAAAATCAGCACCTACACTAGGTGGGGCCCACAGGCTAATTTTAGGTGTATGTCTATTTTTAGAATGTTGAGAAAAGTCTATTTATAACAGAAATCTATTTATAGATGGTTGAGAAAATTCTATTTATAACAGAAATCTGTTTATAGATGGTTGAGAAAATTCTATGGATGGATGGGCGTATATTTTTGGAATGCATCTACGAAGACGGTTCGTCAACTGCATGTCTAAAAATAGAATGCATGTTGATTATTGTTATCTCTTAAAAATAATTAGACAATAAATAATAATTTGTTCTCTTGGAGCACTTGATTTCAGTTAAATGATGTGGCAAACCAATTAACTGAATGAATTTGAATTCAAAGGTTGGTTGGTGGGACATGCTAGTGGACTTCGTTGTAAATGAGTGATACAAAGTTGTAACAGAGTTGGATGTGTATTTATGTGAGTTGTAAAGTAGTTTAACTCTGTTAAGTGAGTTAAACTTAGTTGTGCTAGTTGTAACTAAAGATACACTAGTGAGAGATCAGTGAATTAAATATTAAATTAATTCACATGGAGTGATCTTACATGCAACTGAATATTTACTATTGTTAACTACATGCATGTAAGATCCAGTGGAGACCCAGTTGAGAGATAGGTGAAAGGGACAGTTTGACTATCATTTGTGACTATAGTGGGTGCACACTTGCAACCAAACACACATTGGAGATGCCAATGAGGATTGTGCAGTCAAGGCAAGGCAAGATCGAATTCATTCAAGGATTATGATTAGCAGGGATTGCGCAGTGGAGGCAGGTTGTCAGGAGGCGGTAAATTGGTGCATGTGTGAGCCAATTTTTGTATGACAGTGTGAGATTATTGTATATTGTACTGAGAGCTCTTGGATTAGAGTTTTGTATGAGATTGTTTCATGATCCATGATATATAAATAATATATGATAGTGGGGTTTTTAGCTTTATGCCTTCCCAGTAAAAACATATGTGTTATGTGTGATTGATCTTTGTTTATGTGTTTGCAATTGGCGATTAAATTTTGGCAAAGATTTAAGTAGAATGATTTTTTATTTAACAATGGCATATAATTTTTAGATTAGGAGAATATGACAATACATAATTGTATTAAATTTTCTACAACTCGTAGCATACCACCTATCCATCTTGCATAAGGACCCCACCAAGTCCTCTCTTGCAATAATCTATACACACTACAAACTCCTTGTTTGGATCTGTAGTATTTAACATTGGAGCATGTGTCAACAAATTCTTAAGTTGCTCAAAACTAGCCTCACACTCCTATGTCCAGTCAAAATTCTTACCTTTCCTCTACAATGATGTAATAGGATAAAAAAATCTGTGAGAATTTCCTAATGAACCTCCTATAGTAACCTTCCAATCCCATGAATGATCTCACCTCATCTACATTCTTAGGAGCTACCCACTCCATGATGGCCCTTATCTTCTTTGGATCTACTGCAATGCCTTCCTTGGAGACAAAATTTCTCTAGTAGTGTATATCGATCTGGAAGAAACTGCATTTTTTGAGCTTAGCATACAACTGATTCTCTCTCAACAACCTTGACATTACTGCCAAATGCTTTACATGATCTTCATAATTTTTAGAATACACCAATATGTTATCAATAAACATAATCATAAACTTCTCGAAATAAGGACGAAACATATTTTTCATCAAACACATAAATGTAGTTGGGGCCTTAGTCAAACCAAATCGAACTACAACAAAATCATAATGCTCGTAAATGGTCTTGAATGCAGTCTTGTGGATGTATTTCTCTTTGATGTGTACCTGATGATATCCCGATCTCGAGTCGATATTAGAGAGCACTCTCTCTCCCTTCAACTGATCAAACAAATCATCTATCCTCGGTAATGGGTACTTGTTCTGGATGGTCACATTGTTCATCTTCCTATAGTGAATGCATAGTCTAAGAGTGTCATCCTTCTTTACGAACAACACCAGTGCACCCCATGGCGATACACTTGGCCTAGTGTACCCTTTTTCAAGCATCTATTTCATATGTGACTTTAACTCTACCAACTCAGATGTGCTCATCCTGTAAGGTTATTTTGATGTTGGAACTGCCCTTGGCACCAACTCAATAGAAAAGTCTACTTCCCTGTGTGGTGGCAACTCTGAAATATCTGCTAGAAACACATCCTAAAACTGCTGCAAAACTAGATGCCTATTCAACACACCTACATCCTCAACTTCCTTACCTTTGTCACTAGAGATATGAACTGAAAATATCACACACCCTTTCCTGTGACCATGCTTGGCCTGCATGTCTCTCACCATCCTAGCTAATGTGGCTTTCTTCTTTCCTTGTAAAAATATTGGTATCCCATTGTCATCCAAGCATTCAATAGCTTTTTCATAGTAATCTACCTTGGTCATGTGAAGGTACAACCAATCCATACCCAATAACATAATTTATGAACCCAATGGCAATATTTTCAAGTGTGTTTTTGTAGGCATACCATTTAACATCAAATGCACAAGCTCTTACCCAATGGTGAATTTTTTTCTTCGTACATGTGTCCAACTGCACTAACAAAGATTCAACATATATTTCCTTACTCAAACCACACTTAACCACCAAGTCAGGACTAACATGGCTATAATTAGATCCAGTTTCAATATAAATAGAAATAACTTGATCACAAAGCTTACCTTCCATATCAATGATATAAGCCTGGTGATCTACCTGCTTGCTGTCCATGGATGCATAAATACGAGGAATGCTCTACCCAATATCCCCAACATTTTGTGCCTTCTATTCCCTATATATCTTAGGCCTACCACCCTAATTCTATGGACAATCTCACTTAATATTCTCTTCATCGCATGTCCAACAATCCAACCCTCTCGTACCATTACCTCCATGTTGATTTTTTGATCTATGTTGTTGTTGTGGCCTATGTCCCTGTTTAGCTGCATTAGACTTCTTTTGTGGTGCCACATTTTCTTTATCATCTTCATTCTGAGGCCTCTCTCTCTTAAGCTACCATTTACCTTTACCTTGGTATTTCCCTTTCCATCCTTGTTGAGACTCATTCTTGTGATTTGAATTTTCATAGTAATGCTTCAACTTCCTGATGACTTCCTCAAGCGACCAAGGCTCATCATACTCAATATGGGCTTTGAATGCTAATGGAAAACCACTGAAAAATCATTGAACTTTAGCCTTCTCATTCTCAATATATGGTACATACCTCAATAGCTCCAAGAATTTTGTCATGTACTCTTCATTTGTCATTTATCCCATCCTTAGCTCATAGAATTATTTGGCCTTGTTGTCATAGTACCTCTCTGACAAATACTTCTTCCTGAAAATCCTTTTGAACTCATGCCAACTCAAGTCCTTAATTTTGATGTCTCTGACCCGTTTCACATCTTCCCACCATATGTTTTCTTTACCTTTCAAACTGAAGATAGCAATCCCGGTCTTCATTTTTTATGTGTACTTATGCAATTAGAAGAATTTTTTCATCCCAAGTATTCAAGCCTCCGCATCTTCTGGTTTCTTCAAGTCTCCGTCAAAAGTAGGTGGTTTTTCTTTCTTGAATTCATTAGGAAAGTATCACATGTCACTCCTCCTGTAAGGATGATAGTAATGACGATCATGATGTCTATCTGAACTGGAACTATAATTGTACCTGTACTCATCACCCCTCCTATCCGGAGTGTCAAACAACCTATCATCTCTCACTGTGTCTGCTCTATCAAAATTGTGTCTTCAAGGAGACCAACTGCCATATGCCCCATTAGTTTTGTCCTCTTTTCCATACATGATCCTAAGTGGATATTGTTTCTGCAAATCTGACAAGCTCTGAAGAAGTATTTCATTAAATTCTGCTTGTTTCTCTTGTGCTTGTATGATCCTGTCATTATCCGCCTTACAACTCCTTATTTCTTCCTTTAGGCTTCTCAATGTGTCTGAAAAATCATAAGAGTGCCAACCATGCTGCTAATATGACTCATAGGGAGAGTCCTTGTAGTATTTTATCTTTCTATCCATGTTGATCTTTCTCTTGCCAAGCATAATATGTCATCTAAAACAAATAATAATAAACCAACGTACCTTATTTTAATTTGGGGAGGATAATTCTTGCAAGATCAACCAATTAGTGTAATACATGTATAGACAAAATCATAGCAACATATAAATTCATAACGCGTGGTATACTAGCCCATAAACATCGTTCTAGTTGGATTCCAGTCATCAATGCATGCCCATACTAAATACACAACATGCCCTAATGCATAACCATACCATTTCAGCTTGACTACACACCATCACAGGCAAAGACCATACACCAGCATAAGCGACATGTAACCAGGCATGAACGACCAATGCATGTTCAGCATATGACATCACTCAAGCAAGCATACACGAACAACACACAAGCATGACCAATATGTGACCTAGCATAAACAAGTAATGCATATACAACATGTAACAATATGTAATCAAGTGTGCACAGAGAATACATAATCATAAAAAACACACAATTAGTCATATACACATGACCACATGTTGAAAAAAACACCATAAGTCATTCCATGGTGACACCATTGCCACCATGGCCAATACAGCATGGATGTACAACCACATACACCATAAGTATGATAAACATGTACTTAATCAACAAAAGCATGACCAACACACCGCCCATCCAGTCTAAGGGTTGAACCATGCTCTGATACCACTCTGTAACAACCTCTTCCCACATCTACCCAAGTAACAAGCCAACTTGGGTAAACATGTGACGAGAGGATACTAATATCAGATTCAACCTCCTAGATGACCTTGATGAAGTGGAATCGATGGAAACCTGACAAACAAACATTACCAAGCATAAAAAACATCCCTAGGATGTATCCCAACCCTTAATGCCTCTTACCCCTGGGTTAGACTGAATTTTTGACCACATTGAGCCTTAGTCGCAGGCATAACACAACAAGGTAGCGGCTGGAGGGCTATAGTTGCAGGCACAACACAACAAGAATGCAGTCAGGGCCCCAATCACTTAGTTTTGTGCCTGCAACTTCGAGATGTGAGCCACCTTTTTAGACCCAGAGCCTAGGTCACTCCTCAGAACTTCATGAAAACTTAGGGGATGATAAATAATATTGGAAAAATGATACAGATAAATCCCATCAACAAGAACTCATCTGGACCCCTCCTATCCATGAAAGGAATTTTTTCGAACATGTCACAAACATTGAATCTACAGGTATAAACAAAATATTTGAACATAGGGATCTCAAACTTATCTAAGAATTGCTAAGAAACATTGCTCCCTTACATCATTAGTTGCAATACAATTTATTTGACCATAGATATAGTGTGCATTCATTTACAAGTAAAAACATGGAGAGAGCCAGACATCATCACTGATAAAATACATTCTTATAACCAACACAATAACCACGGAAATACAATGGATACAACAATAATAAAATCCATAAATAAATGAGTAAATTTTCATACCAAATACCAAAGGAATGAGCTCTTCATTACTGGATGTAAAAACCAACTGATAATGGGACTTTCAAGTTCCACCCGACCATAGATTGGTTGAGCCAAATCTCTCTTCAGCCAACCACCCCCATGCCATATTCCAAGCATGAACGTGGGACTCAAACTGAAAGAACCAACCAGGTCATCCTGAGGCTAAACCACCTCACCCTCATCAATAGAAATCAGGCTTTACCATGATCCATCCTAGATCACTAGGCCAACACAATAAACATGTCATAATTAGCTTTATCGTGATCTACACCCGATCACTAGACCAGCACAAGCATGGATATCACTGGAATCTCTGTGCCTAAACCGTGAGGATTTTTCTTGTCTCCTAGTCTCTCAGGATTTACCGCAACCCACAATATGAAACACGGGTCACTAGGCCCTAAACCGAGACATACTCTCCAGGCTTTACCGTATATCCCAAACCTGAGATTCCTTGGCATGATGGAGATAAAACCACCTTTGTGCTTACCGTATATCCCGCCATTCACCAGTCGAGGATTCCTAGGCCGACCGAGGCAACACACTATCCGACTTTACCACAACCCATAGTCCGGTTCATGGGTTAATATGCCATGTGTTATATCAATTTGGAGATCCACCCCACTCAACTTTGAATCCATCTGGTAATATAGCTAAACCAAAACATGAGAACTCCACAACACCATGGATATCCAGAAATGGAAAGGCTAGGCTGAAAACATTGCCACACCTGGAAAAACCCATCCCAAGACAAAAAAGAATCACATGAAATACCCTGCATGCCATATCTAGCAAGGAAAATACCCATTCAAATCGATACCTACCTATAATTTCGTTGTAGTTTCTCCATTCATGCTCCTCCTTTCTTGCTTCCTCCTTTTTCCTATTTTATTTCCTTCTTGGTCCAATGCCAAAATGCTCCAAGAAACTCTAAGTGTCCAAGAGTGAGATAGAGAGAGAGAGAGAGAGAATAATTGGAGAGCTCCAAAAAATGCACTAACAAAAGGTGCCAACTAATCCTCAAAAGCCTTTTAATAGAAGAGGCCTCTATTTTCTTCATTTTCCATTATCTTCCTTCATTTTCCTCATCACATGCAACATGTGACCTTTCATCTCCCTTTTCTCCTAATTTCCATTATTTTCATAAATAAATGTGCCAAAAATGCGATTTTTCCTTTCCAAAGCCTTTGCCTTTGCCAATTTCCTTAACCCTAATAAACCAAATGAACATCCACTAGAATTTTTTTCCCAACATTCAGCTTGGAATAAGCGTCCCATCAACCGTGGTTATTATTTTTAACTTTTATTATATGGAATTTTCACCAGGGTTGTTAGCTCTATAAACACTTGGTATTTATCTTACTTAGTAGATTTAAATTCTCCAATAATATTAAATATTCCTTTATTATTAAAATTGAGCGTAAGAAATAACAATTATCTGCCATCATTTTAGACATGTCCGATTTTGCAACTATATTCCATGCAACAAGCTATTGTAGAAATAAAATTATGCAACAAAATGCTACATGCTTGATTTCACAGTGAACATATTGCTAAAGTTTTTCGTAACAAATAGGTTGCCACATGTTTTCATAGCAAATAGAGTGTTATAGTGTTTTGTGGAAGATTACTACAGGTTGGATTTCATAGCAGACTATTTTGAACATGAGAACCCTGCAATTGTAGCAATAATCAAAATAACTTTAAATCCATGGTGAGGGATGTGAAATGACCATTATCGAAGGCTCCATAACACATGGATCTTTTAAAAAACCCTTTAATAACTTGTTCATGCATACATTTATACTTAAAATTAAATACACAATATATTAATTTTTCCTAATGATAACCATGAATTCAATGAAATATTAAGAAACGCAAATGGAAAAATGGAAAATGTATCTTGAATATGAGCATAAAAATAGATAATACATGGTTATGAATAAATAAAATACAGGTTAAAAGGAAGGAAAACAAGTTGTCAAATAATGATATTTTTGTGATTCATCAGTGTGCTAGGGACTGCCAATGTAGAAGTACCTCATGAGTTACAAAAAATAACAATAAGACGATGGTTTTAAAAGTAAGTTCATTATTGTAATAGACATACATTGTACATGGATAAGCACTGATTTCTTATGTCTTCCTCTAATAATCTCCTCATATCAAGAGTATGTACTATGGATCAAAGATACATTGGAAGCAATTGTCTTTTCATAAAAGACCATTGTACATATACAATTCTATACAAGGTGGCAAGCCTTTAGGGTTGGTCTTGATTTGTGGTTCCAACCCGCAGAGAAGGAATTTTATTTTATCACCAATATATCTAAGAGGAGGGGCAGGGGGGATTTTTACCATCTTCTTGATCTACCACCAAATGTTGTAGGAAAGACTTAATTTTCATATGTGCATATATATGTTAGTGGGCTAATACTTAATTGTCATATGTACAGAGATATGTTAGTGGGACACCACTAACCCTAATGATTTATGGGGCTTTGGGGAGAAATTTTGCTTACATTCTTTCACAATGTAAAATGTTAGGTGATTGTCTCTAATGATGATGACACTAACATACTAAACCTTTTATGGGCAGTTCATTAGTTGCATCTGATGTAAAATGTAAATAGATTAGTTTTCAAGGCTCCACTAATCATGTGGTTTGCCATTATTTTATGACAATTTTGCATTTTCTAAATCATATTATTGCATGTTTCATGGGAGATGAATATTCCCCTTTAACTTAGAGTTATGTTACTTTATTTCTTGAGCGGTTTCTAGTGACTCAACCAACATTTGGCCACCACCATCTTAGGTTGATAACTATTGTGCACATGAACTTGTGGGGATAGATGTTGCCAAAGAGGGGTTAAATAGAGTACATATGTAGGCTAAGTCGAGAGGTTTTGGATCTATGAGCTAGTGAGGAGGATCACATCATCAATTAGATATAATATACATATGTAGGGATGGATTGGTGAGGATGTGTGAACATCCTATTTACTTAGGATGAGCTAGCAAATAAGAGTGATAACATTGTCTGTTGAGATTCAAAAAGAAGATCCTAGTGAAAATTATGCACCTACACTAGGATGGAGCCTCAGGCTATTTTTAGGTGGAAGTCTATTTTTAGATGCATGAGAAAATTCTATTTATAGATGATGATAAAATTATGTTTATAGATGATGTTCTATTTATAGATGTATGTGCGAGTTCTATTTATAGATCGCATGTCTATTTATAGATGCATGTCGACTATTATTATCCCTTAATAATAGTTGGACAATAAACAATAATCTATTCTCAATGAGCACTTGGAAATAGTTAAATGAAGTGGAAAATTAGTTAGCTATAGGAAATTCGAGTTCAAAGGTTTGTTGGTGGGACATGCAAGCAGACTTAGTTGTAACTGAGTGATTCGAAGTTGTAACAGAGTTGGATGTGTAGTGATGTGAGTTGTAAAGTAGTTTAACTCAGTTAAGTGAGTTAAACTCAGTTGTGCTAGTTGTAACTGAAGATACACTAGTGAGATATCAGTGAATTAATTATTTAATTAATTCACAATTAGTGGTCTCACATGCAACTAAATATTTACTATTGTTAACTACATGCATGTCAGATCTAGTGGAGACCCAGTTGAGATGTAGGTGAAAGGGACAATTTGACTATCGGTTGTGACATTAGTGGGTGCACTCATGCAACCACACACACATTGGATTTTCCCATGAGGATTGCGCAGGCAAGGCAAGCAGGATTCCAATTCATTCAAGGATTGCTATCAGCGGGGATTGCACAATGGAGGCAGGTTGTCTAGAGGCAGTAAATTGGCACATGAATTTTCCAATTTTGGTATGACAGTGTGAGACGATTGTATATTGTACTGAGAGCTCTTGGATTAGAGTTGTGTATGATATTGTTTCATGATCCATGATATATACATAATATATGATAGTGGGGTTTTTAGCTTTTTTCTTTCCCGGTAAAAACATTTGTGTTATGTGTGATTGATCTTTCTTCTTGATATTGCAATTGGAGATCGTGTTTTAAATTCCACAATAATTTTTGTAGAAGCGATTATGTATTTAACAATGGCATATAATTGTTAGATCAGGAGAATCCAGGAAATACATAATTTGTATTAAAATTTCTACATTATCCTTATCTTTTTATTAACTAGTTGCACAATTTTTTCCTTATTTAATTCATATGTAATTGATTATAAGATTCTTTTTAATTTGTCTCATCATTAGTGTCTAATACTTTGTAGATATTGGCCAATATGTTGGTAAGGAACCTCCTTAGCCTGATGTAGAGATGGATTAGGCCAATGATTTAGCTTGGGTGCACAAACCTAACATACCATGGGGCCTAGATCAAGATTTGGTGATCATGTTGTAGATAAATTATGTAGATTGTTGTTCAGCTATGAAGTGGAGCTAGTACAATAATATGTAATTATGCATGAAACTGAGCTTGTAAATATATAGGTGACCCTTCCTTGTGATATGATGTTACTAATGTGTCATGTTTTCAGTGTTCAAATTTATGGGTTGAGGATGATGGATGAGGAGCAATGAGCTACAAGACATGCTTTGTTCATATTCTTCATATGATTCATCTATATATGACAAAACATATAATCCTTTCACATGTTCCACCCCATTCTTGAATTCTCTTGATGCTATGACTCCTCCTTCTCCTCCACCAATGCCTTCTCCACCTTAGTTTGAAATATAATTTAGTAATAGAGTTAATAAATAGATAATTTTTTATTATATTTATTTATTATTTAATTTTGTGAGTTCAAATTAAACTAATAGCATTGTGATCATATGGTTGTTTACTTTGTCGCAATGTGTTATTTTTTGTAATTGTGAACTTTACTATGCCACGATGTATTGAATAAATGTAACACTAGAAGTGATGTAGAATTCCCATGGGTGAATGAAAAGGAGGGAAACTAAAACTTTGTTTCGTCCATGGGGGGGTTATGGCTCCTATGCGTCGAAGACAAACCCAAGTCACCCCTAAGGTGGAAACCCCACCTCAAGTCAATGTAGAGATTGGAACCCTAGTTGAGCATTCCATATTATGTTCTCTTGGGGAAATGACAAACATCTTTAAGGATTGGATCACTTTCCAAGGTAAAATTCAAAAAAATAACCAAAGTCAAAGAAGTGAGTTGGAACAAAAACAGAGACAAGACTTAAATTTTTATTTCAATGTCGAGGATAGACAAACAACCCTCGATATAATGAAAGAAGTCTAAAAATAAAAATTACCAGAGTTGATAGGTCAAGGTGTGGGTCCAATAGCATAATATTGGGTGATCGGTGGCAATAGAGCACATAGATTTAAGGCATACTCTTCAGGGTAAAAGGCCCAAATATCAAAGAGTCTATTAAAAGGAGAAGCTTTATTATAGTGGGTAAACAAAGAGACCAACGTGCAAGTCACCCATTTGCAAGTTACTTGGGAGATGTTTGAGGAAGCCTTTAGAACCACGTACATATATGAGGAATAAAAACACCAATAAATAGGGGCTATCCATGTCGTGGGACAAAATCATAGATCAATCACATAATATGAAGCTGAATTCTATGCATTGGTACATCATATGGACTATATGGAAGATGATAAATTTCAATATAGAATATTCTTGCATAGGTGATCAGATTTGGAGCAAGGACCTAAGTGATGGCTCAAATTTCATTTTTTTGAAGTGTGCCAAACCTGAGGGACTGGATAGATCTCATCTTCCTAATTCCGGCGCCGTGAACGGTTTGAAAAACCAACACCGTATGAAGAAGTTATCACGATTTGAAAAGTCCAGTAAACTGCGATTTCTGGCTTTTGACCAAGTTTGACTGGATTTTGGGAAATTCAAAAAAGAATATTCCAGGGAATATTCTTTAGAATATTCCACGAAATATTCATTCCGGACCAGTCATTTTGTGACATGTGTCACAGTTTTGTTGTTTGGGTTTGGACTTTGGCCAATTAGAGGCCGCCACGTGGCAGGCCCGAAGACTGCCACATGGCCCAGGTTTCGTAGTGAAAAATTTGGTTGGGACTCCAGAGGATCGAACCTGAGACTTGCTGCCAAGAATGGTTGCATGTTACCGTCTGCGCTACTTATGTGACTTAACATATGTAGTCTTCGGCATATAGTTAACATATGTTGAAATCTGTTTTGGGGGTTCGGAGGGGCCAGACCCTCCCATATGACTGCGACCCCAAGACCATGGGCTTAAGCCCCAACTACCATCCGCAATGGTCACCCCAAAATAGTGTTCACATTCCATTCATGTGGTTAGGTGCAAAAATTATGTGCTGGCAATTACAGAACTCCGCCCTCCACTCTAGTTCCGCTCCAAACTTCAATGCGAAGTTTAATTTAACCACGTGTATTCTGGGTCATGTGTCCAACGACGATTCGAAATTAAATGTTTCAGTTTGAAACTGGAGGATAAGTTTGGCACGCCCCTAATTTTTTGGAGTTTTCCTATTTTAACTGGATTTTAAGTGCATTTCTCCAGGTTTAGTGGAGGATTTTTAGGGGACACTGGGCAAAATCATTTTAGGCTCTATCTTGAGCTAGATTGGTCCATTATAAGAGTGTGAATAGTCAATTTAGACTATATAAGACATTATAGACTCATTGGTGAGGTTTTCATAGCCATCAAAGGACTTTTGAGCAGGTTTTTTTCTTCATAGAAGTTCCAGGGGCCACTAGGGCCAACAAGTGCCAGCAGGAGAATGAGGCTTATCCAGAGCAGCCAGTATCCATTCTTAGCAAACCAATAGTAATTTCTCACTGTTTTGCTACTTATGAATCCATTTATGAAGTTTTCATAATATTTTTAGAACCTCTCAAGTTCGAGAACTCACATAGAAGTTTGTAGTGACCCTAGAGCCAGGGGGTGCCAGTAGGTGTTGGAAGCAAAACCGGAGTAGCCGGAGGCCAATTTCTGCAAGTGAATAGTCTATTATGACTATTTTGGACATTTTGAATCCAATGAAATTATTTTCAGAGCCTTTTTAAGACTTATGAAGGTTGAAGAGCCACAGGGAAGTGTTGGGAAACCTAGGGCCATCAGTGGATGGAGGCCTAGATTGGGAAGCCAGTGCTCTTTTGGAGCAAATGATTAGTCCATTTTGGAGGTCTGATATGTGTTGGAGATAGTAGGTGAGGTTTCAGGGACAAAAAAGGAATTATGAGTGAGTTAGTGCCATAGAGAAACTCAGGGTAGCTCAAGAACACCGACTCAAGGAGACCAGTCTAAGGGGACCCAGTTCTGTTTTCAGAGTGATGACAGCCATGACAGGGATATAAATGGTATTCTAAACCCATTGGTTCAGTTTAGTTAACCATTGGAGTTGATTTTGTAACTTGTAAAAGAAATTTTCCATAATCCCAAAGAGCCAAGTCAAGATGACAAGAGCTCAAGGAGACGCAGCCCACGATATTCAGGTGAACTCCTATATTAAATTTGATGTTATGTGTTGATAATTTGTTTCTGCATTATATGATTGTTGCACGTGTTTAATATCAGCAAAAATAAATGGACTCAAATCACTTTAACAGTTAAAATACATACACATGTTTCAAGTATAAAATTCCGCAAAAGTCAAGTATAAGCTAGATATTTTTTTTTTTAACTGAGTGGGAGGTTCTTGAAAAGCATAAAAAGTTATCCAACCCATTTTCAGATCAATAGGCTGAAGCCTTTGGTTTGATCGGAAGTCTCCATATGGAAACCCACCACTATGTCAACAACCACTAATTCGGCCAAACAAGTCCATAGGATGATAAATATGAAAAAACAAATGGTGGTTGATGAAAATACAGAGAAATAATTCCCCAAGTAGGGTGTAAACAGAAAAGGGGGACAGTAATATGAATTCCAAGGAAGACGAAACAATGTTGCTAGGATTGCTAGTGCAACCTCTGGGTTGCCTCCAAAAGAGCGTAGTGGTCAACCCTATTTAAAAAGAACAAATAGTAGAGCTAGAGGAATGGTGGCCAAGGACAAGGACATATCATGGATAGAGGTCAATTAGAATGTTAAGAATGTTGGGGTCCACATTACAGAAGGGATTGATCGAAGTATCAAACTAGGCTTGGACAATAAGGACACAAAGTAAAAGGAGAAAACTCCAGATCTAACATCAGATCCTTGTCGTTGTATACCCTCGTCAGGCTAAGCACCGAGCCACTGTTTTGGAGTCCACAAATTTCCAAGAAGGGAGTCTTTCAGGTCGAACCATTATGTATATCATTAGGGGAATTTTGATGTCTAAAATGGTGTTACACTAAAAACTATCACCTTGACATTCTGCTGACTGTATGAGCTCATTGTCACTCATACTTACCTCCTCTGCAAGTCTTTAAACCTCTACTCCTCATGTCAAGCCCTAAAAATAGGAGAAAAACCATAAAAAACTCCAAAACCCTAGGTACGCAGGTAAAGTGAAGCTTACCTACGTTCCTAGCTGGGGTACGCAAGTAATGTGAAGTTTACCTGCATTCTAGAATGTGGTTTCTCTGTGTAATGCCTGCGTACCCCTGTCAAAGTCAAAAGGGCGAGAAAGTAAAGTGAAAAAGCTGATTTTTGGTCAATTCTAGAAGCTTCTAGATGAAATTTTTTGGGGGTGAGTATGATCTTGTAAGGTTCATGCATCCCACACCTTAAGGAGCTAACCCCTTGATGTGAGGAGCCTATCCCTTTGAAGGAGGATTCTATCCCTTCATAGGTGGAACCCTAACCTCCTCATCTGCACTATAAAAAGAGGCACTGGGTAGCCTCAAATGGAGTTCAAGCTTTAGTGTGTGATTGAGGTGAAGTGCTGTTGAGATTTAGACTCCTTTCTGCTAAGCTTTTGTGAGGAAATATCACATACCTCTATGTGCTCCTGGAGGAAGAGTGCAAGGCTTATCAAAGTAGAGGAAACTCCTGCTTCAGACCCCGGGAAGGCCTGTTCAACATCAAGGCTAAGGTTGTAAGGTTCTTCTATTATTTCAAAGTTAATACAATCAAGTTTGTTTTTCTCAATAAATTGTCGTTCGATTGTTTATTTCAATAAGCTTTCGTTTGATCGTTTATTTCATAGATTCCTTGATCACTATGATAGGTATGTTTTATAATTATTTGTTATACAAGTGCTATTTAATATTTGCTTGTTTGTGATTGCAGGTCTTTAAAGACGACACTTTCAAGCGATAAAAGAACTATTGTTGCGACGGAAGAACTACGGTTTCAAATAAGCGTTTGGATCTAAGGTAGGATCGACACCTTTATAGCATTTACTTGTAAAATGAATATATTTAGAGAAAGATAAACTTAGTTGTTTGTTTGTTGCTAGATTGTCTTCTGACACTAGGGAGATCGATCTTGTCCGCAAGATTGATTTATCCGGCCAAGAAATGGGCCTCCTAACAAAAATGTACAACCAAAATAAACTTTATAAGAACTAATAGGATTCAAGATGATGATGTCAACCATGGGGGATGATTCACAATTTTTTAATTGAAAAGGTAAAAAAAATAAAAAATAATAAAACAATAAAACTACTTTTTCAACTCGTATTTTCAACTTACCTCCTAAATTTTTTACTCAAATTTCGAGCGTAGTACTCGTTGGATGCAAAATTTTATTCCTCATCCAAGGAATACCCATGTTGCATACTTTCGATGGACCCTACTACATGAAAAATTAGAAATACATGAAAAACGTGATTACAATCACGTGTTTTCATGTATTTCCCATTTTTCGTGTAGCAGGGTCCATTGAAAGTATGCAACATGGGTACTCCTTGGATGAGGAATAAAATTTTGCATCCAACGAGTACTACGCTCGAAATTTGAGTAAAAAATTTAGGAGGTAAGTTGAAAATACGAGTTGAAAAAGTAGTTTTTCCTTTTTTCTCTCTAAAATTTGATGATGTAATCTAATATTATTTTATTATTTCCACTATTATTTTATAATTTTCTTAGGAGGCCCATTTTAGACCTCAAAGTTCCCCTAATGTCAAACCGCCAGGTTCGTTAGCTCAGGAACCGTGCGTTTGAGAAAGTCGAGGTTCAAATGGATATAGTTCTAATGAGAAGTTATCGATGTCATACATGTGTGGTGCTCATTTATTTATTGTATTGTGATAATGATGTTCTATACTCATGATGGATATGGTATGCATGATGTGGCATATGTACTATTTTCTATGATGTTATGAATATCATTAATGCATTGGGTGCATGTTGATATGTAGTGATTGATAGGAAATCAACAATTTGGCCGGGAGGGCTAGTTTATTAGAGGATCTCGTGGGAGCCCATACCTACGAGATATAATATGTAACACCATATGGTTTGGGTACAAACTCAATCAACACTACATATGTCAATGGCTCTTTTTCTTTGTATAGCTCTTGATGGATAGCTCTTGAAGGGATATGGGACTATCTTAAAGAGGTCGAGTGCCTGATATTGGATTGGGATACTCAAGTCCAGAAGTGTGTTTAAGACTTTGATTCTTGGGGATGTGTACCTTGGTGGGTGTGGAGGGAGTTGGGCCAGCTTTTCAAGATGGCTGGAGTACTATTGCCTGGAGTATTGGTTCGGATGATTGCCTTGGCACAACCGAGGTATGAGCCTTGGGGCTATGGTATAGACTGATGAGGCTTTATGCCAGGTTTCGAAATTTGGTAAAAATGACTTGATATCCTTAGGATTTCCCCGATGTTGTGTAACTTTCGATGCATGTTGGTATACTAGTTTAGCGTACGGTGCATGGAAAACATGAAGTAATAAAAAATAAATAAAATAATAAAAAGTTAAATAATTAAACTTAACTTCGGGACGATGTTCCTTAAACAGGAGGAGTATGTTATGCCCCGTATTAATAATAATAATAGATGAAATATTATTATAAATAAATAAAACAATAAATAATAAATATAATATAATATTAGAAAATAAATAATAAATAAAGAATAAAAGATAATAATAGTAAACAAATAAAATAATAAATAATAACCTTAAGTTTTAAATAAATAGATATAAAAATAAACTATAAAAATGGTAAGAATAAGTAAATTTAACAAAAATTAAAAAAGAATAAAATAAAGGAAGAGTTAAATTAAGAAGAATGTTGAGTTAAGTAAAACTTAAGACAAAGACATAAAAGTTGGTATATTG
Source organism: Pinus albicaulis (assembly GCA_034641835.2). NCBI lineage: Eukaryota > Viridiplantae > Streptophyta > Pinopsida > Pinales > Pinaceae > Pinus > Pinus albicaulis. The sequence continues at coordinate 772,376,192 of CM076583.1, read as the reverse complement.
AAACATGGATTGTGTGCATGTGGATCCCTTTCCAAGCCCCTTCTATTTGTGGAACAATTTGTTCTATTTATTGGCTAAAAAGGGATATGAAATCATTCATTCATTTTTTTTCGAATTAGATTGACATGAAAGGTTCCCTAACAATAGTAGTTGATTGAGTGCTCGAGAGTGGCTATTTGTAGAAATATTTTGTGCAGTAGAACCTACAGTTGGGTGGAGAGTCATCCCCAAAAATTTGTTGCGATTAGTGGAATTCAAGTAGCACCACGACGTCATAATCGACAGTAAGACATATCCTTGGTCTACATGTAAGTATTTATTGTTCATGGTTTTCGAAAATTCTATGCTAAATCAGTTGAATATTTTGTGTCAATTATTAATAGCACTGTTTTATGTAATTAGTTTGTATATTTTAATTTCGGGTTGTTACACGTATACGATCTCCCCCCCCCCCCCCCCCTTATCATCACCTACACCACCTTTTATGCCACATATAGCACTTGTTGCACCATCCATTGATACACCAACTATATAGGCCATTGATCTTACCTCTTATATGGTCTTATTAGGTGATATGGATGTTTATATAAATTATGATTGCTATATAATGATTGTTGCAATGCTTATTATTTAAATTTATATTTGACATGTACATTTTACTTAACATGTAAACTAGTTATATATATTGATTTTGATATTATTTCTCATGTAGCCCAAGGGGGTTGGAGCCAATGGTGAAAAGCAAAGCGGGGGGGAGTGGGTTTCCACCTTTGTGCAAGGTTCAATTTTCATGAGGGCCACTTATCTTGGAAGCCATGGGGACATATTGAGGTAGAGTTGGAATGTGTGATTGTACTTAGAGAGATTATATTAATGGTATTATGACTCGTGCACACATAAATGGATCAAATCCCATCCCAATGTCCTTTTTGCAATAAATCAAATCCCACTAATGTGATTGGATTTTAAGGGTTTCATTCTATAAGGTAGCCAATATTTCAAACTCGTGGTAGTGGAGAGGAGACACCAAAATGAATCCAACCATGTTAAGGTATGGTGTAGCTGAGGCTGGGTATGATTCTCGAGTAGTTTTGATGGCTAAAATTTCCATAGGTCATAAGTTCTTAGACCATAAGCTATTCCACAAGTCACAAATGGGCTAGCAAATCAAAAAACAATATTTTTTCGTGTATTTAATGTGTTTTCATATCATGCTAATGTTAATGTTGTGTGCATTATTTTTAATAAGTTAATAATTAACATTATTAATATTTTTTTATTTTAATAAAATTTTAGATGCCATATAATGTTTCACTGTAGTTATACAAAATTATTTAATTTGGATTTTGAAGGCAAAAATTTATTGTAGTCATTAAATGCTATATAATGTTGGTGTTGTTGTTGTCTTCTCTACTATGTAGTTCACGAACACCAAATCGATGACCGCTATATCCACGAAATATTTGTACCAGACAAATCCACCCGAAGGGCTCACTTCTTATTGGCTCAACCACGAAGCCTAACCTAAAGAGTACCAAGAGAATTGAACCCGTAACCTCTCAATAACAAAGGTGCTTTGACAATAGGGACTCGACCAATTGAGATAGCACTCTAGGCTAAATGTTATATAATGTTTAAATATTTTACAAAGGGAATTCTTTGTTGCAAGAAAATAGGATATATTGATTAAATCTACTTACAAACTTGATTAATTAAAAGATTCAAACAATGATTGCATGATTTGATTAATTTTTAAATCATTTTTTCTTAAATTTACTCTTAAATAGTTTTATTAAACATATTTTTAAAATTGATAAATTAAAATTATTGTAGCTAAGTACAAAAAAAAAAAAAAATGATTACCCCTCCATTTTGTTTATAGTAATAACCTCTTGCTTGCATATTAAATCATGAAAATGATTCTAAATCAATTTTTCTTAAATTTTAAAATCAATTTGTTTGATTAAATATTGTGCTCATTCATGGAAATTAATTGTAAAGTTTTTTTTTGAATATATTGAATCTCTCTTTTTTTGTGGAGTAAAAATTGTATTGCCTTATGAACATGAGATTACATGAAAAGCTCAAAAATTTAGGTTGGTTTTTCATTGGGGAATCCAACCAAATCCAAAAAATAAAAACAAGCTAACTAACATTGAATATAGAGATACATATACTAAGATTTTGGTCTTTGAGACCATAAATGATCATGGAGATTTTTGAGGGGCTTTTCTTCCTTTTTTCTTATGAACATCAATCCTTCCCATGATGAAATTTGGAAAAGTGTTAGCAGAGTCATTTGTTTCATTTCCTTGACTTGATCCCATTTCCGTAGGGTTTGTTACACGTTATTTTGTCACCATGACATTTGACTGTCCATATAGGTCCATCACTACCTATATTATGCTCCCTTAGAAGTCAAAAACCCTAATGTTCCCAAACCAAGTCTTGGAATTGGAGAAAAGCTCATTAAAACCCTTAAAAGTCTAACTCTGCACTTTTCCTAGCCCTTTCCTGTGGGTCCGTGGATATTGGTTCTATAGTCTGTGGCAGCTCCCGCACGTTCTGCTTATAAAACCTGCAGACCCTCGTAAACAGTAAAATAAAGGAAAAAGTAAGTTCTAGAAGCCCATCTGGTCGAATATTCTCCCAACTGGAAGCTTCTAGAGGCATGATTAGTTCGAGCTTTATCCCTCCACTCATGGAGCTTATCCCTTGGTCTATGGAGCTCAAATCCCTTCATGAGAGGAATCCATCCCCCTCTTCATGGAACTGAAACTACCTCTATTTCCCTATAAATTGAGCTCATGTTTCAGTCTCAGGGGTAGTTTGTAGCTTATATGAAGTAATTGCTGAAGAAATTCACAAGAGAGCATACTCTCTATACTAGTTGTTGTTGGCATGAGAATGATGATACCCTTATGCCCATAACTCCATGTTGGTTCAAAGAGAGGAAGGCTTGTTAAACTGAAGGAGGAACGATTGTTCAGGACCCCGGGAGAAACTTGTACGACATCAAGGCATCAGGTTGTAAAGTTACTCTTTTCATTCAAGATAATACATATGGATCTCCATTTCTCATTGAGTTGTTCTTGTGCTTATTTGAATAATTCAATACTTAGAATCCTTGATCACTAAGTTAGATTAGTTGTTCTTAATTATTATATGTTGCAGGTGCTTTTAATTCTTTTGTCTGTCTTTGATTGCAGATTCTACTTACTGAAGAAGCCTCTTTTTAGCGACTGGATAAAAGACTGCACCGAAAGTTGGATTTCAAGGTAGGGGCACGTCCTCTTTCTTTGTTTATAATAATTCTGAATTGCAGATAATCTAAAGAAAATGATTTACAAATGGATGTTTGTTTATATCTATTCGTATGATACTAGGGAGATGGCTCTTGTCTGCAAGAGGGATTAATCCGCATAACAAAATGGCGACTCCACTTGGGAATAGAACTTAGTTTTTCTTTTTTATTTTTCAGTTTGAATTTTAAGAGTTTTCTGATTTTGATTAGTCTAAAACTGGGTTGGGTAGATAACTTCTAAGAATCCTTGAAACGAAAAGCTGAATTTTATTTTTTTAAACTTTTCCTTGCCTCCGCAGTTTTCATTTGAAAACAGTGTGGTAGCCTCCGCAGTTTTTAGTTCAAAACAGTGCGGTACCACTCTGTTCTCCATTAGAACCTGCGGACCTGTGAAAATTTTTGAAAAAGTTAAAATTCTCTTTTTAGGAGCCAGATTACCTGATTCTTTGTGTTTGCCCCAGTCTACCTTAGCTGTCAAAATCTTATGTGTGAATTTATTTTCAGCAAAATTTTGCGTTTGTGTGATTTCTCATCTGATTTGCCTTTTATGAGTAAGTGTTTTCCCTATTTTCTTGTTGCTCCATATAAGAAACCTTCATATACCTTAGCTTACTGGTATGATGATGTTCTCTTTCTGAACCATTAAACCCATAGCAAACCTTACTTTTATGAGAATTGATTTCATTTTCATTTGCAAATTTGGAAGAGATTTTAGATTACTAAAACCTGATTTTCACACCAAACCATTTTTGGATGTTTTCATTTCTGTTGAGATAAGTAGAAATTCTTCTTGGTTTGATCACAATCTAGGAGAAAACATCCTCAAACTTTCTAGATAGACTTCAAAATTAGAGTTTTTCTTTTGATTTTGAATTTTATGTTTTAGCAGTTTAAATATTGTTTTCTTTTTTGAAATAGTTTATTTAATGATTTGTAGTTTCTGATCTGATTGATAAAGGGATTTCATTTCGAACGAGTAATTGATCATTTTTGTGAAATTGAGTTCTCAAAGAAATCGTCTTCTTCTCAAAGATTTTGTTTATGAATGAAAGAATTGGTGCTTTGAAAATTGTTAAATCTCTCAATCTTTCCCTTAATAAGATTCATTGAAAAGAAAAGAGTTTCACTTTTCATTTAGATGCATTTAGCTTATTTTTGAGTCAGGTCATAAACATCATTGAAGTTTCACTTCCATACCTTCTGTCTTAAGCAACAGCCAAATTAAAAACAATGCTTTAATAAAATTAATATAGATATTTTACATTTTCTAGGGCTCTTTTCACCAACATAGCTTAGGCTAGTGTCTTGGAACAGGTTGTAATTAACATTCCAATATAGTTCAAACAAACAAGTGGCAATATTGTGGTAGGAAAATCCAATTATAGCATTTGTGCTCTGGGAATCTCTTCTTAAAATATTCAAGCATGAGATCATGTCGGAACCAATGAGGTAATCGTAACTATCTCATTGGGAAAGATAGCAGATGTGCACGTATTAAAAACGGTAAACCTCAGATAGACCATTGTCGAGGAGCCTCGGGTCATTTGTTGGTAAACCTTGGATTATATCAAGGAGCCTTCAAGGGGATTGAGCTAATTACTCTGCCCTTGCACGTATATCAGATCGTAGAATGTTCCTCCAGGTACATTTGTTCCCGTTGGTGACCTTAGTGACTATAAACTTTAGGATTTTTTCCCAAGGTGACGGTGGAGGGAAGGTCCCACTGTACCTGGAGCAGAAGTCGACTAGAATCACTTGGACTTTTCAGAGGGTACTCTTTACTTCGAGATGGAATAAGTGGAGATACTTGCACCAGACTGTTTCATTAAGCAGGTTGTCGGGGTAACTATTCCAACCGCCATTTCCACATTAGAATTCTACGATGTTAGATTTCATCACCAACTAGTGTTTTTAATGTGGGAATCTAATTTTTGTGTGTGGATTTCTCTCTTAGATTTTGTAGGCGTGTGATCAATTTGATTGTTTCCTTAGAGACTTTAGGATATTTCGTTGAAATTTTCTTTGATTTTGTTTGCTAAAACTTTTAATCATGGCTGAATTACCTAGACGATCATGTAGAATGCAGGGGAAACCCCCTGAGTACACACCAAGCTAGTTATAAAAGCTTAAATCTGAGAAAGAACAACCATCAAGGACTAGATCAACTGAACACGAGGAAACATCAGTAATTATACATCCTGATTATGAAGTAGATCAACCTCAAACAACAGAAATTTCTCAAAGAAAACTTACAATTTCTGAACTAGTTGAACTTGCTTCCACAACTAGTGAATTATTAGCTGTTGAGCCTGACATTTCTGAACCAGAAATTGAACCTACTACGTCTGAACCTACTTCAGATTTCATCACTCCAATCCCTGGTCATCCTGATTCACCTCGAGTGAAGTTTCGCATCACTAAGAACCTTCCTCCTTGCCTCATTAGCATTGAAGAAATTACTGACACAGAATAAGAAGTTGTTCTTCCTTCACATTAGAAATCTTTAGATCTTAAGCCAAGTGAATCAATTTACTATAGCCCTTTCAAACAATATCCTTGGTATTCTCAGTTAACAGACTTTCTACACAATTCTGGTCTAAACTATTCTCCACCCCGAATTCCTTTTTACGCCATACCAAGAGGTAATTAAAGACCTTCGTTAAACATGTCTGGTGAGTCATCCATGTTTTATGCATCGCCAAAATCATATTTGTATGGTGGTCTGTCTGTTCCTACAGGATACCAGTCGCTTTCTGGTACTTTCTTAGGAGCATCTCCTTCTCCCGAAAAAACTTATACAATCACTTGGTCCAAATGAATCACATATCGAAAATTTGAACGCGGAACAAGTTTACATGATGTCTGGAAACATTCCTAACCCTGACCCTCAAAGTAGTAACTTACCGCCTTGGGGGCATCCTCAAGGTAGTAGTTTACCGTATGGGGGGCAACCTCAAGGACAGTACATACCTCAAGGCTAGTACATACCTTAAGGACAATACCAACCTCAAGGGAATTACTCTATTCAGGGTCTGCAACCTCTTCAAGGACAGTACCCTATGCCAGGGCAACCATCTTTCCAAGGACAGTAGCCTCCTTTAGGGCCACAGTTGTAACCGAAATAGCAATTTTTTCAGGGAGGTCAATATTTTAGTGGGAATTATCTAGCTAACTTTCAAACATACATTCCAAATTATCAACCTGGTTATGGTCCATCTTATGCATCACAACCTTCAATGGGAGCTCCATATCCTGGGGTAAACACGGTGTGGAATCCGACACCAAATCAACAAAATTTTCAACCTAACGTGCAAGTACCTTATAATCAACCTGGTCAGCCAATTTGTTACAGTCAAATCCAACAACCTGTCCAACCTATGCTTCAAGTTATACCACATGTATCTTCACCTAGTACTATTCAGCAACCTGGTCCGAGTACACCTAGAACTCCACCTCGAACTGTTGCACCAACTTTTGTTCAAACTACCACACATATCCCTGGAATTTCTGCAACACCTATTTCTACAGCCCCTCAAGTATCACAACAAATCCCTCCAGTCACTACACAACAAACTGGACCCAGAGTTCTGACTACTGTTCAAATGCCTGCAGGACAACCTGGTACAAGCACAATTGTAACAAGCCAACCTCAGTGTGTTTATCAACCATATCAAGGGCAGTATCAATATGGATCTGTAGCACAAAATCTAGTATACCAGCATCAACCGTACCCTGGTTACACGTATCAGATACCAGCTCAACCTCAGTATGGTCCGGCTAATCTTGGTTATTGGGGAGGCATTCCAATCCCAAATGCACAGGCTATTCCAGGATATCCTGGATATCCTCCTCCTGCCACTAGTATAGTTCTGCAAGGTTATCAATTTGCTCAGCAGCACCCTAACCGTTGATTTCCATTCATAGCAACTTTGGATTTACCTGATTTGTCGCGCCTAACGAATGATCTGATTTATTATCTTTTGTATTGGTCGCCAATGTCGAATAAGTTTCCCAATGATATTCCTAGGTTCGAAGGTAAATCAAGAGAAGACCCTTCAAACCATGTCATGACTTACCACCTCTGGTGCGCATCCAACTCTTTAATCGATGATTCCATTCGATTAAGAATGTTTCATAGAACACTGATAGGCTTAGATGAAAAATGGTATATTGAACTACCACGTGGCTCATTCAACAATTTCAATGTGTTATTAATATCTTTCTTAACACACTTTCAGTTGCCAGTCTAATACGACAATGGCACGGAACACTTGAATTCATTAAAACAATCTACGTCTACGTACATATCATATCATATACATGAATGGAGACGTAGAAGACGTTTAGTGAAATTTTTTATTTCGGATCATATTTTGGCAGAATGGTTTATTAAATCATTGCTTCCAAAGATCACTAAATATGTGGCTAAGGGAGGGGTTTTTATGGAAGAATGGGTCATTGCTCAAGATCAGTACTTAGACCTTGTATATACATAGTTTGGTACTTTATACGAAAATTTCTTGACTTACCACGTCTCGGTCAAATAACTGCAACTCCTTCAGGGTCTCATGTTGTAGACAGTGTAATTGGTTTAGTTAGTGCTAATAAGACTAAGAAGAAGTCTTCAAAAACTACTTCTCCTATTATAACTTTACCAGATTCACCGAAAGGATATTCTTCCCTTGAAACTTATACTGGCATTCATGTTGTAGATTCATCTACAGCTAAATATAAAACCAGTAATAAGAAGAAATGAAATAATAAAAACAAACAAACTTCATCTCCCAAAGAGAAAACTGAAAAGAATGAACCATCTGATGATATGCAGAAACCTCATTATCCTTGTCTTATCTATGACGAGGATCACTTTACCAAATAATGCTCGCATCGCTCTGAGGTCTCTAAATTCATCAAAGGTTCACCCACACTTGTTGTATTGAAGAATCCTTTTCCTACTCAAGATAGTAAAATGATAGGATCTTCTTCAAATTCATCGGCAGATATTTTAATGATCTCTGAGGTTATGGTTGCGATGCGATCGCAAGACTATGGAAGTAAAAATCTTGTAACTGATAAAGAGATAGAAAATTCTAATTCAACACCAGTTGTATCTCCTTTGGTTTCTGATCCACTTCATATCGAGAAACCTAATCCTAATCTAGTGATTAAACCGCCTGCTAAAGGTGTACTTCGAAAATCAGCTTTCAATCCACATGCGAGAGCTGCTCAGAACTACAACATTGTTGAAGACTTGGCGATATCCCCTTCAACAATTTCGGCCTTAGAAGTGCTACAATTATGTCCAGCACAAAGGAAATTAATTTTATCAGCTATCAGAGTTATAGATCCTCAAAATTCTAACCTCATGGTCTTTGATCTAGAAAACTTTACACTGAGACTCCCTCATCATATGGCTTTTCAGATTCTTGTATTAGTAAAAAAACAGACGAGTTTTTGTACTATAATTGATGAGGGGGCATCCACGTGCATAATTTCGTTAAACTGTTGGAAAACTCTTGGTTCTCCAACACTCAACCAATATCTGAAAATCCTTAAAGCCTTTGATGGAAGAGGATTCCATCCGTTCGGAATACTCCAGGATCTACCTATAGAAGTAGAAAGTAAAACTGTTAATCTAGATGTGGAAGTTGTTGATGCCCCTTTGGATTACAACCTTCTTTTGGGTCATAGTTGGTCTTATGCCTTGTCTGTTGTCATTTCATACGTCTTTCGGTTAATCATGTTTCCTCATAAAGGGAAGATTGTGAAAATTGATTAGTTGTCATATTATTCGTCCAACCCTGCTTCTACAGACAGTATCCAACATGTTGGAAAATCGACTATCCCATATGAAGATGTTGGTGTAGGTTTAGTAAAGGACTCCGCTTTGATGGGAAATTTCTTTATGCCTCCACCCAACGTACCATGTACCATTGCCAACATCAATATGATTTCATCAAGCACTATACCATTTGATGACACTTGGGTAGTGCCTTTAGAGTCAGAAATGGATTCTTTCAATGGCAAGCTGCCTTTGAGTCCTTTTGAAATGGCATATGTGGTAGTACAGTCATCTTCTAACACACTTTGAACTACTCCTGATCAAATGAATGTGATCACCGAAGAATCTTCTTCACCATCAAGCTCAACCTTGACATAATTTTTTTTTCCTTTTCAAAAAGTATTTCACACTGATGAAAGTATTTGAGAATTTTTGTCTGTGGATGAATTACCCTGGGATGATCTACACCATAGACCTTCGTTTTTACCTGAACTTGATAGGTTTGAAAATGATTGTTCGTCTATTTTTACGATGGATTATGTCAAGGAACCACAGAATCCCATATCGATTACAAATTCAGATTCTGATATTAATTTGGGAAACATTTCTACAATTGTTCCTATCTGCATATCGGTTAAGCCTGGAATTGTTGAAAACATCCATATAGGCACTTCTTGTACAATTGAAGAGATTAATACATATAAATCCCTATTTCAAGAATTCTGAGACATATTTTCCTGGTCTTACGAAGAGATTCCAGGAATCGATCCAAATATTTTCATTCATGAAATAAATACATACCCGAATGCCAAGCCTATTAGACAAATATTACGTCTAATACATCCGCGAAAAGTTGTTGTTATTAAAGTTAAAGTTCAAAGGCTACTGCGAGCAGGATTTATTTATCTAATTCCATTGACAGATTGGGTATCTAATATAGTTCTCGTTACCAAAAAACAAGGGACTATATGAGTATGTGTCGATTATAGGGATATTAATAAAGCATGTCCAAAAGGAAATTATCCTACCCCTTATATCGACCAAATTATTGATGATTGTGCCGGAAATGAAATTTTTTCATTTATGGATGGATTTTTCGGATATAATAAAATCAACATACTCCCTGTTGATCAACCAAAAACAGCGTTTATATGTCCTTGGGGAACATTTGCTTATTGAAAACTACCTTTCGGATTAAAGAATGCTGGTGCAACTTTTCAAAGGGCCACGTCTTACGCTTTTCATGACATGAAACATATTGTACATCCTTATATGGATGACTTACCTGCTCACTCATTACACAAGGAAGATCATCCTACTCACTTACGAGCTATTTTCATGAGATGTAGGCATTACAAGATTCGTTTGAACCCCCACAAATGTGTTTATTTTGTGTAATCAGGATGATTACTAGGATTCGTCGTTTCGAAAGTTGGCATTCATGTTGACCCCTCGAAGGTTGAGGCCATCATCAATTTACCTCCTCCTTCCACACTTCGCCAACTCCAAAGTTTGCAAGGGAAAGCAAACTTTCTACGTAGATTTATCCCTAACTATGTTGAGTTAACAAAAGGTTTTACCCGGTTGTTGAAACAGAATGTTCCTTTTATTTGGGATGAGAATGATTATCGGTCTTTTGATGCTCTAAAACATGCATTAACCCATGCACCGTTATTGCATCCACCCAATTACAACTAGGACTACTTTTTATACTTAGCAGCCTATGATTCCACCATAGGACTGGTTATAGTTCAAGAGGATGAGTCTCACAATGAGCATGTGACCTATTATCTAAGTCAGAATCTGAACCTGACCGAAATTAAATATTTGCATGTGGAGAAATTGGCCTTGGCAGCAGTTCAAGTTGTCCAATTATTTTGTCACTACATATTGTTACATAAGACAATTGTGATATCTAATTGCAACCCAATGATGTATATTTTGACAAAACAATTAATCAGGAGCAAGTACTATAAATGGATTATCATCTTACAAGAGTTTGATTTGGAATTCAAGAAATCTAAATCGAATAAATCACTGTTTTTTGCAAAACTCATGTGTGACTTTCCCAATACTGAGACGGAAACCGTGGTAGAGAATCCCATCGTAGATAAATCTCTGCTTCTTATCAGTACGTTAGATCCATTGTATAGATATATCATCATATATCTTCAAACCCAAACCTTTCGTCTCAAGCTTTCACGTTCAAATCGACAGATAATCCGGTATCAATCCCAGCAATACAATATTGTTGGGGACACACTTTATCGTCGTGGTGCGGATTCTGTTTTTTGACGTTGTATAACTCACAAACAGGCTGAAAGGGTTTTGAATGATTGCCACTATGGAGTGTGTGGTGGTCATATGTCTGGGTTTTCCACAGCCCAAAATATATTACGTGCTGGTTATTTTTTGTTGTAATTATTCAAATATTTTATTACTGCAGTCCGAAAATTCCACAACTGCCAAATTTTTTATCGTAAGATGTGTGCGCCTCCAACTCCTCTTCACCCAATCATTGATGTCAGTCCTTTTGTGAAATGGGGCATTGATTTCATTACATGTAACCCTCACTCGGCTGGGGGGCATGGGTATATTATTCTCGTTTGATTATTTACAAAATGGGCGGAGGTGATGCCTACATTCCCGGCAGATGGAAAAACTGCAGCTACATTCGTATTCAATCATGTGATTACTCGTTTCGGTGTACCCCAAGCTATTATCATAGACCATGGGAGTCATTTTCGAAATATAATGATTACCAAACTTTTCGATCAACTTGGCCTGCGCCATGATAAATCTACTCCATATTACCTGCAGGCTAATGGTCAGGTTGAAGTCATCAATAAAGTTTCAACCACCATGATTAAACGAATTATTGGAACTCACAAATCAACTTGGCATACCATGCTTTTTTCAGCATTATGGGCATATCGAACCTCAGCAAAAACTGCTACAGGGTTCACTCCTTTTCAACTGGTCTACGATTTAGAAGTTGCGTTACCCATTGAATGCAAAATACCATTACTCCAATTAGCCATTGAGTTACTACCAGCTACCTCTGAAGAGGAAAAACGCTTTTTGTACTTAGCATAATTAGATGAGACTCGGTGCACCACTACATTAGCTACCGAAGCTCATAAGGAACATGTGAAATATCAGTATGATCGAAGTGTTACACCTCGTTTTTTTTCAGAAGGTGATCTAGTCTTAGCATATGATCAAGCTAACGATAAGCTAGGTGCTAGGAAATTCGAACCGATGTGGCATGGTCCCTACATTGTCAAGCATGTGCTTGCAAAAGGGGCCTATGAATTGACTGATTATGACGAGGTCTCTTTAGATAAGCCCAGAAATGGTCTTTATCTTAAGAGATATTATGCTTGAATTTCATGTGAAGATCTCACTTGTATATTAGCTATTTTTTAAGTGTGCCTTAGATTATATAAGCGTGCCTGGATTAATTTTGATGTTACTACTATCACTGCTTATCTTGATTACTCTTGATATTGCAAATGTCGACATCCCTTCAAACATACATTGGTTTTGCTGATGGTGCTTGTCGTAGTACACGGAATATCTCTTCTGTAGCTTGGGTTATCTATTCACCCACCGATGAGTTAGTTTCTATGCATGTGGTAAGCCTCGGTTAAACAACGAACAATATTGCAGAATATAGCGCAGTCATTGAGTTATTATCTGATGCCATTTCATTCGGTATTCAACGTTTGATCATTAGGTTGGATGCAGTACTCATTGTATTATATTTAAACAGAGTGTACGCAATTAAAAATCCAGTGTTATTGAGATTATTTTTGAAGGTTCATCTCTTGGAACAACAGTTTGATTACATAAAATATCAACACATTTCAAGAAATTTAAACACATTGGCCAATGCATTAGTAAATCGTGTTCTAAATAGACATTTGCAACATTAAAATAGTAAACCAAAACCACATTCGATACATGTTGAACAAGATACTAAGAGAAAGTAGTAATATCATAGATAGGTTTTTTTTCAAAAATATTACATCATCTATGATCATAGGTTTAAACACCTTATGATCTAATAGATACTGATACAAAAAACAAAAATGTCAATCCACAATGATCATCCACTATTTGTGATGATGATCATGGTAGTAGACTATGGCATGCACCACCTTACACAGGAATCTCCTAAACTGTCCTGGAACACCTGTAACATGTCTCTAAAGCTAAAGAGGAATGTCATTTGTCCCTGTCTCGAGAATATTTATGGTTAACCTCTCCAGGTTGTGTTCCATATCCGTTAGGATCTCTGTTGCCTGATCTTGTGGTGGTGCTATAGGCTCTGCTTGTCGCCTATCAAATCGGCGGAGTGTAGCTGGTCGTCGTGGACCAACATCTACATTTAAAAAATTGTTATCCAAATTGGATGATAAAAAAACAAATAAAAATTAGATTAAATACATCAAAATAGTTCGCTTACTCGATTCATCCCACTGTGCCCCTGGAGGCAAGGACATCTCAGGATCACCTCTGAAATCTATAACTTCATAAGGGAAGTCTTCAATTGTGAAGACTTGGTTCCTTAGCCACATAAAGTACGCCGGAGTGAACCGAACCACTGAACTGCCATCACCACCATGGCGGGCCATTAATGCAACCCAACGTACCATCCGAGGCTCCCCACGATCTACTAGAATAAGCTGAGGGGCAAGAAGAGGGATTCTCTCCAAAGAAAAAGAAATCAAAATGGAGCCATAACCAAAGTTTTTCAACTTTGAATTCTTTGCTCTTGTTAGTTGGCCTTTCATGTTGGCCAATACCCCTTCACACCAGTTGAATATGGTGCCTCTGAAACACTATCGTGGTCTGCATTTGAGATTTAGTGGCTACATGTGGAGCCACACTTCCACACAACCTGGTTACTGTGAATGAAATTACTTTGAGATCTAATCGCAAGATAGTTTTTATGTCTATGCGATTATCCTTTGGATCTACTTCATCACTACAAAACTGTTGTTTGTAGCTAGAAACTGGTAGGCCACCCTGTCTAGCCCCAAACAAGGATATGTTTTCTCCTCTTCAAGACAATCCAGTGAGGAAATAGATATCCTCGAGCTTGATTTTGAGCCAATGTTCACCAATGATAAAGCACTGATCCTGAACATCCCTTGTGTTTACTAACCATGTCATCAACTCTACCTGTGCTTTCATACCTTGGATCGCCCAAAACTTATATAAACCACAATTTTTTAACACACGCATTGTTGTGGGATCATTCATGGCTTGATTTTCTATTGCCTCATGCTCACGTTCTCTCCACTCTAGCATGGTGAAATACCCTACAAATAAACACATTGGAAGGTTAGAAACCATTGGAGTGTAAAAATTTAATCATTTTTAAGAGAATTTGTAAATTTTAAAACGGTCACAGCGCCTCCGCAGTTTTTGTGCAGAGACAGTGTGGACGTCCACACGGGCTCCACACAAAAACCATGGTAGCCTGATAATTTTCCTTTAGAAAAATTATCGGGATCTGCAGGTAGCGCACATATAACCTGCGAACCCCCAAGAGTGCATTTTTAAACATAAAATTCCTCCCAAAAAATGGAATTAAAGCTAAAAAGGAGAATTGAAATGGATATAAATGAAGAGTAAGATGGTGTGGATTACCTGGTTCTGACAAATCACGAAATGAACTGTCGATTCTCCCGATATTAGCTCCGGAACTTTTTTGCCAAAAAGTCTCAATTCACTGCTCTGAAGATAAAAGGTGAAAATGATTTTGTTAAACTCCTTTTTATAGTTTTTGAATGAATAAAATATTTTATTTTATTTATTTTTCACTTTAAAAGACTATTTTTCAATATTTTTACTTCTCTGGAACATGTATGTTTAATGTTTCGAGTTTTTGTGTAGAATACAGGGTTTTTAGTGAAAATAATTATTTTAATGCTAAGCATATTTTTATCACTTTTTCAGGCTCTTTAAAAATACAAAAAAAAAGCAAAACCTTGGAGTTCTCTTTTAAGCCCTTTTCAGACTCTCTAAATATGAAAATATTGTCGAGTACTTGACTATTCGAACTAGTTAAAGGAAATGAACGGTTGTCCCTTCAGTATAAGTTTATCCCTTTCCCGGACTGAAATGGACTATTTACGAAAAAGGTATACGTTGATTAATCATGTTCAATATAGTTCTCTCTTTCATTATTTTATTCTTTTTCGGGCTTGAGAGACTAAATTTACGAAAAAGTACAACCATGGAGTTTCCTTATGTTTTTCTTTTAACTCCCTAAAACTAAAAAACGTCGAGTTTCTCCTATACTGAACTCGTTAAAACTTAATAGTAAAGGATCTGTCGATTACAAATAAGACCAAACGACTCCTTCTTAGGGTTCAATTTTAATACTAAGATGGACTCGTCCGAAGGATGAGCTTACACAAACAAGCAAATTTTATCCTCCTCAAGCTTGTCAAAAATAAAGAGGTACTTGCCAGTAATGGTGGGGGGAAAAGAGAGAAAAGGAATCCAGTTGTCACCTTTATTTAAAAAGAAGTATACCACTCTTAAACACAACACTTTTGTCACACTTATACCTGGGTTGGGAAAATCCTTTGTCTAATAGTTAATCAAACCACATTGAAAGTATTCATATGGTTTCTAGGTATTAGCTTTAGGTAAATTGTTACCAAACCATCTGCAGTGTCGTTATGTGTTCAAGAGATAGTTCAAATAAACCATTCATTGCAAACATTTGTCTCCATTCGCGTTGACCATCCCTGAGTCAATCCTTGCAAATATTTCTTCAAAACTTGATCTAATGGTTTCGTGTCATGGGCTTTCTTACAACGGGTCACTTTCTATCAACGACAACTCATAATCTAGAATGTTGATCTAGAATCCTATCAGTACCTTGGGATCTGCATGCCCTAATGGCAGGTTTCTCGCCTTCGACAACAGGTTGCATCATTGACCTTCGATCGAATGATTCCATGAATTATTAGACTGCAAATCATTCATTCACACTTTGTGGATTGTACTGATTACTTTGAGAGCCATTGTCATTATTGGTGGTGTCTCTCACACTTGTTAACAATTCACATCATTGACTGGTAATCAAGTGGTTTCTACCATGTTCAACTTCGACACAATCAATCGCATGGATAGAAGCGTACTAGTTCAGGAAGTGGAAATCAAGACCCTGGATCTAGTTTCCACCATCCAGGCTGCGAGGAGTTTTATTATTCATGATACAGTAGAATACTTATGACAGATGGTTGCGCCCATGCTGTGTCTACTATTGATTCAATATTAAAATAATTTATGCACCAGAACATTTAGTTAGTTTTGATGAGTATGGGAATGTCTACCTCAGCGATGATATATATATATATATATGTTTAAATTGAATGTTTTTACAGGTTTTCAACCGGTGTGTCCGCAATCCAATCCTCTGAATGATAAAGCACTTCACTCTTCAGAACAACCTCAGACTTCGCACTTTAGGGGGCAATCTATTACACGTTATTTTGTCATCATGACATTTGACTATCCATATAGGTCCATCACTACCTATATTATGCTCCCTTAGAAGTAAAAAACCCTAATGTTCCAAAATCAAGTCTTGGAATTGGAGAAAAGCTCATTAAAACCCTTAAAAGTCTAACTCCGCGCTTTTCCTAGCCCTTTCCTGCGAGTCCGCGGATATTGGTTTTATAGCCTGCAGCAGATCTCGCATGTTCTGCTTATAAAACCTACGTACCCCCGTAAACAGTCAAATAAAGGAAAAAGTAAGTTCTAGAAGCCCAACTGGTCGAATATTCTCCCAACTAGAAGCTTCTAGAGGCGCGATCAGTTCGAGCTTTATCCCTCCACTCATGGAGCTCTATCCCTCCACTCATGGAGCTTATCCCTTGGTCTATGGAGCTTAAATACCTTCATGAGAGGAATCCATCCCCCTCTTCATGGAATTGGAACTACCTCTATTTCCCTATAAATTTAGCTCATGTTTCAGTCTCAAGGATAGATTGTAGCTTATATGAAGTAATTGATGAAGAAATTCTCAAGAGAGCATACTCTCTATACTAGTTGTTGTTGGCATGAGAATGATCACACCCTTATGTCCATAACTCCATGCTGGTTCAAAGAGAGGAAGGCTTGTCAAACTGAAGGAGGAAATATTGTTCAGGACCCCGGGAGAAACTTGTACGACATCAAGGCATGAGGTTTGAAAGTTACTCTTTTCATTCAAGATAATACATATGGATCTCATTTTCTCATTGAGTTGTTCTTGTGCTTATTTGAATATTTCAATACTTAGACTCCTTGATCACTAAGTTAGATTAGTTGTTCTTAATTATTATATGTTGCGGGTGCTTTTAATTCTTTTGTCTGTCTTTGATTTCAGATTCTACTTACTGAAGAAGCCTCTTTGGAGTGACTGGATAAAAGACTGCACCGAACGTTGGATTTCAAGGTAGGGACATGTCCTCTTTCTTTGTTTACAATAATTCTGAATTACAAATAATCTAGAGAAAATGATTTACAAATGGATGTTTGTTTCTAGATATTCGTAAAATACTAGGGAGATCGCTCTTGTCCGCAAGAGGTATTAATCCGCATAACAGGATTTGCAATAATGGGTGCTTCCTTATCATTATGTGAGTGATCTGATTTGTGAAGACGTTTGTGCCCATTTGCAGATGAGACCAGGATCGTGGATGTGTCTCTTTCTTTATCATTCGAAGGTTGCAAAAGGGAGTGGGGATATGATGACAAAGGGGGAGTGACCTTAGAATTTGAGGGATGAGATGGTGTTGCATGGGGTAGAGTTGAGGTTGAAGGACAAGATTTGGCTACAAAATATTTTTGATGTTTCATGTTTTCTTTCTTATGAGTTGAGGAATTCTTAAATCCTTTTGGATGTTTTGAGGTTTTCCAACCTCAATTATTTTTCTTGGAATTTGGGGTGAGAGTTCCCTTGAAGAAAAGGGAAATCATTCTAGAGATGACCCGGTTGTTGACATGACCTACAACCGAATTTATTTTTTTAGTTCATCAACTGTGAAAAGGATAGGCCATTCCAATTGATGATGATTCTATCTAGAAACCCTTTGCTGTGATATATTTTGAAAAATATGCATGCAAAAGTTACAACACCTCTCCCGAGATTTTCTATATCTATCTTAATTAAATGACCGAGAGAGTTTCTAACAAAATTTAATATATCTAGATTTAAAAAATGAATGGAAATATTAGGGAGTCTTATCCATGCATAAAGGGTTGAACGTAGGAAACCATTGTTGAAAGGAGAGCCCAGACTTACCCTAAAACTAGGGTCCTTGATATTATAAGAAAACCCTTTGACGATCCTCTTTATTTATGAAATAAACCACAAAGAATCACTTTGAAAAAAATATAATTATGTGACTAGGTTTTATGTACGCATTCCTAGAGCACAAATGCATATGGCCATATCCCATTAAAGCATCAAATAATGGCATTTCACTCATAGGTCGTGTAAGAAAGAGCAGATTGGGAGTCGTCCACATCTAGACTTGGAATATATTATGCTTGTTCAACAATGAAGGCTGGTCTTGAGAGATATTTGGGAGGTAGTATTGAGAGCCCTGGATTTAAAATATCCTCAAAGGATTGTGACTGAGAGGAAGAGGATGAACCCTAACCTTTTGCCCCTCTATTCAATCATGAAGCTATGAATATTAAGGCATCCTTGGATATGCCATAATATTTAAATGAAAGCACTTCTTGAATCTACCCACCCTGATGTAGATAACACATTGAGACGAAAATGATTCCTGTCCAATATTGAATTCTGGTTGCAAGTGTAGGGACAAAGTCAACAAATTTCACATGCATATAGAGGGTACCTCATGATATTGGCCTCACGGAGACTAAAAATCTCAATAAATCAGGATAAATTGCATCACTTTGGAGGGAATAATCCTGCTACGAAGGGAATTTCCCCTGGATTAAGAAATATGTAGAAATGTAACCAAAATCCCCTATAGAAAGGGTGGTGACTAAAGCCTTTAAAGTATCTAGAAGATGGCTGGAAATAATAACCATGGACCCATTTCCGATCAAGTATTTTATGGGGGGAGCAATGGCCCACGATCTAGATCCAATGGGGAGGCGACCCATGGGAAGAGAAGTGTATGATGAAGAAACAACTTGTAGATTTGGTATCGGGGGAAATTAGCTTAGTGTTGGAAACTTGTGGTTTTTGAAGCCATTAGGGATTTCTCCCATGACATTATTTCACCCCTTGTTTCTATATACTATGTCTTCTTGAGAGATGAAGTGCAAGTGGCCTTTTCCTGCTTCCATTTATGGCTTGAGACACTGCCATTGATGACGTCGGCGTAGGAGGGTTTTCCATAGACAGGCCTGTCTGAGAATATGATTGTAACTACCTCAAAAGTTTGATCAAAACTACAACAAGTACCTCAAACTTGAGAAATTGAGCAAGAAATATGTCCTCATTTTCATTGTCATCTATGTAACTTAAAAGAGGTCACCGCTCTCGCTCTTCGTCTAAGCTCAAAATTTCTTCAAACTCTGCACTCAAAATCTCTTCAAATCGATCCATCTTAAAAACCCTTAAATCAGACCTCGAGTGAGCGAAATATAATAAATAGTGAAAACACTTCAAAATTACATTTGATAAATTTATTAAATCAAATTGATTGATGAATTTTTGTATTCATTAACTCAAGAAAATAAATCTATGTTCTTATATTAAATGTAGAAAATGGATAAAGGGACACTTAAATGACAACCTTAACAACAATAATTTCCAATGTTAATCTTAAAAAAAAGTGGCACGTGTGGATATTTTTTTCTTCTTATAACTAAAATTGTTATTATTTATATTAAAACTAGAGATATGTTCATATTGAACAACATATTTGTACAAAGCAATAAATGTGTGTTTGATATTAGAGTTTCAAACAAATCTAAAATTTAGAAATGGGTACTACTATCTCAACATTCTTATAATTTTGGTAATGCAGCTAAAATATCTATTAATATGTTAGAACTAAAACAATGTTGCAAACACAAGAAAACCAAATATTGAAGAAACCATGACCATTAAGGGCTTCTTTCTTGTTTTATGCCTCAAGGGAAACTCATGTGCTATGTGTTCATTTACAATGTCTTCATGCATTCATTGAGTTGTTTGTTCATTCTTGATTGCTACTCTGTCTTACCCAATAGAAATATATGGTAAAGAAACAAAAGAGTGAGAGCTCTTGACAAGACCCAAAATCAATTCATATAACATATTTAAAAATGCTTCCAATTTCTCAATTTGTTGAGTTGGAAAAGCTATAATCATGGATAATTTAGTGTTATTTGCCTTACATGAATCAATTTGAGATGACATTATACTAATAAAATGAGAGAAATCCACCTCACAACCCTAAATTTTCTAGACACTCCACCTCTGTACTCAACATAGAATAGAGATTTCATAGGGGATACATTAGCTTCATTTCCTTCAGATTTCCATATTACTTACATATATAGAGAGGTACCCAACTGCATAATCACCAAAAAAACCAAGAGAATTCTAAACTAAGAACATGCAAAAGTGAAGCATGACACATAACTAGATACCACTCATAGATCCCCATCATTTTAGGAACGATAAGCTAGAAATATACCATAGATCCCTTTCAATAATGAGAAGCAAGGCAAATAAAAAAAATGGATCTAAAAATGGTAGGATTTGAATTCCAAATACACTAGCAAAAATCAAATTCCATTCATTAAAAAAATCCCACTTTCATTGCTAAGCTCCATTTTCCCACACATAATCATTGATCCTCTACCTCGAATGAAGTGGCCTTTCTTCTCCTGAGTGGTACTTTGCTCCTCTTATTAAATTGTAATACCTACTAAGCTACTGATTTACATAGTCTATATTTTGTATTGAACATTTCGAAAAAATATATAGCCTCATATGGTTAGGCATAGTCCCTTACAATTGATCAAGCTCTTGTCCATCCTAGATTCACATATGATCTAATTACCTGGTAGACTTAAGCACACTACCAAAGTGGCACTTCACCATAGTCATACATTGGTCATTGGATTGAGCTTTACACTACGACACTGCTATCAGGTTATCAGGTTAAACTTTATCTTACAAGATGAATCAAACTTACATTAGGAAAGGTGTCCTACGGAGGTTCTGTTATTGCCCATTATCTCTTTTGCTAGTAATTTGTACTTGTCAAGGCTTTACGAAGCAAGTACCTCACTCCTACTTTGATGTTCAAATAGTGAAAGTATCCCTAATACACCCTCTTATCTCTAGGTTGATATAAATTCCCATATCATCAACCATAAGTATTCATGCCACCTACCTATGGATTCCAAAGGTTTTCAACTTATAGTTTTCGAATGACTTGCATTCATGAGAGGTATGATTTAAAAATGTCCCTCCCTCTCAGAGTTAGAATTCCTCAATTTGATGATGATCTCTCATTTGCCTTAACATTCACCAAGTGGTTCAAAAAATTCAATACAATATAAAAAAAAAAAATGGTCATGAAACTCCTCACCACCCCTTGAGCTCTTTGAATCAATCTCGAGAGACATGAATTTTGAGATATAAATTGGTTTCACATCTAAAAAAATATGATTTATGTTTCTCCAATAATAATTAGGCTTTTAATTCCTTTTGGTTTGAGGATAGTCAATTCCTAGTGCGAAGCCAACACTTATGCTTGATTTTTGGTGAATTCCCCTAATCCCCAAGTAAAAGCTATTTTATATTATCCTTAAAATGACCCCCCATACCCCTCCCCCAATTTACCTCACATGACACACTTGGCAACACGAGGATATTAAAATTAAAGCCGATTAATATTTTTTCAAAGAGATTGAACTTCTTTTTCTTTTTTTGAGGAAAAAGGACATGTAATTTCATTCATAGATAGATGAAAAAATAATTTACATTTTGTATAAACATTTTTTGAGTGTATTCAATAATTTGGAGACTAAAAACCCGAAGCATATAAGTGAGGATAGTAGGGAGAGACCTCCCCCCTCATACATTGATCTGTTACATACATACATATAAATAAATAAATAAATAAATAAGGCAGGAAATAAAACAACCAAGCATAATCAACAACAAAAAATGGGCACAAAAAAGGTCAGAAAAGTGCATATATAGTCCACGAACCACCTAAAACAGAAGGAGCTAATAAAAAAATATATACAACTAGGACACACTTATAGAGTGCATAGAAATCATAATGATGAGCATTTTCAAATCGTGGCCAAAAACATGTATGTAGATATTATTAACCGACAATTGTAGAGAGAGAAAAAAACTATAAGTCTTGTGTTTGGCAAGAATATTCCACGAGCTGATCTTGATTCTGCTCGACTATTGACCAAATATCTTTCACCATATGCAATCCATCGTTTGATAAGTTTTCATCATCACTATTCCTCTTCATGTAAATGTGAGAACAAGAGAAAGCATCGAAAGAGTCAACAATACAAATAATCTCCTCCAATATAGGACAAAGGGAAATGAGGAGACACAAATTCTACTCTATTAATCTGCGGAATGAAAATCAAAACTTAGAACAACATGCATGGACATGAAACAATAAAAACCACAAGTACACAGTGATTTGTAGGGGAACCCAACTGGTAAAAACCCCTCAAGCCTCTTTGCATTAATAATTTGAATAGAGAAACTATTACAATTGCATGCTCTAGATTTGAGAACCACTTGCAAAAGAAAAATTCTTCTCTTTGATGAATGAGAACCCCTGGCCAACACTTAGCCAATTTATGTCTCCTCCAGCCTCTTATTTCCTTGCACAGTTTTGAGCTAATTCAAGCTCCTAATCAATAGGTAAGTCCCTATTTCCT
Source organism: Pinus albicaulis (assembly GCA_034641835.2). NCBI lineage: Eukaryota > Viridiplantae > Streptophyta > Pinopsida > Pinales > Pinaceae > Pinus > Pinus albicaulis. The sequence goes on along the minus strand of CM076583.1, from coordinate 772,353,192 downwards.
TGTGCAATTCCCAAGGAATTGATCTCCTGATTGCATGCAAAATTGTACACTCAACTGATATAGAATTAATGTTACACTAGCCTTTGTTTCCTCCACTCCAATTGGGCAATTTGATTTGCATGCATGTCTGGGATATTTTGGGCTGATTGATCAGTTAACTAAGTAAAACTGAAAATAATTGAACTAGATTTCTAAAAATTAGCAAAAAACACATGCATGACTAAACTCTGAGCCCACTAACTCGAATTTGTTGATCTAACTGAGTGAAAATAGTCATGCCACACCAGTTAACTACCTCCAAGTTGTCCTGCTAATGTAGGAATTCAACTTACTCAATTTGACTAAGGCGAAAGTCAAATTGAGCCTTTATTGCTACACTTTTTGACATTTTTCTCGTTGTTTTGGAAAAGATAACACCATCTAGGACCCACCATAAACATCCTCTAAAGAACATTATGTTAGATATATGTTGTCATTGAAGAAAAAGAAAACATGGGTGTATATACTTGGGAGCCATTTTCAATATAACAGATCATCTCGAGCACACTTGGAAATACTTAGATATATTGAGCTCAAAAAGATCTTCCAATGGTATATGGAAGTCTGAAAAATACATCATGGATCGAAAGTTATTTTTGGTTAAATTTTTTAGGGTGAAAGTCAAATTTGGTCAGGGCCAAGGGCTCGACAGCACAATCAACGTATATATTGCAGGCAAGTAGGTGCATGCGCGGACCGCGTGGACCAATAAAAAGCTCAGGAGGGATAATGGTGGTCCCTTTTGAGTCCACGTAGTCCTGTCCAGGAGGAATAATGGTGGTCCCTTTGGATTCCACGTAAGCCTAGTAGAATAAATGTCGAAAGCTTCAACGGGAGTAGAAGGAAAAACTTCATAGGGACAGGGTAGCCAGGAAAACATGGCATCCAATGACAGAGCAATGGACCAATGGTTGGTGTGCAGAGGAGCCCACAAGGACACATCATCTTGAAAGACTTGACCATGGAAGATCCAAAGGCAGCGAAGGTTTAAACATCCAGGGACAGGGAACCGGGAGGATGTGTCCAAGTGATTAAGTAGTGGAGAAGCATTGATTGGCAGAAGTTTAAAATTCGGGAGATGCCACCAGACAGTTCACCCTAGAAGGCACAGCTTAAAGTATCGGGGACAGGGAGTAGGAACGACAAGGCCATGCAACATGACACATTGGAAGAGTATTGGACCAATGGTGATCATGTAGTGGGGGACCCTAAAACCACATCACCCCGAAAATTATTCCCCAAAAGAATCAAAGGGAGACTCAAGGTATTTCTCTGGGGAGACATATCTAACGAAATGGAAATATTTATGTTATTTTTTGCGAAGGTTCCCTTTCGGCCCCAAAATTTAATAAATAATTTATAGAAAATCACAGGCCAACGACCCCTCTTCCTTTGTACCCTTGGCCACATGGATAAATCAAAATAATACACATGGCACATCATCATTCGCCACATAAAGTGACATGGAGGCACAATGCAGACACAGTGGCATGATGATGTTAGCATGACATGGCACCAATGAGGGTGTGATACATGGTATGCAAATTTGGAATTTTCAGGTACCCAAGTGGGCCGAAAATGAGTGACAAATGACACCCTTGCAGAGGTGGAATACAGGTTGGTATAACATGTAACCCCATAATATTGAGAGGGTGCTCAAGCAGAAATTTCCAGGGAATTAGTTTGGGACACAGAAGATTACAAGTGGTAAGAAATCTCACCTCAATTTTTTTGTGATTGGTCCATGTGTGCGATGGTGGTCCCATACAAACACGTCATCCAAACCTAAAAATTCTAGGAACCCTGGGATTTTTTGAAGGAACACCATTTAAAATCTCAAGGTTGACAAGACGTCAAGACATGCTAGATGACAAGGTGGCACACAGAGCAGGAACGATGAACCAAATGTAACTATGCACGTGGAGAAGTAGATCCACTCAGACACACCACCTTGGAGGATTGACCCCAAAATAAACCAAGGATGCACTATTGGTTTTTAACAAGGAAATTGAGCTGAGGGCTAAGGTGTCGGTCTTGTTTGCAAAATACTTCCATGGGCATGAAAGGTTGAATGAACATTTGGTTAAGCCTTGAGGGCTATAGCACAGAAGGGCCTAGCAGAGGTTTTATGTATTAGTGCTCAGACCCAAAAACCATTACATAGTTATAATTTAAGCCCTTTTGGGCCTATACTAAGGGTTTAATCCATGAATGGGTCGAAAAATTATTTGGATAACATGCATTTTGTGCCATATTTCATGGCTTATCACCAAACGGGCAGTGCGCTAAAACTTGAAAACCAAGCATGAATGATTTGGCAGCAGAATTAGCGACCGTGAACATATTTGGAAAAATATTTGGCAGTTTGGCCAAATTTGGAATGTTACGGTTAAACCCTAATCATTATTTTAAATTTTCAAATTTGGGCAGTTTAGCAAAGTTTTTCCTATAGGGGTTGCAGATTAGAGACTGCAAAATTTAAGAACATATTCAAAAGACTAGTCAAAAGTGGGATAAAAGAAAAAAATAAGATTTTATGCATGGAGAAGAGTTGAACTTAACTAAAAGTTTGAAACCAAAAAAATATCAACTCAAATTATTTATAAGAATCAAATATGCAAGAAGGAAACGGTTCAGTTGTGAATGATGTTGTTGTTGCTAGTGCGTATGGTGGATTGATTCGCGATTATAGCTTGTTGAATGTGATTTGGTGGTGATTGGGGTGAGTGATTGAGGTGATAATTTGTTTTTTTTTATGAAAGGAAGTGGCCTTCATGATTTGGGTTTGGAAATGGTATGAAAGATCAATCAAGGAAGTCGATCAAGTGGCAGCTTGCAGATCAGGGGTTGTAGCTCCTTCCAGTATTGGCTGGTAAAAAATTAGGGGTTGGAGCTCCTTTTAGTAGAAACTGATAAATCAAGGTTTGTAGCTCCTTTCAATAGTACTTGATCAATTATGGAGTAGTAGCTTCCTTCTAGTTATAGCCATAGAAATTTTTAATAACAAGTAGAATCTTGCCTTTGTGAAAATAATTGAAGATAATTTTGAAGAATATATGTGTCAAACATGTGATTCTTGTGATGATCATATCAATTGTTTTCGAAGTGTTTATTGGTGTCCTAATATTCTTTACTAGTGAAATAAAGTTTTAAGATTCTTACAATATTGATTCAACCCCCCTCTCTGTATTGTCCTCATTTTTAACAATTGGTATCAAAATAACCATGTTACTTCAATCAATTTAACAACTAGAAGAAATATCAAATACCATGGCAAACGAGGAAGGAGGATACACCAATAGGGAACCAATGTTCAATGGAACAAACTATGTGTTTTCGAAAGTAATGATGAAATCCTATATACAATCTCTTGGTGTTGATGTATGGGATGCAATGGAAGAATAATATCAAAATCATCAAGCCTTGATTACTAGAGATTAAAAGATGGAATTTGCATGTAATGCTAAAGCTATGAATGCTTTTCTTGATAGCCTACCTAACTCAGAAGTAGTCAAGGTCATGGATTGCAGTATTGCAAATGTTATTTGGGACAAGATGAGTAGCTTCTATGAAGGTGAAAACAAGGTAAAGCAAGCCAAACTTCAAGGTTTTAGAATTTAATTTGAGTCTTTGAAGATGCATGATGGTGAAGATATTGCGAAGTACTTTCTTAGAGTTGATGAGGCTGTGAACACTATAAGAGGTCTTGATGAAGAGTTAAAAGAGTCATTAGTAGTTCAAAAAGTGTTGTAATCTCTCCCTGAGAGATTTAATCATAAGGTTTCAGCCATTGAGGAGATGAAAAACTTTAGGAATATCACTTTGGACCAACTACTTGGCACTCTTACTGCCTATGAGATAAGAATTTCCAATGGAAAACAAATAATAAAGGATTCAACCTTCAAAGAAGATAATAATCCAAAGGAAGAACATAATTATTCATGTTGTGAATCAGGTGAAGAGAAAGCTAAGTTTGTGAGGAAGCTCAAGATAAGCTCATGCAAGTACAAAGGTAATCTACCTTTCAAGTTATTTGACTGTGGTAAAGTAGGTCACTATGCTTTCGAGTGTCCATAAAATAAGAAGAATGAATATGAACCTAGAGAGAAGTTTAGAAAAGTACAAAAGGATAAAAATAAGTGTAAGAGGGAAATAATATACACTCAATATTCCATCTCCTTTGAAAGTGAAGGCAGACAAACTTCAGATGAGGAAAAAACGTGTGAAACCTCAAAGGAATTTATGCTCACCGGCATAGAAAATTTGGAGATAGAAGTTGTTGACTCTGATGGAGAAGAGGGAAAAGTTGACTTAAAAGGAGAGTTGGTCAATTCTCTTGAAGAGATATAGAGGTTGATGAAGACAAACAAAACACAAAAAGAATTATTGAGCAAGGACAAATCTAAATCTATTGAACCTTTGCTCCTGCAAATATAAGAAGGTAATAATATACAAGAAACACTAAATCAACAACTCAATGACAAAAATGAAGCATGTGAAAGACTTGAAGGAGAAATTGTTTTGCTCAGGAAAGAGCTTAAAAATGAAAAAACCAAGCTGAGCATTAACGATAAATTTGGAAAAGGGACTGAAAGTTTAAAAGAGCTCTTTGAAGCACAAAGAGTCACCAATGACAGAACTAGTCTTGGATTGAGGTTGATTCAAGCTCAACATCTTATTTGAAGGGAAAGAAAGCAATTACCTTTTTGCAAGCAACAAAAATTGGAGATGACACGACAACTAGAGATAATTGAATGCAACAACAAATAGAGAAAGGGATCACTCAATCTAGTATTCATCCAAAGAGAAATAAGTTGTGTCAAAATAAAAGGAGGAATTTGACTCATCAAAAGTCAAATAACATAGGAGAGTCAAATCAAATTTTTCAGAGAGAAACTCATCCAATCTTCAAAAATCGATTTTCTCCTACGTATGGAGACATATTTCTAAGTTATTGTTTTACTTGCACAAATTATGGGAATAAGGCAATGTATTGTAGGGTGAATCTGTCATTTAGATAGTTAGGTCACAAGGAAGGATTTATCAATCTACAAATCAAAATGTCAGGTAAAGGATGAGCAAACCCACGTACAACAATTCATTCTCTCCTTTGAAAATTTTGATTCAATGTTATGTCTATCAAAATTTTGGCCATAGAGTAGTTGATTGCAGACTTAGAAATAAAATTATTGATCCAATTATCAAACAAACAAGCCAAGAACCCAAAGTATGGTAGGAAAAATAAAGCATGGAGAACTGTAACGTGGTTTTATATGCTCAGAATGAAGGAAATCATTGGTATGTTGATAGTGGTTGTTTTAGGGACATTAGGAGAAAAATTAAGTTTTTGACATGGAAACCAGTCAACAAAGGTAATGTAACCTTTGTAAATAATGCATTTGGTAAGATTATAGGAAAAAAAAATTTCATCGTATCTAATGGCAGAGGTAAAAATAAGGATGTGTTGTTTATTGATGGGCTAAAGGATAATTTACTCAGTGTGTCTCAAATGTGTGACCAAGGCTATGATGTGTTGTTCAAATCTAAAAATTTTCAAATCAAGTCTGCAAACATTGGAGAAATAGTAGTTGAAGTTGTTAGGATAGATAGTAATGTCTATGTGCTAAAAGAGAAGACAACGAGGTATTGTTTGTCAAATATTGATCAGAAATGGATGTGGCATATAAGGCTTGGACATCTGAATTTTGATTAGATTGTCAAATTAGCAAAGAATAATGTTGTTAGAGATATGCCAAAGCTTTCAAAGCCTGAGAATATTAATTGCAAGTGTTGCTAGATTAGAAAAAAAGTTTGAGTACCATTCAAGTATAAGGAGAACTCATCAACCATGCCATTTCAATTGATACATATGGACTTATGTGGTCTTTCAAGAACTCAAACACCCTTATGTAAACTATATTTCATGCTTATCATTGATGATTTCAACATAATGATGTGAATTGCATTTCTGAGAAAACAAATCAGAGGCACTTGAAATGTTTAAGGACTTTAAGGCCATGGATAATGAAACAGATTGTAAAATAAAGTGCATAAGGTATGATAATGGAGGTGAGCTCACTTCAAAAGAGTTTGATGATTTTTGCAAGCAACATTGCATCAAAAGGAAATTTACTATAGAAGAGACTCCACACCAAAATGGTGTAGCAAATAGAACCAATAGATCAATTTAGCAATTGGCTAAAACCATGATGGGAGAAAGAAATATTCAATGGAGATTTTGGGTTGAAGTTATTCACATAGTAGTTGTGATTCTAAAAAAGACACAATTCATACCTAATGGTGATAAAACTACATATGAGATTTGGTATGGAAAGCCTGCTACAATCAAGCATTTTAGATTGTTTGGATGAAAGTGTTATATCAAGAAGAACAATGAAAAGCTTGGTAAGTTTGATGCAAGAGTGGATGAAGGTATTTTTCTTAGGTATTCTCAGAATAACAAAGGTTATAGATTCTAAAACAAGAACACAAAGAGGATAGTTGATTGTATTGATGTTAAAGTTGATGAACATATTGATCTTGAAGACAACCAGCTAGTAAATATAAGCTCCAATGATCCAGTAAAAAATGATGAGAAGGTTGATGAGCCATTTTTCAGATGAAGACAGTGAAGAATCCCTCATTATAAAATCCAAAGATCCTGCAAGGTATGTTAAAAAACACCACCCATCTGACCAAATTATTGGTGATTTCAATTCAGGTGTTTAGACAAGAGGAAGATTGTTAAATTCCCCTACTCAAGCACATTTAGATCTGTTATATATGATGAAGCCAAAGGATTTTTCTTAGGCCGACCAAGATGAGAATTGGCTAAAGGCCATGAACAAAGAGCTTGATCAGATATAGAAAAATCATACTTGGGAGCTTGTTCCAAGACCAACAGATAAGAATGTTATTGGCATGAAGTGGGTCCTCAGAACAAATTGAATGAACATGGTGAAGTGGTAAGAAACAAGGAAAGGTTCATTTACAAGGGCTGTGCACAAATTGAAGGTTTGGATTTGGATGAAACCTTTGCTCCTGTTACTCGAATAGAACTAATTCACATGTTTTTCCTTTTTCTAGTTTCAAGAAATTCAAGATATATCACATGGATGTCAATTCTGCCTTTCTAAAAGGAGAATTGCGGGAAGAATTCTATATTGATCAACCTGGTGTTTTTCAACTATTAGATAAGCTTGATTATGTCTCCAAGTTTAAAAAGTCCTTGTATGGCCGCAAGCAAGCCCCAAGGGCTTGTTATTCCAAGATGGATAGTTATTTCTCAAGCGTGGTGTTAAAAGAGGCACAGCTAATAATAACTTGTATGTGAAATCTAATGATGTAAAAATGTTAGTGGTGGTTATATGTGGTGATGATATTATTTTTTCCAGTGATTTAGATTCTCTAACTTTCCAATTTGCAGCTGATATGAAGGCTGAATTTGAGATGTCTATGCTTGGAAAACTTTCTTATTTCCTTGGTTTGTAAATTTCACAGTCTTCCAAAGGAATTTATATCTCACAAATAAATTATCTCAAGGAAGTGTGAAAGAAATTTGGCATGGAGCAATGTTCTTTAGTGAGCATTCCAATGGTTACAAGATGTAAACTCAACAACATTGATGAATCACGAGAGGTGGATCAGACTTTATATATATCTATAATTGGAAATATCTTATATTTGATGGCCTCAAGGCCAGACATCATGCATTGGTATTGTTGGAAGATTTCAAGCAGCCCCGAGACAGAGTCATCTCCTAGCAAAAAAGATGATTCTTAGATATCTCAGAGCCACAATGGACTATGGGATTTGGTACCGCAGAAGTAAGGATTTTCCACTAATTGTTTTTATTGATGTTGATTGGGTAGGTGATGTATATTATTGAAATATCATTATTTGTGGTGCTTTATTTCTTGGTGCATGTCTTGTTTCAAGGTTAAGCAAGAAGCAAGCCTCAAATTTTCTCTCTATTGTTGAAGCAGAATATGTAGCAACAACTTCTTGTTGCACTTAGCTCTTATGGATGAAAAAAAAATTTACAATATGTACAATTATTATATGATAAAATTGTCCCAATCATTTGTGATAATACAAGTGCAATCAACATGTACAAGAATCATGTATTCCATTCAAAGACAAATCATATTCCAATCAAGTACCATTTCCTAAGAGAGAAAGTTGCAAATTGGATTGTCAAGTTGGAATATGTACCTAAAAAAGATAAGGTAGTTAATATATTCACCAAACCTCTCCCAAGAGATCAATTTGAGCACTTAAGGAAAATATTGGGAGTAGTTCCTCTTAACTCCCTCCACTAGATCTTCCTCAAGAGGAAGAAAGGCAACCAACAAGCACTCAACATATCAATTGGAAGTTTCCAAGTCCACAAGATCAACAAGACAAGGGGAGAATATTATTTTCTTTTCCATTGATGTTAAAGGGGGAGACATGTAACAAAGGGGGAATAGTAAGAGAAGTACACTTTGCTTGTATGCTTGTGTTTATGGTGTTTTCATCAATGCCAAAGGGGGGAAATGTTAGATATAAGTTGTGATTGATGGAAAAGGAAAAGATGGGTGTAGAAACTTGGGATCCATTTTCAGTATAGAAGATCATATCAATTTAAATTGGAAATTATTCATATGGATAGAGCTCAGAAAGATCTTTCCAATGATATATGGAAGCCTGAAAAATACCTCTTGGATCAAAAGTTATTTTTGGTAAAAATTTCGAGGGTGAAAGTCAAAGTTGGTCAGAGCCAAGGACCCCACAACATAGTTATCATACATGTGGCAGTCAAGTATGCGTGTTCATGGAGCACATGGACCAAAAAAATTATTAGGATGGATAGTGGTGGTCCCTATGGAGCCCATGTAATCTTGGTGGAATAAACCCCAAAAGCTTCAAAGGGAGCGGAAGGTTGAAGGTCCCGAGAACAGGGGAGCCGGGCGAATGTGGAATCCAACAATAGATTAGCAGACCAATGGTTGGCATGTGTAGGGGCCCACCAAGACACGTCACCCTAGAAGGTCTGACCCTGGAAGATCCAAACGCAACGGAGGTTTAAACATCTAAGGAGAGGGAGTTGAGAGGACGTGGCCAAGTGACTATGCAATGGTGAAGAATTGATTGGTGGAAGTTTGCAATGTGGGGGATGATCCAAATCTTGGAGGGAAGCCCCAAAGATCTAAAAAATTGAAATTAATCTTGGGGGGGAGGCCCCCAAGATCTAAAATTTTGAAAAGAGAGACAACACAATAAATAAAACCATAAAGAAACTTTTTTTATTAAAACAAAGAATAATTGTAAAAGTTACATTGTGGTGAACAATCTATCCTTTTACAAAATGTGACTTGTTATTTATAGTTTTTTTAGTTACAATACCACAGGTAAATACCATGGGTAGATGTCACTTACAATAACATGGGTGGATAAATACCATGGGTGGATACCACTTACAATACCATCGGTAGATTCCATGGGTGGATGGCTACCATTGGTGGATAAATACCATGGGTGAATGAATACCATTGGTAGATGCCACTTTCCATTCAGATCAGGGTACCCCACTAGATATCTCACCCAGGAGTTTTTCCCTGAAATTTCCAAGGGTGGGCATGACTTAAAGTCCCAAGGAGAGGGAGGGGGGACAACATGGTGATGCAATATGGTACAATGGAAGTGTGGTGGACCAATGGTGATTACGCAATGGAGGACCCTACATCCATATCACCCCAAAAGGTCTTCCCCAGAAGAATCAAAGGGATATTTAATGTTTTTCTATGGGAAAATAGATTTCGGGGAAATGGAAATATTTATGTTAATTGTCACGTAAGTTCTTTTCTGGCCCCAAAATATTAATAAAGAAATTACGGAAAATCACAAGTCGACGACCAATCTTCATTCATACCCTTGGCCACATCAATAAATTAGAATAATACACATGGCACATTATCACTGGCTGCATAAAGTGACATGGAGCCACGATGCAGAAACAATGGCATGATGGCATCAACATGATGTGGGACCAATGAAGGTGTGACATGTGGCATGCAAATTTGGCATTTTTAGGTACCCAAGAGGGTTGAAAATGAGTGACATATGGCACCCTTGTAGAGGTGGAATAGAGGATGTCAGGAAACGTAACCCCTGAAGTGTAATCCTGGAAGATTGAGAGGGTGCTCAAGCAGAAATTTTCAGGACACAAAGTATTACAGGTGGCGAGACACCTCACCCTGATAGTTTTTTGATTGGTCCATGTGTGCAGCGGTGGTCCCATATAGACATGTCATCCCAGAACTCAAAAGTCTAGGCACCTTGGGATTTTTTGGAGGAGCACCATTTAAAATATTTTGGCTAACAAGGCACTGGGACACAGTAGAGGACAAGGTGCACACAAAGCAGGAACAATGATCCAATTGCAATCGTGCATATGGAGAAGCGGACCCATTGGGACACACCACCCTATAGGATTAACCTCGGAGGAAAACAAGGTTCACCATTGGTTTTGGTCGGGAAATAGAGTAGGGGGCTAAGGCATAGCTCCAAGACTTGGTCTCGTGTGCGCGATGTGTCCATGGGTGCGGAAGGTTAAATGAATACTTGGTTGTGCATAAGGGCCTAAAAGAGGTTATTTGCAGATTTTTTATGTATTAGTGCTCGGGCCTAAAAACCTTTCCACAATTATGATTTAAGCCCTTGTGGGCCTATATTGAGGGTTTAAGCCATGAACAGGTTGGAAACTTATTTGGAGAATTGGCATTTTGTGCCATATTTTGTGGCTTATCACCAAACTGGCAGTGCACTAAAACTTGAAAATTAAGCATGAACGAGTTGGAAATATAATTAGCGAAAATGGATAGGTTTGGTGGAATATTTAACAGTTTGGAAAATTTTGGAGTAAGCCAAATCTAGAGAGTTACAGTTAAACCCCGACAATTATTCCAGAATTGCAAATTTGGGCAATTTAGCTCAATTTTTCCTACAGGGGTAGCAGATTAGAGACTTAAGACTTTAATAATACATTCAGAATACTAGACATAAGAAGGGTAAAAGAAAAAAATAAGAGTATATGCATGGAGAAGGGTTGAACTTAAATAAAAGTTTAAAACCAAAAAAATATGAGCTCAAATTCTTTATAAGAAGAATCAAATATGAAAGAAGGAGAGATTCAGTTGTGAATGATGTTGTTGCTATTGGTGTGTCTGGTGGATTGATCGGTGATCGAAGATTGTTGAAGGTGATTTGGTGGTGATTGGGGTGAGTGATTGAGGTGAGAATTTATTTGTTGTATGATAGAAAGTGCCCTTCATGATTTGAGTTTTGAAAAGATATGAAAGATTAATCAAGGATTTCAAGCAAGTGGCAGCTTGCAGATCAGAGGTTGTAGCTCCTTCTAGTAGTGGTTGGTAAACATATAGGGGTTGGAGCTCCTTTGAATAGCAAATGATAAATCAGAGTTTGTAGCTCCTTTTAGTAGTAGTTGATAAATGAGGGAGTAGTAGCTTCCTTTTGGTTGTAGCCAAGGAAATTTATAACAACAAGTTGAAGCTTGCCTTTGTGAAAATAATTAAAGAGAAGTTTGAAGAATCTATGTGTCAAATATGTGATTCTTGTGATGCTTGTATGACTTGTTTTTGAAGTGTTTATTGGTATCCTAGTATTATTTAATAGTGAAATAAAGTTCTAAAATTCTCACAATACTGAATCACCCCCCCCCTGTATTGTCCTAGTTTATAACGCATCCCATGTGGAACTCTCTTCATCATTAAACATCACATGAATATTTTTTATCTAGGCATACATTTGGCCCACCATACGATTTTCCACCACCACCTCTCCTCCAGGTTTAATCGATCAACAAGGAGCGAAATAAATCCCATTTTAGGTGTGTATATGACTGCAGGAGATAAAAACCATACCAATTCATCTAGACTATGTGTAATAATAATATGGCCATCCGTAAGGGCTTGGATTTAATCATTCCAACATTCCCTAAAATTACCCCTAATACCCTTGTCATTCGTTGAAAGTCAACCTTGATTCCACAAGGAAGAAAGATTTGGATTGGCAATATGAGCCAATATGTGGAAACCATGATCACGAAGCCAATCAATCAACATGTATCGTATATCAAAACTAGGACATGGATCTAGGCCCAGACAAAGCCCGTCACTAGAACCAATTAACCAAGCAAGCCCATTCCCGATGATGTCAAAAGTGTTAAGGATGACCCTCTATATTATATAAATGTTTTATCATGGTTTATTTTGTATCCTCAACGATTCTTCCATCGAAGATGTAGCAATATATTTTTGTTTGACCACCGAGGTCCACATGATATCATAAGATAATAACCTCCATCCACTCTTTTCAATGAGTGCTTTTGAGAACAAAAGGAGATTTTCAAGACAATACCCTCCCAGTTGTTTTGGTATGGCAATAAAGTCCCATTTGAGCCATGTAAAGACAATTTTTTCTCTCTTACTATATGACATAAAATATGAGCAAAGATTCTTGATTCTTTCTAGAATTCATTTCGAGATCCAGGCTAGAGAATCCCAATAGACTGAAATAGCTTCTAATATAGATTTTATAGCACCAGACGACTAGCTCTTGATATCCACTTATGGCTCCAACGATTCAATGATTGTCCAACTTTGCCACTAGGCAAGCCCAATCTTATTTAACATAAAAATTGGGCTTAAGATGAAATCCCAAGTACTTTAGGCCCAAATCCATTGGTTTGGCGGGATAAGGGAGAAAACCAGCTAAGAGATGAACCTCAAGATCAGAAAGGTTATGATCTCTAATGGAGGACTTTTGAACATTAATGGGCATGTCTGTGGCGCACCCAAATAGGGATAAAATTTCAATAAGCTTTGAAAATTTCTAAATGTCCCCACTACAAAAGATTAGGATATCACCCACAAACATCATATGTGAGATAGATAAATTCCTTACAATACATATTCCTTTGAAGGATCTTCTCCTCTTTGCATCATTTATGATTCAACCCAGACCTTCCACAAAAAAAGAGAAAAATAAGGGGAGATAAAGGAAAAACCTGCTTTAATCCCCTTTCTGCCTTAAAGAAAGGAGAGGTAGCGCAATTTATTGAAACAAAAAAAACGAGGGATTGGATGTAGGCCATCACCCAGTTCATGAAATCAATATTCAAGCCCAAATGAATGAGAAGAAGTTTGATGTAAATCCAGCTCACTCAATCATAAGATTTTTATAAGTCATTTTTTATAGTGCCCCCCTTCATATTTTGTCATTTGAGGTTGTGTAAGCCTTCCTAAGACACTCCTATGACCTCATGAATCTGGCGCTCCTCTAAGAAGGAAATTTTTTCAAGAGAGATATACCTAGAGGGGATAGGATTTAGTATGAGTGCAATGACTTTAGCAACTACTTTATAGAATGCATTATAAAGAGAGATAGGTTTGAAGTTAGAGAAGGAGTAAGGCTAACTAGTTTTGGGAATGAGAGAAATAAAAGTAGAGTTGAAAGCGGGAAAATACGCCTCTCTCTACAGTTTCTTCAATGACCACAAGCAGGTCCTATCCCAAGAAATAAATAAATAAATAAAACCTCAAGAAAAAACTACACACCCCATTCGTTAGGCCCCGAACTTTTGTCCCTCTGAAAACTATGAAAATTCGATTTCAACTCCTCCATCGAGACCTCCTCCATAAGACAATTACTCTTCTCTAATTCTAACATATATGGGAAAACATAAGATAATTGGAAAACTTCAGCAATAGAGGAGACCCAGGTTGCTTTAAATTAGTCCTCGAAGAACTATTTTCCTAGATTTTCCAAATTATTACAGGATGAAAACTCAACCCTTTGATCGTCCTGCAAACTCTAGATAATGTTCATTTTTTTCCTCCCCTTTACAAATGCTTGGAAATACTTTGAATTTTCATCCCCACTCTTGAGCTAGATATCTCTTACTTCTAACCTTCATTCCTCCTCCCTGAATTTTAAAAGAATTAATCTCCTGCCTTTAAGAGATCTTCGCAGGTATAAAGATTCCGGAGAGGAGAAACCCTCCCCCTCCTTGGTAGAGATGAATTCTAGTTCATTCTCCACCTCTTCCATCTCTTTGAGCTCCAACCATTGTTTCCTCTTCTCCCATTCCTTCACTTTTTGTTTTTTCCTTTTAAGCTTTGTCTCAAATTGGGTAGTAGCCAAGGCTTATGCCATGGAAGAAACAAATATCCAATTTTCATTAATTAGGGAAAAAAATTCCTCCTCTTCCAGTCAGTCAGAGCTGAATTTTAAGGGATTAGTTATCTTTTGAGGAAAGCCCCCAATATCCTAGAATAATGGTCGGAAATTCCCCCCTCCACCACCCATTGCATTACCATAGGGAGGGATTCTAAAAGATCTTCAACAATCAGAAACATGTTAAGACGCTTTCCAACCCAATACTCCCCAGAACGTCTATTCCTCCAAGTGAGGGAGAGCTTTGAAGGTTCCACATCAATAAGCATATTCTAAATGAGATGACTTATAAAAAAAAACTGATGAGCCCAAGGCCCCCATGATTCGACAAGACCCAAGGAGAAATTCATGTCACCACCAATAATGACATTATTCTTCCGAAGGATAGATTTTCTAAGAGTAGCCTCCTAGAAATCAGATCCGTTTTGAGAAGGGCCGTAAATATTAAAAATAGAGATAATTGTTGAATTCCACGACCTTGTGTCTGGGTTAGAGTCTTAAAATCATTGACGCTACCAAACCAAGAATCTCAACCATGAACTAATTTGCACAGCGAAAAATATAAGGCACTAAATCACACATGCACAAATATACACAGTTTTTAACAAAAGTTTACAATAATGTACAACCCCAATATTTGTTATATTAAAGAAAAACGAAAAATACAAAATTTTATGTTATAAAATATACTATGACAAACTTCGTTGCAGCTTCTATGTCAGATCTTGTCCTGTCGGTCCTTCACTCCCTTACTTCTCACTAGTTGCCCCTTATTCCTTCAAAGGACAACACTTCGAGACTCCGGGAGGGCTACCACCTAACACTGCTACAAGTCACTTATGTAGCATGTACACGGGCTGATCCAATCTGCTCTCTGGGTAGGCCTAATTCCTGAGCTCCAAACTTCTAGGCTAGAAGTCACCTTTTTCCATCAAGGTGTTGCATTTCGGCACCAAAATTCACCCAACCTTTAGCTCCTCTTCGTCACTTCAAGATAGCTTGTCTAGGGCTACTTTGGGTAGCCAACACATTGCCCTCCACCAAATCAATGGCACCCAATACTACACTGCAATATTTGCATCGATGAAGGCTTATGATAAGTCAAATAAGCCTCCAAATTTTCTCCCACGGGCGGCTCCATATCTAATCCAAATTTGGTCAACTCCTTTAACCCAACACAAGACACTAATTTTTGTTCCAAACCTGCTTTTGTTGTTGTCACCATAGTGATTGGTTAGGGCACCCAAAAATGTTGTAACAAGCCTCAACCAATCATCAAAACAACCCTCAAAAGTTCCAATCTACCCTTGCTTAAACCCTCTACCTCCACGTTGCTGTATTGGGACCAAACCAACCCCAAAAGAGTGCATGCAATCCCTTTTCTTTGGGGTTAGGGCTTGCGTCCTACCATAGGTAGATCCCAGCTCCCAAACAACATGCTAAGATAGAGTTCCTAGCCACCATTTGACCTCCAAAAACAACCCATATATGCTCCTCTTAGACTCAACCCTCTAGCCCAGCCACTCGACCCTCCTAACAGCAGTTCGATCCCCTTGAAATATGCCTCAAACTCCAAGTTGTTTGTCCTCCTTGGTTGCAACTCTTTCAGAGGTGCCTTTCTCCCTTGAGAGTTCATAAAGAGGATGCTCAATAACCTCGTATTCACCCTTTATTTATACATAAATGAGGGTCTCCACGAATATGATGAAGAGTCATGTATCTTGGACGAATTCCTCAAACTGACATGACTTGTCTTGTCCAAATATTAATGACAACTCGAAAAATTCATATCTCCACTTGTACAACTCAGAATTCGACGTTTCTTGAAGTGTTATATTCTCCTTTGCGCCCTCTATCATCTCATGCCATCACATGTGGAAATGTGCTCATGGAAATGCCCAAAACATGATTTGGTGCAAAACCCCATACTCGGGTTCCAAGCCCACAAGTGACCCATTGTTGCACTTTTCCCTCCAAACCCTGAACCCTAGGGCTTGGAGTACCTCCCAAGCTACTAAAAAATCAAAAACTCCCTCTTAGTGATGGAGGTACTTCCAAGGCTGGGAAGTAACTTGTCATCATCATCACTGTTGACAACACTTGTCGAACTCCTGGCGCTCACAATCATAGCAATCAATGTCCTGTGAAATAAGCCTCTCTCGGAAGTGTCACTATCACTATTGGAAGCATCCTGCTTCTTCTTCTTCTTTTTTATCTCTTTCCAATCCCTCCATGATTCCATCTTGGTATATGTGGAACAACCCTTGCTCCCCACTGAACACACGCTCTTCTGGGTTGCGAATTCTCCCTCTGAACCTGCAATGTCCCTCTCGAACTCGACTCCCTCTGAGTCTTTAGAACCTAGACCTTCTTCTCAGGAAAGTGTACCTTCTTCTCGGGAACCTGTACCTGCTCCTCTTAAGCCTGTACTTACACCTTCACCAGCTCCTACTTCTTTGGAACCTGCACTTGCTCCACCTGATACTTTCCCTGATCCACAGGTTTTCTTGTCAACCTAAAGAGACCATTCTCTCTAACTTAGAGTACAATCTCATCGGGCTTAGAGCCTATGGGTTTGAGTCTTTCCTTCCCATCCAAGAACAAGACCTCAAACCCCTTCCTCTCGATCATCGAGATAGAAATCATGCTATATATGAGTCTTGGTACAAATAATACATCTTGGACCTGCACCATACGTCCCGTCTCCATCTTGAATGACACCACACATGATCCTCAGATTTCCAACTAACTCTTGTTTCCCAACACCAGGTGTAACTTCGAGTCCCATTCAGCTAGAGTCTCGAAAACCTCCTATGACCCTATCATATGCTTTATCTCACCACTGTCCACGTACCATCCATCCTCCTTGATAATACCCTACTCTAAATGAGAAATTGTAGAAAATTCATACTCTTCCAATCTCCTAGAGATATCATCTATATAAGCTGAAATGGTACCACAGAAAACCTGATTTCCTTTCCTCTTCTCATCATCTCCCTTCTTCATCGGACATCTCAACGAAAAATGACCCATCTTGCCATAGTTGAAACACTTGAATTTACTCAATTCCTTCTTCGCTTACCCTTCATTTGCGTTGCAAGTGCTACATCCTCATATGCCTTCTTCGATGGATGAAGATCCTCATCTCGCAACTCTTCCTGAATGAAGTCGTCCCATAGTCTATTCCAGTCTGGCAATTTCTCCCTGTCATATTTTCCTTTGATGAAGGGCTTCCATTCCTCGGTGAACCCTTTCAAGGAAATCCTTACCATATCTCCATCTGAAATTTTGACATCGATGACAACAAGCTCATCTCTGACCTAAGACAACCTCATCAAATACAAAGTTACTCCTTCACCCTTTATGATCTTGGTGGAATTCAACTTGTCCTCCAATACCAGTACCTGGTTCTTGTTCCTATTCTGGAAAAAATTATGAAGAGTCATCCACATCTCATGTGCATTGTTCTTCTCGTGTAAATGAGGTATTAAGTAATCCTTCACACCATAAAGGATGATCAATATTTCCTTATTATCCAAATATTTCCATATATCCAACTCCTTAAGGTCGATTGGCTTCTTGATATGTTCCATGGAAAAATCCCACATCTTGTTGACTTGCAAGACCAACTTGATCCTTTCCGTCCAATGAGTATAGTTGGACAACCCCTCTAACATGTCCTCATACCAGAGACTTGTCTGCAACTTCGACATTGTAGTGATCCCTTCACTTACAATGTGACCAACTCCCTCTCACCTTGTACTTCGTTGCTCACAACTCTGAGTCACTGACTTCCAAAGTAGCTCAAACATGCTCTAATACCATGTTGAATTTCCATGACCTTGGGTCTAGGTTAGAGTCTTAAAATCACTGACACTACTAAACTAAGAATCTGAAGCATGAATTACTTTGCACAACAAAAAATAGAAATCAGTAAATCACACATGCACAAACATACACAGTTTTTAACAAAATTATACAATAATGTACAACCCCAATCTTCGTTATATTAAACCAAACTGAATAATACAATAGCCTATGGTATACAAGATATAATGACAAACTTTGTTGCAGCTTCTATGTCGTATCTTGTCCTGTCGGTCCTTTGCTCCCGTACTAGTCACTAGCTGCCCCTTAGTCCTTCAAAGGACAACACATCGAGACTCTAGGAGGGATTCCACCTAACACTGTTGCAAGTCACTTTTGTAGCATGTACACGGGCTGATCCAATATACTCTCTGTGTAGGCCTAATTCCTGAGCTCCAAACTGCCAGGCTAGCAGTCACCTTTTTCTATCAAGGTGCTGCACTTCGGCACCAAACTTCACCCAACCTTCAACTCCTCTTTGTCACTTCAAGATATCTTGTATAGGGCTACCTTTGTCACTTCGAGATATCTTGTATAGGGCTACTTTAGGTAGCCAACACACTACCCTCCACAAAATCAATGGCACCCAATAATACACTGCAAGATCTGCATCGATGAAGGCTTATGATCACTCAAACAAGCCTCCAAATTGGCTCCCACAGGCTAATCCAAATCTGATCCAAATCCGGTCAACTCCTTTGACCCAACACAAGACACTAATTTTTGTTCTAGACCTGTTTTTGTTGTTGTCATAGCAGTCACTGGTTAGGGCACCAAAAAATGTTGTAACAACCCTCAAGCGGTCATCAACACAACCCTCAAAAGTTTTGGTTTGCCCTTGCTTAAATCCTCTGCTATAATGAATAAAATAATATAAATAATGATTAATTAGTTAATTAGTAATTAAGTTGAAAGGGCATGTGTTGAGGAGGTAAATCCCCTCTGCGGACAGAGGCGATCCCTACTAGCCCAGCAGGGGTCTAGCAACAATCAAACAATGTTATGACGCAAGCTCCTAGTTACGGATGGAAAGACTAAGAATAGAAGCCTACCTGGATTCCAACGCTATAATCTGAAGAAGAAGCGTCCCCGTTCTTCAGCCCCGGCAGATCACAATCCTTCCACGATCTCCGCGGATGAACACCTGCACATGGAAGAAACGAACAGATACACGCATAGAAACCAGCATACGTAACTAAACATCAGTCAGAAAGGACGTTACTCACATTAACATGATGGAAAACAGAGTGGAACCATAATCATAATCATCTATTAAATAATAAACGAAGAAAGATTACAACCAAGTTCTGACGTCGCAGTCTCCTTCGGACGGGTCTCCGGTCATCCACGTCTCGCAAAGCTCGCCAAGGAAAGGGAAAACCTCTCCGGAGTCTCTCGACAATGGTCTCCTTACTTGAGTTGGCCTTAAGGGAAAGAGAGGATTCTTTACAGCACAAAGGCTCTTGGGAATATGGAGATACAAAGCTTAGGCACTTCAAGACTAGCTTGCCATGGATTT
The DNA here is from genome assembly GCA_034641835.2 of Pinus albicaulis. NCBI lineage: Eukaryota > Viridiplantae > Streptophyta > Pinopsida > Pinales > Pinaceae > Pinus > Pinus albicaulis. The sequence goes on along the minus strand of CM076583.1, from coordinate 772,333,529 downwards.
GAGCAGGCTTTTATAGATGGGGAAGGAGGGAGTTGGGATCCCTATTATCATGGGATTGGCCCTATCAACAAGGAAGGTTCCATGAGAGGTGGCAAAACCACTTCCCTTCCATAGAACTCCCGCAACCAAACCTCCCAACTCAAGATAGGCAATGGTTTGTGAGTTTGTTGGAACTCAACTTCCGCCATCCTTATTTAAAAAACAATCCCAAAATTGGGTGGCACGACTATGGCTCTATGACAGAGCGCCAGTTGGCGCGACCTCTTTGCAGTAATTTCCCCATTGGCGCGAGTACTGAACTGCCTGCCCGCGCCAATGCCAAAAGGGATGCTTTTCATGACTTTTGCAAGGAGATGTCTCAAGGGAAAATAAAGCTCATGCTCAGAGGAATGCATTGATGATGTTTTCAAGGCATGACAATGTTCACAGGTCACAGAATGGGTCCTCCATTGTGCGGGATGGGGAATGGTAGGGACGGTGACAAATTACTGTGTAACAGCATGTCTGTTGAGACATGACCTTTCGTGAAGAGGCACCTGCCTAGGTATATAAGCAGGGCTCATTTGTAACATTCATCAATTCATTCCTCACACATTTTTAATATAATATTTGTATCCTCAATGGATATTATGATATTCCAAGTTTTTGGGGTATTTAACTTGATAAGGAACTTTGTTCACTTCATTTCGTATCAAAGCAATTCGATCTTCTGGCCGCTCACGCTGCATAGAGCTACGCTCTCCAATCCAGGTCCTTGACTGTCAAATTCGTCAACATTGTTGCCGTCGAAACGTTTCGCTACCAGTATTGGAGTTTCTCCATTTTCACCAGTAGCCCTTTGGCCAGAATTAAAAATTTGAAGAAATTTCACCAGTAGGCCTTTGGTCAAAATAAAAAATTTGAAAAAAAAGGGGGAAATTTTGTATAAAAAAAAACATCGAATATATAAAAGATTATATTGAAAAACACAAGTTGATTTTTTTTAAAACAAAAACGCAACCGACAGCCACCAAAACCTCCACCACTCCCCATCGACTGTCAATGAGCCGCCGCCTCCTCATTGCCTGCGACGTATGTAGCTGTCCATCAATCACACAGCCACCCGATTCCGAGTGATACAACCACCTGATCACACACCAATCACATATTCTGCTGACATCCAGTCGATTCCACCTCTGAGCGGTGAACTCATCTACTTATTTTGATGTTTGTTTTTCTCTTTCATGTTCACACGCCGCCATCAACAACATCAACCTTGCCCTGAGCCGACGTTGATCTGGCCTTTTCGCTACAGTCACTGACCCATTGTCTTAAGTCGTCCTCTCTAATTTCTCCTTCAACCCATCGCTGCCTATCGCATTGAACCACGACCTTCGTTTTCCACCGAACCCCCTTCCTTTGTGACGCCATTTCCTATCTCTGCTAGCTGTCTGGTCCTCCTTCCACTCGAGCCGCCATTCTCCCAAGACCATACGTTGCTCTACGCTTCTTTTCATATGCCCACTGAAAAACTGTCATTAAAGCTATGCTCAAATTCATGAGAAACAATCAAGTTATTTCATTACGTTCACAATTACAAAAATAAAAATTACAATCAAGTGGAACGACACACCCAATATTGCCCAATCGTGACCCACAAATAGATTATATAATTACATATATAATTAATTAACAAAAAAAAATTGATAAATAAGATTGAAAAAAAAAAAAAAATTTCTATACAAAAATTGTTTTATATTAAATTACATTTAAAAAAAGAAGAAGAAGAAGAAAGGAGTGAATTTGGAGAAGATTCCAATTGATAGTAGAGTTGCAAAATCTATCAAATTAAAAGGGATTTTATAATTTTATATATTTAGAAGGAGAGGTCTCAAGACTTATTACAATTAATATATTTAAATTGTAATCAAAGTATCATTGGATAAAATTATTGACAAAGATAAAAGAAGTCAATCTTAGAAAGAAAACAATAATAATAAATAAATTATTTAAAAAAAAAAAAAAAAGATGATTCCCACAAAGAACCATGGTTTCTTTGCAATATGTCCTTTTTGGTCGGAAGGATATCCTAATTTTCAAGAATCATTCAGAAATCAAAACATTGTTTGCACAAAATGTTACAAAGATTTTACGTTAGTTGAATTTCTCAGTGATACAGAAAAACAAACATTAGCAAGACAGATGAAAGAATTAATCGCAACAGTTTGGAAACAACATATATATTTTAAGGAAATGACGAATACATAATCCAAATTACAAGATAAACACCCATCATCACCCCTACAAAACAATGTAATCCCATGTACCGAGAAATTGCAGTTAAAAGATCAAAAGAAAGATATAATAGCCGAATTTAGGCAAAACAAGAAAGTGTTACAACAAGAATATGAAGATCTTGCATATATACATTACAAACAAGTAATGGAAAAGGACGAGGAAATTTCTCGCCTCAAGGACCATGTTGAAAAATTAATTGGAAAAGTCAACAAGACTAAGGTCACAAAGAAGGAACTCAAGAAACACTTATCAAAACAAGAAGAGGAAAATTTACGTCTAAAGAACCTTAACAAATATTTATTAGAACAAATCAAAGGTTTAAAATATGAAGAGAAGAATACTAAGGATAAAGTCAACAATTTAGAAAACGAAGAGCTTTTGCGTTTAAGGAATCATAATCAAAACCTTGTTACGCAAATAAAGAAGCTCAAAAGTGACAAGAAGCCACTTAATGACGAGTTAGAAAAACTTACTCAAGAAGAAGTATCAAAGTCTTTAGTCCATGTTGAAGAAAAAAATCCAAACCCCGATCTAGTCAATATCCCAACTCAAGAAAAGGACAAACTAGATGAAGTAATTATGTACTCAGAAGTTGCAATTCCAACAACAAAAGATTCAAGCAAAGATCCAAAAAGTAACCTTTCAGCGTTCATAGATAAAGGAAATCAGGTACTTCAATTTGTTGGCAATATGATGCTGAGTGTTGTCCTTGATGGCAACCCACTTGATGAAGATGATGGCAACCCACTTGATGAAGATGATGGCAACCTACTTGATGAAGTTGTCCCTGATGGAATATGTCTTGATGAACTTGTTAAATGATGTATATCTGATGTATCTACAATGAGTACAGAAGGTAATGATGGAAGGAATGTTAGTATGTGCCAGAATATGATAAAAAGAGTATGTCTCAAGGCATACGCGGATTTGTCTAGACAAAGTAGCGTATGCACGCGGGAAATAACGTGCCAAGTCGCGTATGGGCAAAAGCGCTCTAAATATGAAAAACCAGGGGTAACCACCATGGTATTGACCCATTGTATTGAGTAATGATTCGTCTATGTGACCCCGTCCAGGAATACCATCGAAATTAATGTGGTTTTGGCTCATGGTATTGATAAAGGGTAAACCTATATAAGGAGAAGGAAATCATTGTGCAAGGTGTGGGCAAGATGTCTGAGCTTGAATGAATACTTCTCTCTGAAGTATATCTGAATGGAAAGGGTAACTGTTGAAGGATAGATCTGAAAGCAAGATGCACCTATGAAGAAATAATGAAGAAGGGAATCTAGATCTGAAATGTATTTGTATTTTCTAGATCTATTTATGGAATGATTAGATCTGAGATGAGGCGAACATCTGTCTGAAGTAAAGGGTAAAATCTGTGTGATGTATCTGTTCTGAAGAATTGCAATGACCTAAATGTCTGAAGAACTATACGCTAGTTCGCCGCAGAGTAAGCGCGTATATACGCGGGTTTGCTGAAGAGAAAGCGTGTATGGGCAATAAAATTAGCTCTGTAATTTGTACAGAAGTATACGCGGGTTTGTATGGTTTAAGGCGCGTATATACGCAGGATCAGTGAAAGGAAAGCGCGTATGAAGATTAGGGTTTGCTGAAGTATGAAGTATCAAATGTCTGATCTATTCTGCTGTGTTACTGCTATCTGTATTCTACAGTTCTGAGTTGTCTGAATTGATAAGTATCAGTTTGATGTATGATTGAGCTCAAATGTATGGAGTGGGTCCAGTCTGAAAATATGATGAAACATGGCCTACAAGTTGTGTTCTAAAGGAAGCTTTGGATCCAGTCTGAAAATTGATGAAACGTGGTCCATAGAGGTGCTGAGGGTTGTAGCCTTCAGTCAGGGGGTTGTAGCTCCCTTCCAGGTGAGGCTGGTAAACAAGAGCAGGGGGTCATAGCTCCCTTCCAGGAGAGGTTGGTAAACGAGAGCAGGGGGTCGTATCTCCCTTCCAGGAGAGGCTGGTAAATGAGCGCAGGTGGGTGCCTGCGTACTGGTATGAGTCTGCGCCAGTACATTGTCGTAAGATGTTTTCTTTATAATAAAATATTGAAGGCTGAGACAACGGCAGCGGTGGTTTTCTCCCGACTTGGGTTTCCACCTAAAAATCTTGGTGTTCATGTGCGATGCTTATGTGTGATGATTTATTCTGTTCTTACTGCACATGTTTACTGTTTACTGAACATCTAATGAATGAATGATGGAATGATATAAGTGAAGAATTAATGGCATAATTAGATCTCTGTATATACGCGAGTTTTATGAAGGATATACGCGTGTATACGCTAGTTGGCTTCAGCGAAGTAGCGTATGGATTTTAGTGAATGGAAAAGTAAAAAGTTTTCATTTTTCCCTAAATACTGATTCACCCCCCCCCCCCCTCTCAGTATTTTTCCCAACAATTGGTATCGGAGCAGGTCCTTCTGCAGAAGCTTGATCGCTTGAAGGAGATCCGTCAAAATGGGAAGTCATGAAGGAGTAATGTCTATAAGGCCACCTCTATTCAATGGAGATAATCTTTTATTCTGGAAGATACGAACAAAAGCATATCTGCAAATTCTTGGTGCAGAAGTATGGGCAATCGTGGAAGAAGGTTATCAATATCCGGCAAGTATTCCTACTGATGCAGCAGAAAGGAAGAAGTATGAAATCAATGCCAAAGCAATCAATTTGCAATCAATGTCAATGGAAAGCATTTATGAACCAGAATTTTCTAAAGTGATGCAGCTAAATTCAGCAAAAGGAATATGGGACAAAATCATTCTGAGTTATGAAGGAGATACAAAGGTAAAAAGTGCAAAACTCCAAACTCTCAGAATTGAATATGAAAATTTAAGGATGCATAGTGATGAAAGTATTGTCAGTTTCTTTCTACGTCTAGATGATATTGTAAATCGTATGAGAATTTTGGGTGAAACCATAACCGATACTACTCTGGTGGAAAAAGTCTTAATATCTTTGACTTCAAAATTTGAGTCAAAAGTATCAACTATTGAAGAAAGGCAAGATCTACAAACTCTTACTATTGTTCAAATACATGGTATTCTGACTGCTTATGAAATGAGACAAGGAGGTCCCTCTCAAATCAAATAAGTTTCTTTTAAGGCATGTGCAAAAGGAAAAGAAAATGAAGATGTCAAGGAATCAAATTATATATCAGAAGAAGAGAAGCAAATTTTGTGAGAAAACTCCAACTAGGAACTGGAAGATTCAAAGGTAAGCTTCCCTTCAAATGTTTTGGTTGTGGAAGAGTTGGTTATTATGCTGCTAAATGTCCTAATGAAGAAAATCATGGTAAAGGGAAACAATTTGAAAAGAGAAAGAGTTATTATACAAATAAAGAGAATGATGTCGATGAAGAAGATTCTGACCAAGATCTACAAGTGCTCCTGGCAAAGAAGTAAAAGAAGAAGGCTACTCAAGGAAAAGGAGAAATCTCGAAAAACTGGTCTCTGCGGCGGGGAAATGAAGAAGATGAAACGATTATGGGTGAAATGGCATCCAATCCACTTTCTTATGCATGTAATGATGAAGAATGTGATATAAGTCTAGGAGCAAATCTCAAGATCAATGATGAAAGTACTTATTGGGATCAATTCAAAAGGAAGTAATCTATCTACAAAGATGTGATCTCTAAAATGAATGAACAGATAGAAACAATGAAGGGACAGATAGAAAAGTATCAAGGGTTGTACGCTCTTGCAACCAATCAAGGTGATTCGAGTGAGAAAAACTTGAAGCGAAATCATCTCTACGACGATCTCGAAGCATCGAAATAAGAAGATTGAGGAACCTCTATTATCACTTGAAAGGAAGGTCTTGGAAAACGAAATCATCTGCCCCAAGCGAATCTGGAAAATTCAGTTAAGAAGAATGAAGATCTACTACAAACATTTGAAGAACATGAGAATGGTTTGAAAAGAAGATATTCTAAATTTGAATGATCAAGTAGAAAAAAGGAAAGGAAAGAAGAAAGCATGAAGAAACAGTACGAGCCTTGGAGGTTGAGGTAAATATTTTGAAAGGTAAATTAGAAGAAAAGGATAAACTCATGAGGTTTCAAGATAGTACTAAGATTCTGGACAATATTCTTAGTAGTCAAAGGTCTCCTTCTATTAAAATTGGTCTGGGTTTTCATGAAACGGTCAAAGGAGAATCTAGTTCACAAGGAAGTGCTAAAGATTCAAAGGATGTCAAGACAAAACCTGAAGTGTTGAAAGAAACAAAAGGTCAACCAACAATGATAAATTCTCAAAGGAAATCATTCAATAATGTTGAATGCTTTAAATTTCATAATTATGGGCATGTTGCAGCAAATTGCAGGAGCAGATCATTTTAGTCACAATCAAGCAGATTCTACTCAAAAAGGTACTCTGGTTGCTTCAAGGGATATTGTTTTTCATGCAACAAGTATGGTCATAAAGCATCTAATTGCAATAGAAGGAAGAATAGAGAAACACATTATGATCCTTATGCTTATTTTTCTGGTCACATAAGATGTTATGCTTGTAACAAGTATGGACGTAACGAAATGCGGGATGAAATGATCTACAGAAGTTGGAAGATTTCCGGCCACTTTTAGAAAGCTCGAAAACGAAGGCTGGATAAGGGGGGGGGGGCCAGTCCGGGGAAAACGGCGGGGAATCGTCGGCCCCTACGGTCATCGAGTTTCTAGAAAGCTTACTTCTCTTAATGGCTGTAGGAGTGATGTGATATAGATTATAGGGATGAGTAATGTATCATCACAGGGGGAGCAATGTATGATGATTTTCATGGTTGATCTGGTTATTCTGGTTATGTTTATTTCTGACAGTGCATCTGATGTGAAGAAGATAGGTACAGGTGGTACAAGTTCAGGGGGAGATAAAGGAATGTGAAGTTTTCAATATTTCACTTTCCATACGTGGGTTCGATGAAATAAAGCCGCGTATACATGTGAGTTCCAACAGACACAGACGCGTATGCATTTATGATAAGGAAATTTGTATGACAGCTGAAGACTTGGAGTACAGGTTCAGGGGGAGCATCAGTCTGAGTATTAATGACTGTATTATTGGCACTGTATTTGCTTATTTATCAGTTCTAAATGATGATGACATGTTACATGGTTTCTTATGGTGAGATTATGGATGAGCCCTGATTGCTTTTTGAAGAGTATCCTTTGTTTTCACACATGGATGAGATGGAAGCTTTATGATTCAGAGATAAGGACAGATCATGCAGAGATTGTTGTTGATGACTTGCTGTTGAATGTATTCAAGTTGCACATGCTAAGGAGGAGCCTTGGTCATATGGAAAGGATCTTGGATGCACATTTTCAGGGGGAGCATTAGTCTTGCTGAGTATAATGCATTGTTGGCATTATGATGGTTCTGAAACATGATCTCTCTCTTGAGGGTCTTTACGGTATTGATCATAAAAATTCAATATTTGTATTTTGATGAAAAGTTCATGATGAGACCTATGATGTAAAATTGTAATATTCAGTCATGTAAGGACTTGTCAAATTTGTAAACCCACTTGGTTGGGTAGTTGAGTCAAAATATGTAAACCCACTTGGTTGGTTCCAGCCGAGTCGAAATATGTAAACCCGCCTTGGTTGGGTATTTGAGTCTCATATGTAAATCCACTTGGTTGGATATTTGATGTAAGTATGAGTCATTGGTGATAGGAAGGTCATAGAGTCATGTACTTCATTGAAAAATATGTTTGAAGATTCAGCATGAACTCAGGAGGAGCATGGTCACTTCAGTGTACATCAGTTCTGCAGAGCGCTTCCTTTTACAAGAGGCGAAAAACCTTGTGTTGGTTTTGGTCCACCCTTTGCCCTTGATGTCAAAGGGGGAGAGTGACATGGTGTTTGAATAAAGGGAAAGAATGGTGTCATTGTATTCTTAATGTATCTATATGTTGTGGTGATCAAACACCATCGTGGTTGCCATCAAGTCCAAAGGGGGAGATTGTTGGCAATATGATGCTGAGTGTTGTCCTTGATGGCAACCCACTTGATGAAGATGATGGCAACCCACTTGATGAAGATGATGGCAACCTACTTGATGAAGTTATCCTTGATGGAATATGTCTTGATGAACTTGTTAAATGATGTATATCTGATGTATCTACAATGAGTATAGAAGGTAATGATGGAAGGAATGTCAGTATGTGCCAGAATATGATAAAAAGAGTATGTCTCAAGGCATACGCGGATTTGTCTAGACAAAGTAGCGTATGCACGCGGGAAATAACGTGCTAAGTCACGTATGGGCAAAAGCGCTCTAAATATGAAAAACCAGGGGTGACCACCATGGTATTGACCCATTGTATTGAGTAATGATTCGTCTATGTGACCCCGTCCAGGAATACCATCGAAAGTAATGTGGTTTTGGCTCATGGTATTAATAAAGGGTAAACCTATATAAGGAGAAGAAATTCATTGTGCAAATGTGGGCAAGATGTCTGAGCTTGAATGAATACTTCTCTCTGAAGTATATCTGAATGGAAAGGGTAATAGTTGAATGATAGATCTGAAAGCATGATGCACCTATGAAGAAATAATGAAGAAGTGAATCTAGATCTGAAATGTATTTGTATTTGCTAGATCAGTTTATGGAATGATTAGATCTGAGATGAGGCGAACATCTGTCTGAAGTAAAGGGTAAAATCTGTGTGATGTATCAGTTCTGAAGAATTGCAATGACCTAAATGTCTGAAGAACTATACGCTAGTTCGCCGCAGAGTAAGCGCGTATATACGCGGGTTTGCTGAAGAGAAAAAGATGTATGGGCAATAAAAATTAGCTGCGCAATTTGTCCCGAGAAGTATACGCGGGTTTGTATGCTTTAAAGGCGCGTATATATCACAAGGATCGGTGAAAGGAAAGCAGTATGAAGATTAGGGTTCTTTGAAGTATGAAGTATCAAATGTACGTCTTTGCTTTCTAACGTAATGTTGCTATGTCTGTATTCTTAGATTACGAGTTATCTGAATTGATAAGTATCGGTTTGATGTGATTGACTCAAAAGTATGGAAAGGGTCCAGTATGAAAATATGATGAAACGTGGCCTGCAAATGTTGTTCTATTGAAGTTGTTGGATCCAGTGTGAAAATTGATGAAACGTGGTCCAAGGTGGTGCTGAGGGTTGTAGCCTTCGGTCAGGGGGTTGTAGCTCCCTTCCAGGAGAGGCTGGTAAACGAGTCAGGGGGTCGTAGCTCCCTTCCAGGAGAGGCTGGTAAACGAGTCAGGGGGTTGGAGCTCCCTTCCAGGAGAGGTACAGTAGCAGCCTTGGTGGGTGCCTGTCCTTGGTAGAGTCTGCGCCGGTACATTGTTGTAAGATGTTTTCCTTTGTAATAAAATATTGAAGGCCGAGACAACGGCGGCGGTGGTTTTCTCTGACTTGGTTCCACCTAAAAATCTTGGTGTTATTATCAGTGCTGTAATGCCATTGATGATTTATTCTGTTCTTACTGCACATGTTTATTGTTTACTGAACATCTAATGAATGAATGATGGAATGATATAAGTGAAGAATTAATGGCATAATTAGATCTCTGTGTATACGCGAGTTTTATGAAGGATATACGCGTGTATAAGCTAGTTGGCTTCAGCGAAGTAGCGTATGGATTTTAGTGAATGGAAAAGTAAAAAGTTTTCAGTTTGCCCTAAATACTGATTCACCCCCCCCCCCCCTCTCAGTATTTTTCCCAACACAGTTAAATAAAGGAGATGACATAAACAAGATAAGGGAAAATCAAACCGAAAAAGTTCCCTATCGACATCCAAAACACGGGAGCAGACAACTCGACCAAACTATATATACAGAACAAAAACAACAAGCTGATGTTTTGAAGAATACTAATATCAATGCAATCCGCTCAAGTGATAATTCATCATAAGTTTCAAGTCGCCATAAGATTCCACAAAAGATTGATTTAGGATGGTTCGATCCCTTCTCAGTGTGACATTTTTGTTTGTCACTTAGAGGATCATATCAACTTGTATCGACAAGGATGACTACCCCGAGACGAGAAGACATTCGTAGCAGGAAAAGGAATCAAGGCCTTTCATCAACAAGCTTTGAGGACAAATATTTTTTAGGAGGAAGGCAATGTAATGAATAAAATAATTTAAATAATGATAAATTAGTTAATTAGTAATTAGGTTGAAAGGGCATGTTTGATGAGACATGACCTTTCGTGAAGAGGCAACTACCTAGGTATATAAGCAGGCCTCATTTGTAACATTCATCAATTCATTCCTCACACATTTTTAATATAATATTTTTATCCTCAATAGATATTCTCATATTCCAAGTCTTATGGATTATTTAACTTGAGAAGGAACTTTGTTCACTTTATCTGCCTCCACGTTGTTGTATAGGGATTAAACCAACCCCAAAATAGTCAACACAATGCCTTTTTTTTTTGGGGTTATGGCCTGTGACCTAGCATAGGTAGTTCCCAGCTCCCACACAGCCTGCTCAAAGTTTCCAGCCACCATTTGACCTCCAAAATAGCCCATATATATTCCTCTCAGCTTCGGCCCTCTAGCCCAGCCACTCGGCCCTCCTAACAGCAGTTCGATCTTGAAAGATGCCATGAACTCCTTGTTGTTTGTCCTCCTTGGTTGCGACTCTTTCAGAGGTGCCTTTCTCCCTTGACTGAGTTCACTAATGAGCTCTTATGATGCTTGAATGGATACTCAGTAACCTCGCATTCACCCTCTATTTATACATAAATGAGGGGCTCCACAAATTTGATGAAGATTCATGTCTCTTAAACGAATTCCTCAAGCCTACATGACTTGTCTTGTCCAAATATTAATGACAACTTCATAAATTCATATCTCCACTTCTACAACTCGAAATTCAATGAATCTTGAAGCATTGGATTCTTGTTTCTGCCCTCTATCGTCTCATGCCATCACATGTATAAATGTGCTCATGGAAATGCCCCAAACATGATTTGGTGCAAAACCCCATACTTGAGTTCCAATCCCACAAGTGAACCTCGTGGCACTTTTCCCTCCAAACCCTAAACCCTAGGGCTTGGAGTACCTCCCAAGCCATTAAAAAATCAACAATAACTTGCCAAAAAAAAATGTGATAGCTGCAAACCCACATACCCCCTAAGTGATCTAAACATCCATGGCAGAAAAGGACCAACCCTTCAACAAGATTTCAAGGCAAGGTGAAATGAGTTCACCCTTTCCCATAGTCTCTTGTATAAAGATGATATCCAGCAGAGAGGATTCCACAAGCCTTTCAAATGTTTGTCTTTTTAAGGGACAAGCCAAACCTCGACAATTAAAAGACAAGATTTTCATTGAGGAAGGGTCGTCAGGGTTGGGTTAGCTTTAAGGTCCCCTTGGATGGACTGTGGTTTCCTAGAGGCAAGTTCAAACTTGGCTTTCTCTTGTGCTAAAGAAAGATAATATCCTCTACCTTAACAATGATTGTCCCTAGCTAAAAGGAAAATATGCCCCAAACCCCATGAAATACCACCCCACTGGGGAATCACTGGTCGGGAGTATAAGTTGTATAGCACATCATCATATAAGCATCTCTCCGAAGATATTAATGAGGATGATGATGACGAGGAGGATAAATCACCCGTAGCAACATAAAATGGAAACAAATTTAGGGCATTATGAGGAGATATATTCAAAGGTTGAGGAGAAGAAACAACAGGGCTAAGGTTTTTTGATGAAAAATAAAGACTCGAATAAAAATGAGGAACAGATGAAACAACATCAAAAAAACATATATTCAAAAGAGAAAAGGAGGGACGTGACGAATTACCTTCAACATTTGGGGGAGAGGGAACCATCTTAATGGACTCTAGTCATGAATCTTTAGAGACTATAATAGAATTGGGAGCCATAACAGCAACCTCGCGTTAAAATGTTTATGAAACTAGAGGAGATGATGCCATAGAGTAAGAAGTCGAGCTTTAACCATCACCAATATGCGTACTTGAGGGCCTATGTAATTTATTTTTCTTAGGCATGACACATTCCTTTATGTTATGACCGTGTTTGTGGCATCAACGACAATGGAATGGGTTTCCCTCATAATCTTGTATGATTGGATCCATCCCTTCACTCAAGTCCATCACACTAGGCTGACCACCTCGAATATCCACACTAACTAGAATACAAGACATAAAGGTGTCGTTAAAGGTAATATAAGAAGCATCATGCTCTAGGTAGGAGCTCAGCTGGTTTCCAACTAGACGAAAAAGCTCCTCATTCCATAGATGATCTGGAAGACCAAGAATACGAAATAAAACCAAAATTGTATCAAAATTCTCATTCTTGGTGTAAAAATGGGGAGTCCATTGTTTGAATATGGTCGAGGTGGAGTCAATTGACATCACCCTACCTTCAATCAACTTTGCATCTACTTCAACTTGAAAGATCAATTCAACCCAAAACTTCACGAGGGCAAAGACAATGACCAGATGATTTGTTAGAGAGCACCCTGAGGACTCCACTCATTAATTAAGAAAGAGGAGGCCAAATTTTCTGCCACAGATTCTACCAACCAAAGACTTTTTTTTCTAAAATCCTCCACTTTTTGAATAATCAAATCTAGACCCAACATTGTGACCATTTGAAGATTGGTGGTTTGCTTAACAAAGTGAATCTTCTTCCTTTTACCATGTGATGGACCACCTTCACTTTTGGATTGACCCTTCTTCGCACCAACCAATGTTTCCTTTACGGAACCCCCAACCTCCTCACCCTGCAAATGATATCCATCCTCTCACGCTTGTAAAACTAGGACTCTAAGGACGTTGTTGTCAAATAGGAGATCATGCACAAAGGAGGAGAGATGAGTTCCAGAAAATGCACTAGGATAAGGAAAACCCTCGCTGAAAACTCTACCATCAGACAACAAGGTCAAGGATATAAACAATAAATTACCAACACTTAGATCCACTGGGTCAAGAGGAATGAAAGGTGGAAGGGGCAATAAATGAAGCCCATAGCTCCAAGTGTTTGGATGAAATCCTTGAAAACATAGAAAATCATATGAAATCGGAGGAAGAGAGACGGGGCCTGAGACACCAATATAAGAATAAAACCCATCCCCACTGAGGAAAATGGAACTCGAGGAACAATGCATCTGTGTGTTATACGACACAGGTGGCATCATAACCGGCGGAAAACTTTCAGCTCTACAAAAGGGAATAAAGATGACTGAAGAACCATGAATCCTAGGAACTTGAGATATCAATAAAGATGAGGGAATATCTGGGGAACCCTCCCCCCCAATCGAGATCAACTCAAGCCACCTTAAAATAGAGAACCCCACGAAAAAGAAATAGTTGGTTTCTGGAGTATAAAAACTCAGATAAACTGGAATAAGTATATTTATTATTGATGAAAAGATGAGATGATTACAATGGGGAATCACCAAGGCTTTAAATACAGCCTCACGACGTCCCTTGGTGAAGAGGCATGATCTTTGATCATGCCCTTTCACTTAATAAAACCTAAGACAACTACATTTAAATAATAATTAATAAATTATACATAACATTGCCTCTCTCTTAAAGATGCTTTGTCCTCAAAGCATACGTAATGACGGGTGTTGTTGACGAAATGCTTCAGTTTCCCAAGAGGCTTCTTCTTCAGGCAAATCCTTCCACTTGATTAAATATTTCGTAATAACACGAGAGCATAGCTTCTTTTCTCGGGTAGATAGGATACTTTTGGGTTCCAAAATGATCCTTCCTTCATCACAAAAAATGGAAGTGTCGTTTGGGGTGACTGATGGTCACCAAGTGCTTTTTTTAAGCAGGACACATGGAAGACGTTGTGAACACGACTTGTATTGGGAAGGCTCAAACCATAAGCGACTTGACTAATCTTTTTGTTGATTTGATACGGACCATAGAACTTCGGAGCTAATTTATGTTTCCCTTTTTGTGTCAGGGAGAACTGCTTGTATGGTTGGAGCTTGACAAACACCCAGTCTCCAACTTCAAATGATCTGTCAGTTTGATTGCGGTCAGCCTATTGCTTCATACGGTTCTATGTAATATTAAGATTTTCTTTTAGGACTTGGACGACCTTTTGGTGTTCTTCTAGCTGGTTTTTAACCGCTGGTAGGTTTAACTGGAATGAAGCGAGATCTTTCCATTTCGAGGGCTCGTATCCATATAAAGCTTGGAATGGAGTCATTTTTTCCGATGTATGGTAAGTAGAATTATACCACCACTCAGCAAGATGCAACCATTGAACCCACTTATTTTGTTTTTCTGTAGCATAACAACGTAGGTAAGCTTCCAAACATTTATTGACAACCTCTGTTTGTCCATCCATTTGGGGGTGGTAAGTTGAGCTCATGTTTAGGTAGGTTCCTATATGGTTGAACAATTCCTTCCAAAAATTTCCTTTAAATTTGGCATCTCTGTCGCTCACAATGACTTTCGGGAATCCGTGTAGTTTATAAATATGTTTGTAGAATATCTCAGCAATTTGCTTTGTAGAGTCTATTTTCTTCGTAGCAATAAAGTGAGCATATTTAGTGAGTCTATCTACTACTTCAAAGATCTTATCCTTTACATCAGATACAGGTAACCCTTCAATAAAATCCATTGACATTTCTTCCCAACAGGTAACCCTTCAATAAAATCCATTGATATTTCTTCCCATTTCTGATTCGGAATATTTAAGGGATGAAGTAACCCAGGTGTCATAATATTTTCACTTTTATTTCTTTGACACTTGTCACATTCTGCTACATATTTTTTAATATCGTGACTCATACCCTTCCAAAAGAAGGACTGACGTGCATTTTAGTAGGTTTTAAAATATCCTACATGCCCGGATGACATGGAATCATGTGATTCCTTGAGTATTTTTTATATAAACTTGGATTTGGAATTTAGATAAATTCTTCCTTTGTACCATAAGATATCGTTCTTCCACTCAAATTTTGAATTTCCTGGGATATTAATTATTATAGCCGACATTTCTAGATCTTTGGCGTACTCACTTTGAATCTCATTAAGCCATTCAGGAACATCAATCGAGACTGCAAGTAGTGTTGGTTCTTCATCTTTCCTGGACAGGGCATCTGCTACTACATTGTCTTTTCCCTTCTTATGTAATATCTCCATGTCGAATGAGGCAATTTTTTCAATCCATTTTTGTTGTTCTTCAGAGAGTGTTTTTTTTAAGGAGATACTGAAGACTGTTATGATCCGTTCGGATGGAAAATTTACTCCCGAACAGATATTGTCTCTATTTGGCCAATGCGTGCATAATTGCGAGCATTTCCTTGTTGTATGTGGATTTGAGACGCTCTCTCTTATTGAGCTTCTTGCTTTCAAAAGTGATAGGGTGCCCTTATTGCATTAATACTACACCTATACCGAATCCAGAGGCATCACATTTGATGATAAATGGTTTAGAGAAATTGGGAGTTGCCAATACTGGTGCATTAGACATTACTTCCTTCAATTCTTCAAAACACTTTCCTTCTTCTTCATTCCATTGAAATGAATTTTTCTTTAAAAGATTTGTAAGAGGTGCAGTTTTGTGTGCATAGTCTTTAATAAATCTTTGATAGTATCTCATTAATCCTAAGAATCCTCTTAGCTTGGATATATTCATTGGTTTATTCCATTCCCTTATAGCCTTGATTTTAGAAGGGTCCACTTTTACCCCTTCATGGGATATTATGTGTCCCAAATATTCGACTTCTTCTTTTCCAAAGGTGCATTTGGATTTCTTAGCATAAAACTAATGATCTTCTAATATCGCAAGAACTTTATCCAAGTGATGCAAGTGCTCTTTACAAGTTTTACTATAAATCAAAATATCATCAAAAAATACTAGTACAAATTTCCTAAGATATGGACGAAATAATTCGTTCATAGTAGCTTGGAACATAGCTGGTGCATTTGTTAACCCAAAGGGCATTACTTTAAACTCGTAGTGACCTTCATGTGTTTGGAACGCATTTTTTGGTATATCTTCCAATCTGATTCTCATCTGGTAATAGCCTGACCTTAAGTCTAACTTAGAGAAGTATTTTGCGCCATGTAGCTCATCTAGCATTTCATTAATAAAGGGAATTGGAAACTTATTTTTAATTGTTATCTTATTTAATCCTCTGTAGTCAATGCATAGCCGGAACGATCCATCCTTCTTTCTTACCAATATAACTGGGGCGGCATACGGACTCTTGCTTTTTGAGATGACCTCGCGTTTTAAAAGGTCTTGGATTATCTTCTCAATTTCAGTCTTTTGGTGATGTGGGTAGCAATAAGGCTTGATGTTAACAGGGTCTGATCCTGCCTTGACTTCTATTGTATGTTCGATTTCCCTATTAGGAGGCATTTTCATTGGTAGGTCTTGGAATACTTTTTCATGTTTCTGAACTAGTACTTGTACTTCTGGTGACCCTTCACGGATCCTTTTTGTAGATAACATTTCTAACTGATGACAATGTACTATATAGGCTGGCGCTCCTTTTCGAATCATCTTCATTATCTGGGATGACGAACAATTTGATTTTCTAGTGCTTGGAATCCATATAACTTGTGCTTCTGCCCTTCCCACTTAAAGCTTATAAACTGCTTATGATGGTTGGCAGAATAAGTACCTAAGGTTTGTAGCCATTGAATTCCTAAAATCACATCTACTCCTCGTAGTGGTACGGTATAGAATGGAGATTCTAAACTAAAGTCTTTAATCTATAATTTGACCTTATGGCATTTCCCTACCTACTCAATCTTCTTACCATCGGCCACCATTACCTTCATATCAGGCATGGTAAAAGTAAAGATGTTGAGTCTTTTGGCCATGGTTGAATCTAGAAAATTGTGGGTGCTGCCAGTGTCGATGAGAACCATTATGTTGTTTTTCTTAATATGTCCTCTTAATTTTAGTGTCTGAGGTTGTGATATACCTGTCATAGCTGATAATGACACTTGTGGAATGCTTTCGTCATATACTTCTGGAGAGAAATATGGGGTGTCTTCCATTCCTTCTACATCTGAATCATCATTGTTAGAGTCATTAGTTGCTTCACAATTATACAGATTTTTTTCTTTTCCATTAGCACACCTTTTCTTAGGGTCCCACTTTTCGCCACAACGTTTTCACTTGCCCTCTCTCATCCTTTGTATTTCCATGTTAGGTTTGTCTCCTTCACGAAGATGTGGTGGAACATATTTTATGTTATCTACATTTGTAGATTGAGGAAACCTTCGTCTCGAATATACTCTTTCTAGTTTTGACAAAGATAACCTTTCAATTTATTTATTTTCATCAGCTTTTGCTTTTTTGTCTTGCTAGTTCTACTGATGTAATGTTGTGAAGCTCGAGCTCTACTTGTATATGGGTTTTAAGTCCTGAGACAAAAGACTGGATTAAATGAGATTCTGACAATCCAGGTACTCGTGTCGCTAAGGTCTCCCATTCTCGAGTGTACTCATCCACATCTCTTTTTTGGCGTAATTTGATGAATGTTGAAAAAAAAAATTCTTCCTTTATACTGTGAAATATTTTAAAGAACGCATCCTTAAATTTCGTCCAACTAATAGCAAGCGTCGTCTTTTTCCACCACATATACGAATTATATGCTTCTCCTTCCATTTTCATGGAAGCGTGCTTATTTTTTTCGTCATCACTATTAATGTCGTAAATATCAAAATATTCTTCGGCTTTATTAAGCCATGCAACACTATTTTTTCCATTACCATCAAACTTGGGTAGCTCGATTTTTGCTCTTCGTTGGTATGCTAACGGTGGAACGAGAAGGGGGTATTGATTGGAAAATGCATTCCAAAGTTCCTTATTTTGAAAATTTGCATTACTATCTTCTTGATGGTGTGGGGATGATGTTTTGTGAGAGTCGGTTTTTTCATGATGATCTTCTGAATTCCTTGAATCTGCTGAATTGTTCTGTTGATTATGTTCCATATTCGGGAATATTGGTCCTTGTGTCTGATTTATCTTATCGCAGATGTCTATTAACCTTTTCATTGCTTGGCTATGATTTTCTGTGGCCTCGCTATGATTTAGCCAAATTTGTCTTTCTATCCGATTTGTCGTATCTTGAAGCTTTTTGATGTCGTTGGAATGTCCTGCTGTTGTACCTCGAGATCGACTAATCTTTTGTTAAATCATCGGGTATTATTGATATTACTCTCAAGATCCAGCAACTTTTTTTGGAATTCGACCATCGACATTGATGAAGACATTGAGCGTGTATGAGGTGGTGAATATTTATCTGCCAGTTTTTTTTTTAAATAATAATAATAATTTTTTTTATTTTTTATTTATTTATTTTATTTTATTTTTTATTTTAAGTTTTAAGTTTTATATAAAATTAAATTTTATATAAAATTTGATTTTAACTAAGTATATATATATATATATATATATATATATATATATATATATATATATATATATATATATATATATATATATATATATATATATATATATTATTTATTTATTTATTTTTATTTTTAAATTTAAAACGAATTTAATTGAATAGACATGACTATTCAAACTCTCTCTTTTTTTCTTTTTCTTTTTTAAATCGGGCAGATTGCAGCGAGGGACAGTAGACAGATTGCAGGGGAACAACAGGGGGGACAGCAGGGATAACGGACAAAGTGTTGGGGACAGCAGGATGGACGGCGGGGAAAAGTGGACGGGGGAGGCAAACGGTGGGAAATAATGGATGCAGGAGGCAAACGACGGGGAGGAATGGCGGTGGGGAAGACGACAGGGAGGAATGGCGGCGGGGAGAAATGGCTGTAGGGAAGACGGCAGGGAAAAATGGCGGTGGGGAAGACGACGGGGAGGGAGGGCGGCTGAGGGCGATGAAGTGTAAAGGATGGCCGACGGAGTGTAGGGTAGACAGTGGGAAACAGTGGACGGGGAAGTTCTGGAAAACGACAATCGATGGTAGCAATTGGAGAGTGGGTTAACACGGATGACCCAAAACTCACAATCACAACGAAAAAAAAAAATATGGCCTCCTTTCCCGAGCTGGATCGATTTGCGGAAAAAATGTGGAGTTGATCTTGAAAAAAAAATCTACTGGATGACAACAACAGAATTCGAGGAGTGAACTGCTCTAATACCAATGGAGTATACAAACTTAAATAAAGTGGAATAAGTATGTTTATTATTGATGAAAATATGAGATGATTACAATGGGGAACCACCAAGGCTTTAAATACAGCCTCATGGTGTCCCTTGGTGAAGAGGCATGATCTTTGATCATGCCCTTTCACTTAATAAAACCTAAGAAAACTACATTTAAATAATAATTAATAAATTATACATAACAGTTGCCCAAAAAGGGAGAAAAAAACTTAATCTGACAAAAGAGTTAAATTGAAAAACATAACGAAAAGTAATATTGTAGAAAATGGCCTATAGAAACAAAAAGGAGATTAGAAGAAATAAAGCAGGATCTAAAACGGGCATTGAAAATGAAGGAATAATCTAGACCAAACCAAGAATTGCAGCATGATGGCCATGGCCACATGCGAAACCCTAACATATTTCATCCCTGAAGAGTTTGAAGTTATAAACCAATTAAACATGTTTTTTGAGATGATGGTTGTAAATGATTAATTTTCAATATACAATTTCGTAAACTAATGAAAATTTTATTTTGGTTTGTGTGAATTGGTTGGAATTATTGATACTCGAAGATAACTAAACACCAAATATAATTCCTTTAAGCTTGTTAGTGATAATTATTGTTATACTTTTACAAACAATATTTTATAAAGGAATAAGCCTAAATTATTAAAAGGGAGTAGAATTTGGATTTTTTTTTTTTTGACAATAACGTCTATGGTTTATTTATGGTTCGGCAAAGAAGCTGACAAGAGATTTTACATGGCAGATCCTCATTTCGCTATTACATCTATTTCTTTCCCTCTGACAGGTATTGAGGAGGTTCTAGATAGTTTCTGTCAATTGTGCTAATGAGTATTCAGTGTGATTGCAAGATTTGGCCGAATCTAGAAGATAAGCTTGATCCAAATTTGAGCTGGTAACCGCCTCTTGGTTCTTATTTTTGTTTGCCTGCAGATTCCTATCTTTGTTTTCCAGATTGTAGAGAGGTTTCCCAAAATTGCCAGATTTGGTTGCAGCTTCATTAAAATGCACAGCGGAGTCCTCCTTGAGATCGTCGCTTGCTTCCTTGGAATCCGCGGATTCCTCCGAGAGACTACGCAACGCTTTGACCTAGCTCTTATCTTGGTGGCTCCGGATGAGCTTTACTTATTTGATGGTGGGATCCCATTGTAAGTAGTGTTCGTGGCCTAAAGCACTGTCACATGTGTTTTGAGTTTTTTGACAGAGGAGCTAAAGGAGCGCCCTGCTTTCATTTTTGGAGGAGGTGCTAAGATCCTTTTCATTTGCCAGTCCATAATGTACCAAACCAGTACATCCGGCCAGGGGTGTGAATCCTAAATAGCAGAGATGGTCTCAAATACATGGGTCCAGCCTCCTCCAACATTATGGAATGATGCATATCGATTCGGATCCATTAACTGACATGGATCTCCTGCTCCGGAGTGTTCCGAGATTGGATTCCAGATTAGCCATTGAATTTAATTTCCTAAGGATATGAAAAAAAAATATTTTTTGGAATTTGGATAGTACTAGCCTGAATTTTTTTA
Source organism: Pinus albicaulis (assembly GCA_034641835.2). Lineage (NCBI taxonomy): Eukaryota > Viridiplantae > Streptophyta > Pinopsida > Pinales > Pinaceae > Pinus > Pinus albicaulis. Next base: position 772,312,555 of record CM076583.1, on the reverse strand, counting down.
GAATGGAAGTTAGCTGCAGCTGAGAGGGATTCCTCTACGAATTCATAGCTTGAATAATTAATCTGGAATCTCCAAAGACTAAAATGGAGAGGAAGTTCCTACTAAGAGCTAATTTAAGACCCTGCTAAAGAGAGAGCGCCTCCACTCTATTGTTAGTTTCTTGGCCCAGACCTAGGATTAGTGAAACTCAATAGAGCCTCCAGGACTCATGATCACTCCTCCACCACCAGCCTCTCCTGGGTTTCCTTTTGAGGCCCCGTCAAAGAACAGGCAGTGATCTTCCAGAACCAACCGCCATTTAATGAATTCCTGCTCTTCCAATCGAATTTCCCAATCGATAATAGATTTTTATGGGGGGGTGAATCTAACCTGATGGTTTGGGACCAGTTCTTTTAGCCATTGATCTTCCTCGCTCTCCAATTTCATAGCATTTCTTATGTTGGATTTGACATCTAAGGCCTCTCCTAGTAGAGCTCTAATTTTAGAAACTATTCTATTCGGATTACAACTCTCCTCCCTAAAGATTCTATTATTTCTCTCAAGCCACAGTTTCCAGCAAGTGAATTTGGGAATCCACATCCATCCAGCCTTGAGGAGGTCTTTTTGGGTGAGGCAAAATGGAGATAGTTTGGCCCAATTTTTTAGCAGGTCTGGAATATTTTTAGGGAGATTGAATCTATCATGTCCTATCTTCAAGACATCCCTCCAGACTTCTCGAGCAAATGGGAAATTTAGCAACAGATGGTCTGCAATTTCTTCATCCAAAACACACAAAGGACACTTGAAGGGTCCTTCCATCCCTCGCCTTCTAAGATTTTCTCTAGTGAGGACGCTTTTGTGTGCCAGAGTCCAGCAAAAGAAATTGATTTTGGGGATGGAGGGAAAGGACCAAATAAATTTCCTTTGTGAAGGATATGGAGGAGTGTTTGGAATAGCCTTGATGCTTTTGTATCCTTATGTTGTTGAATACGAGCCAGAGATTGAGCCCCACCCTCTTTTGTCCTTTGAAGAGGCCTTTAAGGGAGCTTTCCCTTGAAGCAAATCTATCAAGAAGGTGGCTTCTTCATCTAGCAAATCTGGAACTTCCCCCAGATTCCAACCATCCCAAAGTTTCTCTGCATCATCTGTCCATTTGGAAATGTCCCAAAGGGTTATCCAGTTGCTGGTCTGAAGCCAATTTCTGATATTTTCCAGATCTGCCTTCTGTCGAAAGGGTTGATCCCAAAGGATCGAGTCTTCCCAGATTCTAATTTTTTTCCCATTACCGGGGATCCAGTAAAGCTTGGATTTGAAGTGCTCCATTGCTATGAGACAGAGCTTGAAGACAAACGATCCTTTAAGAGTTCTTGGAGGCTAGTCCAAACATCTTGTGTGCTGCCCATGAAAGTATTTTTTCCACAGAACTCTCTTGCTCCAACTGGAGTTCCCAGAGACAAGATTCCAGAGGAGCTTGGAGCCCAGAGCAAGGTTTTGAGCTGCAAGATCACGAATTTGGAGTCCTCCTTCCGAGAAAGGCTTCTTTAGTTTGTCCCACCTTACTAAATGAAGCCTTCTTTCGTTGTTTTTCCCACCCTCCCACATAAATATTCTCAACAGACCGTTCACTTTACTAATGATGGTTTTAGGGGCAAGAAGAATTGAGTTCTAATATAAGGGGAAGCTTATGAGGACATATTTCAAGAGAATCACCTTTCCAGCAATGTTTAGCCATCATGCTCCCCAAGCTTAAATTCTAAGTTTCAGTTTATCTAGCAGAGGCAACTAGTGAGTAATTTTAGGATTTGATTTGAAAATAGGAATCCCTAAATATTTGAAAGACTCCTAGGACATGAATCCTTCAATTTCTAACAGCCTTGCTATTTCTATCATTTCCCTTGTCGAAAAATTCCAACCATAAATCGTGCTTTTCATATAGTTGATCTTACTGCCCGAAACCTCCTTATAAATGTCCAACTCCCTTTTGAAGGACCTTGCTGAGTTAATGCTTGCTCCTCCAAGTAGCAAGGTATCCTCGGCAAATTGGGCATGGTTGATATCTTTAACATTGCGAACCATCCTGAGGCCTAAAAGTGTTCGGATCTGCTGGCAGTAGTCTAGTTGGAAGTTGAGCACCGAAGCTTGAATGGCGTAAAGAAGAGGGGACATTGGACAACCTTGTCTTAGCCCCCTCAAGGCTTGGAAAAACTCTGTTGATTGACCATTAACCATAGGAGATATCCAGGGAGAGGCTATATAGGCTTTCACCCAACTTATGAAAGCATTTGAAAAGCCGAGCTTCTCCATAACTATAAACATGAATTCATGTCTCACCTTGTCAAAAGAATTTTCCAAATCGAGCTTAATAAACATACCTTTTTCTTTCTGTTGACAGCTTGAATGAATGGCTTCTTGCAGCAGCACTATATTGTCAAGAATCTTTCTCCCTTTGATGAAACCTCCTTGGTTTTCTGGAATGATAATTAGCAGAATTTTCTTAAGACGGCTGGCTATGATTTTAGTGACTATCTTATAACCTGTATTACACAAGGAAATGGGTCGGAATCTGCTGAAGTTGGTGGCTCCTTTTTCTTTCGGAATCAGGGCAAGGAAGGTCGAATTGGTGCTGCCTCCTAGTTTGGAGAAATTCTGAGATTTCCTAACCATTCTCAGAAGATCTTTTTTAATGGTAAACCAGCAAGTCAAGAAGAACCTTGCAGTGAACCCATCAGGGCCAGGTGCCTTATCAAGTTCCATGCAATCCAAAGCTTTTTTAAGTTCTGTCATACTGACCGGAGCAGTCAGCATAAGATTATCTGCACCTTGAACATGCTGAGGGATTAGATCTATCGGATAGGAGTGAGTATCAATAGGGGTATCTTCCGGGGTCAAGAAAATTTCTTTGAAGTAGTAATGGGTTGCTCTCTTTATGCCTTCAAAGTCTTTAACCAAGGTGTTTTGATAGTAAATTTCATTTACCACTTTAAAATGCTTGCGGGCCTCTGCCTGTTTACGGAAGTAGCTTGTATTTTTGTCTCCGACTTGCAACCATAGACTTTTGGACTTCTGCCTCCAGAACTCTTCTTCCTCCCTGCTTTCTCTATGGTAATCTTTTTGTAGCTCTACTTCTTTGTGTAATTGGTCTTGAGTTACTTCGGAGTCCTCCAGGATCAATTGATGGATTTCCCAGGATCAATTGATGGATTTCTAAACTATCATGCGCCTCTTTTCTTTTGGAGGAAGGAGTTTTCAACAATTTAGCCCAATCTTTAAGCTCTTTTTTAAGACCCCTCAGCTTTTCTTCCCAGACAAAGAAGTGGGAGCCTTGGATTTTCCAGTTCTAGGCCACGGAGACCACCTCCTGGAATCCTTCTTGTTGGATCCACAAGGGGCTGAATCTAAAAAGGATGGGGCCAAGGTTTTTATCCAGGGAAAGCTCAAGAAGAATGGGTTTATGATCAGAGGTATAGTGGGGTAGAATTTTAGAGGAGGCCATTATTCCAAAGGTCAAGAAGGAGGATTGGACAAGAAATCTATCCAAGCGGGCAGCAATGTGATCGGGACCTATCCTTTTATTGGTCCAGGTGAATTTTCCAAGGGAGGACTTGATATCCTCCAGGTCCCATCCTAACATGAGATCTTCAACCCATTCTCTAGTTGGATCCCTGACAGGTGAGCCCCCCTTTTTCTCTTCAGCAGCGGGAGTCACATTAAGATCCCCTGCAATAATAACATTTTATGGGTTGTGCATGATAAGATAGGACTGTAGCGAGTCCCAATAGATTCTTTTCTCAACTGGTAAGACCGAAACATATAATTTTAACATACTTAATTCATGACTAAAGTCTCTGTGGGGTAGCTTGGTGAAGAGCTAGTGGAGGTTTCTTTCTTCATATATCAAGTCATATTTGGAGTTGTCCCAGAAGGTAGCTATCCCTCCAGATGCGCCTCTAGCACTGACAGCTTTCCCTTGACCTTTTTTCCAAAATGCTTTTCTTGCATGGAGGAGGACATGATCCTCCAACTTTGTCTCTTGGATGAGAAGGATTTCAGGCGAGTACAATCTCACAATGTCTTTCAGGGCTTCTTCTTTCATATTGTTGCCTAGCCCTCTGCAATTCCTGGAGACGTATTTCATTATTTACTGGCTTGGCGGGTTGTGGCTCCCTTTGGAGCCCGGCCGTGCTTGCGTTTGGATCTGGTATTTAGCATTCCTTTGAGGGTCTTCTGGGAGCCTTGGAGCACATCCAGATATGTTTTCTCCTCTCTCTTTTTCTTCTTAGACTTTCGTCCCCTGGCCATCATGATAGGAGTGACTTGAGAGCTGCTTGATTTAGAGTCTTCATCTCCTGATTCTCCCCCTGAGTCGGAACCGAGGCTGATGTGCTCTTCGTTTTCTTATTTTTCCCTTTGATCATCCTCTGAAGGAGGCAGATCTGTCGTTGCCTCGGTTTCTTTCACTTTCTTCGCAGGACCCTCTAGCACCTCTTAGATCTCATTGGAATCAGCCTTTTTCCCAGAAGTTGAACCTTCTTTTGACACTTCCTTGGCTTTTGGATTGGGCTGGGGATTCTCCGTTGGCCCTGAGATTTTCTTCTCATTTGGTTTTGGGACTGCCTTGCCCTTTTTGATCTCTTTCCATCCTTTTTCGTCCTCTTTTTCCATTGCTTGGGCTTTTGGGTAGTTTCGTTGGAAGTGTCCATGTTTGTGGCAAGTTCTACATTTGAAAGGTAATTGCTCGTAGTCCAATTTTTTATAGTGATGCCATTCACCAACGGTGAGTTTTACAGCTTCTCGAAGGCCAGCTTCCAGATCAACTTCTACATAGATTCTTGCGTAGGTGTATTGGCCTTTGTTATCCGCTTTGTCAATGAAACGACCTAGACCATTTCCAATCTTCTACAGAGAGTGGAAGCTCCAGCAATGGATCAGGAGATTGGGAAGACGAACCCAAACTGGAACCTCTTTGGGGACATCGAATGAAGGATCAAAGTCGGGTGTCCACTTGTTAAGATACAAACCCTGGATTCCCATGAAGTACAGGCCGCTCCTGAAGACCAGATCGCGATCTTCCTTAGTGGTGAACTCGAAAATGAAAAATCCTCTTCCGACGACATAACAGATCACATTGTTTTTAAGCTGAGGTCTCCAGTTGCGCTGGATCTAGTCATCTGTTATTTTTTTTTAGGGCCAGCGCCCCATAAACTGTCCTACCAATCCTTTGTCAGCTAGAGCTAGGGCAATTTTTATTGGTTGTTCTTCTGGCAAGGCAATCTATAAGATTTCATCCAACTTTTTAATAAATTTCGGGACTGAGGAGGTCGACGGTTTCTTCCCTTTCTGCGCAATAAGCCTTCTGAAGGCTTCTTCTGTGGAGATCTGAGGGGTGGGAGGAGGCTCCCCACCCCCTGGCGCACTCATGGTGGCTGGTTACTTGCTCCCCTGCGATTGCAATAACCTAAAACCTGCGATAGGCTGTAATTTGGATTTTAGGAATGAGAGCTATAAATATTTAATTTATAGCTCCTAAGTTTTTCCTACATTTTTTAGATTCCTCAATTAATCTCAAGAGGTTTCCTTCGAGCATATCATAAAAACTAAAGAAAAATTCAATTATTTAGCCATTAGGGATTGGACCTTTGCCTTTCTGAAAAAGGTTGACACTAATTTTTCTTTTGTGATTTATGCTTCCAACTCTAATTACATATTGACATCATTAGCTTACGAAAGAGTCTTATAATATTCCATTATTTCACAAATGTTTACATTGTTAGAATTTTTGAACAATTTTCTAAAGTGCCATTTATAAAATTTTCTATTTCCTTGAAAGATTTGGCTTTTGATCCTCCTTCCTCTTTATCATATTTGTTGTTGCTCTAGTTATAGTGGCTATCCTTATACCTTCCTTTCGCCCGACCTGCCTGACTATAAGTGATTGCTTGTAATCCAATGACTTTCGTTCTACCAATCAGACTTAGCCTAATCAGACCAATATATGTGCTTAAAACCTTGTTCCTCTCAACCTTTCTAATTGGATGTATGTGGTCTCCCCTACTTTCCTCCTCCATTCTATGATGTAACTTTTCTATCTTCCATATTGTATTAACTTTATTTTTGTAATTGTCATCCCTGTGATACTTTTTTTTATGTTATTGTCTCCTTTAGCTAGCTTATTGGCTCTATTGTTGATTCCCCATCTTGCTTCCTCCTTTTCAAGAAGAATATTCTTTTTTCCTTGAATCTCCTTCAAAGATTGGAATAAATCCTCAAAGAAAATCCTCACCTTAATGTTATCATAAATCACTTTTATTCCTCCTTATACTTACCTATGGTATTTTTTGTCTTTCAAAGCTTGATTTTTGGTTGATTCTCCTACAACCATTTAAATTTATTTATTTTTTAATTGTCAACAATATATTTTGTGCAAAATATCCAAAGTTTATGTCAAAAATATTCCATGACCTAATTACAAGATATTTGAATTCCTCCTCCATTAGCCAATCATGATTAAATTTAAAGGGAGTTGGAGGTTTCAAATCTCTTGGGCCTATTCACAAAAGAATATGTAAGTAATTCAATGAGCCTCCAAATCCAACCTGAATTAATCCTCTCACTATCTTCTATCAATTATTCCACTACAAGAAATCTATCCAGCCTCTTAGAAATCCCCTCCCTCCCTCTTTTGGAATTCTAACATGTTAGAACATTTTTTGTTGGTTCAACATCAGTCAAGTTTTTGATGTGAAAGAATTGAGTAAAAAAAATTTCCAGTGAATTAATCTTGCTACCTCTCCCCGTATCTCCCTTTGATTGAGTGTGAAATTTAGGACCCCTCCCACAATCACATTTTCACCTCTCAAAACACCTAAATCCCCTTAACTCTCATAATGGGGTGTCCTATCCTTATAAGGTTTGTACAAATTTATTAATATGAACATCTTCCTAACTCCTTTGATATGGCTTCTACCACTGTACCTACATGTAGAAAATTGGATCAAATTTTCCATTTCATCCAATTATCAATAATCTCAACAAACCCTTAACATCCATTGAACAAAAAATGTAATACTTTAGAAAAAAAGGATAGAAACTCCTTTGCTTTCAATCCAATACATGTTTCTTAAAGCATTACCACATATGGTTTATATACGACAAAATTCCTTTTAGGGCCTGTTGTTTAAGGGCACCCTCAACTCCTCTTCAATTAAGGAATAAAATTATCATTTGGAAATTGGATTATGGGTCTTACTTGCTTTAAGGATGTTATGATTGAAACACTTAAAATATCACAAGCAACTATAAGTACACATCGTGTACAACAATGTGTTTGTGGATCACAACTTCAATATAGATAAGAGAGATGAATTACACAATAAATCAATAAATAAAAAAAGAACGTCCTCCAAATACCCCAACACATTCTTACACCCAAATAACATCTCCTCAATAATGACTACATGATCGCTATATATACCTACATATCACAACTGTGGCCCCTTTATTATGAGGATGACCTTACTAAATGTACATATAAACCCATATATGCCCCCCTTGTGGTCATACCAAAGGACTCTATTGATAGTTAATTACTTTCTTTCAATGATTCATTTTTTTCTTGAGCTTTAGTCAATGACATGCATGATTTTCTCCCAACTAAAGTTGGGAAGTCTTGGTCTAAGGATAATCCTACTTTGAAGACCCTTGTATCTTCCACCAAATATTTTTTCATTCTTAATATAGGTGAATATTTAAGAATTGACTTTGATTATTTTTAAATCTTCCTTAGGAAGGGAAGAATTAGTGCTAAAGGCATCAGGGGAACACTCTTAATGGGGGTTAGCCTTATGTACAATTCCACTAAAGTGACACCCTTGGATCAAAACCCTATATTCAAAATTTGGAAAATTAAGAGGAGGTAATCTAAATTCCATCGTATATAGAGAAGATTCTAGAGCTACAAATTTTAGAAGGGATTGCTATGGTCTTAGGGTTATCATAACTAGATTTCTTCTTGTTTAAATTATCATAACCCATCGACCCATTAGGCTTGGGGACACAATTAAGGGATTCCTTTAAGCATAAAGAGGGTTCTAGGGTAAGCATACTTTTTTCAACCATAGAAGATCCAAGCTTGATCTAAATTAAATTTACATCTTTATGTTGTCTGATATGCTTAGAATTAGATAGTCAATAACTAAGCTTAGATGGGGTCTAGACTCTGAGACTTTTCCACTTTCCTTATGATCTCATATCGACTTTCCAGAGGAATTTTTCAACTTATTTTGTGGAAATTAATTTTTAACCCACTCCCTCTTCTACCCATAAATATTTTATAGGGCTTTATACAATCTTTCCACAAACACCAATGACAAGGTAGGCATTTCATCTGAATGGGATCTTCTATAAATCCAATTTTTTATTGGTTCGCCTAAAAATATTTAAATGTACCTTAAATTTTTTTGCCTAATGTGATCATCATAATGAGCCAAAAGTGTAATGATGGTTGTATCTATGGATGGTATCTAGGCCATGGGGGATTATTGATGTAGACATGTTTTTCTAGTTGGTAGGTTAGACCACTTTGATGGTTAGCCATGTCCAGTCATTTTAGTACCTATTTCAAGGTGCTTTGTTTTATTGTTATGATCAAATATTCATTGATAGCATTAACACCACATCAAGTCAAGAATGTATGTCCTATGTAGGTATTTAGGCATCTTGAGGTGGATCTACTAAGTTACATGATTTAGGATACCCCCCTAGCCACTCATTTTATTTATATATACTATGTAAAGGTGATTTCTCTTATGTGAGGTTGTCATACTTATGGGTTAGCACAACTATTTTTACCAAATGGACCCATTCTCTTATACATGTACCACATTTTATATAGAGGATGATGTCAATTTGAGCATTTTCACATTTCTTGAGGCAACATCACATTTATAGAGGCATTGATTAAATTATTTGAAGCATGGATGGGCTATTTGTACACAAATGGACATTATCTACACATGCCATGTGGAAAACGTAAGATTTCTTCCCTTATCTATGAGTTTTGGAGCTTGATTTTTTTCCATTATGAGGGTTGCCCCACACATGTGACCACTTTATGACAATTGTGAGGTTATTTGGAGCATATGATGACTTGGAGAGGTCACTTTAATGACTTCCTAGTTGGAAGAAATGACATGGCAACTATTTTAATAATGTGGGGGTGTCTTAAAAGCATAATTTGAAAATTTATCAGCTTATTTGGAGGAGGAGTCCACTTATGGGGACCTTATTTACCTGTCTTGGGAGGTTGTTCCAACCCCTAAGGCTAGATACTGGAACACAATAGCTTGTTTGAACCCTCTCCAAAGCATTTCCATGGAAATTTGAGCCTCTAAGACTAGTTTCTCGCCTTCTAAGGGTGTTGTCACATCTCTTGTGAGGGTTTTGTACACATGTGACAACTTTTACTTATATTTCGATTTAGTCTCCTTACTTGTGTGGATAACAATAATTTATATGAGTTTCATTAACTTAAATTTAACAAATAAATAATGGGAAGGAGTTAGAAGCCTTGTCTATAAATAAAGGGTTTCCTCCTCTTATTCCAAATTGTTCTGATTTATTGGAGATCATTCTGATAAGCCATTAATAAAAGATATTTTCTTGAAGTTATGGTGTCAATTCTTGGATCTCTTCCTTTCTTGGTTCATCAAATATAATATTGTGAATGCTTAAAACTTCTACATATATAACTAGATCAGTCCATTGAAGGAATAATTTACCACTTGGAAGGAGGATGCTCAAGGTTTTTATCTCTTCCATTCTCCCTAATTGGCTTGGTAAGTGCCAATCTCTTGCGTCGATTATTTTTATGTTCCTTGACAAAGGTTTTAAGTATTATTTTATAATCCATCATTGATCTTGTTGGTGAAGGTTTTCCTCGAGGAAACCCTTTTTCTAGGGTCTTGTTTTCATGATTTATCTTGATTAGATAAAGGATTATTTAGCCTTGAGGTTATAGTCTCTCACCCTAATATGTAAGCATTGGATAACCAAATCTTAGAGAGGCATTCTTCTTCACCCCATAAGTTCTAAGTGGAGATAAGGCATCGAGTCTACTCTTATCAAGCAACCAAAAAACCCTCAAACTCAAAAGTATTTTCTTTCTTGTATTATAAAGATAAAAATACAAAAAAAGTCACAAGAGATCAAATCAAATAAAAATATCAATCCATGGTCTAGAGGAATCTAATGGTTTATTTAAGTTTCTACACATATTTGTCCTTGGGTTTGTGTGTATTTATTGATATCTAACCCTAAGGAGGAAAATGAACCTATATAATAGTTCTCAAAATTATTATCTATCATTTCATGGGAAAATTTAAGGTGACTACCAATTCTAGAAATTAAATTGCAACAACAAAAATAAGATTTGGTGAAACCCTAAAAGGTGCATTGTACCCTACTCTAGCTTTTGTTTCATTCCTAGATTGTTTTTCAAGATTATCCAATAGAATCTAACGATAAATTTCATCTCCTATTTAATCTTTATTGTTTTTATCTTTCATTTGGAGAATTTTTGGTGAAACCCTAGGGGGATTCATAATCTCTTTTTCCAAGTTTATGCTAAGTTCATGGTTATTAATCATCTAAACTTGTAATTAATCATTGCTTGGTTGTTATTGCATGATATATTCATTTTCCCAGTAAAGGAAACCAAGTCCTTTTGTTCTAAGTGTATTTTGACACTCTTCGGTTGCTTTTCCTCATTCCAAATATGTATTCTTGTGAATTTTTCATCATAAATCAGATTTGGAATTTGTGGAAAATAACAAGGTTGTCATTGTTTCATCACATTCTCAAGTGATAATTCAAGCATATTTTCAACCCTTGGATTATGCATTCATAATTCACTCTCATGTATCAAATGGTAACTTGATCTTACATTATTTGAGCGATATCCAAATGTTGGTTGGTATTTTCTATTGTAATCTACCTTTATTTCATACCTAGCACTTATTAATTAGCTACTAACCCTCATAATATTGTGGTGATTTTTTCTCTATTTTGTTGTTGAATATCCTTAAGGAATTTACTCACTTATAAGGTATTGGTCTATCTCACTATATACTAAAGTGAGTACCTGTTGAAGTGAATTATACTTCGCATCATAACAATATACTTAAGATGTTCACTTCCATAGATAGGGATGCCCCTCGTGGCTTGAAGGAGTTGGCCTAAGGTGAAGGGGGGAATCCTACTAAGGTGATAGTAACACATTCCCAAATGTACTTACCCCCAAACACCATGATTGGGACTTCCATAAGAGTGTTAATTTGGGCACTAATTGATAAAAAGTCCAATTGCCCCATCAAATATATTTTTCATGTAAGAGATCCTCTCTAAGGTCTAGCTCTAATAATATTATTATGACCCTACAATCTTGCTTTTTTCAATAGTATTCCTTCATAGCAATGGATCGACCAATGGAATTTCCAATTTCCACTGAAATTTTTCTAGTCCACGGTTCCAATGGGAGGACTAGTGATCCAATATCTTTTTTTCGGTGATGTTAGCATAATTGCATAAAAGAGCATGCAAAACCATAAATGTGCAACTTTAAGAAGAAGAAACACATGGAGTATACCATAAAGATAATGCACCAATATTTGATAATATATTTCACTCAAAATGTGTGAGCTATGTCTCTGGGCCCAACTTCAAAGTGGAGAGACCTCTTCATTCATCCTGAGCAAAAATAAAGGCAAGTACAAGGAAAAATACATCATTAAACCTCACTTCTTGGGGTGACTTGAAAATGAGCTACTCAAATCCCAAATCGGATTGCACCAATGAAATCCTTGCGAATTTTTGAGTAAAATGAGTATAAACTCGACTAGGTTCTGACACCGTCAACTATGGACCCCCAGAGAATCTCCAAGATTCCACAAAAGAATATTATGGGAATATACCTGAGAATATTCCAAGGAATATTCCTTGGGAATATTCCATTTAAAGGCACACCCGAAAAGTTCTGCTCTTGGTTCCGTCATCCTGCAAATATGTTTCGCTCTTAGCCTCCTCCCCCGTTCGTTGTTCCATTGAATGGGAATGAGGGTTTAAGTATTGTCGCCCCGACGGATTTAACAAAGCCTCGCCTGTTGGTGGGTTGGTTGGCATTAGGGGTTAAATTTGATAGGTGCCCTTACCCATCAAGGAAATTTTTAATGACAGTTTAATTTTTTAACTACCCTTCATATGACTTTTAATATTCACTTTTACCCTACATAATATTTTTAGATGCTCTCAAGCTTCAAAACTGTTATGACCTCAAGTTCCATTAAAATTGTATATTCACTTTTACCCTGCATAATATTTTTAAATGCCCTCAATATCCAACATTGTTATGACCTCAAGTTCCATTAAAATTTTAGAAATTAAGTAGACAGAAGATGTCTAGACTCGCACTCATGGAATTTAATTTTTTCCTTTAATAAACAATTCACCTATCAAATACAGGTAAAAGTTTCACAAAACCACTAACTTTGTTTGTTAAAATTTGTAAAAACGATCAACAAAGTTACAAAAACCATCAGGATGTTTGGCTTTGAAATTCCTATTCTCACCATGACTAATTTCTTGAGATTTTGAACCACTTACTTAACACTAAATAAATCTAATATGCTCACATGATGAACAATGAATACATCTAAGATGCTCACACGATGAAGAAGTAAAATTGAAACTAACAACATGAGCCTTTGATTCAATTGGCTTGGGTTTGATGAGGGGCATACACGAAATTCTGTTGACTTTGTTTGGTGCCCATAAAATACCCTAGCAGATCAACATAACTGAATTCACTTGATTCAAAAATCATTTCACATTGTAATGTACTTTGTTAAAGGTTCAGGAAGTCGGATTACAAAAATAACATCCTTCACGATAGAGATAGACCGTTCATTAAATTTTAGATTTTTTTTTTATTTTTTTTTTTAAGAACGAATCATTACCCGAATTAGCTGCATATCGGAGGATTCTAAATTAGGAAAATAATTTGAGAGGATTCTAAATAAAAAACCATTAGAAAGCACTATTTTAACCTTACATATTTCCAAAATTTCTCCCAAACCTACCTACAACTTAGTACAAAAATTCAATTCTCAACTACCAATATATTAGAATATTTTTTTAACTTCAAAAGGCCGACTAATTTTAAATTAACATCTACGATAGTCACAACATAAAATGAGCCTCCTATAAAATTTAATTACAAGGAAACATGTGTTCGATGTCAAAATACAAACAAAAATGCAATGCCTTCTTGCTAAACACCATACTGAATCACACCTTTCCGGGTGAAGAAAAGGCTAGAAAGCCTATAGTGCAATTCCTTTATCGAGGACTAGGTGATGGATGTCTGACCCCTGGGCGAGGACCTTACCTAGGCTAAAAACCTTCCTCCAAGGTTCTAAACTGCTGTGGGGGTTCGCGTTTGTGGCGTTCAGTCTAAGATAAAACGTGGACAACATGAGACTGAATGGCACGGGACATGCAATAATTGATCTTTGCGTAAAGCTTTGGAAGCATGTATATGCCGCAATTGGAGTAGCGAATGAACTTAACATGGCCACGCCCATGCTTGTTGAGGTCGCCATTCCTTATTTTGAACGTCATGGTGAATAATCTGCACAACAAAACCCGTGCATGTTCTCTCCTCCTTGCACAACCGCTGCCTTCATGGGTACCTTGGAGAACTAAAATATCGAACTAAAATATCTAACAAAGCCAAAGACTCTGCGGTGTATTTTGATGAAGTCCAGGGTTTAGGTAAGGGTTTTACACATCAAAACCTAAATAAAACAACAACATTTTGCAAGAGGATAATTATTTTGTAACCTCATCCTTACAGTGGTGTAAGCAATTCTGAAGCCATTGTCAGTTATTGCTACTTAATTTGCTTGGTATTAGTGTTGGATTAAAGGGTTGGATATTCCTTGTTATGAATACAACGTGTTTGACATTGCGTACAAAAGGGAGAGATCAGAGAAATATCTGGAAAAAAATAGAGGAATGTGCCTTCTTCCTTATTAAATTTGTGAACAGGCAACAACCAGAGTAGGTGAACCATGATGCACATTGACTGTATGATCTTGCTATATCCTCCAACCATGTGACAAGTAGCTTCACTGCTAGCCTCGTGTAAATACATATTAATTATTTTAAATATATATATATATATATACAAACGCCCTAAAATTAGCATGCCAACCAAGCTTTAAAATTGACACTCGTTTCCACATATTTTCCTTTTTTAACTGTGAAACATAGTTCATTTTAAAATATGCACGTCATTGTTGACTTGTAAATAATTTGGAAAAGTGATTTCCATTCATGCCCGTGATTATGAAAATTTTCCAAATTATTTACAAGTCAACAATGACGTGCATATTTTTAAATGAACTATGTTTCACGGTTAAAAAAGGAAAATATGTGTAAATGAGTGTCAATTTTAAAGCTTGGTTGGCATGCTAATTTTAGGGCGTTTGTTGGTTTGGCAGGCAGCGGTTTCAAACCCTGCAGACCCATTTTTATATTAAAACAAACTATATGTTATATTTGAAACCAACTGCCGCCAGTTTTAGTGGGATGTCACCATGGTTGGCGGCTACACCAACTTTAGTCCCAACTATTATCGTCACCAAATTTATCTAAGCGCCCAAAAAATTTAGTTGTTGGTTTGGTTGGTCTGCCAACTTGGCAATGGTACAAACTTATCTTGCGCCAACTAAAATTTTAACCTTTTACCAAGTTTGACCGTCACTTTGACTGGGCATAAAATTTGCATACGAACTTGGATTGAGGTGCCATTTGCATTGTTGTATTCCTTGTGATGAGATATTCCACTTGATGTTTTTTTTCCCTAAGTTTCGAGGACTTCATTTTTTATGCCTTTTAGGATCCGCCTTGATCATTCCTCCCCACTAAAGGAGTTTTGGTCCCCAAAAGTTAGATATATATATCATACATGTTTTCTTTGATTTACAACAAAACCTATATCCTTTGCTATCCAACTAAAGGCCAAAATATCACTATGTTGAATACTCAAGCGATGTTATACACTTCATCACTTTTACAAGTTTTTGTCCATTTGTGGAGTCTTTAAAAAGTAACGTGTCATTTACAATGATGGTTATACTCAACTACTTAAAAATTATACCCATCTCTTACCTAACCAGGCTAATGGGGTTTCTTCCTATAGTTGGCTTCCTTTTTTAACTGCTTCACTGAATCGTTCCTTCACATGTGCTTCCATAGGCTTTTGTTCCTTCTTTGGGAATATCTCTAGATGGAGCTTCCAACATATGGCTTTCTGATGTCCACCCTTGTTGCAATAACTGCAATGGTTTTTCTTCCTCCAGAATTTCTTGACCTTCTTTTGTGTCTCTTCCTTGGGTGACAAAACCTTCCTTAAACAAATGTCTTTGGTGTGAAAATTTTTGAATCTAAGAAACAAAAATCCTACTATAGACATCTAATTTACATTACCTACTTGTTTTCATTAAATTAACAATTTATTTTATGAATGCTTCAAGAAAATATTAATGCAAATACGTTGTAGCCTACACAAATATACAGATCAAGTACTAAAAAATAAATGAGACAATCAGAGAAAGGACAAACTTATTTTCGGACAAATGTCCCCGGAAAAACCTAATGCGGGAGAATCGATGCAACAGTTTTGAGGGTTTGTATTATTAAGCAACAATAATTTGAGTACAACTAGGGTGTCAAATTCCATCTCACCCAACAGAGAAAATCCTCGGCAAACAGATAAAATAGTGAGTTTTACCTCGCACTACAAGTCTCGGCTGATCCAGATCAGAAATTGGTGAAACCCCAACTGCCTCTGCACTGTAGATGCATAGGCCTACGTGGGTTTCGTTGAGGACTACGTCACCCCTTCTCTGTGTTGATCTGCCTCTCAAAAAATTGAGGGTCGACCCTCTCGGCTCAAAAACCTCGATCTCCAAGAAATTCTGGATTGTCCCTTAGAGCCACTGCGTAGCCCCTGCATGAGCCTTGTGTGGACTTGCTCACTCTCTCTGGGGTATGGGTCACCTCTCTTGGTAGTTGTGCTGGTGATTATACATCTCTGATGCCTTTGCTATACTTTATACTCTTGGTCCTTCGACCAAAAACTGCTTGTGCCACTCGCTGCAACTGAATCATTTAGATCTTATCTTCATCCAAGCACTGCTCCGTCAAAAGAATTCGATCTCTTGATTCAAAGTGTGTGTTCTCCAACTAACCCTAAAGCCTTCCTTTATACTTTTCCTATTGAGAAATCAACGGCCATGATCTAATCCTTAATCAACGGCTGAGATTAAATTAGACTTGATCCTCGTTACTTAGAAGCTTCTCACCCACATGTTAATTTAATTGACTTTAATTATTTAAATTCCCTAAGTTTTAACTTAGGCTCCATTTAAAATAATTAATTATTTGAATAACTTTCACTCCATGTGTAATTTCTCCAAATGATTTATGGGTCTTGGAGATATCATGTCTTCTAGCCCCTCCACAAAATTTCAGAGCTGGAGCACATTTGATGCTACACAAAAATCAACATTTGGTGCGGCTCTAACAAAGCGAACTTGACATAGTTCTTCTTTTGAAATGATCAATATCACTAGAAGGTTGTGATGTGCTCTCAACATCCAGCACTAACTTAGAATTGTCGCTTGAATACTCTCCCATCTTTGTGGGTTTGGAGCGTGTTTCTTCAGTTTCCCCTTTGACATAGCCCAATCCTGCATATCAAGGTAGTTACACCACTTGGATGGGATTCACAATGCCTTGGCCATTAACTCCTAGGAAATTTCCTTCATATCCCATATTGTTAATTAACTTCGAACCAATGCCATTAGTTTCCCTTTCAAATACACCAAAATCATCATCATAATGAGAACACGAAATTGAAGAATCACTGACGTTGTTTACTTCAGTTGTCGATTTTGAAGCAGGTGATGATGGATTTGCTAAGCCTTCATTACACTCCAACTTTTCTAAGGCCTCTTCTATGGCTTGAAACTGAATTTGCAACCCCTTCTTCTCCTCTTCTGCTTCTTGTAGTAGTCTTTTCAATTCAATATTCTATGCTTGAATGCTCTGTTTGATCTCCTCAAGTTCTTAGAGCCATGAATTCTTTGATGTTCTACCCATCATTGGTCCAACACATGCAAACCCAACAACTGCGATCTTCATTTCATCGCCCGAATTAGAACTCCGGTCATGTTTCACTATAACAACAATTTTTTGCTTCCCTTTTCTACCATATTTCTTAGGCTTTAACTATGGATGTAGTTTCCAACAATACTCCTCAGCATGCCCTTCTTTCTTGCAATGAGTGCAAGAGGAATTTTTGTTGTCATTGTCTTCTTTGCATGGTCAACTTGTTCATCCTTTCCCATGTTCTTAAGATGAATTTCTTTCACACCAGCTTCATCTAGATTAGTGGGATCAAACAACAACAATGAATGACAATTGGATAATTGTGTAAAGCGCAAATATATTTCATCAAAGTATCTAGTGATTCTAAAGGAATATTCAATGCCAATGGTTGCTTCTTAAACTCTTCTATACAAATTTTTAAATTTTGACCTTTGCCTTGTCTTAGGTTTTTCCATTTCGTCATGGCTTTCTCTCGATAACCCAATGGAGAAAATTTCCCTCTTAATGCAGAAACAAACTCAGACCATTAAAAATGATTTTACCATTATGTTGACTACCCTTTTAAATAATTTCTCTCCCACCATACAAGAGTTGTGCCTTCTAGTTGAAGAGATTCCAATTGGATCTTCACCTCGTCCTCTTAGATCTATTTTATAGGACAATAGACTTAGATTTGTCTACTCCAGTTGTTTAGCTTTTCTGCATTATCTTCTCCATTAAACATGGGAAAATAAAATTCCACATCTAAATTAAAAAATGGTTTTCTAAGAACATTGTTCCGATGATTGTTATAATGATGAGAATGAGATGAAGAAGAAGAACATTCACTTGAATATGGAGATGGAGGTTCAAGAGTGTCTCCTCCATTTTCCTTTATTTATCGAAGAAATGCCCTCTGCTTTCTCTTTCTTCTTCTTTTCCTTCTTTGCTACTCTCTTATCATAATCTACAAACAATTTGTCTACAATGTTTGTCATCTTATAGAAATATTTATGGAAAGCTTTGTCATTCTTGTTGCAAACATCGTCATTCTCCATTTTCTTTCTTTGTGTTACATGTCCAATCTCAGGGTTAAAAGACTTGATTTTTCCTTCACCCTCTTTGAGTTTAGCCCTAGTTATCATCCGCACTTGCAATTCACATTAGAAAGAAGAAAACTCTGCTGCCAACATGATCTGGGATCTTTTCTTCGATGTTGTTAGTATAATTGCATAAAATAGCATGTAAAACCATAAATGCAACACTTTAAGAAGAAGAAACAAATAAATGATACCACAAAGACAATGCACCAATATTTGATAAAGAAGTTCCCTCATAATGTGTAAGATAAGTCTTTGGGCCCAACTTCAAAGTGGAGAGGCCTCTTCATTCAACTCAGTGAAAAGAAAGGCAAGTACATGGAAAAATACATCATTATACCTCACTTCTCGGAGTGACCTTAAAATGGGTTGATCAAATCCAAAATTTTATTGCACCAATGAAATCCTTGTGAAGTTATGAGTAAAATAAACTCGACCAGTTTCTGACACCGTCAACTCTGGACCCCCAGACAATCTCCAAGATTCCACAACAAAATATTATGGGAATATACCTTAGAATATTTTAGGGAATATTCCCTTGGAATATTCCCTCAAAAGGTGGTCTGCAGAGTTCCACTCCTAGTTTCATCGACCCGCAACACTATTGCGCTATTAACCTCCTGCGCCTGTTTGTTATTCCGTTGAATGATAAGGAGGGTTTAAGTATTTCTGCACCAACAAAATTAACAAAGGCTCGCTAATTGGAAGGTTGGTTGGCATGTTAAGGTTAGTGCGTTTGTTGGTCCGACGGGTCGCAGGTTCAAGCCTTGTGGACTCATTTTTATATTAAAACAAACTATATGTTATATTTAAAACCATTTGTTTCCAGTTTTAATGGGATGCTACCATAGTTGGTGGTTATGCCAACTTTAGTCCTAACTATTATTGTCGCCAAATTTATCTGAGTCTCCGCTAAATTTCGATGTTGGTTTGGTTGGTCCGCCAACTTGGCAATGGTCCAAACTTATTTGGCACTAACTAAAATTTTATCATTTTTCCAAGTTTGACTATAACTTTGATTGGGCATAACTTTTGCATACGAACTCAGATTGAGGCACCATTTTAATCATTGGATTCCTTCCAATGAGATCTTCCACTTGATGCTAGTTTCACTCAGTTTTGAGAGCTTCATTTTTTAGGCCTTTTGGGATCCTCCTATATCACCTAGAGACATGACCCATGTTTCTACATATATTTTAGCTTCGTCCCAGGACAATAGATAGGCTTCCAACTCCTTAAGCTCAATACAAAGGTGCCTCATAACTAATCTTTCGTGAGAAGGGTCTTTGAATCCCTAACATTGTTTACCATGATGCAAATCCACTCATGAACTAGAAAATGAACATTTCCCTATAAATTAGAACACAACTGCATGCTTCTTTCATTTAATGTTTTAATGCCTCCTTATTGACAAATTTACCCTTGAATCTCCCAATCAAATATTTTTCCATGAAATATTCTACCCCATCCATCTTCATGTTGAAACCTATCGCCATCTTAATTCTCTTCGTCTTGACTCTAATACATTTCTTTTTCTTGGATTTTGCACCTTCAAGACCTCCTTTTCTTCTTTGATTGAGACACTGACTCAACTCTTATCCTTGATTTCACCAAGAGACTCTTTTACTTTTTGAACCAATGCCAAAAATATCATCTCCTTTTCCACAAATTTTGATCCCTAGATTCACAATGGCTTGAAAATTAACTATCTCAAAGAACCATAACATAAGATATATGATGTCTCTGGTGAAACCCAAATACAATCAAGCTAAGAACTTTCTTTACCCATATTGATGAAAACTCAGAGCATTCCCACACTAAATTAACCCTATATTATATTTTTCTTAACTATTATAATTGATTCGAGTCTTAGGGGGGCTTATAGTCTAAGTTCAAAAGTATAATTTATAAAGTCGCATTTTCATGTAAAAAGGAGCTTGATAAACATATAAATGATGGAGTCAAACCTAATTAAGGTTGAATATGTCAACAAAACACCTTATAAAAAGGAAATAGGAAGAGAGTGAAGGTTGAGAAGGAGAGGTCCCAAGAGTGGCCTCATTGCATGTAATGGTTCTGCTTAATGGAATGTTTCTTCACCTCTCTTTCTCTCTCTCTATTCATATTTTTGTGATGTGTTCCTTTCTTTCATTTTATCAATGTTATTATGATTAATTTTATGGAATATCTGTATTTTTTCTCTCCTCCTCTCTCATCATTCAATAATTCTGGATCCTAGCCCCCAAGATCTAAATCATTGGTATCAAAGCAAGTTACCACTCCATTAGATCAGAGTTTAAAACATATTTTAGTTTTAAAGTTTTGAAACAATCTCCAACTTCCTTTTGACACCCTTGAAGTCCATTTTCGAGGCCATACACTATAAGTATCATAGTTGGTCCACAAGCATTAAAGGGATATTCTACCCTTGAACCTTCATTCACCATTGCAAGAACATTATCACATGGATTCACTACATCCATTGGTCAACAAAATTTCAGAAATTTTTAGAGTTTCCATGTTGCCCACGGAGATTCAATGAACTCTAGCACAACCCATGTTGCTCTACAAACACTTGGCATAGTTTGTGTTTCTATGCACTTGATGCTCTTGCATTCACAGATATTGGAGATTTATACAACCATGCCATAGCTTAAAAAAATGCATGTAGCATCTAGAATCTCAAGAGACCTCATTTCATCCACCTCTCAACTTACCCACAATGGTATGGTTACCATAGAAGCACAATAATGGATGGAACACAAGGCAACAATATTCATCCGATTTTATGTAGGTGCCATGAACTTACAAAGATTTTCAAAGGGTGTATGATATCTCCTTTTAAAGGATTTTCTATTAGCTCAAATGGGTTATTTTTTTTTATATAATTTGATTTTGTTCCCCAATTTAAGATATATCATTGATTGAAGTCACATATGTTTGTAAAGTAGCGCCACCACACAAATCTTGAATTTTAGGAATGGTTTTCTCACTTCAAAAATCATTTCAGAGCAAGTATCACATATCAATTGAAATATATCTCAAATGTATCAAATGTGTCTTCAACAAAATTTGATTTCATCACTTGTAACAAAAGTTATCAAGAAAGTTGTAGTGAGAGTTCCATTGCCAAAATTAAAAAAGAAAAGAAAAAAAACCATGGTATGGGTCATCCACAAACACATGGTTATGGGTAAACCACACAAAATCCTTCTCTAAGCATAACAATACCAATTCAATTATGGGTCATCCACAAACCCACATTTATGGATCAATCACACAAAACCCTTCTCTACATTGGCAATTTACACATTGTAATAATGATGGTTATGGGTCATCCACAAACCCATGGTTATGGGTTAACCGCATAAAATCCTTATCTTCATTGGATCAAGTAGATTTTAATCATGATGGTACATTTAAAATAATGGGGTCCTTGATTTGAATCAGGAAGGCTTATAGTCTAAGTTCGGATGTATAAGTCATAAAGTCACATTTTTATGTAAAAGGGAACTTGACAGATATGTAACTCACATATTAAACCCTAATTAAAGTCGAATATGTCAAAAATTCACCTTATAAGAAGGAAATGGGAAGAGAGTAAAGGTTGGGAAGGAGAGGTCCCAAAATTGGTATAATTGCATTTAATGGTTCTTTTTAATGGAATCCTTGATTCGAATCAGGAAGGCTTATAGTTTAAGTTCATAAGTATAAGTCATAAAGTCATATTTTTATGTAAAAGGGAACTTGATAGATATGTAAGTGACATATTAAACCCTAATTAAAGTTGAATATGCCAAAAATGAACCTTATAATAAGGAAATGGGAAGAGAGTAAAGGTTGGGAAGGAGAGGTCCCAAAATTGGTACAATTGCATGTAATGGTTCTTTTTAATTGAATCCTTCTTCTCTCTCTCTCTCTCTCTCTCTCTCTCTCTCTCTCTCTCTCTCTCTCTCTTTATGATGTATTTATTTCTTGCATTTTTATTAATGTTCTTGTGATTAGTTTTATGGCAGGTTTGGATGTTTTCTCTCCTCCTCTTTCTGCATTCAAATCTCCCGGATCTTAGCCCCCAATATTTGGATCATTGGTCTTAAAGCAGATTACCACTCCGTGGGAACTAGGGTTTGAAGCATATTTCAGTCTCAATGTTTTGTAGCAATTTCCAACCTCCTCTTATCACCTTCAAAGTCCATTTGTTGGGCCATACACTGTAAGCACCATAGTTGGTCCATAAGCATCACAAGGTTTTGTATTCTCATATCTTCATTCACCACTACATGGGAATTATTACATGGATTCACTACATCCATTGGTCTATAACATGGAGGTTCCATGATCTCAACAACAACCCATGTTGCTCCACAAATCTTTGGCATCCTTTGCGGTCCTCTACACTTGGTATTCTCACATTCATTATTATCGTAAATTTACAAAACCATGCCATAACTTTAAAATAGATGTATTCAAGATCTGGAAGCTTGGGTCACCTCATTTCAGCCATTTCTTAGCTTGCCCATAGAGCCATGGTCACCATAGAATCACAATAATGAATGGAACGTAGGGTATCAATCTTCAACAAACTTCATTCAAGTGTCACAACCTTTACAAAACACTTCATAGGACGCACAATAACTAATTTTAAAGGATTTTCAACACAAACATTTATTTTTAGAAATTTGATTTTGTTTCCAGGTTTGAGAGACATCAATAATTGAAGTTACACATGTCTGTAAAGTAGCATGGTTGTAGGTAACTTGAGTTTTAGAAATTATTTTCTCACTCCACATATCGTTATAGAGAAAGTATATTATATCAATGGACAAGTCTCTTCATTGCTTCAGATGGATATTTGATGGAATTTGATTTCATCACATGCAACAAAGTTATCAATAAAGTTGCAATAAGAGATCCATTACTAGAAAAATAATAAAAAAAACCATGGATATGGGTCGTCCACATACCCATGGTTATGGGTTAACCACACAAAACCCTTCTCCAAGCTTGCCATTGCTAACTTGGTGATGGGTCATCCACAAACCCACACTATGTGTTAACCATAGAAAACCCTTCTCTTCATTGGCACTTGGCACAGTGTAATCATGATGGTTATGGGTCATCCATAAACCCATGCTTATGGGTTAACCACACAAAACCTTTCTCTTCATTGGCTGATAACATATTGTGATGTTACATTAAACATAATAGGGTCCCTCTTTTTTTAGCATAAGTGAATGATGAGGACCATCATTTTCTAAGGTTGGAGGATTGATCCAAATCTTAGGGGCCTTAGAGTCTAAGTTCAGATGTATAAGTCAAAAAGCCATATTTTTATGTAAAGGGGAACTTGATACATATGTAATTGATGGAGTAAACATTGATTAGATTTAATCCATAAAAAAAACACCTTCTAAGAAGACAATAGGAAGAGAGTGAAAGTTGGGAAGGAGAGGTCCCAAAATTGGCCTCATTGCATGTAATGGCTCTTCTTAGTGGAATACTTCCTCTCCGATTCTCTCTTTCTCTCTTTTGTGATGTATTCAGTTCTTGTGTTTTTATCAATGTTCTTGTTACTAGTTTCATAAAAGATCTATATATTCTCTATCCTCCTCTCTCTCTCCATTCAAACCTCTTGGATCTTAGCTACCAATATCTAGATTAGTCCCTCTTTTATTAGCATGGGTGAATGATGGGAACCATCATTTTCTAAAGGGGGGAGGGTTGCTTAGAATCTTAGGGGAACTTATAGTCTAGGTTCAAATATATAAGTCAAAAATTCATATTTTTATGTAAAAGAGAACTTGATATATATGTAGTTGATGGAGTCACAAGACACCTTATAAGAGGACAATAGGAAGAGAGTGAAGGTCTGAAAGGAGAGGTCCTAAAATTGGCCTCATTGCATATAATGGTTCTTCTTGATGGATTTTTTTTCCTTGAATGCTCTCTGTCTCTTTGTATTTTTGTGATGTGTTCAGTTCTTGGATTTTTATTAATGTCTTTGTGATTAACTTCATAGTGGATATGTCTATTTTCTCTCCTCCTTTAGGAGATTCAAGCCTTCTGGATCTTAGCCCCCAAGATCCAGATCACTAACTTAGTTGGATCTCGACCTACTGCTACATGCTTGCCACCTATTACCCCCTTTATTGTACCCTTTAAAATAACAATCGAAGAGAGAAGATATAAAATTGTACTTTTACTTCACCACATGTTAACAAGTTCTTTATGTGATCCAACCATTGACATACAACATATGGGTTTTCCATTGCCATAATGTAATGTGTCTAAGTCATCCTCCATGATAGAAAGTGTTCTAACTTTCTTCTTATGACTTAGCTATACCTAGTTTTTCTACTACATATACACCTACACCAAAGCGCTTTGGAAATGAACAAAGAGCAACAAAAAGAAGGGTTTAAGTAGGGTTGCAAGAAGGAAGATAAGTGTAGTTAGGAAAACCCTAGCCACTTTTGATTCCCACCAATAAACATTATTATACGTTATAATTTAATTAACCTAATTAAACTACGATTAAATCATTATTTATCCAATAATGTTATATATAAAAGTATGAGCATTGTATTACCATCAATTTGAAGAAAATTAAAAGTTAATTTTACAATGTTAAATAATGCCATGACTACTAAACCTTTATTATATCTTAATGAATATTAAGAGAGCCTTAACTTGATGTTAAATTTCTTTGGTTAATTTACTTAATGATGGTTTTTAAGCTTCTGTGGTTATTAATTGGAGAAGAATGACTCTGATTATCCAATTTTTAACATTGTGGATAATCCTAGTCATTCTTCTTCAATTTAATTAATAATTATACATTTTAAAATATTTATAATTAAATCATTATTTTACATTTTAAAACAAGGATGTTATTATGGTTATTGCACTTTAATAATGAAAAACAATGATGTTATTATGGTTATTGCAATTTAATAATAAAAACAATTTTTTAAAAGTATAAAAAATTAATGATAAATTATATATAAAGTTTAATAATAAGAATTTTAACATGATACTATGAATTGAGCTTGGAGCATGTCCTAAAATTATTTTAGTTTCGCTAGTCCTAAAATTATCTTAGCTTGGCTAAGAGTTTATCAGCAATATTTAGAAGGATTGAAAGCTTGCTCCCCTTGTTCCTATAGTGACCAGAATAACAATAACGAGTCAACATACATTAAAAATAATAACCTACATTATTATCCTTATTATTCATTTCACAACAAGATAACTAGCAATTGCACCTGATGTTGCAAAGGAAACGCCGTAAGGAAGATGGTAGAATGAGATTGAGGTGTAATTTGATATATGTTAATGTCATTGGAGATATGTATATAGAATGTATAATGTTTGATATAGGCATTTTGAAGTTTTTTATATTTATTAGGAGTTATAATATTGTAATAATATGATACTGAAAATAATACATATTTATATTGTTGAGAATAAGTGGAATATGTAATGGAAAGGTTAGCTGATGTAAATTTATTTATATTACGTGAGAGTATAAGAATGTACAATGTTTGAAATGTTATTTTGAAGAATGTGCAATTGTAGAAATGTACATTGCATGTTAGTATGTTGCAATGATATTATTTTTTTTGTAAAATATTACATGCGTATCATGAGGAGAATGATTGATGCTGAGCTTGGTGAAGATTGAGGAGATATGCTGATGTAGTAAGGAACCTGCAAAAAAAATTTTTTTTTTTTAAGTTAGAAGAATATATATTTATTTGGAAATGGAAAATACCTTGTTGAAGTTGACTTCAATGAGCTTTTCTGTGAATTCTATTATAAAGAAATAATAGTGATTGAAATTGAAGTTACCTGTAATATGTGATTGGAAACGTTCAGTCGTAGATGCAGGTCGGTCGATGGCAGACTGAACACCATTGGAGATTTATTCGGAATTGCAGGTGCCTATTTCTGGATTGCCATTCTGCTCTTGATTTTCTCAATTTATCTTGTTCGTGTATGTGGACTATACATTTGATAGTAGATTTTATTTGAAGTAATAAATCTATAGTTGGTCGTAGTCTGTATAGTGGCACATTTGGATTTGGTACTGGCAGGAACCTTTTTTGTATCTCCTGCAATGAATGAATTGTTGAATCTATCTCTGCGCTATAGTTTTGCAGTAGCGATATCTGGGAATCCATGTTTTCTGTTTCAAAACAAAGAAATTGTTAGATGCAAATAGGTAAGCATTATATCAAGAATGTATATTTTGAACCATTTAGTAATAATCAGTCAATAAGGTTAATGTTAAGAGGTAGAAATGTTGTGTGATTAAAATTTTTTGGAGTTTATAATATTTCGAAACCTTTACGAGATGTTAGATTTGGAATGCAGTGGCTTTGTAGCTGTGATATCTTTGAGTCCATGTGTTCTGTTTCAAGAGATAGAAAATGTTAAAATGAAGTAGTGAAGAATTATGTAACGAATTTAATTTTTTTAACTATGTATTAATAATGAGTAAATGAAGTTGTTGGTAATAGGTAGAAATGATATTTGATGAGAATATTATGGAGGTGATGATATGTGTAAACCTTTTTCTGATGTTAACACATGGAATGGAGTTGGTCGTTTGTAGAAGACATTGAACGAAGACGTTCTTCTGCTTGTTTTCTGCGAGAAATATTTTTGTTGTCTTTCATTTTCATGAAACGATCGAAACTGAATGCAGGGCAAATTCGGAGACTTTGTAGTGAAGGGACTCTTGAAATTGCTGTGAATGTGAGGCCTTGTCGTTCAGTTTTTCCAATGTCTATTGTTGCTTGTTGGAGAGTCATACCTTGAGATTTATGTATAGTTAAAGCCCAAGCCATTTTTAGTGGAATTTGCGTACGACCGTTTCTTTTTATTGTTGGAATCGGCAAGTGAGTTGGGTTTGTTTCATCCCAAGCATGGCCGATGTATTTTGGAAATTCAACTACTACAAATGTTGGGAGTTG
This sequence comes from Pinus albicaulis, assembly GCA_034641835.2. Taxonomy (NCBI): domain Eukaryota; kingdom Viridiplantae; phylum Streptophyta; class Pinopsida; order Pinales; family Pinaceae; genus Pinus; species Pinus albicaulis. The sequence continues at coordinate 772,285,290 of CM076583.1, read as the reverse complement.
TGGAGGTGAAGTTGATTCCTTCTAGAAGATGGATATGATTTCTCCGAGGGAACCATTAACAAGCCCTGCTGAAACCCAAAGGTTGGAAGTCAACATTACTTTTTGCCCTTTGCAGAGGTAGACAATTTTCTCTAGTTGATCTTCATCTGAAAAGAATGTAGAATATGTGGTGTCGTCTTCTGCGATTGATCTTGCAACTGGAGTGTTTAAAGATTTGATCATTTTCTTGTTATGCTCCAATGTTTGAGCGTTTGTTGGAAATAGATGTATAGAATCATGGAAAGACTGTATTTCATCTTCAGACAAGAAAGAGTCTGTTCGCGTCATAAGGATGTTGTAGTCCTCGATTGTTGGATTTGCATTTCTAATGTTTTGGAGGACGTTTCTGAAAATAACTTGAGCACTGTTTTGACCTTGTTGACGAAATATTTTGTCCAATGTGATGACTGTTGTGAATGTGTTCCACAATGCGGTTCCATAACTTGTCCCTGCATATAGTGGTATGTCTTTGACGGGTGGTAACTGGTCGAGATCACCAACTAATATGATCGAACAACCGCCGAATGGAAAGTTTCTTTTTAATGGAAATGCCTCACGAAGACGTTGATCAACTTGGTGAAGAATCTTAGGTCCAATGAAGCTCATTTCATCAATTAGTATGTACCTAATATGCTTGAGTTCTTCTTGAAATTTTGCAAGAGCATTGCCTTCTAATGGTGTAAGATCTTTTAGTGGAAGGTGGAGAGCAGAATGGATTGTCGATGCTTGTATGTTGAATGCTGCGACACCTGTAGGGGCTAGGAGCATGATCGGTGAAGGTTCTGAGCCAGCAAGTGCTATGAGCATTTCTCTGATGCAATTTATAAGAAGGGATTTCCCAGTTCCAGCAGTGCCTTGTATTATCATTAGCAGAGCAGGTAAGATATCCGTCTTACTGGAGTGAGCACAAATAATGTCCAGAGCTTTTTTCTGCATTGAAGATAATGAGCTAAGGCACATTAAAGTATCTGTATTTGTTTGAATAATGCGATGGAGAGAGCGATTATTCTCAATGAAATGTGTGCCTATTTCTTGGAGATGCAGTGGAATAGTTGTAGCATTCCAATTATGGTTGTCATCGAAATCACGAAGACCAAGCATTTGAATGTCATTTATGAGCAGTTCGTCTGTAGGGTACAACTGAGAGAGTAATTCCCATTCGTTTAGGTCCATGCTTTCTGGAGGATGGAATTCTTGAGTAGTTGTGTTATCATTTGCAGGAGGATCGATATCAGATAGTGTCTGATGTTGATGCCAAGGTTTGTAGAATGGACGAAATGCTTGCCAATTTCTGATAAATTCTTCAGCAGAATTTCCTATGTCACTCGCGATATGGCGAAATGGTTTGTAAAGCATAAGTTCAACTCTACAGAAGTCAGCATAAGAAGAGTCGGTTGTGGATGGTATTGAGGAGTAGCGCGGTATGATACGAATAATTGCTTGTTCGGGTCTTTGTTTCCATTTGTTTGTCTTACGACGGGGATCATATGACCATGATCTTGCTATTTCTATAAGTGATATGGATTCTAAGGGAGATGGTCGATGGATGTATGTATCTATGAAGTGTGGTGATGGAGGAGTTGTGGTGTTATTCTGTGGAAGGCGCATATAGATTTGTTGGCTTACATTTAAGGGGAAGAAGGAGCGACTACATAGTGTTAGTGGTAATTTATGTATCATATGACAGGTTTCTTGTGCTCCTATGTCACGAGCAACAAGAGTTTCTGCAAGGAATTTTCGGAATGCAGATGTTGTTGGGTCAACATTAGGTGAAGCAAGTACAATTCTACGTAGCATGTCATGGAATGTTTCAGATTTTTTTTTCTGCTTTGGATGCATATTTTGCAATATATTTCTGAACGGCATGGATTGAGAGTACTGGTTGGAAATCAATATTTGCACGCCAAATAGATAGGATGGTAGGGTTATGGGTATTTAGTCGATCATCATTGCGAGCAGGAGTGTATGTTTTTTGGCCATTGGAGTCAATGAACAAGGAGGAATGTGCATGTAATTCCCAAGGTGCTTTATATCGGCATTCGAATGAAGAGCCTTTTTTCCTGAGGCATGTCTTTTCAGTGCATTTTGTGTGTCTCTCAATGCAATTGATAAGTTGGACATAATCATCAAAAGGATTGTTTCTAAGAATATTTGACGTAGACAATAAGCAAGGGTCTTCTACATTTGTTTGAGAAATTGATTGGTTAGAAATTGTAGAAAGCCGAGGGTTCCAAGCTGATATGTATTTGTCGAAGAATTGTTTAGCACTATCAACTGCTGCTATGTTATCCCAATTAAGAGTATCCATATCAGGTGCATTTTGTATCCAGAGGAAGCCATGGATGTGTGATGATCCTCTATGTTGCCATTCATACCTGCCAAGGATGTTTGTCTGTTAGGAAATTTTGAAATAGAAGGAGTTTGATGTATGAAGAATTATGAAAGTAATGTGGTAGAGTGTATACCTTTGCCAGTAGTCTGTTGTTTGCAAGTGTTTTTCCAAGATAACTTCACGAAATATTGTGAATCTGTGGTGCATATATAGTGATGTTAAGTGGGGATTAGAGATAATGTTATCATTCCTCCATTTGTGTTGTATTGCAGCATCAGAAGGTGGAATTCCTGGCATGATTGCATGAAGATCAGGCCATTTTGTATCAGCTGCACTTAATGTGAAGAAGAACGTTGGGCAACCGAGTTGAGATATCATGTCTGTCAGTTCATTTTTAGCTTTGTGCCAAAAAGATCTTGTGCCACGTAGAGAGCTTCCGAAACACATCACTTGTTCTGCCAATTTGTCGTCTGGAAATTGTTGTAATCGGATGTTCAATTCTTGGATTGATGTTGGGAAGCCATCTCCGATGTTTTTTTTTACAAAGAAGGATGTTGTTGCTTGACTGCGATGACGCATCATCAGATTGTATATGTAGTAGCGGAAGCGAGGGTGCTTGTCAAATCTGTTATCATGGTAATGCAGAAGATGAAGTGCATATTCATGTAATTGCACTGTCTTTATTCTTGGTTGATTAGGTAATGCAGCTCCTACGGGGAATAGGGTTGGGAAAGCCATAGAGAGTAGACCTTCTTTGTTGTATTCATTGATTAGGGATAAGCTTATTGGTGGCCATTGGATTGTAGCAGCGGAATGGTGGTTGTATGCATGTAAATAATGTCGTATTTCTTGGATTTCTGTATTTCTATTAGGTATAGTGGGAATGAATGATGATGTATGGTGTGAGTATTGGTCTACGGAATCTTCAGTGGGGCAAATTGGTGTTTTGATTGACATTTGAGTAGTTGGATCTGTGGTATTGGAATGGCGAAGGGAGGCGAAGATATCGGTTGGGAGTTCTGGTAATGATGCAAGTGCATTGTTATCAATGCGAGCATTCCTATAGTAAGGATCATTTGTCAATTTGTATTCTAATGCGGCAAGAACTTGATGTCTACTTACAATGCAGTCATAAGCTTGATTGTCATTACTTTGACGGGTAACGATTAAAATATCCAAGTCTTCAACACGTCGTGGCAACATGCATGCTATTTCTGTAATGTCTTGTGGAAAGCAAATTGTGTGGCCAGTGTATTTATATTGGCCACCACGTGCATGTGTTACTTGGATGATAGGGTTAACCCTAGCAATAAGCATTTCTTCTATTTGTGAAAGAGCAGCCAGGACAGGTGGTTGAGGACCAGGGTCCATGTTATTTGATAATGAGAAATGGTGAATGTTTTTTTCAGACATGCATCTATAGCAACAATAGATTTGGTTCGCAAGGAGGCTGATCTTCAGCAACAACTTCATAAGGAAAGCTTGGCTGAGGAAGAATTTTGGAGGCTCAAATCTCGGTGTCTTTGGATTAAGGCCGGAGATAGGAACTCCTCTTTTTTTCATAAACAAGCCCAGGCTCGTAAGAACTTTAACTCCATCACAGAAATCAAAGATGAGAGCAGCAAGCATTCAGACATTCAAAGCATAAAAAGAGCTGCGTTTCTCCATTTTAAGAATCTGTATAGCGAAGAGGAGGGGCTGGGGTACAATCCAACTCTGGTGAATGAAGTTCCCACTTTGATCTCCCCCAGAAAAAATAAGTATCTGGAAGCAGAGGTTACTAACGCTGAAATAAAAAATGCTCTTTTTGCAATGGAGCCAGATAAGGCGCCTGGCCCTGATGGGTTTACTGCCAGGTTCCTGCAGGCTTGTTGGCTGATCATTGAAAAAGACTTATGTAGGATGCTTAGGAAATCTCAAGACTGTCATAAAATCGGGGGAAGCACTAATTCGTCGTTCCTAGCCCTCGTCCCCAAGGAAAATGGAGCCAACACATTCAGCAGATTTAGGCCTATATCTCTTTGCAATATAGGATATAAGCTGATAACTAAAGTTATTGCAAACAGATTAAAAACTATTCTTCCTGACATCATTCCTGAGAATCAGGGAGGTTTTATTAAAGGAAGGCAGATTGTAGACAATTACATCCTGGTTCAGGAGGAAATCCACTCTAGTCAGCTCCGGAAAGAGAAAGGAATGGTTATAAAGCTTGACTTAGAAAGTGCCTTCGACAGGGTGAGACACAGATTTTTGTTGGATACTCTGCACAGGTTTGGCTTTGGTTCTAAATTTATCAAATGGATTCAGGCCTGTATAAGTGAACCTTGGATTGCTCCCCTGGTGAATGGGAGGGCAACTAATTTTTTCAGAGCTTCCCGAGGACTGAGGCAAGGGTGTCCTCTCTCGCCTCTGCTCTTTGTACTCCAAGCTTCTGTCCTCAGCTTTCTCTTGAATAAGAAGCAACATGATCAAGAGATTTTGGGTCTGTGCATTGCAAGGGGGGTTAAAAGTATTAATCATGCTCTATTTGCTGATGACTCCATCTTACTGGGCGCAGCCTCAGTCCCCTCGGCCAATAATTTCAAAGAGGTGGTGGATGGGTATTTTGAAGTCTCTGGAAGTAAGCTTAATAAAGGTAAATGCCATATCTATTGCTGGAACACTTCGGCCACTACCCTCCAAGCAATCTCCTCTTGTTTCGGTGTCGCTGCCTCCTCTTCATGGACTTCCTTTAAGTATTTGGGGCTCCCCATATTCCAAAAAGGCTCCCTAAGCAGAGACTGGCTTCCTCTGCTGGAAAAATTCAAAGCCAAGATTCAGGCCTGGGGTTACAATTGGCTAAATCTGCCTGGCAAGTCTGTGCTCATAAAGGCTGTCTTAAACAGTCTCCCTATATACCAATTTGCAGTCATGCTGGCTCCCATTGGCATTATGAAAAAGATGGAGGAGCATATCAGAAAATTCTTCTGGAAAGGAGGGAAATCGAATGAAAAAAAAATCCCTTTAATCAGCTGGGATAAAATCTCCTTGCCAAGAATGGAAGGAGGCCTATACTTCAAGAGCATTAGCACTCAAAATGTTGCGTTGGGGGCGAAGCTGTTATGGCGAATTATTGCTCCAAATCCGGGATGGGCGCAGCTGGCGCTGTGGAAAAAATACTTTCGTGGAAAGAGGAAAAGATGTCTGGATAATCCCATTGCTAAATCTGGCTCGATGATCCATAAGCTCTGCGCTAAAGCTCTCTCTTTAATCAGTCAACATGCTCACTGGATCCCGGGCAATGGCAAACACATAAAAATTTGGGAGGATCGAATCATGGCCTGCGATCCTATTGCTGATGACAATTCTCTTAGCATGTTGAAAGATTGGATGACTAGAGCCGGTTTCATTACCTTGTGGGACATTTCCCAGTGGGTGGGCGATGTCTGGCAAAACTGGATTGAGCTAGAGGTCCCTCCTAACCTGTTCAAGGAGTGCGAAAGTCTGCTTGGTCGTTTACAAGGCAAAGCCCCCTTAAACAGAAGAAAGCCATATATTCGTGGATGGGGTTCGATTCCAGGGAGTTATGCAGTCTCAAAGGGCTACAAACATTTGATATCTCGCCCCCATGTCCCTCCCGATCCTGAGCCTTGGAAAGGCATTTGGTCTCACTCTTCGATTCCAAAAATTGATATTTTCTGCTGGCTCCTCTGTCATAAGAGGATTCTGACCGATGATAGACTCCAGAAACGGGGGTTCCAGGGGCCTTCGAGATGCTCGTTATGTGGTGTGAACGAAGAGTCTGCCTCCCATTTGATGCTCCACTGTAGCTTTGGGGCAGAGATTTGGCATGAGTTCTTAAGACCATGGACTTCTGACTTTGTCCTACCCACAAATATTGCTGATTTGTTCTCGAACTGGAGGGCTAAGTTTCCTGGAACCTCTTCCAAGAACAGTCCCATTACTTCTGCCTGGCTCGCGCTCCCTAAAATTATTTGCTGGCAAGTTTGGCTGGAACGAAACCAGCGGATTTTCAGAAGCATCAAGACTGATATTAAAATCGTGATGGTTAAAATCAAATGCCAGTTAAAGGACTGTTTAGGTGATCATCTGGACGGTGCGGTTCTGAGCGAGCAAGATTCAATTTGGGTCGATATGCTCGGCCTGCACTTCAATGCCTCTGTTCGATCACCCATCTGCCTCTATGACTGGCAAATTCGGATGAGCGCAGATGAATTTCCTGATTATTGCACTAAGTTAGGTTGCTCTGCCTTATTCTTCGACGGAGCAGCTAAGGGGAATCCAGGAACTTCTGGTGCTGGTGGTATTGTCAGAAGTGCTGATGGTAGAAGTGTGATCAGATATGCCTGGGGAGTGGGCTTCAACACCAGCTTCCAAGCCGAAGCGATGGCCCTCCTCCAGGGTCTTAAACAGCTTATATCTCTTGGTATCTCTGATGCTACAGTCTTTGGAGACTCCCAATCCATTATTAAAATCATGGTTGACAGATCTTCTCCCTCTGATCTACGACTTTCAAGATTGATGATCAGAATAAATACTTTAGTGAATTGTTTTCAGAGATTGAATTTTTTGCATGTCAAGAGAGATCTTAATAAAGAAGCCGATGCGGAGGCCAACAATGCAGTCCTTCTCTCCCTTGGAGTCCTCCAAAGAGATGGAGTCGTGTGCTGGGACCCCATTCCATAAATCTCTAGTTTAATGTTTTATTGTCTGTTATTGGATCAGTTCGTTTGTATCTTCAAATTTGGTAAGGTAGCGGAAATCGGTTATATTATGGATTGTAAAAAAGGCTGGCCTTTAAGTGAAAGGGCCCTTTTGTTCCCTGCTGGAGAGATTTGGGCACTGCCCTTACATGCTATAATCTGAATTGAGGCATTAAGGCCAGAAATCAATATACTCCACTAATCGTTTCTGTAAAAAAAAAAACGATAGATTTGGTTCGACATGCGGATATGGATTCCAGGATAGGATTCAAGACAAATGGAGCATGGTGATTTAGGTGCAAGCCTATCAATTCTTGCACAGAATTCACGTTGTGCATCATTAGTATGAACGTTGTTGAAAGCATGTGTAATGGATGGAGGGGTTGAATGAGGTTTGGATGAATTTGTTTGAGCATCGTCGAAAGCATGTGGAATGGAGTGTGGTGGCGAATGAGCTGTGGATGAATTTGGTAGAGTGGTTTGATGAGAAGATGGTAGACTTGTAAATTGGGAAAGAGAATTGTTTTCGAAGTGAGAATTGTTTGATGGAAATTGTGAATTTCCATCGTATGTTCTTGACGATGAATTTTGACTTTTCTTTTGCCTTTTGTTTGTTTGGGAATCTTTGAAGGCTTTTTTAGCATGATAAGCTGCACGTCGAAGTGCATTTATTTGTTCTTTATTTGTTGCATAGTATCTTCGCGCGCGTTCATCATTAGAAGTAGTAGACATTCCGACAAGTTAATGCACCTACATGAAAGAGAGATGGAGTGACAATGTTAGTTGGAAAGAGAACAACCATGTTATTGTATGGAAGGGGAAAAAAGAAATTGAAGCCTGTAATTTTTTTTTTGTTAATATGTTATTAGAACAACGTGTTTGAAATGAGGTTTTAGTAATTTCTAGCTATAGAGGAAGATAATAAGATGTGTAACATGTTGATAACAATATGTTTGAGATTATATTTAAGTATTTTAGAGATGTATATGAATGTAATTGGATATGTAATGTGTAAAGTTGGTTGATTTGTTAATAGGGGAAAAGTTGAAGTATTGAGATCGAGTGACAATGTTAGTTGGAGAGACAGCAACCATGTTATTGTATGGAAGGGGAAAAAAGAAATTGAAGTTTACAATTTAATTTTGTTAATATATTATTCAAACAATGTGTTTGAGAATAAGTTTTAGTGATTTGTAACTATAGAGGAAGATTTGACTCTGTTTGGCAAAAGCGATATAGTTAAGTTAGATTGGAAGACTATTTTTGATCGAATACCCAATAACACATGTTTCAAATAGATTTGCCACAAACATTACATTGATGACATATTACAATATAATATGTTGTGGAGAGATAATTTGCACGTAGCATAACATATAATTTCTCTATGAGTAAATACCAACTGGTAAATTCATAGTAATAGCTAAGAAAATAGATTATGAATTTGGAAGACATAAACCAAGTGTCTTTTCTGCCATGACATATTGTTTACAATTGGCCTGAGATGTAGTAACCATACACCATAATAACACAGATTTTCTCTATGATAGTACTTGTAATCATATTTATCTATGATATTGAAATTTTATTGATTGCTTGGAGGATATTATTGCATTCTGTTGAGAAATGCAAGTTCTCTTCTTTGATGATAACACATTTCAAGCGTGGTATGTCTCTAAATGTTTCTGTCTTCACTGATAGTGTGAAGATGTGATATGTCCAGAGTGCTTTCGAGACAATTTCCTTTATTACATCAGGATCCTCAGATAACAAATAGAAGTCCTTTGCATTAACTCCAAGAATTGTAGATGCTGCGTCTTCGAAAGCAACTGTTGAAAGCAATTGACCAGTGTGATCTTGTATATCCATCTTTAGTAAGTATCTGTAATCACAGTCGGTTACTTCGGTGTTGCATTTAGGGCAAAACCATGTGCTTGCATTCTTTGGAATGAGTTTCTTCATGCATTTTTTCTTATCCACAATAGATGGGCATGATAGGTAATAAAAATTGTCCATCCATACTTTTGTAATTGTTCCCTTGACTTGGTAGAATGCAGCTATATCTGAGGACTCGATATTGTAAATATCTGCAATTTTTTTTTTTTTGGGTTGATGGCCAAAATAAGGTGAATATCTTCTTGTCAGTGGTGTAGAAGTTGTAGTGGAACCTTCTTTTCTAAACCATGACTTTAGGATATGAGCCTCTTCGATGTCAGGATCTACAAGAATAATTGATCTTGTTGTAGTACCGACATTTTTTCCATTAAATTCGGCAACACGAGCAGACTTGATTGCTATGATGGGATAATTTCCTGTAGTACATAAGCTAGAAATTTCTTTCGATACGCCATCAAAATTATCTCCCCAAAAGATTGCATCCATGTTATATCCAGACATGTCTTGAAGATTTACTGTTCGTTTTGTAACTTCTGAGCCATCTTTTCTATGTATGGTGCATGGATTGGAAATGCTAGTAACAATACCAAGAACATCAACAATGGAGTTGACGTTTGTTGTTCTGATATCATTGATTGATTTGATATTGAAATGCACTGTTGGGTAGGATCTATTTTCGTTGGCAACATGGTCTATGGTAGATGTAGCATTTAACAAAATTTCCCAATCATTGTTTAACTGGTTGTATTGTTTATTAGCCATTTTGACATTGCCTTTTGAGACAATGTACATATTTCCAACTTGGATTTTGTCGAAGAAAGAATCGGCAACATTGTTGAAACATGTAATGTGTATTTCCCCACCTTCTGTATCGTAGAGGTCAAAGCCAAACACTTTTCCAGGACCATATTGATTTTGAAATTGTCGAAGAGGTGTCTTTCTTTGAACATATCCTTTTATGCACCAGTTTGAATGGTAAGGATTTATTGCTTTGATTGGAATTTGGATTGGTGTAATGGATGCAGTAGGAATGTCAGAAAGGGTGCAGTGCCTTTTTGACGAAGGTTGTTGGTTCGATGACGATGGATCTTCTTCTTGAGAAGTGACTGGGATACTCAGATTTTTTGGAATACCAAATAAAGGTGCAGATGTAGTACAAATGTCGAAGTCTAATAGACTTATTGACCTACATGGTAAATGATAGTAATAAGATAAATTGTTAGAATTCAAAGTGATATGAAGGAAATATGTAAATTTTAAGTAAGAGTTGTGTAAAAACTTACAATGATGGACCAATAGTTGAAGTAGTCCAATTTTTCACATGTATAATTGAACCTTTTTGAAGCAAGCTTGCTTCAACGAGGTCATTGAAAGTTATCGGAAGCATAAGGCGCTTCATATGTGTGCCATCAGAGATGGCGGTGCGATATCGTACTGTTGAACTTTGCATTGATGCAATACGTTCAAGTTCAACGATTTGTAGAATTGGCTGAATATGACTTTTCCCCGAGAGCATTAAGGGAATGGCATTTTCAGTAAGATTTGTTGTCATTTTCTGAAAACAGAGATAACAGAATAATTAAGAAATCTTTATATATGGTTTTGAGTTACATGTATAATTACGTTTCCTATAGAACTACATGAGAAGTTAAAACTATAGGTTTATTTAGAAATGATGGATTAAGATATACTTATTGCTTTAAAAGTTAGTTTTTGTCTACATGAGAAGTTAAAACTATAGGTTTATTTAGAAACGATGGATTAAGATATACTTATTCCTTTAGAAAGTTAGTTTTTGTAGATTAATCTAAATTTTGATATATAAAAGTTATGGATCATTTGTAGGTAAATCTTAGTTAACTGAAAACTAATGATTATGTTGAATATAAAAAAGTAAATGATATAGTAAAATAATATCTTCTTCAATTTATTAATATGACACTGAAATTATTATTAATAATCCTCTATTGTAATCATTTAAGATACAACAACACTTTTCTAGAATAATATTTAGGCAAAACAACATTTGAAATAATATTTGGTAAAAGACATCTTCAGAAATGTGAAACTTAGAATATCATAAACAGAAAGTATCATTAAAGAGATACGATCTTGAACAAAACATGTGCACTATAATATCTGCACATGAAAAATAATCCAAATGAATCATTATTAGGTAACTTAGAATAATTAAAATTGTTTATATCTGGTTTTGAGTTAGATGTAAAAGACATTTAACAAAAGAGATATTTGGTAAAACAGATGTAAAAGACATTTAACAAAAAAAATATTTGGTAAAACAGATGTAAAAGACATTTAACAAATTTCTTTTTGGTAAAACACATCTTCAGAAATGTGAAAGTTCACACAAAATAAGTAAGAAAGAGCTCACTGATTTAATTAGTTGTCTACATGCAAAAGGACTATTCCCCCTGCAGGGTATTAAAACAGGGGATCCATATCTGTCCTCCAAGAACTATTGACTTGGGAGAACCTCCAAAAAAAAAGGATTCATTGGACCAAACAGTTGTTAGTTCTAGGGATACTATCACTATAATTGGAGGCAATTCTGATTCTAATTTTGGTTGAACAAGTTTTATGATGGTAAAAAATATGAAGGAAAAAAATAACTGATATGTTATTGGGCAATAAAGGTGTTAGATTATATACTGATTAGATTTAACCATATACAAAGCCGCACATTAACTACAAAATAACAAGCCATTTATTGCCTTTTATCAACAGGGTAGTTGAATGTACACGAGCAGTTTAGCCATTGAGGGTGGGGAAGTCTGTAAAGATTTCTTGTCACAGTCAAGGGAGATCATAAGCAGAGACACAATTTTTCTTAATGATGAAACACTGTCTCTGCAACTCAAACTCTCACCAAACAGGATAAGTCCTAACCTTAGTGGGAAAGCTAAGAGGCAACTCTTAGGTAATCCACCCACTGTCAACTTGTTGCCCTTGCCAAGCCATTTATTGCCTTTTATCAACAAGGTAGTTAAATGTACATGAGCCGTTTAGGTCAAACGAGGATTGTACCTACCTATCTATAGAGTATGACAAAATCTGGCATGTCAAGACACCAGCAATGCACCCCTCTAGGTTTAAAGCAGATTGTAACCCGGAAACAGTGATCTAACATAAGAAAATATGGAACAATTTCAAAATCATTTGCCACAGTGCATTAGGATAAATTGTTTCCAATAACAGAAGTAAAATACACAAAAACCCAACTTTTCTTTGCATTTCCCATATTGTGGGAAACCTAAGAGGCAACTCTTAGGTAATCCCCCCACTATCAACTTGTTGCAAACTGTTAAGTGTGCAATTGAACCTTTTGAGCTCAGATGGTTAACTCAAGCGGTTATTGACGAAATATGAAATCTCTCCTCCAAATTTACTTGTAGACTTCAATTTCATTGAGAATTGATTGCCCTGTACCAACAAAACAACCTCTATTTTCCTATGTCTCCACCTTTCTGTTGAATTGTGTGAGTAGTATTGTGGTGAGTATTCTGAACTCTCAGGGTTGATTTGAGTAGGTATGGGAGCAAAAGTATTTCAAACCATAAAGAGTTACAGATTATGGGAACAAGTTTTATGATGGTAAAAAATATGAAGGAAAAAAATAGCTGATATGTTATTGGGCAATAAAGGTGTTAGGATTATATACTGATTAGATTTAACCATATACACAGCCGCACATTAACTACAAAATAACAAGCCATTTATTGCCTTTTATCAACAGGGTAGTTGAATGTACATGAGCAGTTTAGCCATTGAGGGTGGGGAAGTTTGTAAAGATTTCTTGTCACAGTCAAGGGAGATCATAACCAGACACACAATTTTTTTTAATGATGAAACACTCTCTCTGCAACTCAAACTCTCACCAAACAGGATAAGTCCTAACCTTAGTGGGAAAGCTAAGAGGCAACTCTTAGGTAATCCACCCACTGTCAACTTGTTGCCCTTGCCTCTTACTTTAAGGCCAAGAAAAAAGGTTCGTAAACTAAGGAGGGTGTTCCTAGGGGTTAAAACTATATAAATTGGTTTCACTAAGGCAACTTGATACTACCCATTCTTGAAGTAAATAAGCCCAAGAAGCACAACGTATACTATGGTTCTCAAAGAAAACAGTTTCCAAGTTTTATATCATTCCATAGTGAATATTAAGTTAACACTGATCAGATCATTATTTCAAGAGAAAATATGTGAAGACACCAGCAATGCACCCCTGTAGGTTTAAAGCAGATTGTAACCCGGAAACAATGATCTAACATAAACAAATATGGAACAATTTCGAAATCATTTCCCACAGTGTGGGAAAGCTAAGAGGAAACTCTTAGGTAATCCACCCACTGTCAACTTGTTGCAAACTGATAAGTGCACAATTGAACCTTTTGAGCTCAGATGGTTAACTCAAGCGGTTATTGACGAAATATGAAATCTCTCCTCCAAATGTACTTGCAGACTTCAATTTCATTGAGAATTGATTGCCCTGTACCAACAAAATAACCTCTATTTCCCTATCTCTCCTTGATTTCCCTGTACCAACAAAACAACCTCTATTTTCCTATGTCTCCACCTTTCTGTTGAATTGTGTGAGTAGTATTGTGGTGAGTATTTTCAACTCTCAGGGTTGATTTGAGTAGGTATGGGAGAAAAAGTGTTTCAAACCATAAAGAGTTACAGATTCCATATTTCATTGAACTTGAATAATGTTCAAGGTGCAGAATTACCAAGTGCATTGAGATTGGATTAAATAATCATTACACTAACTACTTTAAACCTACCTATCTATAGAGTATAACAGAATGTGTACCTTTCAAGAGAATCATTAGGCATAGTGAACATACCCGGCCATGCCAACTTCACACAAAATAATTAAGAAAAAGCTCACTAATTTAATTAGTTGTCTACATGCAAAAGGACTATTCCACCTGCAGGGTATTAAAACAGGGGATCCATATATGTCCTCCAAGAACTATTGACTTGGGAGAACCTCCAAAAAAAGAGGATTCATTGGACGAAACAGTTGTTAGTTCTAGGGATACTATCACTATCCGAAGTATGAAGGCAAAAAATAACTCATATGTTATTGGGCAATAAAGGTGTTAGGATTATATACTCATTAGATTTAACCATATACAAAGATGCACATTAACTACAAAATAACAATCCATTTATTGCCTTTTATCAACAAGGTAGTTGAATGTACATGAGCAGTTTAGGTCAAACGAGGATTGTACCTACCTATCTATAAAGTATGATAGAATCTGGCATGTGAAGACACTAGAAATGCACCCCTGTAGTTTTAAAGCAGATTGCAACCCGAATACATTGATCTAACATAAGAAAATATGGAACAATTTCAAAAGCATTTGCCACAGTGCATTAGGATAAATTGTTTCCAATAACAGAAGTAAAATACAAAAAAAACCCAACTTTTCTTTGCATTTCCCACAGTGTGGGAAACCTAAGAGGAAAATCTTAGGTAATCCACCCACTGTCAAATTGTTGCAAACTGTTAAGTGTGCAATTGAACCTTTTGAGCTCAGATGGTTAACTCAAGCGGTTATTGACGAAATATGAAATCTCTCCTCCAAATTTACTTGTAGACTTCAATTTCATTGAGAATTGATTCCCCTGTACCAACAAAATAACCCCTATTTTCCTATGTCTCCTTGATTGCCCTGTACCAACAAAACAACCTCTATTTTCCTATGTCTCCACCGTTCTGTTGAATTGTGTGAGTAGTATTTTGGTGAGTATTCTGAACTCTGAGGGTTGATTTGAGTAGGTATGGGAGAAAAAGTATTTCAAACCATAAAGAGTTACAGATAATGGGAACAAGTTTTAAGATGGTAAAAAATATGAAGGAAAAAAATAACTGATATGTTATTGGGCAATAAAGGTGTTAGGATTATATACTGATTAGATTTAACCATATACAAAGCCGCACATTAACTACAAAATAACAAGCCATTTATTGCCTTTTATCAACAGTGTAGTTGAATGTACATGAGCAGTTTAGCAATTGAGGGTGGGGAAGTCTGTAAAGATTTCTTGTCACAGTCATGGGAGATCATAAGTAGACACACAATTTTTTTTAATGATGAAACACTCTCTCTACAACTCAAACTCTCACCAAACAGGATACGTCCTAACCTTAGTGGGAAAGCTAAGAGGCAACTCTTACGTAATCCACCCACTGTCAACTTGTTGGACCAGTACATTAGAAACAGGTATTGGTTGCAGTTTAACTTATTCAAATGTTACTAAGGTGGACCAGTCTTTGTTCCTTAAAAATAATCCTGTCGGGTTACTATCTGCCTGTCCTGTATTTTGCTCTCAGTACAGTTTTGTTGAGGGCTTTTCCTGCCCTGTATTTTTCTCTCCGAAAAGTTTTGTTTCTGTTCAAGAGCCGCACATTAACTACAAAATAACAAGCCATTTATTACCTTTTATCAACAGGGTAGTTGAATGTACATGAGCAGTTTAGCCATTGAGGGTGGGGAAGTCTGTAAAGATTTCTTGTCACAGTCAAGGGAGATCATAAGCAGACACACAATTTTTTTTAATGATGAAACACTCTCTCTGCAACTCAAACTCTTACCAAACAGGATAAGTCCTAACCTTAGTGGGAAAGCTAAGAGGCAACACTTATGTAATCGACCCACTGTCAACTTGTTGGACCAGTACATTAGAAACAGGTATTGGTTGCAATTTAACTTATTCAAATGTTACTAACGTGGACCAGTCCTTTTTCCTTAAAAATAATCCTGTCGGGTTACTGTCTGCCTACCTTGTATTTTGCTCTCAGTACAGTTTTTTTGAGGGCTCTACCTGCCCTGTATTTTTCTCTCCGAATAGTTTTGTTTCTGTTCAAGTTCATAAGATGTGTATCCAAGTCTTCATCTATAAGATGTGTATCCATGGCATGGCATTGCAAGTAGTGGAATATTTTGTCATTATATCCACAATAATGTGTTTTTGCGACATCTAAACTGCGACCAACATATACATGGTAGATTCATCAACATGATTAAGCACAACATTTATGGTTGATTCCTTGATTACTAAAACCAACTTATTACTTCCAATGGTAGTAACTATATCTATAACATCATCAAGTCAAGAAACTCTAGAATTTAATTTCTTGAAGATACACAGTGGATGGGATTATTTCCTACAGGTTCGGGAAATGTTTTAATGATGACCTAATGCAAAATGGAATTTTTTCCAATTCCTTCTTTGGTAACCAAGAATGTTCTAAAATAAATTGCAAAAACTTAGCAATTCATAAGGGAAAACACTAATCCGTTGAATTTGAGCTCTATCTTTATAAACTTGCAATGGTGGATTATAATTGTGTGCCTTAATAGGTTGCCAAGTCATGGATAAGACTACATTTTTTATCAATCCTGAAATGGGGCTTTGAAGAACATGATTAAGCAATGTGTATCCAACTCTTCATCTATAAGATGTGTATCCATGGCATGGCATTGCAAGTAGCGGAATATTTTGTCATTATATCCACAATAATGTGTTTTTGCGACATCTAAACCGCGAGCAAGATATACATCGTAGTTTCATCAACATGATTAAGCACAAAATTTAAGGTTGATTCCTTGATTACTAAAACCAACTTATTACTTCCAATAGTAGTAACTATATCTATAACATCATCAAGTCAAGAGAGTATAGAATTTAATTTCTTGAAGATACACAGTGGACAGGATTATTTCCTACAGGTTCAGGAAATGTTTTGATGATGACCTAATGCAAAATGGAATTTGTTCCAATTGCTTCTTTGGTAACCAGGAATGTTCTAAAATAAATTGCAGAAACTTACAAATTCATAGGGGAAAACACTAATCCCTTGAATTTCAGCTCTATCTGCAAATATGGAACAATTTGAAAAGCATTTTTCACAGTGCATTTTAAACAAGTAAAATTGTACACTTATAAAAATTGAAATTTAATCCCTGCCACTTATAATAGATCCTAAGTTAATAAACTTGCAATGGTGGATTATAATTTTTTGCCTTAATAGGTTGCCAAGTCATGGATAAGACTACATTTTTTATCAATCCTGAAATGGGGCTTTGAAGAACATGAGTAAGCACAACATTTATGGTTGATTCCTTGATTACTAAAACCAACTTATTACTACCAATGGTAGTAACTATATCTATAACATCATCAAGTCAAGAATGTCTAGAATTTAATTTCTTGAAGATACACAGTGGATGGGATTATTTCTTATAGGTTCAAGAAATATTTTAATGATGACCTAATGAAAAATGGAATTTGTTCCAGTTGCTTCTTTGGTAACCAAGAATGTTCTAAAATAAATTGAAAAAACTTAGCAATTCATAGGGGAAAACACTAATCCCTTGAATTTGAGCTCTATCTTTATAAAATTGCAATGGTGGATTATAATTTTGTGCCTTAATAGGTTGCCAAGTCATGGATAAGACTACATTTTTTATCAATCCTGAAATGGGGCTTTGAAGAAATAACCAATTTCCTTGAAATCTGACAATATTTATGACTTCAATCTCACTGCTAGGCAGAGGATGAAAGAAAATCAGTAGGGAATCATAAACTTACTATCAAGTACTTTTGATAGTGAAAGTTCAAGTGCTGTTGGATTCAATGTTGTATGTCAGATATTTATATTTCATCTAAGCAATAAATTGAATATCCTCTATTTTTAGAATATGCAATGTTTATAGTGTTCCCAGGGGTTAAAACTGTATGACTTGGTTTGAATAAGGCAACTTGATACTACCCATTCTTGAAGTAAATAAGCTCAAGAAGCACAACGTATTCTATGGTTCTCAAAGAAAAGAGTTTCCAAGTTTTATATCATTCAGTACTTAATATTAAGTAAACAGTGATCAAATCATTATTTGAAGAGAAAATATGTGAAGACACCAGCAATTTGCACTGATAAAAAAGGTAATGATATCATTCATGGTGTTGATAAGATTTACAGATTCTCAGGGACTTTAAGCCCAAAGCAGAGTAGTAGCATCACTGTCATTTTCCTCCTCATCATGACAAAATGAGAGATTCTCAGGCTATCTCCTCCACATCATCAAAATGAGAGATTCTGAGGCTTGTGAAAGAAAACTGTCATCCTTCACCAGTTGGGCTACAGCTCCGGCTTCCATGTTGAAAACATCATCATTATAGTAAAATACTAAATATTGAAAATGTACCCACTGCATAGTGTCTGATTGACATTATCCTATACAAATTAGCAAACTGTGCAATGGGTTGAGATGTGTTCAAAAGCATTTGGTAAACTTTAATCCGTTCTTCATTTTGGTAGAAGGCCATACTTCCAATGGTAGTAACTATATATATAACATCATCAAGTCAAGAAAGTCTAGAATTTAACCAACCAAGAATGTTCTGAAATAAACTGCAGAAACTTAGCAATTCATAGGGGAAAACACTAATCCCTTGAATTTGAGCTCTATCTGCAAATATGGAACAATTTGAAAAGCATTTTCCACAGTGCATTTTAAACAAGTAAAATTGTACACTTACAAAAATTGAAATTTAATCCCTGCCACTTATAATAGATCCTAAGTTAATAAACTTGCAATGGTGGATTATAATTTTGTGCCTTAATAGGTTGCCAAGTCATGGATAAGACTACATTTTTTATCAATCCTGAAATGGGGCTTTGAAGAACATGAGTAAGCACAACATTTATGGTTGATTCCTTGATTACTAAAACCAACTTATTACTTCAATGGTATTAACTATATCTATAACTATATCGTCAAGAAAGTCTAGAATTTTATTTCTTGGAGAGACCTGATGGATGGGATTATTTCCACTGCGGGTTAGGAAAATATTTTAATGATGACCTAATGCAAAATGGAATTTGTTTCCAATTTCTTCTTCTGCAATGTTATAAAGAATGTTCTAAAATAAATTACTTCCACTTGTTCATAAGGAAAAACACTAATCCCCTTGAATTTGAGCTCTATCTTTATAAACTTGCAATGGTGGATTATAATTTTGTGCCTTAATAGGTTGCCAAGTCATGGATAAAATTGCATTTTTATCAATCCCCGAAATGGGGCTTTGGAAAATAATGCAATTTCCTGTCTGACCTTGATTACTGACTTCAATCTCCTTTGTTGTAGGCGGAAGGAGGGATGAAAGAAAATTAGTAGGGAATCACAAACTTACTACCAAGTACTTTTGATAGTGAAAGTTCAAGTGCTATTGGATTCAATGTTGTATTCCAGATATTTATATTTCATCTCAGCAATATATTTAATATCCTCTATTTTTAGAATATGGAATGTTTATAGTGTTCCCAGGCGTTAAAACTGTATGACTTGGTTTGACTAAGGCAACTTGATACTACCCATTCTTGAAGTAAATAAGCCCAAGAAGCACAACGTATTCTATGGTTCTCAAAGAAAAGAGTTTCCAAGTTTTATATCATTTTGTACTGAATATTAAGTAAACAGTGATCAGATCATTATTTCAAGAGAAAATATGTGAAGACACTAGCAATTTGGACTCATAAAAAAAGTAATGATATCATTCATTCTGCTGATAAGATTCGCAGATTCTCAGGGACTTTAAGCCCAAAGCAGAGCAGCAGCATCACTGTCATTCTCCTCCTCATCATGATAGAAGGAGAGATTCTTAGGCTATCTCCTCCACATCATCAGAAAGAGATATTCTGAGGCTTGTGAAAGAAAACTGTCATCCTTCACCAGTTGGGCTACAACTTCGGCTTCCATGTTGAAAACACCATCATTATAGTAAAATACTAAAGATTGAAAATGTACCCACCGCATAGTGTCTGATTGACATTATCCTAGACAAATTAGCAAACTGTGCAATGGGTTGAGATGTGTTCAAAAGCATTTGGTAAACTTTAATCCATTCTTCATTTTGGTAGAAGGCCATACTTCCAATGGTAGTAACTATATCTATAACATCATCAAGTCAAGAAAGTCTAGAATTTAATTTCTTGAAGATACACAGTGGATGGGATTATTTCCTACAGGTTCAGGAAATGTTTTAATGATGACCTAATGAAAAATGGAATTTGTTCCAATTGCTTCTTTGGTAACCAATAATGTTCTAAGACAAATTGCAAAAACTTAGCAATTCATAGGGGAAAACACTAATCCCTTGAATTTGAGCTCTATCTTTATACTACATGAAAAAGGACTATTCCACCTACAGGGTATTAATAGTTTCCAAGTTTTATATCATTTCGTAGTGAATATTAAGTTAACAGTGATCAGATCATTATTTCAAGAGAAAATATGTGAAGACACCAGCAATGCACCCCTGTAGGTTTAAAGCAGATTGTAACCCGGAAACAGTGATCTAACATAAGCAAATATGGAACAATTTCGAAAGCATTTCCCACAGTGTGGGAAAGGTAAGAGGCAACTCTTACGTAATCCACCCACTGTCAACTTGTTGCAAACTGTTAAGTGTGCAATTGAACCTTTTGAGCTCAGATGGTTAACTCAAGCGGTTATTGACGAAATATGAAATCTCTCCTCCAAATTTACTTGCAGACTTCAATTTCATTGAGAATTGATTGCCCTGTACCAACAAAATAACCTCTATTTTCCTATCTCTCCTTGATTGCCCTGTACTAACAAAACAACCTCTATTTTCCTATGTCTCCACCTTTCTGTTGAATTGTGTGAGTAGTATTGTGGTGAGTATTCTCAACTCTTAGGGTTGATTTGAGTAGGTATGGGAGCAAAAGTGTTTCAAACCATAAAGAGTTACAGATTCCATATTTCATTGAACTTGAATAATGTTCAAGGTGCAGAATTACCAAGTGCATTGAGATTGGATTAAATAATCATTACACTAACTACTTTAAACCTACCTATCTATAGAGTATGACAGAATGTGTACCTTTCAAGCGAATCATTAGGCATAGTGAACATACCCGGCCATGCCAACTTCACACAAAATAAGTAAGAAAGAGCTCACTGATTTAATTAGTTGTCTACATGCAAAAGGACTATTCCACCTGCAGGGTATTAAAACAGGGGATCCATATCTGTCCTCCAAGAACTATTGACTTGGGAGAACCTCCAAAAAAAAAGGATTCATTGGACCAAACAGTTGTTAGTTCTAGGGATACTATCACTATCCGAAGTACGAAGGCAAAAAATAACTCATATGTTATTGGGCAATAAAGGTGTTAGGATTATATACTGATTAGATTTAACCATATACAAAGCCGCACATTAACTACAAAATAACAAGCCATTTATTGCCTTTTATCAACAAGGTAGTTGAATGTACATGAGCAGTTTAGGTCAAACGAGGATTGTACCTACTTATCTATAGAGTATGACAGAATCTGGCATGTGAAGAAACCAGCAATGCACCCCTGTAGGTTTAAAGCAGATTGTAACCCGGAAACAGTGATCTAACATAAGCAAATATGGAACAATTTTCAAAAGCATTTGCCACAGTGCATTAGGATAAATTGTTTCCAATAACAGAAGTAAAATACAGAAAAGCCCAACTTTTCTTTGCAAATGGCTACATAAATTTCTGTTCAAGAAGACTGACACAGTAGATGGACACAAGATGTGAAACGGCATCACTCCATCAGCAATCAAAAGAATATTTTGTAAAAGCAGTGTCAACATCCTTCAATCACGGTTGCAGCATGGTTGTAAGCCTTTATATATGGTCAGCGTCATTTCGAACCAATTAGGAATTAATATTAACTTTTACTTGTTCCATCGACTATTTATTAACTACAGGAATTTTCTGTGCGGACAAACCCTCTCTATAGCCCTTCTCCCAACAGTTGACCTAAGTGAGGATGCCTTCGTGAGAACCGAAAACCTTGAAATGGGTCAGATCAATACAAAAACCTCATATGAAGAATTGAGTATTGTTTACTAACCACGTAGTTGGCCGGATGTGAATCTTTGCAACTTCAAACCTTCCGACAACGACCCAGTAATTGCAGCCAAACGAAACAACACTTCACTTTTTTGACTTCAGTGGAAGTCCTCAGCACTCAGCGGCACTCAGATGCAACAACCTTGCCTTTTTCAACTCTTCACGGAAGAAACAAATAACAGAAGGAATAGATGAACAATGAAGGACAAAAACACATTTCAAAGAAATTCTCAGAACTACCAACACCTAACTAATAACTACCAAACTATTTTCCGGCTGCAGCTCTCCGTCTCATCAGCGCTTCTCAATCTTCCAAGTGCCCCTTCTCTGCAGAAAATGCGGCTTCCAGGTGCCTTGCTTCGAGGTATCCAGGAACGAAGATGTGTGTAGGCCATGTGTACAGCGAATGCGGCCGGGAAGGAGGATGATTCTGCGTGTCCCTTCTCTGCAGCAAATGCGGCTTCCAGGTGCCCAGGAAGGAGTATGTCTGCACCAAATGCGGCCCATGTCTACAACCCGATTCTTACAGGTGCCCACTTCTCTGTAGGAAATGCGGCTTCCAGGTGCCCCTTACAAATGCAGATTCCATTTCCATATCAAAGGTTTTAGTTATTTTTAACTGTTTTATATCTATGGCTGAGCGTTTCTCAATCGTCTAACAAAGAATCCGACGATCAGCAATAGGACAGATAGGTAGGTAGGAAAGTTGATTTCAAATATATCTATGGCTGAGCGTTTCTCAATCGTCTAACAAAGAATCCGACGATCAACAATAGGACAGATAGGTAGGTAGGAAAGTTGATTTCAAATAAGGACGCCGTTCTTTTTATTCATTTGACAATTAAATTATGATAATTTATTGTAAATTATATTTAACAATTTAGATTTTGTTGTGAATTATATTTAATTAACTCAAATAAGCCTATAGTATTGGTTATCACTTCTATTTAAATTTAAATCCTATATTCACTTATTTGACACATTAAAATTCAAAATCAAGTAAAAACGCAATTCGATCCAACTCATGTCCTATGAATGATACGATGAAGGAAAGGTGTGTTTATGGAGTGTCCATTTGCCCGAAAGGTCTAGGAAACTGCGATTACCAATTCCCTCGTTTAAAAAAATGTTCATTCTCCTGTTAACTATGATTTGGAGCTAACTGTTTCATGTGACCACCCTACCTCTTGTGACCTATCCGCTTGAGTTGTAAGAAATCTTAACATGATGGCATGAAAAACCCCACTAAAACCCTGCACGACACTCAGCACTGAGGAACGCCATGATAGCTGAGCAGTAGGGTTCGAGTAGCTGAAATTAAAGGTACGATCATGGACTTCACCAATGTTACCATTATTCCGCCTTTGTAAATGCAAAATGTCTCATAGGCGGGCGATCTCTATTTCATCTGGATTCCAGACATTGCAGAGAGTTTGTTCTTCTTCTGCTAAAACGCCAAATTCAAGTCCATTTCTCGAGGAACGCCATGGCTATTGTTATGTACAGAAGTTTTTCTTGTTGAATGTCAAATTGAAATGGCAGAAAGATAGAGCTCTGGATCATGTTGTCGAGAGAGAAAGGGATGCAAAATCAGTCGTTGCTCTCAAAGACATTGTGATGAAGCAGCCTGGGACATGTTTACCTGTCGATGCTGTTTCGAAGAAAAACAGGGAACTTGGCTTGAAGATTAGGGTTTCCAGGTTTCTCAGGAAATATCCGTCGATTTTTGAGGAATATGCTGCTAAAAAAACTAATCTGCCATGGTTCCGATTGAGCAAAGAGGTCCTCGCACTCGAAGAAGAGGAAGAGAGAATCCATCGGCAATATGAATCAGATAATGCAGAGAAGCTTTGTAAGCTACTCATGATGACACGGCCAAAACAACTTCACTTAGACTTAATAGACGAGTTGAAATGGGATTTGGGTTTGCCAGATAACTATGCTCAGAGCTTGGTGCCCAACTATCCCGACTATTTTAGCATCGTCAACATGCCTGATAATAGGCCTGGATTGGATCTCGTATGCTGGAATAATGAATTGGCTGTATCGACATTAGAGAAGAGAGCAGCTACCGTTGGGAAATACAAAAAAGGTATGGCTCTGTCTTTTCCCATGAATTTTTCCAAGGGGCATGAAATGAAACAGAAAGTTGTGAAGTGGTTACAAGCATGGCAGAAACTGCCCTATATATCTCCTTACGAGGATGTATCTCATTTGGATCCCAATAGCGATTTAGGGGAGAAGCGGGTAGTCGGTGTTCTGCATGAGCTGCTATGCCTCATGGTTAACAAGAAAGTTCACAGGCGTACTATTCTCAGTTTGCGTGAACCAATGGGTCTCCCACACAAGTTTGTGAGGTGTTTCAGCCGCCATCCTGGGATTTTTTACCAATCTATGAAGAATGGTGTCATAACTATCATCCTCAGAGAGGCCTTCAAAAGAGCCGAGTTGGTCGAGGCGCATCCTCTTGTAACCTTGAGAGGGAAGTATATTCACTTAATGGTGAAGGGGATGGAAGACAGGAAGAAAGGGCTCTACAAAAAGGGTCAGTCACAGCAAAAAGATTCGGTAGATGGAGACGATGACCGTGCTCAGCAAAAAGTCGATGATTGCGAAAAGCATCCTGATGAGAACAAAGAATCACAGGAAGAGGAGAGTTCGGATGACAGCAAATATGATGAAAGACTTTTCAGTGAGGATGAAACTGAGACTGAGACTGAGACCGAGGATGAGAATGTTTATGAAGATGACGATGAGGAGGATGAAGATAATGATGACGAGGAGGATGAAGAAGACGATGAGGATGATGAAGATGAAGATGACGATGATAATGAGGGGGAGGCAATTGGTAAAGAAGTTAGAACATCTAGACAGCGGATTGGTAACTTCATGCCATCTAGTAGGCAAGCTACTAGTTTGCAGTCACGGGGAAGTCCAGTTAGTAAATACAAACTACCTGGAATAAAGGATGGCAGTTTGAGAATTCCCAAATGGGAAGACAGTAGAGAACGAGCATCGAGAAGGCAAGGCAGTCGCTTTGAAACCTCTGGAACACGAAACAATAGATTGCAGACATCTGATAGAGGAGGCAGTCATTTTGAAACATCTGGCAATCCAGGCAGGAAGTTTAACTCCAGAACATATGGAGTGAAGGATGGTAGTTCAAGCACTTTCAAAGGGGAAGACAGTAAAAGAAAACCATCTGGAAGACAAGGCAGTAGCTTTGAAGTATCTCGAAGACAAAACAATAAATTGCAGAAGTTTGATAGACGAAGCAGTCATTTTGAAACATCTGACAATCAAGGCAGTAAGTTTAACTCCAAAACATATGGAGCTAAGGATGGTAGTTTAAGAACTTCTAAACGGGAAGACTGTAGCAAACAAACATCTAGAGGACAAGGCAGTAGCTTTGAAACATCTGGGAGACGAAACAGTAAGTTGCAGGCATATGGTAGACAAGGCAGTGATTTTAAAACATCTGGCAATCCAGACAGAGATTTTAACTCCAAAACATCTGGAATAAAGGATGATAGTTTAAGAACTTCGAAATGGCAAGACAGTAGCAAACTAACATCTGGAAGGCAAGGCAGTAGCTTTAAAACATCTGGAAGACAAAACAGCAAGTCACAGACATCTGGTAGACGAGGCAGTGATTTTGAAATATCTGGTAATCCAGGTGGTAAGTTTGAAGCATCTGGTAAGCAAGGCAAGAAGTTTGAAATGTCTAGAAACCGAGACATTAGATTTAAATGATTGGGAAGGGGCAGTGGCTACTTTGAAGCATCTCAAAGTCACAGCAGTAACTTTAAGACATCAGGAAAACAATCTGAACCTCAGCATCACTAAATATGCCTAGAGGCTAGAAGCTCTTCTATGAGCAGGTATGTTTAGTGTGCATCCATACATAACCAAGAGTTGGAGAATCACGTTTAATTTGTTGTATTGGCAGTGTTGCTAGCTGTGTACTATCTGTTTGACTTCCTGGAGTTCTGCCCTCCAATAAGATTCTATTTTTTTTGATACATGGCCTCCAAATTGCCTTCACATCCCAGTGCATATGAATTGGAAAGCAGCTTGCAACATTCAAATTTATATTTGTGATCAAATCCTGTATCTTGGAATTCACATTGATCTTAGCTGGTTTATATTATTTTTAACCCTTTTTTTAGGCATAACTTGGAGATTTTATAGTAAGTAAAAGCTGTGGCATAGCTTGCAGCGAGAATAGATTGACAGTCTGCTTCAAAATTCTTTAAACAAAATTCTGTAATATCCCCAAATAGAGATACTAGAAAAAGAACAATATTTTAAAAACAAGGGCACAGCAAAATCTGAGATATTATTTGCATATAAAAATCAGGAATTACAAGTATGAAAATTTCTTGCTGAAATAAACACAAATCCGAAACTGTCCTTTAAATTTTTATTTCTAAATCAACCTCCATGCCGATGAATGATTGCAGCCCAGAAAAGATGATGTGCAAGGGTCTCACAAACCATAGCTCTTCCTCCAAAACACACTCTTCTGACTACGAGGAGCCCTTGTGTCTTTCAGAAACCAGGGATACTCAAGGTTGTCAGACCTTAAGCCCAAAATTGCAGCAGCATAGAATAGAAACTCACAATGAATATCTTACCCAGCTATCAAAGCAACCTTCTCCTTTTATAAATTATGGAAGTCAAATTATTCATGCAAAACTGTGCCTTCAACTTCCATGCATTTCTGTTAACTAATAGTGAATTAGGATGAGATGGCCATGCGCATGGCTAAAGTACGCTGTAGTTCTACCGAAGTAGAAGTGGAGAGAAGAAACATGCATTTAGTCTAGTGGAGATACTCTTATGTTTTAGTCTAGTGGAGATACTTGTATGTCAAACTGCTGGGAAGTGGGAGAGAAAAAAAACTGTGTGCCCAGTTAACTGGACCACACGCTCAGTTATTCCCCATGCATGCACATGCTGTAGTTAACTTCAAGAAAAGTGCCAACTCATTCCTAAATTAGTGCATGCATGCTAGTGGTATTAGTTCACTCATTCATATGCTCCAAATAACTCCCTGTCATGCTCAGTCTTATTCATTTTCATTAATCCTTGTGCATGCGCCGAAACCCAATGTGGCTCTGTGCCCTTTTCCTCTTGGGCTAAGTTGCCTGGTTCGAATTCGTGTTCAAATTCAACCACCTTAAAGTTTGATAAAAATTCGTGCATGAAAAATTAGGAGATAAAATTCGACGATAAATTCGATAAACTATTTGTTGTTGTTGTATATAACTTATATAAATTTTATTTTAAACTATATATATATATATATATATATATATATTAGTGTTGAAAATATCGGTATCGGCAAAATATCGGCGAGGGTCCAAAAAACATCTTATCGGCAAACATAAAAAATGCATAATATATTCATTTTTTTTCTTCAGATTTTTAAACATATAAAGCAATAACAACATGAAATAAACACATTGGCACATAAATATGAAGAAAACACTGATATATACACGATGTAGTAGATGTAAAATAAAAATGATACATCAAAGGCGATACCAAATTTTGCTGATCCCTGATAATTGTCCAATCAAAGACTCAAATGTGGAGAACCAATACAAAATAACATCACATATATAAAAGTATCTCATCATCATGAGTTATATGTAGCAAAACAAGTAAAACTAGCAGCTATCTATCTGAAATTAGTGCCCTCTCCCCCTTTTACGAGAAAACATGATGTGATGTTTCCCAATCCTGCCCCTAGCAATAGAAGGCCCTGCCCCTGCACCTAATGTCAAATAATGACTGTTGGGTATGGAGCTGTGCTCTCCTATATCTATAACAGATGGTGTTGACGCTGATGCTCCCACAATCTCCTCCTCCTGCTCCTTCTCCTCGCGCTGCTCCTCCCCCGAGTCCTCCTCCTCTTGCTGCCCCTGTTCTAATTAATTATTATTCCTCTGGCTCTAACCATGCAGGTGACTCCTCCAAGACGAGTGCCTCAGACTCCACCCTCCACTCAGACAATACATCAATATTGTCTAAGGAAATGGCATCTAGATCCATTGGTGTTTTTATTTGCTTCACTCGAAGTCGGATATTGCAATGCACATACACTAAATCATTGAGGCGTGGGAACTCCAACCTGTAAGAGTGTCAGAAAAACTAATGAGTCTTGACTCTTGACACTTGAGGGTCATAAAATAAAATTACTATAAATGTAATTGCTCAACTAAAGGTTGAAGCTCAAAGTTATACCTGTTGCACTTTTTTGAGTGTATTTTCTCAAATACACTCCAATTGCGCTCACACTCTGAAGAGTTACATGTTTGACTCAGGATTGTTATGGCCAATTTCTGCAAATTTGGCGCCTTTGCACCATAGCTTCGCCACCAAATATCTACAATAAAATAAAGAAATAAAAAAGTCAAAATCTTAAAACATAATTAAACTTTCAAATAAATATTACGTAATTGAATTTTAAAAATCTAGAATTATAAATAAGTAAATTCTAAATTGAAAATTTTAATGAGTGATGACTTGTCACTTACGTGGCATGAGGAGGGTCCTTTCCCTAATAGCATCATCAAAGCCAAATAGGTCAACACAATCCTGATAAAATTGTATCTCGCAATTGATTTTGCTACAAAGATTAGGATCATGTACCATCCTCTAAATACAGGAATGGAGCCCTTCCATCACATCACCATCAAAATCAAAGGCACATTTGTATGAAAATGCGAGGTTGAGGAAGAGTGTTGCTGCATGAATGGGTCGATGAAGCATCCCCGTCCACCGACTATCAATCACATCCCATAACATCATATGTCTATCAAGCCTAGCAGAACCCTTGTCTGCATAATAAGAAAGAATGGCCTCCTTGGGCCTATCCATGGCCTCATACAAATAAGCCATTGCAGGCTTGTCCCCATCTACCAATCTCAAAACCTTTACTATAGGTTCACTAACTGAGCACACTTCTTCTACTCCTTGCCAAAATGTGTCAGTGTAGGCCATTTTTGCAATGGCTCTCCCGTCCTATCTCCTACTATATCTACAATCACGCCACTCATCATAAACAAACATTTGCTTCAACTCAAACTTGCATCGAAGCAAAGACTGAAGAGTAATAAAGTTGGTGGCAAAATGTGTGATTGCAAGACGCCGCAACTCCTTGTTTCTAGTGAATTTCCTCATGAGGCTAAGAACATAAGCATGGTTATATATAAACTTGGGGATGCTCCTAGCCATATCAATCACTTCCTTGTTGAAGGAGAGTTTCCCTATATCCTCAAGCAACAAATCGACACAATGTGCTGCACATGGAGTCCAGAACAATTGGCGGTGCCTCTCCATAAGCATCATGCCGACAGACACATAATTAGCTGCATTATCTGTTATGACTTCCACCACATTATGCACACCAATCTCCTGGATGAACCCATCTAACAACTCACTTATCATTGCTGCATCTTTTATATGTGCTGATACATCCACTGGTTTAATGTTAAATTTTAGATAACCATGGTATGTTCGATGCTTAATGCAGTTTACTTCAATCTTTCTTGTAGGCCCAATTCAAATTAGCAATCACATAAACATGAAAGCAAATGCTGATAGAACATAATAATAGATCAATAGAAGACAAGCCAAAATAATATATCAGAATTTGTAATTCTTCTTGTCCAACAAATGTAGAGAGAAATTTTTGTTACAACAGTCAACAGGATGCCCTAGCCAACAAAGACTTTTGCTGGTCAAACCAGCTCTTCCAACCTCTCGGAGGTTCAATCAAACACATACAAGATCAACCTTCCTTGAGTGTCACACACACCTTAAAAGTAATCTCCCAAAACAGTCAACGCAAGTCAAACTTTGGTCAACGCTGGTCAACGGTGGTCAACGCTGCGGTCAAGGGACTATGGTCAAAGTCAACGTTCAACCTCGATTATTGTGCCCTCTAATGTGACATCCAAAAATTAGAATTTCTGCATTCAAATTGGAGTCAAAGCTTGAGGGTTGACCCAAAGTCAACACTGGTCAACGCTGTCTAGAAAGCCCTAAAAATAGTCCGAAATTTCTCCAGCTTTAGATTCACACATGGGAGAGAGAGAAGCATCTTCTAGGCTGTACGAACTAATCAGATGATGAGGAATGTGTGTGATGAGATGATGATGAAATGAACATCATCTCTCTCCAATTTATATCCATCAATGAGGGTGTGTGACACATCTTTTGGGGCTTGTGAGCCTACATTACAAATCTGTCCGACCTTGAAAATTTGCACATGTGTGGAAAATAAAATCAAAACATAAGTTATGTTCATCCAAACAAGATGATCTTTAGATCAATCTTGCACCTCTCTGTAAGAGGAATCCAGCAAAAATATCATCATTATTAAAAGAGCAATGCAACATGGAGTTTGGACCTAGTTGCCCAAAATTAACACTCCCTCTCAACTATGGAGAACTCTATCTGTCCACCTGTGCCATCCTGTCATACAGTACCATAGTGTACTATCATCCTGTTGTAACATGCTTTGCTAGCTCTTCTTTACATAACGAGAGTGAGTCACAAAGACATCATACTCTGTTGACCCGAAGTTAGCTTAGAGGTTAAAACCTCAGTGGGATTCAAGAGAGTCACATACTGACCTGAAATCAGTTTAGAGGTAAGAACCTCACCAGACTTGATCCTAGATCAAGGTGTTGGACACATCCCATCCTAGACATAGAGAGTACGACAATCCCCGATGCGTCCATCGGTCATGCTATCGGTCTCTATCCACATTTCCCACCTCATTGGCCAAATGAGAGGTACTTCCCATGAGTCCGAAACTCCATGGGTAGGATGCGTGCGAGGCATAGATCAAAGAGAACGTGAACCAACTCAATATCATAACGGTGGGGAAGAAGCACACCAACAAGTTTCGGCGAACCTAGCCCTGTGGTTGCTTATAGCTCCAAGAAGCTATCCCCAAGCCCCCTGGAGCTCTTAGAGCTTATAGTCCAACTCAGGCGGGACCCTCAGAATAGAGTCTATCCACGATACCAAGCTTCTCATGGAAGGTTAAGAATTTGACCTTCCCCAGGGGCTTCGTGAGAATATCTGCGACCTGCTCATCAGTTCCAATGTGATGGAGCCTTACGACGCCTCGCTGTACCATGTCTCAGACAAAGTGGTACCTAATATCAATATGCTTGGATCGGTCGTGGAACACAGGATTCTCAGAAAGACGAATCCCATTTGGGTTATCACAAAGGATAACGGTGGTATCTAGCACATGCTCAAACAACTCATTGAAGAGCTTTCTCAACCAAACATCGTCACAACAGACCATACTCGCTGCAATGTATTTGGCCTCGACGGTGCTCAAAGCAACCGATTTCTGCTTCCTGCCCATCCAAGATATCGAAGTAGAACCAAGAGTGAAGCAACATCCAGATGTGTTCTTATGATCCACCACATTACTTGCCCAATCAACACCAATATATCCATGGAGCCTCATACTCCCGACAATGTATCTCAGCCCATGGTTGATTGTGCCCCGAAGATATCTCAAGAGATTCTTGGCACCAATCCAGTGAATGTGATGAGGGTCAACCATATATTGACTCAATGTGTTCACTGCAAAACATATGTCCGGACGTGAGTTCACTAAGAACATCAAGGCCCCCACGAGTTGACGATATTCGGTGGGATTTCCTACTTCCGGCCCAACAACGCTTCCACACAACTTCTTAAAGTTGAGTTCCATCGGTGTTGACACAGACTTACAGTCCACCATTCCAAATCTCTCCAGCAGCTTCACAACATATTTTCCTTGAGAAAGGAAAATCTCACCTGGCTTCTGCCAGACCTCCAAGCCTAGGAAACAGTGCATCAGTCCTAGGTCCTTCATCTCGAACTCGGAAGCTAGCTCCCTCTTACATTGATGAATGAGAGGGTCAGCACTTGTCAGGAAGAGATCGTCCACATAGAGAACTAGAATGAGAGGCCTTTCTTTATCAACCTTAAAATAAAGGTTTGGATCAGCATCACTTCGAGTGAAGCCCAACTTCATCAAGTAGTTATTGATCCTCTCATACCAAGCCCTGGGGGCTTGCTTCAACCCATAAAGGGCTTTCTTCAACCTGCATACATATGTGTCTCTATCTTGGACTTCGAACCCCAGAGGTTGCTCCACATAAACCTTTTCCTTGATTGAACCATGTAAAAAGGCAGTCTTCACATCCATCTGATGGAGACTCCATCCTTGCGTTGCAGCAAGGGCAATGATCGATCAGATGGTGGTATAGTGGGCAACAGGTGCAAATATATCATCGTAATCTATGCCTTCCTTTTGAGAGAAGCCTCGGGCAACAAATCTTGCCTTGTACTTTTCAGCACTTCCATCGGCTCCATGCTTGATCTTGTAGAGCCATTTTGAGGTGACAACAGATTTTTCCTTCGGTCTTGAGACCACATCCCAGACATCATTCTTCATAATAGACTCATATTCTTCGTGCATAACATCCTTCCAAACTTGATGCTTTATGACTTCTTCAAATGTTCCAGGCTTAGATTGTACATTAGTACTCATGGCTGCTAGGTACCCTTGGTACCTATTCGACTTCTTACTTTCCTGGAATGTTCCCCTAGGAGCAATATGTCTCTCAGCATCTTCGAGAGTGTCTCTTAGGCATGAAGGTCTTCTTTTATTTGAAGAGGGTGGATCTATAGGATCCATCGGACCTTCAACATCGGACATCAGCTCAGCCTTCGGTTCTTCCCGCCTTCCAGCTTCTTCTTCTTCTTCTTTGTCTTCCTTTGAGATAGGAAGATTTCTAACCTTCCTGAGGGCAACATCTTCATTGAAGGTGACATCATGACATATCTCCACTTCTCTTTGACCAGGCACATAGATTCTATATGCCTTCGAGTTTTCATTGTAGCCCACAAACATTCCCTTCTTCCCATAAGCATCCAGCTTGCTTCTCTTTTCTTTCGGCACATGAAAATAAACGAGACATCCAAAAACTCTAAAATGAGAGACATTAGGCTTTTTACCAGAGAAGACTTCTTCGAGAGTTTTGGAGTCCAATGAAGACTGTGGGCATCTATTTTGAACATACACAGCAGTGTTGGCAGCTTCTCCCCATAGGAACTTCGGAAGACCTTGGTCATAAAGCATGGCACGGGCAGCTTCCAAAATGGTTCTATTATTCCTTTCAACAACACCCATTTGCTTGAGAGTATACACAGTGGTGGTCTCCTTCTTAATGCTAGCTTCCTTGCAATAGTCATTGAATTCATTTGACTCATATTTGGTTCCATTATCGGTCCTCAAAATTTTGATCTTCTTCCTTGTTTGATTTTCAACCAAGGCCTTGAAGGTACAAAACCACTTGAATGCTTCGTCCTTCTTCTTCAAGAAATATATCCAAGTCTTGCGGAAGAAGTTATCTATAAAGGTGATATAATATAAGCATCCTCCCAAGGATGTTACGGGTAGCATACCAAATAGATCATAATGAATCAATTGCAATATATCAAATGTCTTCGTGACACTTGAGGGGAATGGTCCCCTTGTATGCTTTCCTTCGGCACAACCCTGACATACACCTTCATGGTTGTCTTTGAAATTGGGCATCCCTGTCACCACCTTCCTTACTTCAGAAAGGGCTTTGAAATGAAGGTGTGCAAACCTCCGGTGCCATAGCTCGGATTGAAGTGTTGTGTCACATCAACATGTCATGGCCCCCAGTGGACTTCCTCCAACCTGATATAGAGTGTATCAACTCTAAAACCAAGAGTGAACTCTTCTTTGAAGTTCCTCTTCCAAATGCGTACCTTTCCATCGATGAATGCCACCTCGAATCCTTTATCTTCCATTGCCGAGATAGACACTAGATTCTTCTTTAAGTCAGGTACATACAACACATCTTAGGGAAGGACTTGACCTTGATTTAGATGAAGGGTCACAATCCCTGTCTCTTTCACGGGATAGGTGGCATTGTCTCCAAGGATAATTTCCAAATTAGTATCCTTTTCAATCAAATCAGAGAGGGCTTCCTTGTATCCAGTGAAGTGCCTTGAGGCACCACTATCAATCAACCAATCATCCAGCATATCGAAAGGAGATGCAACAGAGAGGGTAGATATAAGAATATATTCATTCTTCCTATCAACAACATTAGATTCATCATACTTGGAATTCCTTGACCTCTTGAAAGGTTTCCTATTTCCACTTCGATCAGAGGGAGCCTTCCTCTTTCCTTTGAACCTGTTGTTCCTTTGATTTCCATTCCCCTTGAAGTTGTTGTTGTCATCATCTCTAGGAGAGTCCCTTCTATTGGGGCACTCTCTTGCATAGTGACCAAACTTTTTACAAGTGTAACATCTTCCTTTTCTTCCTTTGGTACCTGCTCTTCCCTGGTTTTGATTTCTCGGACCACCATTGTTCCTCTTCTTTGCATGAGTGGTGAAGGCAGTAGGGTCACCTTCATTCCCATTCGAGGGATGGTCTCTCTCCATCATCCTTGTTTCCTCTTGAGTGCATCTTGTCAACAATTCATCAAAATTAGGAATCACATTGTTATTAAGAATCGTAGTATTAAACACATACTAGTCTTGGGGGAGTCCTCCAAGAGCAATGAGAATGAGCTCTCGGTCAGCGACTTCTTCTCCAATAGCTAAGAGATCATTCCTGATTTCTGTGAGTCTCATAAAATAGGATTGAATGGATTCTTCTTTGCCCTTCTTGATATTCTTCAACTTGTTCTTGAAAAAGGGAACTTGATTAACATTGCTAGCCCTAACATGCTAACCAACTTATCATACATCTCTTTAGATGTGCCTAGCTCAGAGATGTAAGCAACCAAGTGCTTATGTATTGAATCCCTGATAATCATCTTCGCCTTGATTTCCCCTTTTCTATACTTCATCTTTGTGGAAACCGGTGCATTTGATGGAGGCTCATTTATCTTCCCCTGCACATAATCCATGACATCTTGATCTTCCAATACCAAATCCAAAGACATCTTCCAAGCATGATAATCAGACTTATCAGTCAGCGTATCATCAGAGTTGAAACCCTTGTAGGTTGAGGAGGCCATTGG
The DNA here is from genome assembly GCA_034641835.2 of Pinus albicaulis. Lineage (NCBI taxonomy): Eukaryota > Viridiplantae > Streptophyta > Pinopsida > Pinales > Pinaceae > Pinus > Pinus albicaulis. Next base: position 772,250,278 of record CM076583.1, on the reverse strand, counting down.
TCCTTGATAAGACAACTTCTTCGGTGATTGCTTTTCATACTAGTCTGGGCTTTGTCTTCACCTTAGCACTGATACCCTGTTAAAGTTTAGATAACCATGGTATGTTCTATGCTTAATGCAATTTACTTCAATCTTTCTTATAGGCCCAATTCAAATTAGCAATCACATAAACATGAAATCAATGTTGATAGAACATAATAATAGATCAATAGAAGACAAGCCAAAATAATATATCAGAATTTGTAATTCTTTTTGTCCAGCAAATGTAGAGAGAAATGTTTGTTACAACAGTCAATGGGATGCCCTAGCCAGCAAAGACTTTTGCTGGTCAAACCAACTCTTCCAACTTCTCGGAGGTTCAGTCAAACACATACAAACGTTCCTTCAATGTCACACACCTTAAAAGTCATCTCCCAAAATAGTCAACGCAAGTCAAACTTCAATCAACGTCAACGGTGGTCAACGCTGTGGTCAAGGGGCTACAATCAAAGTTAACGTTCAACCTCGATTTTTGTGCCCTCTAATGTGGCCTCCAAAAATCGAAATTTCTGCAGTCAAATCGGAGTCAAAGCTTGAGGGTTGACCCAAAGTCAACACTGTCCAGAAAGCCCTAAAAGTAGTTCAAAATTTCTCCAGCTTCAGATTCACATGTGGGAGAGAGAGAAGACTCTTCTAGGCTGTACAAACCAATCAGATGATGAGGAATGTGTGTGATGAGATGATGATGAAATGAGCATCATCTCTCTCCAATTTATATCCATCAATGAGGGTGTGTGACACATCTTTTGGGGCTTGTGACCCTACATTACAAATCTGGTTGACCTTGAAAATTTGCACGTGTGGAAAATAAAATCAAAACATAAGTTCTGCTCATCCAAACAAGACGATCTTTAGATCAATCTTGCACCTCTCCGAAAGAGGAATCCAACAAAAATATCATCATCATCATATGAGCAATGCAACATGGAGTTTGGACCTAGTTGCCGAAAATTAACATTTAATAAATATCGTACCTTTAGGACAATGTACCAAGAAATTTAGAAGGGTCCTACCGTTCCTATCTGTCCAACCATCAGACATCACTGTACATCCGACACTTCCCATGTCTGTTTCAACTTCGCCAATCTAGAGTTGATGTCTTGCTTTTCTGCTTGAAGGATTGGTCCCCACAACTCCTCATATGTAGCACTTTTGTACCCTGGGCCCATGTTAATTTTGGGCATCTATGTCCAAACTCTATGTTGCACTGCTCATATGACAATAGTCATATTTTTGTTGGATTCCTCTTTCGGAGAGGTGCAAGATTGATCTAAAGATCATCTTGATTGGATGAGCAGAACATATATTTTGAATTTATTTTCCACACATGTGCAAGGTCGGCCAGATTTGTAATGCAAGCTCACATGCCTAATAGATGTGTCACACACCCTCGCTGATGGATATAAATTGGAGAGACTTGGAGGTCATTTTCATCATCAACTCATCACACATCTCTCATTGTGATTTGATCTGTTCATTAGCCTTTGGAGGCCTCTTCCCTTCACATGTGCGGAGCTAGAAGAGCTGTTTTCTGCGGATATGTTTAGGGCTTGTTGCTGCAGCGTTGATCAGCGTTGACCGTGGTCAACCCTTGGTCGTTTGACCTCAAATCTCTGCCAAAATTCTGATTTTGAGAGGCCATACTGTTGGGCACTAAAATCGAGGAAAACAGAGCTTGTTTGACTGAAGCCTTAATATGCAACGTTGACTTTTTGTTGCTGTCCTGTGTTGACTTTTCTGCGTTGACTTTGGGTTGACCAATGTTGACTTGTGATGAGCTGTCTTTGAGGGTTGTGGGTGTGAGACTTGGAGGATTGGCTGACCAAGAAAGACTTTGCTGGTTGAAGCATCCTGTTGACTGCCGTAACGCACAATATCTCATATCTTTGTTGGACAAAAGGAATTGTAAATCTGTTCTATATTATTGGCTTGTCTTCTGTTGATCTATTATTGTGTTCTATCAGCATTTTACTTTCATGTTTATGTGATTGCTATTTTGTATCGGCCCTAAGAAAGATTGAAGTAAAATTGCATCAAGCATAGAACACCATGGTTATCTAAATTTAACATGGTTTCACAGCTAAGGTGAAGACAAAGTCCAAGCTTGTGTTAGAAGCCATCACCGAAGGAAGGAATTCTATCAAGGACAAATGGCCTCCACAACCTACAAAGGTTTCAAGGCTAATGATAAATTGGCTGATAAGTCTGATTGTCATGCATGGAAGATGTCCTTGGATTTGGTTTTAGAAGATCAAGATGTCATGGACTATGTACAGGGGAAGATTCAAGAGCCTCCATCAAATGTAGCTGCTGCCACAAAGACAGTATAGAAAGGGGGAAATCAAAGCAAAGATGATTATCCGGGATTCTATTCATAAGCACTTGGTTGTTTACATTTATGAGCTGAACACATCTAAAGAGATGTATGATAAGCTGATGAGCATGTCAAGGCTAGGAATGCTAATCAAATCTTTTTCTTCTAGAATCAATTGAAAAATATCAAGAAGGGCAAGGATGAATCTATTCAATCCTATTTCATGAGGCTCACTGAAATCAGGAATAACCTCCTAGCTAATGGGGAAGCAATATTTGATCGAGAGATGGTTCTTATTGCACTTGGAGGTCTCCCCCGTGATTGGTATGTATTCAATACCACTATTCTTAATAATAATGTGATTACCGATTTTGATGAAATATTGACAAGATGCACTCAAGAGGAAACAAGAATGATGGAATATGCCTCTAATGGAAATGGAAGTGACCCTATTGCCTTCGCCGCTCATGCAAAGAAGAAGAACCATGGTGGCCCGAGAAATCAAAACCATGGTAGAGCGGGGCCCAAAGGAAGGAAGGAAATATGTTACACTTGTAACAAGTCTGGTCACTATGCAAGAGAGTGCCCCAATAGAAGGGACTCTCCCAGGGATGATGACAACAACAACTCGAGAGGGAATGGCATGAACAACAGGTTCAAAGGAAAAAGGAAGGCTCCCTCTGATCGTAGTGGAAATGGGAAACCTTTCAAGAGGTAAAGAAATTCCCGGTACGATGAGTTTAATGTTGTTGATAATAAGAGAAATGAATTTATTCTTGTATCTGCCCTCTCTGTTGCATCTCCACCCGACACCTTGGATGTCTGGTTGATTGATAGTGGTGCTTCAAGGCACCTCACTGGTTATAAAGAAGCCCTCCCTGATTTGGTTGAGAAGGATACCAATCTGAAAATTATCCATGGAGATAATACCACCTATCCCGTGAAAGGGACACAGACTGTGACCCTCCATCTATCTCAAGGTCAAGTCCTTCGATTACAAGATGTGTTGTACGTTCCTGATTTGAAGAAGAACCTTGTGTCCATTTTGGCAATGGAAGACAAAGGGTTCAAGGTGGCATTCGTTGATGGAAAGGTCCGTATCTAGAAGAAGAACTTCAAGGAAGCTCTTACTATTGGTTTTAGGGTTGATACACTCTACCAGGTTGGAGGAAGTCCATTGGGGGCTATGTCATGTGATACAACTCTTCAAATAGAGTTATGGCACCAGAGGTTTGCACACCTTCATTATAAAGTCCTTCCCGAAGCAAGGAAGGTGGTGACAAGGATGCTCGAATTTAAAAAAAAAAAAGAGTTTGAAGACTCTTGCAGAGAAGCTGGCATTAAGTGGGAGACCACAACTTTGTACATTCCTGAGCAAAATGGTGTTGCTGGAAGAAAGATCAAGACTATTGTGGAAGCTGCCCACGCCATGCTATGTGACCAAGGTCTTCCAAAGTTTCTATGGGGAGAAGCTATGAACACTGCTGTGTACTTTCAAAATAGATGCCCGAATTTAAAAAAAAATGAATTTGAAGACTCTTGCAGAGAAGCTGGGATTAAGAGGGAGACCACAACTTCGTACACTCCAGAGCAAAATGGTGTTGCTAGAAGAAAGATCAGGACTATTGTGGAAGCTGCCCACACCATGCTATGTGACCAAGGTCTTCTGAAGTTTCTATGGGGAGAAGCTGCGAACATTGTTGTGAACGTTCAAAATAGATGCCCACATTCCGCTATGGACTCCAAAACTCTCGAAGAAGTCTTCTCTGGTAAGGAACTTGATGTTTCTCATTTTAGAGTTTTTGGTTGTCCTGTTTTTTTTTATGTGCCGAAAGAAAAGAGAAGCAAGTTGGATGCTTCTGGAAAGAAGGGAATGTTTGTGGGCTACAATGAAACTTCGAAGGCATATAGTGTCTATGTGCCTAGCCAAAGAAAAGTGGAGATATGCCACGATGTCACCTTCGAGAAAGATGCTGCCCTCAAGAAAGTGAGAAATCTTCCTAGCTCCAAGGAAGACAAAGAAGATGAAGAAGCAGGGAAGTAGAGAAGAGTCGAAGGATGAATCAATGCCCGTTGTTGAAGGACCTATGGATCCTATTGATCCACCTCCTTCAAATAAGAGAAGACTCTCATGGCTCAGGGATACTCTTGCAGATGCTGAGAGACATATTGCCCCAAGGGGGACATTCCATGAAAGCAAGAAGTCGAATAGCTACCAAGGGTATCTAGCAACCATGAGTACGATAGTACATCTGAGCTTCGATCATTTGAAGAAGCTGTGAAGCATCAAGTTTGGAAGGATGCTATGCACGAAGAATATGAGTCCATTATGAAAAATGATGTCTAGGAAGTGGTCCTGAGACTCGAGGACAAATCTGTTGTCACCTCGAAATGGCTCTATAAGATCAAGCATGGATCTGATGGAAGTGCTGAAAAGTTCAAGGCAAGATTTGTTGCCTGAGGCTTCTCTCAAAAAGAAGGCATAGATTATGATGATATATTTGCACCTGTGGCGCATTATACCACCATCCGATCTATTATCGCCGTTGCTGCAACGCAAGGATGGAGTCTGCATCAGATGGATGTGAAGACCGCTTTTCTACATGGTTCTATAAAGGAAGAGTTGTATGTGGAGCAACCTCTGGGGTTCGAAGTCTGAGATAGAGACACCTATGTATGCAGGTTGAAGAAAGCCCTCTATGGGTTAAAGTAAACCCCCATGGCTTGGTACAAGAGGATAGATAGCTACTTGATGAAGCTGGGATTCACTCAAAGTAATGCTAATCCGAACCTTTATTTTAAGGTTGATAAAGAAAGGCCTCTCATTTTGGTTCTCTATGTGGACGATCTCTTCCTGATAGGTGCTGACTCTCTCATTCATCAGTGTAAGAGGGTGCTAGCTTCCGAGTTTGAGATGAAAGATCTAGGACTAATGCACTACTTCCTAGGCTTGGAGGTCTAGCAAAGGCCAGGCGAGATTTTCCTTTCTCAAGGAAAATATGTCGTGAAGCTACTGGAGAGATTTGGTATGGTGGACTGTAAGTCTGTGTCGACATCGATGGAACTCAACTTTAAGAAGTTGTGTGGAAACGCTGCTGGGCCCGTGCTAGCAAATCCTACTGAGTATCGGCAACTCTTGGGGGCCTTGACGTTCCTAGTGAACTCCCGTCCGTCATTTTGGTTCTCTATGTGGACGATCTCTTCCTGATAGGTGCTGACTCTCTCATTCATCAGTGTAATAGGGTGCTAGCTTCCAAGTTTGAGATGAAAGATCTAGGACGAATGCACTACTTCCTAGGCTTGGAGGTCTAGCAAAGGCCAGGCGAGATTTTCCTTTCTCAAGGAAAATATGTCGTGAAGCTACTGGAGAGAGATTTGGTATGGTGGACTGTAAGTCTGTGTCGACATCGATGGAACTCAACTTTAAGAAGTTGTGTGGAAACGCTGCTGGGCCCGTGCTAGCAAATCCTACTGAGTATCGACAACTCTTGGGGGCCTTGATGTTCCTAGTGAACTCCCGTCCGGATGTATGTTTTGCAGTGAACACTTTGAGTCAACACATGGTTGATCCTCATCACATTCACTGAATTGGTGCCAAGAATCTATTGAGATATCTTCGGGGCACAGTCAACCATGGCTGAGATACACTGCCGGGAGCTTGAGACTCCATGGATATACTGATGCCAATTGGGCTGGCAGTGTGGTGGATCACAAGAGCACATCTGGATGTTGCTTCACCTTGGGTTCTGCTTCAATATCTTGGATAAGCAGGAAGCAGAGGTCGGTGGCTTTGAGCATCGCCGAGGCCGAATACATTGCAACGTGTATGGCCTGTTGTGAAGCTGTTTGGTTGTGAAAGCTCTTGAGTGAGCTGTTTGGGCATGTGCTAGATACCACCGTTATCCTTTGTGATAACCAGAGTGGGATTCGTCTTTCTGAAAATCTCCTGTTCCATGATCGATCCAAGCATATTGATATCAGGTACCACTTTGTCCGGGGCATGGTACAACGAGGCGCTGTAAGGCTCAATCATATAGGAACTGATGAGCAGGTCACAAATATTCTCACGAAGCCCCTGGGGAAGGTCAAGTTCCTAACCTTCCATGAGAAGCTTGGAATCGTGGAAAGACCATATTCTAAGGGTCCTGCTTGAGTTGGACTATGAGCTCTGGGAGCTCCTGGGGACTTGGGGATAGCTTCTTGGAGCTATAAGCACACAAAGGGCTAGGCTTGCCGAACCTTGTTATGCTTCTACCCCATCGTTATGATATTGAGTTGGTTCACCTCTCTTTGATCTATGCCCCGCAAACATCCTACCCATGGAGTTTTGGATTGATGGGAAGTACCTCTCATTTGGCCAATGAGGTGGGAAATGTGGATAGAGACCAATAGCAAGACCGCTGAACGCATCGGAGATTGCGTACTATCTATTTCTAGGATGGCATGTGTCCAACACCTTGATCTGGGATCAAGTATGATGAGGTTTTATCCTCCAAACTGACTTCGGGTCAATAAACTAACTTCGGGTCAATAAACTAACTTCCGGTTAGTATGTGACTCTTTTTTGAGTCTATTGAAGTTTTATCCTCTAAATTGACTTCGGGTAAGTAAACTAACTTCGGGTTAGTATGAGACTCTTTTTTGAGTCGAAGAGAGGTTTTTACCTCTAAGCTGACTTTGGGTTAGCTGAGTGTGATGTCTTTGTGACTCGCCTTTTGTTCTATCTGAGAAAGAGCCAACAAAGCAAGTTATGACAGGATGACGCATGATGTTTGGTAAAAGTACACGATGGTACTAATGGATGGCAATTGTGGACAGATGGAGTTCTCCCAGTTGAGAGGGTGTCTTAATTTTGGGCATCTAGGTCCAAACTCCATGTTGCACTGCTCATATGACAATGGCCATATTTTTGTTGGATTCCTCTTTCGGAGAGGTGCAAGATTGATCTAAAGATCATTTTGATTGGATGAGCAGAACATAGATTTTGAATTTATTTTCCACACATGTGCAAGGTTGGCCAGATTTGTAATGTAGGCTCACATGCTTAATAGATGTGTCACACACCCTCACTGATGGATATAAATTAGAGAGACTTGGAGGTCATTTTCATCATCAACTCATCACACATCTCTCATTGTGTCCTGATCTGTTCGTTAGCCTTTGGAGGCTTCTTCCCTTCAAACATGCGGAGCTAGAAGAGTTGTTTTTTGCAGATCTGTTTAGGGCTTGTTGTTGCAACGTTGACCGTGGTCAACCCTTGGTTGTTTGACCTCAAATCTCTGCCAAAATTCTGATTTTGAGAGGCTGTACTGCTGGGCACTAAAATCGAGGAAAACAGAGCTGTGCGTTGACTTTCTGTTGCTATCCTGCATTGACTTTTCTACGTTGACTTTGGGTTGACCAATGTTGACTTGTGATGCGCTGTCTTTGAGTGCTGTGGGTGTGACACTTGGAGGATTGGCTGACCGAGAAAGACTTTGCTGGCTGAAGCATCCTATTGATTGTCGTAACGCACAATATCTCATATCTTTGCTGGACAAAGGGAATTGTAAATCTGATCTATATTATTGGCTTGTCTTCTGTTGATCTATTATTGTGTTCTATCAGCATCTTACTTTCATGTTTATGTCATTGCTATTTTGTATCGGACGTAAGAAATATTGAAGTAAAATTGCATCAAGCATGGAACACCATGGTTATCTAAATTTAACAGCCCACAACAACAATAACATCACACATTTGCTGCCAAAATAGATTGGTTTTGGTGATGCTGAGAGGTAAGTCGTTCCAGAAAAGTCGCCTCCCCATAACTCTATCTTCTTCTTGCTTCTCCTTTTTTTTAACAACTGATTTTATGGAAGGTTGTGCTCCATGTCCTGTTCGTGGAACAAAAAATGACGACCTCCCACTCCCAATAACATTAACACTAGCAGGTGACGTTGTCTAGCCCCTCCCACTACCCTCAGCCTCAAAATCAAAAGAAGATATCTCGAAAGATCTACTTGCATGTTCAACCTTGTTTCTTTCTGCCTCTTCCTTCTTTCTGTCTTTTTCATCAATTGCTTCAAGAGATTTTTGTATAAGCTCCGCACTAGAAACCGTACAAAGCCCAACATCATGTCTACGGAGTCTAGACAGATGGTATTTCAATCGCGTAACCCCTCTTGTCATCTTGGTCCCACACAATTTACATGATAGATATGGCTGATTTGTCCCACCATCAAACTCCCCATACTCCCAAAATGGGTCCAAGGCTTTTGGCATATTTGTAGTGAACTAATTCAAACCTAGGGTACAAAAAAAACAAAAAATTGGGATTAAACACCCATACACAAAAAATTAAGTAATAACCACCTCATTTAATTTAATTTTTTTACAAGTACATTATTTGCAATGTGAATGAAAAATGGCAATAAGAAGGTGCATAAGAAAGTTAAAAAAAGAAATGAAACTTGCTGTCCAAATATGGAAAAAACCCTTGCATTGGCTCATGGGCATGAAAATCATAGCAAATGGAAAAAAAAAAACAAAGAAGCAAAATGTTGGTAGGCAAAGAGGCAAGCAAGCGTAATCTAAATCTATGAAAAGATTCATTAACATAGGGATTTTTAAGAACATACCTGTTAATGGAAGAAATGAAGTTTGTCTCACTATTCTTTAATCTTTGATCAACAAAAAATTCTTTTTTGATGGTGATAATGGCTGTTTGATCCTCAATACCTCCTTGACAACCACCACAAAGTTCTTTCCCTTCCTTTTCCAAGATTCAGAAACCAAAATGAGCAAATAAATGACCAAATTTGCTTTTTTCTAGCCGCGACCTAGCCTGCTCGACGATATTTGCCATCGTCGCACGATATTTTGCCGAAATATCAGTGATATTTTTGGGAGAATAAATAGCGTGATATTTTCTCGGTGATATTTTCAGGAGAGTAAATATCGTGATATTTTCTCGGCGATATTTCGGTGATAATATCAACATATATATATATATATATATATATATATATATATATATATATATATATATATATATATATATATATTTCCTGTGTGGTTCACGACTCCAGAGATCAGTGATAGCTACATCCACAGAATAATTGTATCAGGCAGATCCACCCAGAGGGATCAAGGGATCGCTTCTTGCCGGCTCAACCATAGAGCATATATATATATATATATATATATATATATATATATATTTCCTGTGTGGTTCACGACTCCGGAGATCAGTGATCGCTATGTCCACAAAATAATTGTACCATGCAGATCCACCCAAAGGGATCGCTTCTTGCCGGCTCAACCATAGAGCCTCGCCCCGAGAGTGTCGAGAGAATTGAACCTGTGACCTCTCAATGGCAAAGGTGCTTTAATGACAAGGACTCAACCAATTGAGCTAACCCTCGGGGCTATATATATGTGTGTGTGTGCGCACGTTTTTTTTGTTGTTGTTGTTGTAATTTTGAATTGAATATATAAAATATAATTTTATCAATATGAAAATCAAATTATCAACACTTGATATTTTATATATATTATAACTTTTTTTTCACTTGGATATTATAACTTATTTATTTGATATATATTTATAATTATGCTTTTTTTAAACATAATAGATAAAATTTAACCTCTATAAACATAATATTTAAAAATAAACTGTATATAATATAACATAGGTTAAATATATTCTAATATAGCATAGAGTAGTCTATGTTGGATTTTGACTAACAGACTTGATGCTGCCCCGATTCTTGAACTGCTTTCCAGGATGTCTTCTGAAACTTGAGTTGGCTTGATAGTGGATATTGGTTCAACAAACAATGGCTTTGGTAACAACGCCATTTCCTATTATTCCTTCATTCTTGGCTTCATTGTTACATTTTCTGCTTCATTAATAAGTCAATGCATCTCTAGTTTCCTGATGAAATTTGAACAACTTGGAGGGCTTTATTCCTTTGATGTCTATTTCTAAATTAACCTTATCAACAATATGATCATTTTTAAAATTCATCTTTTCAAACTGTATCTTCTTTGAACTTTTGTTATAAACTGCATGATGTAACATCACTGACTTTATTTCAATATCAATAGTCTCTTGTTGAACCAATTCTTTAGCTATCGATCGGCTTTTCAGTGCTTGCTTTTTAGTCCAATCTGGCATCTCTGGTGTTTAATCAAGATCATCTATTTCTGTTACTTGGATATTAACATCCTTGGGCGAGCCGTGGGTATTCCCCTTTGTGTTACTTATTTTTCCTTTTTGAACTAACTCTAGTAATGTGAGTCTTCTCCAAATTAAATTTGGGGTGATTCCCATCACCATCTTCTCCAGCACGGTCACTACCATTCTTACTTAGTTCTTTTTTTTGAGATTGACTCCTAGATGTGGAGGTGCTCTTTTGGGACTGGTGCAGAGTAGAGCCAACACTTGCAATATAGTGCCCATGTTGTCTGTAGGGTTTATTGGTACTATGTAGAGCACTGAGATCTTCATGAAAAACTTGAGGTGTATTAGACAAAACTTGATCGTCTCCTCCATCTTCAACTTGCTTTACTTGAAAGGCAACACCATATCTTGTAGAATTGAGATGGGCATGCAAAATAGGGTCTAAACCCATGACTGCTTCTAAGTCATCTAATTTGAAACTCTCTAAATAAGTAGCGTATTCATCAACACTAGAGTTACTCTTGACACTAAAATTGCCAAGTCTGATAGGTAGAGGTATAAATTGCTTCTTTCTTTTTTCATTAAAGCAACATGCCTAGTACTTGTACTGTTGACACACTTATGCTAAGAAGAACTTGGCACAAACATAGATTGGAAGCATCAAAGGCTTTACTTCAAATCCAAACAGGCGAATATACGGAAATTCTTCTTGTATTTGAACAATTGCCTTTCTTTCCAAAAGGGCTAGAGCTTCAAGGGAGCACTTGCTTGCTGAAGGACCAACAAACGTTCTCCTACATTTTGAAAGAAAGAAATTCTGTATTGGATAAAAGTGGAATGTGCTTTATGCTTCCAGAGTGAGGGATACTATAACTGCACTTACTTAGAATCGAAGTTGGAATGCCACGACCTTGGTAGGCCTTCAAAAACATTGTAGTAGACAATAGCATATATCAGGTACAAAGACATATAAAACCTTTTTGTTTGAGTGAAATTTCCGAGCTAATATGAAATTTAGGCAGAAATTGTATGAGCGCAGTCAAAAGCAGCTCCCTCATGCACTGAATAATGTATAAAATAAAGAAAGTATTAGGAACAAACTCAGTGGATTTTTGACCAAGAATCCTCACACATAATGAGTCAAACTCCTTGAATGGACTGTCCGATGTACATACCTCATTTATGTTGGTGTTAACTAGCTCTTTGATAGAATTTTTCAAGAATTTCTTGAGAAGACCATTTTCTCCATTCTGGTTTGTGAGGAAGGCGTTGGCCTCTGCTATCCTAAAAATTTGGTTGGCTTTGGGTAGCCAAAGTATCTTTTTGAAGAAACTGGGAGTTGGCGGAATGGGTGTCTTGGTAGTTTCTATGAGTTGTATGTCTTTTTCTGTTAAATTTATCAGCACACCCGGGAACTAACTTGGAAAAATCAAAGACTTCAAGCATGCAACCAACATGTACAATAATTGAAGTCCATGCCTTACTATTCTTCTCTTCTCGGTTAGGCCCTGATTATCATTGGCAGGCCACAGACCACTGGAAATCATGATCTTGTTTCCCAAGTGGTAAAGGTGTTCATTGTTTATTACTTAGTAGCAATGTTTAACGGATGAATGAGCTAAGATGTGGCTAATTGGAAGCTTTGGCAATGTTAAGTGTCTTATTGACTTTTGTGTGAATACGCGCAAGGGAAAAATGTTCGTAAGTACCACTTTGATTAGGAAAGATAGCCATATCTTAGTGAAAAATGTGCCTCATTTAATTCCAAAGGGATCTTTAATAATGTGAAGCATGCACTGGTCTTAATGATTTAATGTGTGTTGGAAAAATGTAGTAGGAATAATGAATACAAGATGCATGATGCAAGATGTGAATATAGGATATTGTCAAGAAGTGGTTCCTGCATCTGCATGTGAAAAGAGGGATTAAATTTAGAAATGACCAAGGAGTCATGCAGGAAAGATTCATCTGGGAGACTAAGCGAATAAAAGGCCTCCCATTTGCATTGACACAAAAATGGCTAAGTACAAGAAAGGGGGTGTGATTTATAGGTTGTGGAAATGTGGGTGCAAATTGCAAATTGCGGGATGTGGGTGTGGGATGAGTTGAAGAGAAAGAGAGTCTGCAACCCGCATACATAAAAATGACTAAGTATAGTAGATTTTTAGGGTTGTGAGTATAATGCAGTGAAGGAATAGATAGAAAGGTCTTTGATAACCCGCATTATAAAATTGACTATGTATCCAAGAAGGAAGAAACTAGTAATAGTATGGAGTGTCAAAAGTAGATACAATTGATCAACGAATGTTGGTCAACAATGCTATGCAAGCAAAGTCTTGAATTTGATTGCTATTGTCTCCAATATAACAAATTCTTTAGTGAAAATTGCTTTGTTTTGAGAGAGCCACACTTTTCAGCATTAATGCTTGTTCAATGCTAACCAATTTCTCTTGAAGATTGGCTTATCCTTTAATGATCCATCATCCAATAAAGACTACTCCAGTGATCAAACATATTATTCCATGATTTAGCCTTTTGTATCTATGAGATATCCCATTGAAGGATGGACACCAAACCTGATATGTAAATTCACAATTAAAAAACAAACGTTGTATTGACTCTACTTCAGATAGGAAAAGGGCACATTTGGAGGGGATGTGAATCCATCTTTTTGTAAGTTTTTGACTATTAGAATTTTTTCGTGAACTAAGGCCCAACAAAAGGTATTATTTTTTGGGAGGTTTTCTGGGTGCCAAATCTTGTGCTAAATTGATGACCCTAGGAGGGAGAGAGTTGCTTTGCAGTTGATGATCATATTCCGATTTGACGCTATAATTGATCGAACCCCATCCTCTATGATTGGAGGCATTAAGATTTCTCAGTGTGCATCCTTTTAGTTGAATGATTAGATTTGATACCAAAGAAGGCAAGTGAGGTTGGGGGGATCCAAAATCCCATCTCGTCCAAATGGCAGAGGGGCGAGACCACATGGAAATATCACGAAGCGAAGTCTTGTTTTGCTTCTCTAGCCATTTCTTAAGAGGACAAAGCTCATGATTGTTAAACAAAGGGAGATTCCCCATACACTATTTTACCATAGATTAATAAAGTGACACATCCATGTTAATTGATCTTGAATGATAAGGGATGTTGCTAGAATAAGCTTCCATAATGGTGAACCTCTTCTTATACTCTTATTGCTATTGAGACATCTTTGTCTTTCCTATGTGAAGTATTTCTTATGGATATTTTTTTCCACCACTCATACTTACTAGAAATTAACCTCCACAAAAGTTTAGCTCCCAAGGCTAAATTTGTTAGAGTGAGACCCTTATCCCAAGATCTCAATGTTCCTTTGGGGCCCTTACTAATGATCAATTCACTAGCTGGAATATCTTGGGTTTCATCTTTCCTGCCTGCCATAAAAACCTCTTTAATTCTTGAGCAATCTGGAGCATTACACCTCTTGGAGCAAGAAGTGCTGAGCATTGAAAGATAGGCAAAGTTGAGACTATGGATTTGATGAGAACTAATCTAATAGCCAGGTTTAGCCATAGGACTCCCCATTGTTGAAACTTTGATTTCATCTTGCTTACCACCTTTTACCATGCTAGAGAAGAGCAAGACGACAAACTAATAGCCATTCCTACATATTTGAATGAGGACCATGCTTCTTGATGGAGAAACAAGGAAATCCATGAGATTACCTGCAACAACCTCTTACTTACATTTCAAGCATAAATCTGAATTTTCTTGCAGTTGAACTTTTCCTACGAGAAGTGAATAAATCCAAGACTTTTTGAATCTTGACACCATGATGGAAGAATCTCTACCCAATAGCAATGTATAATCAACAAATGGCAAATGATTGATACTCTTTAGACCTCTTCTCACTTTTATTCTTGGCAAGTTGCCACTAGGTTTCTCTGGCTTCAACTTTTTGCTTAGTGACTCAACCATGATTATATATAACAATGGTGATAATGGGTAGCCTTGATGCATTCTTCTTGTTGAAAATGTAGCTTTGAAGGTCATTTTGCATTGGTCAACTACCATGACATGCAATATATCACAAAATTTCTCTCATAGCTGAATTTTTAAATATTTCCTAAGTTTGGACCTGAGGCATAAAACCAGTAATTTAATTTTTGATTTTATTGGCCACTTTTTTTTTAAAGTTAAGAGGTCATTGAAAGATTACATTGTGGTCATTGATCTTAATTGTGGAGGTGCAATCTTAGCCCTCCATCACTTTGGAGATTAGGTTAGAAAATTATATAAGAGGGAAAGGGCTATTGGGGAGATTAGTTCAATTTGACACAAGAGTTGGGCATTCAACAGAGGCACGAAGTCGAAGTTACAACAAAGTGTGATCAACACACAGGCAAATTTAGGGGCAACGAGTAAGCTTGAGGAGGCTGAATTATCCAGGTCATACAGGTCGATTTAAGGAGCAAAAACAAACTGACTTGACAGGGCTGAGTTGCTGAGCCGATTTGATTGGGCCGTACAGGTCAATTTCCAGTGAGCCATACAAATTGATTTGGCTGGGACATACAGGCCAAATTCAGTTGGGCCATACAACTAATTTGTTGGGTCGAAGGGTTGAAAATTTCTGGGCAAATTGCTGCTTTAAATTTCTAAGGAAATTTTTTCTGGATTCAATTTTTTGAAGCTGAATAAAGAGCCCAAGTTTGTTGGTTTTCCCCATATTGGGGTTTCCAAGGTAAAAACTGTGTCAAATATTTTTATTTGCTTGGTTTACTATTTGTTTATTTCTGCTGTGCATACGAAGTTAGGTATCCTTAGTACTCCTTGTTATAAAATTTCAGATTTGAGGAAATTAATTTTATTTCTGTTTTGAGAAATTTTATTGAACATTAAATCTGATCCGAGTTCAAGAAAATTAACATGGTATCAAAATAGTAGTCTCCGAGTGCAAAACCAAGGGCATTTGACACAGGGTATCAGCTCAAAGGAGTGTGAGTCTTCAACAAGCAAGTGTTTAAGGGTTTAATCTACCATGGCTGCCAGCGTTCTATATGAAGACAAATTGGAAGGATCCTCAAATTATCTTCATTGGAGGGTTCAAATCATGATTGTTCTCAAGGAGAACAAATTGTGGAACTTTGTTAACACCACAATTGTTCCACGAGTTAAAGATCCAATAGCCCTAGACCTGCATGAGGTAAAAGAAGCAAGGTCACAAAGGATAATTCTGGATGGAGTCAAAGATCACCTTATCCCACATCTGTTCGAGAAGAAGACAATGAAAGAAATGTGGGATGTGCTCACCAAGCTGTACCAAAGCGATTATCAGAGTCGAAAGATGGTACTGGGGGACCAGCTACACAACAAAAGGATGTCCAAGGGTGAGGGCGTAGCTTCCTATTTGACTAGGATCACTCAACTATGGGATGAGATGGCGGCTGTAGGAGAAATTATACCTGGACCAGAACTGGTGCATATAGCCTTGAATGGCTTTACGAAACAGTGGGAAGTGTTCGTCAAATGCATTGTAGGTTGAGAGCACCTTCCCACCTGGGAAAGAATGTGGGATGATTTCATTCATGAAGAGATTAGAGAAGGGGCTCAAAAATTTGATAAGGAAGAGTATCTTGCCCTAGTTGGTAAGGGTAAGATGAAGGCAAAGAAAGGGCCGAATAATGGGTTGACTTCTACAGGAGAGAAGAAGAAAGACTCTAGTAAGATAAAGTGTTTTGCTTGTCATCAGCCAGGACACTTCGCCAGTCAATGCCCTAACAAAAAAAAAGGAAAGCAAAAGAAGTTTGCTTCTACAGCTGAAGTGGATGGATTTGCAGCCAGATTCGAAATTGAGTTTTAACTCATTACTTGTCTCTCGAGTTCAGTAGCCACCAGCGTGTGGTATATTAACAGTGGGGCTTCTTGCCACATGACAGGAGTGAAGGGGTATTTCACCAGCCTGAAGGAGAAATAAATGGACTTCTACATAGAACTTGGGGACAATGTCGAGTACAAGGCAATTGGAGTTGGCACTGTCAAGTTTCAGAGGGAGTCTGGTAAACCCTTGCTGGTGGAAGATGTGTTTTATGTTTCAAAAACGACCAAAAAGCTGATTTTTGTTGCTACCTAGAAAGATAAGGGCTACATTGTGACCTTTGAGGGCAACAAGGTGTATATTCGACCTATGGATTTAGGGATAGCCATGGTGATAGGAGTCAGAAAAATTAACTTGTTCAGACTTCAGTTTGAACCAAGGTTGCGGGGAAGCTTCTCGTCCCCCCGATCCCGCTCCCAAAACGCGCTTCGTTCAGGAGCTCTTTGGGAGCGTTCGTGTTAGAAAATGAAATAACTCAGAAACAGATCGCAGAAAACACAGATACAGAATCAGACAAAACCATGGCGGAAAAGAGGCTTCAACCTCATGGCATTCTCGTCATTCTCTCTTATTAAAAGAATTTAGTTTACAATTTAAATAGATGAGAGAAAATGTCTAAGATAGTCCATGCTATCTTAGACTCCTTTGGTTGAGATAATTTCTCACCAAAAACCCACCAAGATAGGAGTACCTAAACAAACTCCAATATTTGAGGAACAACCCAAAAGTTAGCACATATTCCTAACTTGGAATATTTAATTCATTAATTTATTATTTTGGATTATTATTGTTATTTGAGAGAGGCTAACATTCCCCCCTTCAATGACAAATCCAAAATAAGAACGAGGAACCATCTTCCAAGTTCCCATGTTGATCCTCAAATTGCCTGAAAAAACCGCCAAAGCTGGATGCTGAAAAACTGCAATCTGAAGAGACCATGAGTCAGCTGTATGTTTGATTCATCTCTGAATTTCGCTTGACAACTCCATCAAGTGCCAAGTTGCGTTTGACAACTCCATCAAGTGCCAAGTTGCAAAAGGATCTATCTGTCCTTTGCATGAAATCAGCATCCTTTGTCCACTGACAAAATTTGTTCAAAGCCCACTGGCTGATGATGTCAAAACAACTCACTGTTGCTTTTGCTGTGCTGAAAATTGTTCACTGCTTCTTTGCTGTCCATTGCCCACTGGCAAATTTGTTGATGCCCACTGGCTGCTTTTGCTGGTTTTGTCGAGACTTTTAGTCTGACAACCACTGTCAATCTCATTGACATTTTCCCCCCTTTGTCAGCTGAAAGAAGAGACACTTCTCTGGAAAGTTTCCTGTACTCCCCTCCTTCAGGGGTAGGAGTTTACACTGGTGTACTCCCCCGTTCAACTGCATGAGAGTACCATCATCTCTTCACTGTTGGCTGCACTATGTGTGATTGTATGCGATTGTAGAACTGAGACAATCTGTTGACTGTGGATGACCATTTCCAAGGATCGATCCATTCATAATGTATTTTCAATCTGGCTGATTTTTGTTGGTTGCGACATTTTTCTGAGGAATGATTGGGCTTGCCACAATGGCGACAAGGATGGAGATCAAAACACTGATCTTCTATATGACTGGTTCTTTGACAATGAGAACATTTCGGTTGGACTTCAACTTCAGGGTGCGTGCAATTCTGTTTGCCTGCAACTTTGGATTGCGTGCATTGCTGGTTGTCTGCAACTTTCTCAGAGCTTGCTGAGGTGAGTTGTGCAAGAAATCCTGCACTGACGAACTTAATTGGCTTGGAATAATCTGGGATATGCAGGTTGGTGTTATTGTTGACATATCCTAAGCCTCTTTGATTCTTGTTATTTTGAATTTCTTCCCATGGCTTGATGATGGGCTTGGAGGAAATTGGCACTGAAACAATTTCAACACTGGAAGCTGTTGGGATGAATGATTTATCCTCTGGATGGTTCAAAGACTTGAAAGTATCATGCTTTTCTTGCAATTAATTCCGTTGAAGTTGCGACTCGAGTTGAAGAAACTCAATAGTTTCATGTGTTTGTTGTAGATGTCGTGAAAGATCAGCAAGAGTTTCTTTGCTGATGTGCACCATGTCTCCATCACTGGAGATGATCAAACTGTGAATAATGTTTAACAACTAAATATGTTGCGCCATCTAAACTTACTCAATTGAAATCAAGCTCTCTTGTCGGAGATGTCATGATTTGAACTGTTTCACTTGATTTTGATACGTGAATGACAGGCTCACTTGCTATGTTGCTTATTGCGCTTGCTTGGAACACGGTTAGAATTGGTGGTGAATTTTCGGCGAAACTGAATTCACGCTCGCTTGATGACGATCGCGTTTGCTTGAACGCTCACTTGACTTACTTGATGACTTCACGCTCACTTGAATGAATAGCCACGCTCGCTTGATGTCGATCTCAACTGCTTTGATTGTTTTAACTTCATTTGGTTGCTTTCATTATTGGGTTAATGAAATTCTTACGCTTAGTAACAGTGATGGCTGATCTTGTATCAATATCTGTTTTGACGTAGATTGCTTGAATGAATAATCACGCTCGCTTGCAGGAGATGTGAACTTGTTGCTTGTTTGATTTAAAAACTCATGCACTCACTTGATTTTGCATAAAGGAAGGGTGTCGAACACTGTCGATAATGCACCCAAGAAAGCTTACAATGATTTTAATGATTCACTTGTTCTCTTAAAAATTCATTAACAATGAATTTGATTACAAGTTCTGAAATGGATTTGCAAGAACGCTGATGTAGACTTTGCTTTGAAATGCATTAACTTGACTGAGTGAATTTGATTGTTGATGTAGAATGCTGATGTAGACAATCTTTGATTATATGTTGTAGTGTTGATCTTGCAGCTATTTCGTTACATGTGTTGTGCTTACTGATATTGAACTTTATGTATGCAATATTAAATGAAAATATTGAGTGTCACAACTAGACACAAATCAAAAACAACAACATGAAGCCATAAAAAACATGCAACATCACAAACACACATGGTGTACCTAAGATCCCCTTATTCAATTTCGGGCGGATCTAGGACACAATCACCAAAAAATGATATATTTATTAAGTATTGAGTACATAAGAATTCTCCACCTTCAAGTAATGAATATGCCAAGCTCACAACCCTTGGAAGCAATTTGTCTTCAAAATCTGGATATTCACCGACTCAATCTCTCTCAAAGAAAAAATGGTACTTGGAATCACAACAATGACTTGCCCTTATCACTCCAAATTTACAAAATATGCACCTTATTTGTAATTTTTTGTAGATGTTCTATGCTTGATGCAACTTTACTTTTATAACAGCAATCACATAAACAGTTAAGTAAAATGCTGATAGAACATATCGGTGGATCTATAGAAGACAAACCAGAAACAGAAGAATGTGTTGGTGCATTACGACGGTCAGCAAGATGCTTCAACTAGCAAAGTCTTCTTGGTCGGCCAACCCAAAATGTGTCAGAACAGTCCTCAACTCAATTATCCAGTCAACTCAAAGTCAACCCCAGAAAAGTCAACGCAGTCCAGAAAAAGTCAACGCAGGGCAGCAACAATAAAGTCAACGAGCTCCAACTTCAGTCAACCTTCAAAAATCGAACTCTCCACAAAATTTCAGCTCAAACGGACTATGCGTTGACCAAAGTCAACGCTGGTCAAACTTCCCCAGAAACCCTAACTGCATAAAAATTGTTGGCGTAAATTTCGTCCTTTTGTTGCAGTAGATTTCTTCCTTCTCACGTGGGAGATGAAATTGCTTCTCAGATGCTCGTAGATAATCAAAGGAGAAGATGTGTGATGTTGAGCGAGTGAAATGGTCTCCAACGTTGACTGTATTTATATCCATCATTGAGGTGTGTGACACATCTGATGGGGGAGTAAAACCTTAAGGCCGACCTGCACTTAAATTTATTATAAATAATAAATTCAAAATAAATGTTTTGCTCATCAGATTAAAATCAATTTTATATCGATTTTACACCTCTCCGAAAGAGGAATCCAATACAAATATTGGTATCTTCATCTGAGCATCACAACATGGAGTTTGGACCTAGTTGCCCAATTTTAACACTCCCTATCAACTAGGGAGAACTCCATCCACCTGTGCAATCAAACATCATGCGTCATCCCGCCGTAACTTGCTTTGCTGGCCTCTTTATTTCAGAACAGAAGTGGGTCAGTCACAAAGACATCATCCCCCGGCTGACAAATTCAGCCCAGAGGTCCGAAACCTCTATCGGACTCACAAAGAGTCTCCAACCAACCCGAAGTTGGTTCATCTGACTCGAAGTCAGGGGGAGGTCCGAGACCTCACTAGACTTGATCCCAGATGAAGTGGTTGGACCGTGCCATCCTAGATAGAGAGTACGACAATCTCTGATGCGTCCATCAGTCTTTGCTACTAGTCTCTAGCTTTTCCCACCTCATTGGCCAAATGAGAGGTACTTCCCATGAGCCCTGAACTCAATGGGTAGGATGCATACGGGGCACAGATAATGAGAGGTGAACCAACTCAAACATCATAATGGTGGGGCAGAAGCACCACAAGGTTTGGCAAGCCTAGCCCCGTGAGTGCTTATAGCTCCGAGAAGCTATCCCCAGAGCTCCCAGAGCTCCCAGAGCTCATCGTCCAATAGGACCCACATCATAGGGTCATTCCACGATACCAAGACTCTCACAGAAGGTTAGGAACTTGACCTTCTCCAGGGGCTTTGTGAGAATATCCGCGACCTGCTCATCAGTTCCTATATGATCGAGTCTTACAGCGCCTCACTGTACCATATCCCAAATATAGTGGTACCTAATATCAATATGCTTGGATCAATCGTGGAACACTAGATTCTCGGACAAGCGAATCCCACTCTAGTTATCACAGAGTATCACGGTGGTATCTAGCACATGTTCGAACAACTCACTGAAGAGCTTTCGCAACCAAACTACTTCACAAAAGGCCATACTCGCTGCAATGTATTCGGCCTTTGTGGTGCTCAAAGCCACCGACTTCTGCTTCCTGCTCATCCATGAGATCGAAGCAGAACCAAGATTGAAGCAACATCCCGATGTGCTCTTACGATCCACCACACTGCCAGCCCAATCGGCATCAGTATATCCACGGAGTATCACACTCCCGGCAGTGTATCTCAGCCCATGGTTTATCGTGCCCCGAAGATATCTCAGAAGATTCTTGGCACCAACCCAGTGAAAATGATGAGGCTCAACCATCCGTTGACTCAAAGTGTTCACTGCAAAACATATATCCGGTCAGGTGTTCACTAAGAACATCGTGCCCTACGAGTTGATTTGATACTCGTAGGATTAGCCACGTGCTCAAAGAAGATCGCTTACCTCACCTTCTTGAAGTTGAGTTCCATTGGTGTTGACATCGACTTGCAACCCACCATACCAAATCTTTCCAGAAGCTTCACAATATATTTCCCTTGAGAAAGGAAAATCTTGCCAGGTCTCTGCTAGACCTCCAGGCCTAGGAAGTAGTGCATCAGTCTTAGGTCCTTCATCTCGAACTCAACAGCGAGCTCCCTCTTTCACTAATGAAAGAGAGGGTCAGCACCTGTCAGGAAGAGGTCATCCACATACAACATCAGAATGAGAGGCTTTTCTCTATCAACCTTGAATTAAAGGTTCGGATCAGCATTACTACGAGTGAAGCCCAGCTTCATCAAGTGGCTATCTATCCTCTCGTACCAAGCTCTAGGTGCTTGCTTCAACCCATAGAGGGCTTTCTTCAACCTGCAAACATGGGTGTCCCGATCCTAGACTTTGAATCCTGCAGGTTGCACCATACATACCTCTTCCTTTAACGCACCATGTAGAAATGCGGTCTTCACATCCATCCGATGAAGACTCCATCCTTGCGTAGCAGCAAGGGCTATAATAAATAGAATGGTGGTATATCGGGCCACAGGTGCAAATATGTCATCATAATCTATGCCTTCCTTTTGAGAGAAGCCACGGGCAACGAATCTTGCCTTGAACTTTTCAGCACTTCCATCAGATCCATGCTTGATCTTGTAGTGCCATTTCGAGGTGACAACTGCTTTGTCCTTTGGTCTTGGAACCACATCCCAGACATCATTCTTCATAATGGACTCATACTCTTCGTGCCTAGCATCCTTCCAGACTTGATGATTTACGGCTTCCTCAAAGGATCCAGACATATCTATTCGGCTTCTTGCTTTCACGAAATGTCCCCCTTGGGGCAGCATGTTCCTCAGCATCCTCGAGAGTGTCCCTGAGCCATGATGGTCTCTTTCTCAGTGAAGGAGGTGGATCAATTGGGTCCATTGGTCCTTCAACATCAGGCATTGTTTCATCCTTCGGTTCCTCTTGATTTCCAGGCCTTGCTTCATTATCTTCCTCAAATCTCGGAAGATTGACTACTTTCCTCAGGGAAGTATCTTCGTCAAAAGTGACATCATGGCATATCTCTACTTCCCTTTGACCAGGTACATAGACTCTATAGGCCTTCGAAGTTTCACTATAGCCCACAAACATTCCTTTCTTCCCAGAAGCATCCAACTTGCTCCTCTTTTCTTTCGGCACATGAAAGTAGACGGTACATCCAAAAACTCTAAAATGTGAGACATCAGGTTTCTTACCAGAGAAAACCTCTTCGGGAGTTTTGGATTCTAGAGCGGAATGCGGGCATCGGTTTTGTATGTACACGGCAGTGTTCGCAGCTTCTCCCCATAGAAACTTCGGCAGACCTTGATCACATAGCATGGCACGGGCAGCTTCCACAATGGTCTGGTTCTTTCATTTAGCAACACCATTTTGCTCGGGAGTATAGACAGTTGTGGTCTCCCTCTTAATGCCAGCTTCTCTGCAAAAGTCCTTGAACTCATTTGTCTCATATTCAGTGCCATTATCAGTTCTCAAAATCTTGATCTTTTTCCCTGTCATATTTTCCACCAAGGCTTTGAATGTACGGAACCACATGAAAGCCTCATCCTTCTTCTTTAAGAAGTATATCCAGGTTTTGCGAGAGAAGTCATCTATGAACGTCATATAATATGAACATCCTCCCAAGGATGTCACAAGCAGCATCCCAGATAGATCAGAATGGATCAATTCCAAGATATCAGATGTCTTTGTGACACTAGAGGGGAAAGGTCCCCTTGTATGCCTTCCTTCAACACAACCCCTACATACACCTTCATGATTATTTGGAAACTCGAGCATCCTTATCACCACCTTCCTTGCTTTGGGAAGGGCTTTGTAGTGAAGGTGTCCAAACCTTCGATGCCATAGTTCAGTCTATCGAATAGTATCAAATGTCATTGCTCCTAGCACACCTCCTCCAACCTGGTAGAGTGTATCAACTCTAAACCCAATCGAGATAGCTTCCTTAAAGCTCTTCTTCCACATGAGCACCTTTCCATCAGTGAATGCCACATTGAAACCTTTGTCTTCCATGGCCGATATAGACACAAGGTTCTTCTTCAAATTTGGTACGTAGAGTACATCCTGCAAGTGAAGGACTTGTCCTTGAGACAAGTGGAGGGTCATAGTCCCTGTCCCTTTCACGGGATATGTGACATTATCTCCAAGGATAATTTCCAGATTAGTATCCTTCTCAATCATATCAGAAAGTGCTTCCTTGAACCCAGTGATATGCCTTGAGGCACCACTATCTATCAACCAGACATCCATAGTGTCGGGTGGGGATGTAACAGAGAGGGCAGATACAAGAATGTATTCATTTATTTTATCAATAACATGTGATTCCTCGTACCTGGAGCTTCTTGACCTTTTGAAAGGTTGATCATTTTCGCCGGAGGAAGCCTTCCTTTTTCCCTTGAACCTGTTGTTCCTTTGATTGCCATTCCTTCGGTTGTTGTTGTTGTCATCACTATCGGGAGAATCCTTCTTGAAAGGACATTCTCTAGCATAGTGACCAAGCCTATGACAAGTGAAACACTTGTCCTTCTTTCCTTGGGCCTTTGCTCTTCCTTTGTTCTTAGGACCACCAGAGTTCTTCTTTCTAGAATGAGCAGCGTAGGCAGCATTTCTGTCATTTTCGTATTCCCTCATTCTTGTCTCTTCTTACATGCATCTTGACAGTAGCTCGTCAAAGTTAGGAATTGTATTATTATTGAGAATGGTAGTGTTGAATACTTGCCATTCATATGGGAGCCCCTCCAAGTGCGGTGAGTACCATCTCACGATCGGCTATTGTCTCCCCAATAGCTAGCAGATTGTTCCTGATTTCAGTCAGCTTCAGAAAGTATGATTGGACAGACTCATCCCTGCCTTTCTTCAGATTCTTCAATTGATTCTTGAAGAATAGTACTTGATTCACATTGTTGGCCTTGACATGAGGATCAATTTATCATACATCTCTTTGGATGTGCTCAACTCAGAGATGTAGGCCACCAGGCTTTTATGAATGGATTCCCCGATCATCAACTTTGCTTTGATCTCCCCCTTCTTGTACCTTGTTTTGGCAGTAGCAGTAGCAGTGGATGGAGGTTCTTGGATTTTACCCTGCACATAGTCCATGACATCTTGGTCTTCCAATTTGAGATCCAATATCATTTTCCAAGCGTGGAAGTCATCCTTCTCAGTCAATTTGTCATCCTCCTTGAAGCTCTAGCTTGTGGAACCCATTATCCTTTTCGGTGATTGCTACAAATAGGGCTTGTTTTCACCTCAGCTCCGATACCATGTAAATTTTTGTAGATGTTCTATGCTTGATGCAACTTTACTTTTATAACAACAATCACATAAACAGTTAAGTAAAAATGCTGATAGAACATACGAGTGGATCTATAGAAGACAAACCAGAAACAGGAGAATGTGTTGGTGCGTTACGGCGGTCAGCAGGATGCTTCAACCAGCAAAGTCTTCTTGGTCAGCCAACCCAAAATGTGTCACAACAGTCCTCAAATCAATCATCCAGTCAACTCAAAGTCAACCCCAGAAAAGTCAACACAGTCCAGAAAAAGTCAACGCAGGGCAGCACCAATAAAGTCAACGCATCTCCAACTTTGGTCAACCTTTTGACCTTGATTTTTGTGCCAATGAGTACGGTCTTCAAAAATCGAACTCTCCACAAAATTTCAGCTCAAACGGACCATGCGTTGACCAAAGTCAACGCTGGTCAAACTTCCCCAGAAACCCTAACTGCAGAAAATTTGCTGCGGTAGATTTCGTCCTTTTGCTGCAGTAGATTTCGTCCTTCTTCTCACGTGGGAGATGAAACTGCTTCTCAGATGCTCGTAGATAATCAAAGGAGAAGATGTGTGATGTTGAGTGAGTGAAATGCTCTCCAACGTTGACTGTATTTATATCCATCATTGAGGTGTGTGACACATCTGTTGGGGGTGTAAAACCTTAAGGCCGACCTGCACTTAAATTTATTATAAATAATAAATTCAAAATAATTGTTCTGCTCATCAAATTAAAATCAATTTTATATCGATTTTACACCTCTCCAAAAGAGGAATCCAATACAAATATTGGAATTTTCATTTGAGCATCACAAGATGGAGTTTGGACCTAGTTGTCCAAATTTAACATTATTACTCCAAAAATTACAAAAATAATTTCACTCCATCACTTCGAAAACCCTCACTCCACTTTAAAAAAAATCTATGATCACTTATGTCTCCCAAAAATTACATATTCCTTATTTCTCCATTACAAAAGCTTCATTATACCTCCAAAATATGTACTTTATGATCATTGTAATGTGATTTTACATACTTCTCATATAAAGGAAATCTCTCTTTAAATATATGCTTTTATGACCATACCATAAAACTACACTCCTTTTTTTTAAAATTTTTTTAATCACTTATGTTTCCAAAAAAAGCACAAATATGTCTTTTCCATGACTCATAAATGTTTTGAAATATTCCACTCATTCTCCCCTTAAATATACTAATTCAAAATTTTGTACATTTAGCTTTTTAACTCAACGTGCCCATTATAAATTTAAAAATCTCAATAGAGTTGGTTTATATTGTCATGCCCTTTACATTGACCATTGGATGTCGTTGTATTCCACCTTGAAAATTCAATAATATTGAAACTCTTCTATTAGGCAGAATGCATCGTCCTCTTTAATATATTCGAAGCTGGAGCATGCATTGTCCTCTCCAATTGTATTCGAAGCTTGGGCATTCATTAGTTAAGGTTTGTGCGATGAGTTTGAAATAGAGGACGACTTTGAATTAATATTAAATCGGGTGAGTTTGAAATAGAAAGGGTCTGGTCTCTATGAGACTGGCGGTAAGGGGGATGCGAAGAAGTGAAGTTGTGACGTGCGACAGAGAAGCACGAGAATTGCAGGTTTACAAAGATAAACTCATAGGCCGCTGTATTGGCATCAATGTGCCTAAATTAAGGATGAGAGATAAAAGGTTCACGCCTTCTAGTGGTATCTGGAACTAGTGGCTCCCGGGTAGTGTGGCAGTGTGGTTCAGCTGGGCGGTGGCAGTGGCCGAACTATTTGTGGTATGGTACAAAAACAACACAAGGTCATCAATTCCACTCAGTAGTTACTTCTATTTCCTCTTCCAGCAGCTGTATTTGCTCGAACAATGAATAAGCTTACGTTGAAATGCGGTCATTTCTCCAGGCCCATTTTAGAAGCGCAACTCTGGTGCACTGAACTTCAGAATTGATCCTCCCCTCTACTTATTTGAGCACATATGCACAGAAGTCCCCTTTGAAAGATGTAACCAACAGAACAAGAGCAACAATATGCGACCAAGGCAATCTCTGTGAACGGATAATGACTTGTCTCCCTCTAATCGAAGGAAATTTACCAATAAAAAAATAGAGAGCGATTCCCACTTTCATTGATCTGAAACAATCCACACATTTCTCACACCCAACAGCCCCACCACATTAGCATTCAACACAACCCCTCATGTCATTGATTCAATTATTCTGGAGGTTAGGGATTGCAGATCACAGAGGCAAGAAAATGTTGCTGGTGGATTTATTGCGCGGAACGACCTTCTCTGGAGGTAAATGTAAACCTTATTGAATCAAGAGGTTGGGCAAGAGGCTACTAGTCATATTGGGCGTTTGGGCTGTCGATGAGCGCGCTCCCGAAAATGCTTCCTGAGGGGTGCGTTTTCGGGAGCGCGCTTCCGCGCCTGAAAAAACGCTCCCTGCCTTTTCGGGAGCGTTTTTTTAATGCGGGAAGCAGTCGGGGAGCGTTCGCTCCTGAACGCTCCCCGACATGAAAAACGCTCCCCGGCTCGTAGAAAAAGATTGGCGTCAATTTTAGATTTTTTTTTTTTTGGAAAGGAGGGAGGGGGGTTGGGTAAATAAAAAGCCCACCCCCGTCATTTTGTTTTTATTGTTTTAGTCGAGAGTGAGAGCAAGAGGAGCAAGAGTTGGAGAGCGATTTGGAGAGAAGGAGAGCTTGAAGAGTTTGGAGAGTTGGAGAGCGGAAGTGCCAAGGAGAGAGCAAGTTTGCAAGAAAGAGGTAGGTCTTCTAATCTAGTTTTTTATTTTCTAGGAATTGTTTTTAAGTTGTTCAAAAATGAAAAATTGATTTTTTTCTCAATGTTGCATTCTAGTGTGTTGAAAAGTGAAAAATTGCATTGTTTTTTTCCTATGTTGTATTTCCTATTCCCATTTGGCATTCCTTCATTTTTTTTGCAGGCTAGAAACTTGAAACATCATGGCTATATGGCTAGGGATTTTCTTCATGTTGGTTCCTTTCTTTGTAATAATGGTGTTGGAGAGTAGAAGAAAGAGGCCTATTAGAGAAGAGGAGGATGAAGAAGTGGGCCATAGTGGATTTGATGAAAATCTTGAAGAGGAGGAGGAGTATGCTGAGGAGGAAGGGGAGAGTGGAGAACATGAGGCCACAGATACCCCAACTACACAAGACCAAAGTCAAACACCTTTGTGGAAATATGTTCAGAGGCAGGAAGGAGGGAAAGGTGGTGGAACCACTAAATTTCTTTGCCCCCATTGCAGTAATGAATACATAGGTTCATACACCCGTGCTAGAAGGCACCTTTGTGGGAAAATGCCAGGGGATGGAGACAAAAATCTAGGAATCAAAATTTGTGTTAGTGTGCCAGCAACACGGAGAGAGAAATATAGAAAGGAAGAGGAGGCTGCCCTACAGAGATCTAAAAGATCTAGGGGTTTCATTGATTCTTATACACCATCAGGTCCATCACATCATGGACAAAGAAGTCCATCAACTTCCACCCATGGCAGTGGATATGGAGGCACACCTAGACCAAACATCTCCTTAAGGCGTAGAACCATATCCGATTTCCTTGACGAAGGGTCTAGGAATGATGTGGATTCAAAAATTTTCCGGTTTCTATATGCATGTGGGGTGCCATTCAATGTTCTTCGCTCACCTTATTGGCATGAAATGGTTTCTGCCATTAATGATGCCCCCCAAAGGATACAGGAGCCCTGGGTATGACAAGGCCAAAACCGTGGGACTTGATCATGAAAGAGCTAAAATAAACAATTCTTTGGCTAGAATGACAAATTCTTGGAATGAGCATGGGGTGTCCATTGTAGCTGATGGATGGACCAATGTAAAAGGAAAGCCATTGATAAGTGTTCTGGCTGTGTCGGTTAGTGGTGCAATATTCCTTTCAGCATATGATTATTCAGACAAATTCAAGACCGACATTAACATTGCAAAACCATTACTTGAAATAATTGAAAATTCTGGGCCATACAATGTCATCCAAGTCATCACTGATAATGCTGCTTGTACAAGAGAAGTAAAAAAATGATAAAATTTATTACAAATCATAGCAATACCCATGGGGTTTTCCGTACTCACTCCAAATTGGAGTTATTGAAGATAGCAAAGACTAGATTTGCTAGCTATTACCTACCTTCAGGCGCTATTTGAAGTTAAGAGAGTCATTGGTTGCAATGGTATCAAGCCCACACTGGAAGGCATTAAAGGACAGGGCAGCGACAATAGTTGACAGGCAAGGTTTTGAACATGTGGAGGAGACCGCCCTTGACCCTTTGTTTTGGGCACGTGTGAGGGAAATTTTGAACTTCACCAAGCCCATTTATCACATGATTTGTTTTTCAGATACAGATAAACCAATGATTGGGGAGGTTTATGAGCAGATGGATAGCATGTTGGGCCAAATAAAAGATGTTGTTAAGGATAATGATCCCAACTTGTATGCAATGATTCACGACTGTGTGTGTGCACGGTGGAATAAACTCAATGTTCCACTACATGCCTTGGCATATATCCTTATGCCAAAATACTACTCTCCATCTTAGTTGGGCCAACCTGCACCTGGAGGTGGGGTTAGGATCAAACCTCACACAGATCCAGAGGTACAAGAGGGGTACATGAAGGCATTAGACAAGTTGGTCCCCGACAGGGAGGAGTGTGTTGCATTGCGCCTTGAATTAGGCAGATACTTCAGTTGCACTCGTAACTTTGGTTCTTTCCATGCAATGGAAGACAGAGACAGATTTGATGCTCTCACATGGTGGGAAGCATATGGCGGCATGGGACTTTTGCCAAAGTTGGCAAAAAAAGTTCTCTCACAAGTTGTGAATACTTCTTCTGCAGAGAGGTGTTGGAGCACCTATAGCTTCATACATAATGTGAGAAGAAACAGGCTGAATGAAAATCGAGCTGAAAGCTTGGTTTATGTGCATTACAACTTGAGGTTGTTGAGTCATTACTGTGATCGGGCATATGAGGATCAATCATATAAAGTCTGGGACAACAACCCAGAGGATGATAATCTGGAGGATGACACTGTACATATGGAAGAATTGGAAGCAGAAATTTTGAGGGATGATGATGAAGCATCAACAGGCATGCCACCACCACACACAGGGCCAGTCCCACCATCCATTAGCAGTGCAGGTGCTAGTGCCAGTGCTCGATATCCAACTATTGTTCCTTTGCAGATTCAACCTCCACCTACATCCTCATGTTGCCCTCCGCCTTCTAGTCATGGTCGTGGACGTGGTACTCCTGAGAGTACTAGAAGACCACCATTGCCTCGTGGTTCTCACAAATTAGACATTTCTCGTGGGAATGGCAAGGGGCCAGCCAATAGATAAAATAGATTTGTTGTTTACTAGTCTTTTCTATTTTCTAGTAGTTTTTATCTTTTATAACTATTGAACAGTTGAAACTTGACTCTTTCATATTTAATGACAATTTAAGTTTGAAGTTTGAATTTGAAAGGTGAAACTTTGAAGTTGGCATTTATAAGTTTATGAGTCATTATGAATTATGAATATGATGCTTCGTGAAAGTTATATGGTGATCAATGAATCAATGATGATAAATGTTATATATCGAATTTTGAAATCAATGAATCAATGATGATAAATGTTATATATCAATGATGATAAATGTTATATATTGAATTTTGAAATCAATGAATCAATGATGATAAATAAATTATGATATATATCAATGATGATAAATGTTATATATTGAATTTTGAAAGCTTGAAATCTTCAGATTGATGATTCGTGAGACTCAAGAGTCAATATGTTGTATGTTTCCAACTTGTGGGCATGGTTGATGAAGATTATAACTTCTAGATGATTGATGTTATATGATTCAATCTATGTTTTTATGTTTTTTATGTCTAATTCATCATTCTACATGCTTTTGTTGACATATATGCATCAAAATATAAAAAAATATAATATATATATATAAAAAAACTCTCCCCGAAATGCTCCAGACCGGGAGCTTTTGAAAATGGCGCTCCCGCTCCCAAGCAACCATGGTTTGAACTATAGCACAAACATCGCTGAGTGGTAACCAAGAGTTGGGCGAGTTATGGCTTTGGAGGATGGCTCATTTGCACCATTAAGCACTCAATGTGCTCAAGGAGATTGTGACAAGATTGCCAGGGTTAAGGGTCGAGCAACATGATGTGTGCAAAGTTTGCGCATTAGGCAAGTATCCTAAGACCACCTTTTTGAGTGGTGATACTAGGCCAAGGGCATCTTAGATCCGATACATTCAGATGTGTGTGGGCCTATGTTAGCAATGTCCTTAAGTGGATACCACTATTATGTAACCTTCATAAATGACTTCTCTAGGAAGACCTGGATATACTTTTTGAAAAGGAAGGAAGGACGAGGTTTTCTATCTGTTCAAGGAGTTCAAATCCTTTGTAGAGAACTAGACAGGGAGAAAGATTAAAACACTTAGGTTTGATAATGGTGGTGAGTACACCTCGAATGCCTTCAAGGAATTTTGTGCATGTGAGGGTATTAGAAAAGACTTGGCAGTTCCATACAAGGTTGTTGGGAATCGTCACCCCCCGATCCCCTACCAAAACGTGCTTCGTTCGAGAGCGCGCTCCCGAAAACGCTTCCTGAGGGGAGTGTTTTCGGGAGCGCGCTTTCGAGCCTGAAAGAACGCTCCCTGTTTTTTCGGGAGTGTTGCAGGGAGCGCTCGGGAGCGAACGCTCCCCCCATTAAAAAAACGACTCAGGAGCGTTTTTTAAATGGAGGGAGCGGTTGGGGAAAAATGCTCCCCGACGTGTAAAAAAATTCCGGACGGCAAATTTTCGAATTTTTTTTTGGGAGGGAGGAGGGGGGGTTGGGTAAATAAAAGCCCACCCTCCTCATTTGCTTGTCATTGTTTTAGTTTGAGAGCTCGAGCTTGAGAGTTGGAGAGCAAGAGAGCTTGAGAGTTTGGAGAGCGGAAGTGCCAAGGAGAGAGTAAGGAACAAGCTGCAAGAGAGCAAGAGGAGGATTGAAGGAGTCAGGAGTCAGGACAAAGAGGTAGGAATTCTAATCTAGTTTTTTATTTTCTATATTGCATTTTTAAGTTGTTCAAAAATGAAAACTTGAATTTTTCTCAATGTTGCATTTTAGTGTGTTGAAAAGTGAAAAATTGAATTGTTTTTTTCCTATGTTGCATTTCCTATTCCCATTTGGCATTCCTCCATTTTTTTTGCAGGCTAGAAACTTGAAACTTGAAACTTGAAACATCATGGCTATATGGCTAGAGATTTTCTTCATGTTGGTTCCTTTCTTTGTAATAATGGTGTTGGAGAGTAGAAGAAAGAGGCCTATTAGAGAAGAGGAGGATGAAGAAGTGGGTTATAGTGGATTTGACGAAAATCCTGAAGAGGAGGAGTTTGTTGAGGAGGAAGGGGAGAGTAGAGAACATGAGGCCACAGAGACCCCAACTAAACAAGACCAAAGTCAAACACCATTGTGGAAATATGTTCAGAGGCAAGAAGGAGGGAAAGGTGGTGGAACCACTAAATTTCTTTGCCCCCATGGCAATAAAGAATACACAGGTTCATGCACCCATGCCAGAAGGCACCTTTGTGGGAAAATGCCAGAGGATGGAGAGAAAAATCTAGGAATCAAAATTTGTGTAAGTGTGCCAGCAACAAAGAGAGAGAAATATAGAAAGGAAGAGGAGGCTGCCCTACAGAGATCTAAAAGATCTAGGGGTTTCATTGATTCTTATGCACCATTAGGTCCATCACATCATGGACAAAGAAGTCCATCAATTTCCACCCATGGCAGTGGATATGGAGGCACACTTGGACCAAACATCTCCTTAAGGCGTAGAACCATATCCGATTTCCTTGATGAAGGGTGTAGGAATGATGTGGATTCAAAAATTTTCCTGTTTCTATATGCATGTGGGGTGCCATTCAATGTTCTTCGCTCACCTTATTGGCATGAAATGGTTTCTGCCATTAATGATGCCCCCAAAGGATACAAGAGCCTTGGGTATGACAAGGCCAGAACCGTGGGACTTGATCATGAAAAAGCTAAAATAAATAATTCTTTGGCTAGAATGACAAATTCTTGGAATGAGCATGGGGTGTCCATTGTATCTGATGGATGGACCAATGTAAAAGGAAAGCCATTGATAAGTGTTTTGGCTGTGTCTGTTAGTGGTGCAATATTCCTTTCAACATATGATTATTTAGACAAATTCAAGACTGACATTAACATTGTAGAACCATTACTTGAAACAATTGAAAGTATTGGGCCATACAATGTCATCCAAGTCATCACTGATAATGTTGCTAACTGTAAGGCAGCAGGAGCAATTATTGAGGATAAATACCCCAACATATTTTGGTCTATGTGTTTGGTTCACACAATGAACCTTTTGATGCATGATATCATTTAAAACAAACAACCTCAATTCAAATGGCTTGGTGATTTGTACAAGAGAGGTAAAAAAATGATAAGGTTTATTACAAATCATAGCAATACCCATGGGCTTTTCCATACTCACTCCAAATTAGAGTTGTTGAAGATAGAAAAGACTAGATTTGCTAGCTATTACCTCACCTTCAGGCGCCTTTTGAAGGTAAGAGAGTCATTGGCAGCCATGGTATCAAGTCCACACTAGCAGTATTAAAGGATAGGGCAGCAACAATAGTTGATAGGCAAGGTTTTGAACATGTGGAGGAGACCGCTCTTGATCCTTTGTTTTGGGCACGTGTGAGGGAAATTTTGAATTTCACCAAGCCCATTTATCACATGATTCGTTTTTCAGATACAGATAAACCAATGATTGGGGATGTGTATGAGCAGATGGATAGCATGTTGGGGCAAATAAAAGATGTTGTTAAGGATAATGATCCCAACATGTAAGCAATGATTTACAACTGTGTGTGTGCATGGTGGAATAAACTCAATGTTCCACTACATGCCTTGGCATATATCCGTATGCCAAAATACTACTCTCCATCTTGGTTGGGCCAACCTACACCTAGAGGTGCGGTTAGGATCAAACCTCACACAGATCCAGAGGTACAAAAGGGATACATGAAGGCATTAGACAAGTTGGTCCCCGACAGGGAGGAGTGTGCTAGATTGCGCCTTGAATTAGGCAGATGCTCCAGTTGCACTGGTAACTTTGGTTCTTTCCATGCAATTGAAGACAGAGACAGATTTGATGCTCTCACATGGTGGGAAGCATATGACGGCATGGGACTTTTGCCAAAGTTGGCAAAAAAAGTTCTCTCACAAGTTGTGAATACTTCTTCTGCAGAGAGGTTTTGGAGCACCTACAACTTCATACATAATGTGAGAAGAAACAGGCTGAATGAAAACCGAGCTGAAAGCTTGGTTTATGTGCATTACAACTTGAGGTTGTTGAGTCATTACTGTGATCGGGCATATGAGGATCAATCATATAAAGTTTGGGACAACAACCCAGAGGATGATAATTTGGAGGACGACACTGTACATATGGAAGAATTGGAAGCAGAACTTTTGAGGGATGATGATGAAGCAACAACAGCCATGCCACCGCCACACACAAGGCCAGTCCCATCATCCAGTAGCAGTGCGGGTGCCAGTGCCAGTGTTCGATTTCCAACTATTGTTCCTTTGCAGCTTCAGCCTCCACCTACATCCTCACGTTGCCCTTCGCCTTCTAGTTATGGTCGTGGTACTCCTGAGATTACTAGAAGACCACCATTGCCTCGTGGTTCTCACAAATTAGACATTTCTCGTGGGCGTGGCAAGGGGCCAGCCAATAGATAAAATAGATTTGCTGTTTACTAGTCTTTTCTATTTTCTAGTAGTTTTTAACTTTTATAACTGTTGAACAGTTGAAACTTGACTCTTTCATATTTATTATGATAATTTTTGTAAAAAATATATGACAATTTAAGTTTAAAGTTTGAATTTGAAAGGTGAAACTTTGAAGTTGGCATTTATAAGTTTATAAGTCATTATGAATTATGAATATGATGCTTCATGAAAGTTATATGGTGATCAATGAATCAATGATGATAAATCTTATATATTGAATTTTGAAATCAATGAATCAATGATGATAATTGATATATATCAATGATGATAAATGTTATATATCAATGATGATAAATGTTATATATTGAATTTTGAAATCAATGAATCAATGATGATAAATGATATATATCAATGATGATAAATGTTATATATTGAATTTTGAAATCAATGAATCAATGGTGATAAATGTTATATATTGAATTTTGAAAGCTTGAAACCTTAAGATTGATGATTCGTGAGACTCAAGAGTCAATATGTTGTATGTTTCCAACTTGGTGGCGTGGTTGATGAAGATTATAACTTCTAGATGATTGATGTTATATGATTCAATCTATGTTTTTTATGTTTTTTGTGTCTAATTCATCATTCTACATGCTTTTGTTGACATATATGCATCAAAATATAAAAAATATAAAAAATATAAAAATATATATATATTTAAAAAAAACGCTTCCCGAAATGCTCCGGACCAAGAGCTTTTGAAAATGGCGCTCCCGCTCCTGCTCCCAAGTAACCATGGTTCCATACAACACTTAAAAAAATGGGCTTGTAGAGCGGAAGAATAGGGCCATTATCCTAGTGGCCAAGGGTATTTTACATGACTAGGGGCTGCCTATGTTTCTATGGGCAGAGGCTTGTAACACTGCCATGTATTTGCAGAGCCGGAGTCCACATAAAGTGCTCGGCACAGGAAATAAACCAGATTTCACACATTTGCATCTTTGGTTGTTTAATATACAACCGTGTTCCTTCAAAAAAGAGGACCAAGTTAGAAACTACTGTGGAGAACGAAATTCTTCTTGGGTATAGTGAGACCTCAAAAGCCTATAGGATTTACATTCCAACACTTCGGAAAACAATGCTACGAAGGATGCAGAGTTTGAGGAGTAGAGAGCTCTTAGGAGGTCTTGCAACATAGATTCCTCTATAATGAAGGTTTTAGAGTAGGTGACACCGAAGATAGAAGTAGCGCAAACTCCTTAGCATATGTGTCGCAAAGTGGTGAACTGAATGAGCAGGCTAAGTAGGAGGAGTAGGACGAGGAATAGAGGGTTCCTCTCTCTCAGGCTCAAACTTCCAGCACATAAAGAAAGAAGGCCAAGTGGGTAGAGCAGACACTGAGAGATGCTTAGGAGTACGTGGGTACTCCTAGATATTCAGTGAGACAGAGCAAGGCACCAAATAGATATTTAGGCTATATGGCGTTGATGTGTGGGCTGATTGAGGCCAAGCCTTCCAGTTTCAAGAGGCATTCAAGCATCAGTTGTGGATGGATGCTAGGATGGAAGAGAATTCTTCCATCATGAAGAACAATGTTTGGGAGGTTGTACCACGACCAAAGGACAAATTCGTGGTTAGCTCTCGATGGGTCTACAAGATTAGCATGTTGTAGATGGTAGTGTGGAAAAATTTAAGGTCCGATTTGTGGCTAAGGGGTTTTCAAAAAAGGAAGGGATTGATTCCGATGAAACCTTAATTCCAGTAGCCAGATACTCATCCATGAGGGCAATAATTTCTATTGCAACATAGATGGGTTGGAGGATTCACCAGATGGACATAAGGACAACCTTCCTCAATGGTGTGGTTGAGGAAGAGATTTACATTGAGCAGACGAAGGATTTTGAGATGCATGGGAGTGATTCCCATGTGTGTAGATTGAAGAGAGCATTGTATGGACTGAAGCAGGCTCCCAGGGTGTGGTGTGCTTGGATTGGCAATTACTTGCAGAGCATGGCCT
This sequence comes from Pinus albicaulis, assembly GCA_034641835.2. NCBI lineage: Eukaryota > Viridiplantae > Streptophyta > Pinopsida > Pinales > Pinaceae > Pinus > Pinus albicaulis. Next base: position 772,213,359 of record CM076583.1, on the reverse strand, counting down.
TCACCAAGTGTGATGTAGACTCAAACCTGTATTACATTTAGGTCAAGGGCTAGCCTCTCATTTTGCTGGTGTATGTGGATGACTTATTTCTCACATTTTGCGAGAGTCTCATAGTAGAATGAAAGAGGGACCTAGTAGCAGAGTTCAATGTAAAGGATTTAGGGTTGATGCATTATTTTCAAGGCTTGGAGATGTGGAAGAAGGATGGAGAGATCTTCCTTGTGAAAGGGAAGTATATAGTTGAGATCTTGAAGCGATTTAGGATGATGGATTGTAGACCCATGCCTATGTCACTAGTGATCAACTGGAAGAAGATTGATGCTTCCAGATCAACGGTAGCGGACCCTACATTATATAGACAACTGATTGGCTCTCTTATGTACTTGGTCAATACCAAACCAAACATCTGTTTTGCAGTTGATACACTCAGATAGTTCATGATAGAGCCCAAGCGAGTTCACTGGGTGGCTACAAAACATGTGTTATCTACCTTTGAGGCATAGTTGATTATGGATTAAGATATACTCATATTGATGGACTGAAGCTGGAGGGGTACACTGATGCTGATTGGGTAGGCAATACAACTGACAGAAAAAGCACTTCTAGGCACTGTTTCAGCTTAGAATCAGGAGAAATTTCTTGGTTCGGTAGGAAGCAAAAGTTATTTGCACTGTGTTTTGTTGAGGGCAAGTATATGGATGCTAGCTTGGCAACCTGTGAGGCAATTTGGCTTCAAAAACTTCTCGTGGGGCTATTTGATCAAGAGATGGAGCCGACTTTGATTCATTGTGACAATCAGAGTCATGTCAACCTCTCAGAGAATCCGATGTTTCATGACTAGTTGAAACACATTCAAATTAGGTACCACTTCATTCGAGACTGTGCGTAGAAGGAGGAAATAAAGCAACAATATGTACCGACGGATGAGCAGGTAATAGACATACTGACCAAGGCTTTGATGAAGGGAAAATTTGTATTCTTCAGAGATAAGTTGGGGGTGGTGCAGAACAACTTCCTCGCTAAAAGGAGTGTTGAAAATGTAACTCGGAAGGTTGTTTTGCATTGTTCAAGTTCCACGACATGCAATAAATCACCAAATTTCTCTAACACTGAATTATTTTATATTTCCTAATTTTGGACCTTAGGCATAGAATCAATTATTTAATTTTTGATTTTATTGGCCACTTTTTTATAAAGTTAAGAGGTCAATGAAAGATTATATCGTGATCGTTGATCTCAGGTGTGGAGGTGCCATCTTAGTTCTCCATTGCATTGGAGATTAGGTCGAATAATTATAAAAGGGGGAAAGGGGTTGTTTGAGAAATCAGTTCGATTTGGCACAAGAGTTGGGCATTCAGCAAAGACAGGAAGTCAAAGTTACAACAAAGTGTGATCAACAAAGACAAATTTCAGTGGCAACGAGTCAACTTGAGGAGGTTGTATTATCCATGCCGTATAGGTCGATTTAGAGGAGCAAAACAGACTGATTTGATAGGGCCAAGTTGGGAAAATCGATTGGGCTGAAGGGGGCCGAGTTGCTGGGCCGATTTGATTGGGTAGTACAGGCCAATTTCCTGTGAGCTGTGCAGATCGATTTGGCTGGGCTGTACAAGCCAAATTCCACTAGGCTATATAGCTAATTTGTTGGGTCAAATGGTTGAAAATTTCTAGGTAAATTGTTGTTGTAAATTCCGAAGGAAATATTTGATATAATCATTTTTTTGAAGCCGAATAAAGAGCCCAAGTTTGCTGGTTTTCTCCACATTGAGGTTTCTAGGGTAAACTATGTCAAATACTTTTATTTGCTTTGTTTACTATTTGTTTATTTATGTTGTGCATATTAAGTCAGGAACCCAAAGTATTTCTTGTTATAATGTATTAGATCTGAGAAAATTAATTTTATTTTTGTCTTGAGGAATTTTATTGAACATTAAATTTGCTTTAGGATAAAAAAAATTAACAATTCTATTGGCTTTGTAAAAGCTAGTGGATTTTTTATTGACCAATGTGGTGATCCAAGGATTGTTATACAGGAAAATACCCAATAGATAAAGGGCAAACTAAAATCAAATTAGTGAAGAACATCAGAAAGGAAAGGAAGTCTGACCCTATTGAAAACATTCACCATGTCAATTTTAATAATCATACCTTTGTCCCCATTTACACTGTTGAAGTGAATCACTTCTTGGACCAAGATGATGTTGTCCACAATCTTCCGCCTTTCCATAAAACCTGCTTAATTTTCTAAAATGATTTTGGGGAGTAGCTTCTTCAATCTTATAACAAACATTGCATAATGAAATTGGACAAAACCTAGAGAAAGAGGGGTTATCCTTTTTTTGGGATGAGTGCTAATAATGTTGAATTTGTGCCTTCTTCGATGCAATTTGACTGGTGAACATATTGGAGCATTCATCTAAAACTAAATTTAATAGTATTCCAACACTCTATAGAAAGGGATCGTGAATCTATTTGGTCTAAGGGCTTTGTTTGGGGCCAATTCCTAGATTTCCTTCATAATCTCTTCCTTTGAAATGTCTTGAATAAGAAACTCATTATCTCTTTGAGAAATTAAAGAAGGAATGTGCTCCAACATTTGCTCCATTTCTTTCGGCTTGCCTCCATTTGTTTGAGTGTATAGTTCTTTAAAATGGGAATATGTGGCCACTTCTATTTCATCAAATAATCTATAAGTATTGTTCCATCCTCTTTACTGATCCTCTTTACTGATTTGCTTAATTGCAGTCTTCCAAAATTTATCTTTTGCTTGATTTTGAAAGAAAGTGGTGTTTCTATTGTTGGCTCTTAGCCACAAGCTATGCCATTTAATCCAACACTCTTTTTCCTCTAGCCTGTGTGTTATGTGGTACTTTTGAAATACTAAGTTTTCTTCTTTAGTTAACTTCTTTGCTCTAATTCCAAGTGCTCTTGTAAAAAACCCTACTTAGCCTTATATTCCTCTATTCACACTCAAGGGGAGGGTACCTAACCCATTCTTTTAATGCAACTTTAGTAGCTTTCAATTTTTGCTTCCAGATGAACATTGTGTTGAAAATGTAACTAGCATCGGTCTTCATAATTGTTGTACTCATTTCAATATGTATCCTACATAACAAACAAGAGAAGAAAAGAAAAAGTTATTATTATTAAAGCATGGTTTCATGCTTCTTATTGATGGTCTTCTAGGTAAAAGCATGTTCTTCATGCTTCTAGGGTTTGTTAGGTCTTAGGATTTATTGTCATGAGTCAAAGGAGTCAACATCATGTTTGTATGACCCTTCTGGGCAAAATATAATTGGAAAAAGAATTTATTTCGAATCTAGAAAGTCTTCGAAACTCCAAAAGTATAAGTCAGCCTAAAGGAGGGAATTCGACCCCTTGGAAAGGCTATATAGAGGAGCAGTTTGACCTCATTTCGATAGTCACTCATCAAGAAGATCGATCTTAAGAAGAAAGTTCGATTTGAAGCTGGGAGAAGAAAAAAATGAAGAGCGAAGGTCTAGAAGGCAAGAGGAATCCAAGGAGGAAGCGAAATCTTTGTTTTTGGGCCCTATATCTCTCACACTGTACACATGCGAAATATAGGGTTTCTGCAGCTTCCTAGAAGGACCAAAATTGCAGAATCGAGTTGCAAGTGCAACATTAGGTTGCAAGAAGAGCGAGTATTCTGTTTGACCTCATTTACTTTGGAAGGCTCGTTTTGCCCAAGAAGAAGAGCTGTTAGATATCATTTTTTGGGATTCAGCTGTGTTAAGTAAGTCATTCTTCTATGACCATTTCCATGATAGGTAGTCGTAATTGACTAATTTCTCATGATTTTTGAATAGTCCACTTAGCACTCATTGCATCGGGTGATGCTTACAAGGGTGAAGAAGTGGGATTGAAACTAGTGAAATGAACCACATAGCGTCAATCATCACTTTCAAGGCTTGCACCCGGTAACCAGGACTTCCCAGGAGGTCACCCATCCCAGATCGCCTCTAGCTCAAGCACGCTTAATTGTGCAGTTTTCCCCACAATCAAGCCCACTTAGCTTGCTACCCCATTTGCAAAACCTTTGCAAATATTGTGCCTCATGAACCATTCAAGAAGAGCTCCCTTCACTCTTTGTATTTAAGTATTGAGGGTTTTTCATAGTGCATTATATTAGATATCATTTTTTGGGATTCAACTGTATTAAGTAAGTCATTCATCTATGACCATTTCCATGATAGGTATTCGTAATTGACTAATTTCTCATGATTTTTGAATAGTCCACTTTGCACTCATTGCATCAGGTGATGCTCACAGGGGTGAAGAAGTGGGATTGAAACTTGAAATGAATCACATTGCGTCAATTGTCACTTTCGGGGCTTGCACCCGATAACCAGGATTTCCCAGGAGGTCACCCATTCCAGATCACCTTTGGCTCAAGTGCGATTAACTATGGAGTTTTCCCTACAACCAAGCCCACTTAGCTTGCTATCCCATTTGCAAAACCTTAGCAAGTATTGTGCCTCATGAACCATTCAAGTAGAGCTCCCTTCACTCTTTGTATTTAAGTTTTGAGGGGTTTTCGTAGTGCATTATATTAGATATCATTTTTTGGGATTCAACTGCGTTAAGGAAGTCATTCATCTATGACTATTTCCATGATAGGTAGTTGTAATTGACTAATTTCTCATGATTTTTGAATAGTCCACTTAGCACTCATTGCATAAGGTGAGCTCATAGGGGTGAAGAAATGGGATTGAAACTAGTGAAATGAATCACATAGCGTCAATCATCACTTTCAGGGCTTGCACCCGGTAACCAGGACTTCCCAGGAGGTCACCCATCCCAGATCGCCTCTAGTTCAAGCGCGCTTAACTGTGGAGTTTTCCCCACAATCAAGCCCACTTAGCTTGGTACCCCATTTGAAAAACCTTAGCAAGTATTGTGCCTCATGAACCATTCAAGTAGAGCTCCCTTCACTTAAGTATTGAGGGGTTTTCATATTGCATTATATTAGATATCATTTTTTGGGATTCAAAGGGTTTCTGTGCAACTGCTATATGGTCGAAGTTGCAATATCAAAGCTGGAAGGTCGAAGTTGTAGTGTGAAGCTGGTTAGAGCAAGATCAAGAGAAGGACTTGCTGGAAGAACTGACTTGGTACTTTGAGAAGGACTTGGTCTAGGATTTGGGTCTTTGTGTCTCATTTGAAGTAGATTCTATAAGAAAGAAGAGTTTTCCGGGTTTTCCCCTTGGAGGGGTTTTGCCCTGGCTGAGAGCCTGATTTCTGTGTCCTTTGTTATTGCTATTTCATTCTTGATATTTGTTTGATGAAAATATCTAACTTAATAACATAAAGAAGATTAACTAAGTTATCAAGCAAATATTAAGGTTAAGGAAAATTGGAATTAATAGTTGCCACTTTGAATTTTCCAACATGGTCTCAAAGCTAAGGTGAACAAGAAGGCGGCTGAAAGGATTATCTTATGGACACAAAGAAGAGTTTGCTTGTCAAGGGGAATCATTTGTGGAAGAAAGGAAGTAGAAGACCTATTGATTTGGAAGGAGGGTTTCTACATAGAAGAAGATCAAGTCTACATCAAGCTCTCATCAAAGGAAGGCTTGAGAGGAAGAATTACAATAAGGTTGTTGATCTCTCTTGTAAAGAGATCTATTTGGAAGGCTCATTGAAAGAAGGAAGCATCAAAAGGATCTTGGTATCATTCATCACTTTTGAAAGCTGTTGTTGGAGGAATCCTAGGAGACATCTTTCAAGGACATTGTTGAAGTTTTTTCAAAGGTCTTGAGGGCATCAAGAAAGGTTGAAGATATCATCAAGAAAGAGGAAAATCTTGGTTATCAAGTAAATATTATATTATTACTCTATTTCTGATTCTGCAAGTCATATGGGTTCTTTCTGTAGGGAGAGAAATAAGCTCGTTGGAGCATCAAATTACCTAGCATGGAAGAAAAGAATTGACCTAGCACTTACTGAATATGAAGTAATGGAGTATGTTACTGGTGAAATCACCGAACCTAGCAAAGACAAGACTCAAAATCTAGCAAAGTACAAGAAAGGGAAAGTAAGGGCACGAAGGAACATCGTTGAATCTATTAAGGATCCTCTTGTTCCATTTGTTGCAAACTTGAAAACTTACAAGGCTATGTATGACAAGCTAGTGAATTTGTACTCTGTGAGTACATCATGACAAAAGAAGTCTTTGCGGAATAAGATATATAAGATGAAGAAATCAAAGGATGAGGACATGACATCCTTTCTGATGAAGATCTCTCAATTAAGAGATCACTTGTAGGGACTTATAGAGACAATTTCTGATTTAGAAATGACCATTTGTGTACTAAATGCATTGCCACCATAATGGAGCAACTTTGCAACAAGCATCTACTCTAAAAAAGATTCAACTCCCTTTGATGAGTTGTGGGCACAATGCATTTTGGAAGAATCAAGGATCAAGGTAAAGGATGACATTGGATTAGATGAACAAGCCTTTCTAGCTAGAATCAAGAAGCTAAAGAAGGGAAAGTTTGGGAAGTCCAAGAAGAAAGATACATCCAAGGTTCAATGCTTTAAGTGCAATGAATATGGACACTTTAAGAGGGACTTTCTAAGTCAACAAAACAACAAGAGAAAGGAAAGAAGCGAGGCTCACATAGATGAGGATGTAGGAGAAATTGAGAAGAAGCTGAAGAAATAAGACGTGAAAGATCTTTACTATTAAAGAAGGCATCTTGTTTGTAAGGTTCTTGGTAAAATTAATCTTTCCTTTAGGATAGCATGCATTGTTGTTTACTTTAAAGGAACCTTGATTTTATAAAGAGAAGCATGTGATAGTAGCATACATAGAGTCTACTTCGTTAAGTTGCTTTGTAGAAATCATATAGTAGATAGGTAGACCATTTTGCATAATGTTCATCCAAGCATTATCTAACATCATGTTAAAGGCAATCATTTTGCTTAGGTGGATCATTATGATCCTAGAAGAACCATCATTTTGAAGGTTCTTGGGAGAAGCATTATGACAAGGTTAACATACATTCCATGTATTGTGGAAACAATACATTTTAAGGGATGAAGGACTGTAATGGGTTAGGTTGCAGGTCCATTGTGAGACACATTGCAAGATGATAGAATAAAAGATATAAGAACACATTGAAAGTGACTCTTGGATAAGATTCATTTGAGTAGAATCTTGAAACATGCTTTGTATGATTACATGATGTTTTAAAGAAAATAATTTGGCTTACTCAAGGATGAATCACGAATTAGAACTTTCTCTAGAGTATATATAAAATAATGATTAACATCTAGTATAATCTATGGAAGGAAAATTTGTAACTTGGTAATCAAGTTCGATCCTTGGGCACTCTGATGCATGAAGGAAGATTCATATGGAGATTGGACCATGAGGATGTTGATTGAACGAGGAGGTAATCATGATGAGGTAAGTCTGATTTTAATTATTGTTGGTTATCTGATTAACATATTATTTTACTACCTGGAAGGATGTTGCAGGAATACATGATGCCAGTTGAAGCAAGTTCAGCTGTATGAATGCAAATGTATGAAGAATATTGAGTGAAGCTCAATATTTGGTACCTAGCAACTATAAAGTCAAGATGTGCCTATCTTGGGATTAAAAGGTAGCAGTGTGAGTGTTGAAATATGTAACTAGGTTCGGTCTTCATAATGACATATGTAATCATGATTTTATGTATTTGATGTAATGAGAAAAATAAATTTGTTATTATTGTTCTTGAGGCATGGGTTTCATGCTCAAGGAAATTTATTTTTGTCATGTATGAATGACCTATTTGGGGCATGTTACATATTGTAAAAGAAATTATTTGAGTCAAAATAGAGTCAAAAGACCCTCCAAGATCTCGTCAAGTGCTATCAAACAAGTCGGCCTACACAAACAACAAGTCGGCCTAAGATAGTGACAAGTCGACCTAATATCAATTGACTGGAAGCCTATCTATAGGGCAGTCGACCTCATTCAAGGACACACTTATGTTGGGTCGGTTGGGCTTGACCCAGGTTTGACTTGTACTTCGAAGTCTCACCCGAGGTGGCTATGGGTTTTTGCAGAACTAGGTTTTTGCAGCCTTGAGGGACTGCGCGAGGTGGCTTTACTTCGCTGTTCTATACTTAACCAATCTTCTAACATACAAGCAACTACTGCACGATTTAACTTACTTAATTACTTCGGATTATTCAGATAATCATAACTTAATTACTTCGCATTATTCAGATAATCATAAACATATAAGATAAACTGCGCTATCATTACTTTGCATAAACAGATAGAAAATAAACACAACACATAAGGACACAAAATATGCTCCAAAACTGTTTCTTCTTTATTATGATAAGTCTCTTCAGTACATTCACTTCTCCGACTTGCGCACATAGCTGTAGGCTGTCACACGGTTCAGGTTCGAATTTGAGTTCGACAACGATTAAGTTCGATTCGAATTCAAATTTTCCGATGAGGTTCGCGTGAGGTTCGACATTAAGTTCGACTATACATATTTTTCAACACACACACACACACACACACACACACACACACACACACATATATATATGACATAAAATCATAAAAAATAAAAATCAATCAATAAAGCTATATGAATAGCAGTGAGCACCCACGAGCCACAAATCATGACCACTATTGACTTCACGCTCCGAGCGGCGGGGACAAGTAACGTCTAAAAATTGAATTCAAGAAATTGTAGAGAATACAACACATAACGGAAAAACTGGCCACAATAGAGTGAGTACACTCAGACTGAATTTGGCTTGTAAAAATCTATCGACAAGCATGGTAAATAAAGCCAAACTAGTGGCCACTACGGGAAACTAATTGGAAGGAAGCAGAACCATGTGCTGCCCATGGTTTTTCTCATAAAGCTTAAAGCAAGTGACAAAAACTGCCCGAAGTCTAACCTCAAACCCCAATTTTAAAAGAAAAATTATAAAATTCGGCTTCAGGTGCGTCTTTAGGTTCAAATTTGAGGTTTGACTATCAGGTTCGCCGAACCTGAACGAATTTGAAATCTTTTTTTGGTTCGCTGAATTTCAAACCTCAAGGTTCAAATTTGGCGAACCCTGTGACATAGGCTGCAGGTGGTCTACGCACAAAGCTGCAGACTCTTTTCCAAGCCTCCGTGCACACAGCTGCAGAGCCTTCCCGTAGGTCCAAAACTGACTAAAACAGATATATCAAGTGCTTGTGCTCATCAACTATTACATCGATCTTTACTTCGACAAAGCCTTACATTGCTTTATATAGTTTTACATCAATACAAAACCATGGTCCACATACCATGAGCAGACAAAACAATAGACAAAAACCCGATACTCGTTACAAAATGAGGGTCTTCGACCCACCACGAAGCCCCTAAACACTGCGGTGTAGATTTATGTTCATGGTACCGTGCACTCCGCTCCTCAAGTTGCGGAGTCTTTTGACCAAAATTGGACCAAGTTGGGTTGCACCAAAGATGCCCCCAACACTCACATGTGACTCGTGCCGAGTCACTCAGCTAGTACACCCCGAACCTTCGCTGCTGTGCTATCGTAGGCGACATTATAGTATTATATTGTTGAAGTATTTCTGCCATCTGCTTTTCCTCGTTGCGCACTTGCTCCAGTAGTGCCTTTGTCGTTGGTTCTACTGTCTTCTGCAACACTTTTGTCCGCCTCTGTCGCAACTCCTTGAGCTTTCCATCAACTGTCTGCGAAAGCTGGACGACCTCTTCCTGCCATGGCTGAGTCCTTGCTGTTATCAACTACGCTTTTCTCCGAAGATCTTCGAGTTGATTCTCAGACATACAGCCAAATACTCTATTCTCACTTACGCACAAATTCTCAATTTGAATTCTAAGGAAGAAAAGTGTCAAAAGATGGAGCGGGACTTTGCTTTTATAACAAATTTGAATTTCAGACATCATGATCATCTCCAGAGTTGGCTTATTTAATGCAGATATGGCTCTAGATTCGACCAACTGTGCCTAATAAATGTGTTTCCCTCGCTCCTTTTAACGAAAACTTTCCTTTCACGTCAATGTTTTCCTTCCAACGGTCATATTTTTGGCTAACTTCAACGATCCTTCCCTTGTGTCGCAATAATTCATCCCTTGTCGCAATTTCTTTAGACTTCAACATACCCCTGAATATCGCGCGGTGAGCTTCCTTTGGCGCGGTTCTTTCGGACTTTGCCATACTCCTGACTATCGCGCAGTAATCTCACTTCGGCGAGCCCCATTCTGCAGAGTAGTTTATAGTCCAGTGCACACTTCCAATTGCAGGTGGCACTGAGACTTTTCCCCTTTTATTTTTCAATGCGACATTCCAGGGACAAAGTCGTCCTTGTATATCTTCAATCTGCTACCATTCACTCAACCTGGGATCAACTGACCATCTAACTTCATGAGCTGAACTGCGCCTCCATCAGAGACGTGCCTAATGATATATGATCCCAATCAATGTGTTTTGAACTTTTCGGTGAACTTCGCGAATCTGCTATCATATAATAGGACAAGATCTCCTTCCTTGAATGTCTTCAGCGTGATGTGCCTGTCATGCCAAGTTTTCTCCCTTGCTTTTTGCACTTGCTGATGAAAACCTGCTATAAACCTGTCTTCTTCCAAAGCAAGCAATCGCTCCATTCGTTCTTCCATTGTATCGTGGTCTGTCATGTCTGTGAATGCTACAATTCTTAAACTTGGCACAATGTACTCCATAGGCATGATTGCTTCTTGTCCATAGACCAACCTAAAAGGTCTCTGTCCTGTTAGCTTCTTGCATGTTGTCCGGTATGCCCATAACACCACTGGAATTCTCAGATCCCAATCATTTCTGTTGACATTGCACACTTTTGTGAGTGTATTTTCCAGAATCTTATTGAAAGCTTCGACTGTCCCATTCGCTTGAGGATGATATGGTGTACTTTTATGATGATATACCTGAAATTATTCAGTCAACGCCTCAATAGTCTTATGCACGAAATGTGAACCCCTGTCACTCATCAAAATATTTGGACACCCAAATCTGGATAGAATATACTCAAATATGAACTTCGCGGCAGTATTTGCGCTGCAATCCTTCACTGTTTTATGATATTGTGGATAATCCGGATTCTGCAATTAACGACAACCACAGAAGTTTAAAAACCATAATCCTTCACTCGCTGTGCTTTGGCCCACCTTGTCAAATAATCAGTTGCAGTGATTATGTATCTCGCGCCGGTCTTCTTCCCTGGTGGGTTAATAGGTCCGATAAAGTCGATAGCCCACTTATCAAATGCTTGCAACATTACCTGCAGATTCAATGGCATTTCATCCCTTCTAGATGGCCTTCCTATTCTTTGACATGCATCACAAGTTCGACAAAACTCCATGCATCCTTATGCACTGTGGGCCACCATAACCCAGCTCTCAAAATCTTCTGCGCAGTGGCCCTTCCTGCAACCACTCCATGAGCTTCTACCAAAATACTCTGCCTCTCATGCTCAGGGACATATTTGCGCAGTATTTCATCTGGTCCCATTTTGTACAAATGTCCTGGAATCAACGAGAAATCAACTACTTTGACTACCAACTCCTTCTGTTGCGTAGTGTACTCCGCGGGTGCCATTCTTGTAGCCAAAAACTAAAGAATATTTGCGACCCTTATTGCGAATAATTGCGCATCCGACATGTTATCCTCAATGCTTGTGGGTTCTTCACCTATTTTGATCCTTGACAGATGATCAAGCCCAACATTCAATCTTCCTGGCTTGACTATAACTTCAAAGTCGTACTCCTGAAACAACATCAACCATCGACATATTTTTCCTCCTAAAATAGACTTATTCACCAAATACTTCAGCGCGTTGTGATCAATGAACATCTTGAAGTGTGCTCCCAACAAATAATGCCTGAACTTCTGTAATGCATAGACCATAGCCAACCCTTCTCTTTCTGTCTTAGAATAGTTCTTCTTTGCCTTGGACAATTTTCTGCTTGCAAAAGCTATGGGGTGATCAATTTCTCCTTCTCCTGGCTATGCCAGTACTGTACCCAACTCTATGCGAGATGCATCGACATGTACATCAAACTCCTTATTCCAGTCCGGAAAACTAGAATAGGCACAGTCACCATCTTCTCCTTCAGTAGGTTGAGGGTCTTTTGGAATTCTTCGTCCTAGTGAAAAGTAACATCTTTCTTCAATAGCTTCTCCATTGGCGCAATTATCTGCGCATACGCCTTTATAAACTTTCTGTAGTAGCCAGTATGTGCAAGTGTCATGTGTAGTTGCTTCACTGTTTTAGGTGGTTCCAAGTTTACAACACCAACAATCTTCGTAGGGTCAACCATGAGTCCTTGCTTGCAAACAACATGTCCCAACAATATACCAAAAGGTACACGCAAGATGCATTTCTTCGAATTCAATGATATCTGATATTGCCTGCATGTATCCAACATTAGCCTCAAGCTCGCAACATGCTTTTTCAACAACCCAAGGACAGTCCAATCATCAAAGTAGACTTCCAAAAATTTGTGTATATACTCTTTAAAAGTTGCAACGAAAACTATAGAAAATATGGCAGGAGCATTCTTCAAACCAAAAGGCATTACTGTGTACTGGTAACAACCCCATTCTATAGCAAAAGTTGTCTTCTGTCTATCTTCTGGCGCAATTCAGATCTGATGGTAACTCGAAAAGCCCTCTGTGAAAGAATAAGCTTCCTGTCCTCCAACATTGTCCAATACTTCGTCTGTGAATGGTATAGGAAAGGGGTCATGCAAACATGCATCATTCAATTTCCTTAAGTCCACACATATTCTGATCTCACCTTTTTCCTTCTTTTCCTGAACTACCATAGGACTTAGGCATTCAGATTCTTCGACTAGTTCAATGATCCCTGCTTTGATCATTTTCTCTAACTCCGCCTTCACTTTTTCCTTATATTTCAGATTCAACCTATATGGTCTTTTCTTTACTGGCTTCGTGTCAGGTTTCAGAGTAATCCTCATAACTCCTAGGTCTCCAACTATACCCTTCAATTCATAAAACTTCGTGGGGAAGAGTTATTGATACTCGTGCAACAGCTTTGTAACTTTGCTAACTGTGTCTTCATCCCAATAATCTCCAATCAATGCAATTTTGGTACTTCTTCTGACCCAATATTCACTTTCTTCGTCTTCGCGGGCTGCGCTATGTCAAGTATTTCAGGTTCTGGTCTAGCATTTTCACGATGTCCTTTTGATTCTGGGATATCAATATTGCGCAGATCCTCATCATCCTCTTCCGCGGTCACATTATAGCATTTCAGTGCGTGCTGCAACTGCGCTGTCCAATCTGGCCGCGTCCAAGTTAGCGTAGTGGTGTTCTTAAAAACCCCTGCTCTGACTACCTGAAGGGCTTCATCTATGCACAGACAATCATCTTCAAAATTAAATGTCAGTAGTAACCCTTCAACCAAATTTGTCCAGTTCGTCGTCCCATGTCGCAGTTTTGTCTCAAGATACCAATTCATTGGTATCATTTCCAATGTGTGAAAGAACACGTACCCATTTTGGTTCTGGATCTTCTCCCCAAGCTGAAGTCCAACGAAAAATATGCTCCTGGGGGTCAGCCTTGCCATCATATTTTACTTCGATTCTGATTTTTACAGGGCCAAATATGATCTTCATCAGCCTGCGATACTCTTTCCAACTCCCTATATTTTCTTTATGAGTTCCCCACCATCTAACAGGTGTAGACTTCAAGGCTACATCCAAAGCTTGGAACCTCTGTTCTTTTGGTACTTTCTTTTCAAATTTATCAAGAAAAAGACTAACATCTCCTATCCTATCATAATAAGGCATATCACATAACTCTGAAGTTATGCAACGAAGTGATCTTGTGATTTTGGCACATCGTCTGGTCGATATTTCATGTAACCGGTTCTGCGAATTTTCTAGCTCCTCCTCAAAATCTGAAGTATAGGAAATGTCCTTTTCCTAGCTTAGTCTTCCATCTGTAGTGCGATTGATCCAATCTTCTTCCTTAGATGTTATCTTGTAGATATTGCCAATATTTGCGTTGCAATACTCATCGTGGACAGGCTCTGTATATCGCACTCCCTTTGATGGGTCTAAAGGAACAATGACCCTCAGATCACCTTTTTCAAACACCATCTTCCTCTTCTTCAAATTGATTATCGTGTCACTATCAAAAGCCCAATCCAATCCAAGCAGCGCCGGATAGGGATTGCTATCATCTACTATTTCAATTACCTTAAAGTCTGCAACAACATGCATTCCTTCAATGCTACTATCAGTCATGGTAGCCTTCCTATAGGAACAATCTTTTGTTGATTGGCGTGGACAGGCTCTGTATACTGCACTCCCTCTGATGGGTCTAAAGGAACAATGACCCTCAGATCGCCTTTTTCAAACACCATCTTCCTCTTCTTCAAATTGATTATCACATCACTATCAACAGCCCAATCCAATCCAAGTAGCGTCGGATAGGGATTGCTATCATCTACAATTTCAATTACCTCAAAGTCTGCAACAACATGCACTCCTTCAACGTCTACTATCAGTCATGGTAATCTTCCCATAGTAACGATCTTTTGTTGATTGGCCATCCTTAACTAGATTAGAGACCATTGCAGCTTCGGCCTTCCCATTCGCTCCCAAGTTTGCTTAGGTAATACATTGGCATCGGATCTCAGGTCTAGGATTACTTGATCCATCTCGTATTCCTCAATTTGCACGGTTAGTCTCATCTCCCTTCCTGTTCTTTTCTTATGTCGACGCAAATTGTTTACTGTGCGTTGCTCGCTTTGTGGTTCTTCTTTATTAGCGCATGAGTCTATCAACTTCTAGAGTCCTTCAACAACCTTCTGATCTCACAACAGCTTCATGCAAGTATGCAAGAATGATCTTAATATAGCTGGATCAAATTCATTCAACGAAGTAGTTACTTTAGCGCCGTCCTTCTTCGGTATTAACTTTTTCAGCATTTGCGCGTTAGATGTTGAAGCTCTCGGATCCATGAAACTTCGCTTCGCCTCCAGGAACATTTCCTTTTCCCTCAGCATGTTGAATCCAGGGGCCTTTTTTGCAGTCTTCCTAACCCATGTATCTTCCGTCGGGTTCTTACCTTCGGCTGTATCATCTCTTGTCATTGCGCCACTTCTTGTGACTATGTTGATGCATGGGTCATCTTCCCTTGGTTTTGTGGTCATCATCTGCAGATTTTGCATGGGCTGCTGGTTTCTTTTCTCCTGCATCTTCGCCATAAGGACTGGACATTCTTCTATCACATGATCAAAAGCTTTACAATACTTACAAGTTGAGGTAGGATTCTGACAATCACTTGCGAAGTGTCTTGTTTATCCGCAGTTGTAACAGATAAGATACCACGTCCTCGACCAACGCCTCGTCCTCGTCCTTTAAATCCTCCTCGACCGACATGCTGACCTTGATCCTCATGTGCACATCCCTCAGCTTGTATTCTATAAGCACATGGAGTTTGCTCCATCATCAAATCATAACTGCGACAGTTCTTCTCATCATGCCCCACTGATCTATAGAAGTTACAAAACAACTGCTTTGGGGTCTGCACATACCTCTGTAACAAGTAGCATTCTTCCGAGCGATGTTGACCTGTGGTTTTACATATTTCACACCATACACTCGATCTTGTATTCAATGGATTAGGTGCTCCACTAGCAAGGTACTCTTTGAACACAGGGCATTGCTCCTTATAATGGCCTTCAACCTTGCACTTTATGCACCATACTTTTGATCGAATTTCTGGCCTGACTTTCTTACCTTTCTTCAGCTCTTGCAACTCCAAATGCAAACTTGCTAGTTGGCTCTAAATCTGCTGTACTCCTATATGTGTATCTGCGACCGACAAAGCTTCCAACTTCATCGCAATTTCTAGAGCTTCGGCATGTGTTGATATCTTTTGCTGTGTCAAAGGTAGCCTGATATGTGGCAATAGCGCAACTATAAACCACTCCTTATGCTATTCTTCGGGAATGCTAAAGCTCACTTGTCCCATTAACATTTTGAACCTTTGATCCAACTCCCAAACAGACTCATTTGCTAGTTGCTTGATCTCCTTCAATTCAGTAATACACTGCAACTGAGATATGAGCTTCTTAAATTATGAAGTCAGCTCTTTCTTTGTATCATCCAGTGAAGCAACCTGATTCGTCATAGAATACTTTATGTACCATGTCAACGCTCTTTCTTGCAGCACTGTGACAAGTTGCGCCTTCTTCACATCTTCGTCAGTAATCTGTCTTGCTTTCCATACTGCTTCAACTACAAACCAAAATTGCTCAGGATCCTCTGATTCGATTCCTCTAAAGATATGTAACTTGATATCATTGGCCATGTTTCCTGGGGGAGGGGGAGGGTGAGGGAAATTATGGGGAGGGAGATGGGGGGTAAGGGGAGTAGCGGGATGGGGAATGCCAGAGGTGCCCTGATTATTCTCAACTCCTAACTGTAACGCACCTCTAGGGGTTGCGGGATTACTGCTTTCTCCTTCGCTTTTAGATTCACCCAACAACGAATTGTAATTAGTCTCAATGAAGTTCTCGTGATCTACTCTGTATCGCTTTCCACTTCACATAGCTCTAGACTTACTTCTTCCAAACATTAATTTGATTGCATTCTTAGTATGCCCTTTTCACATAAAAACATTTTAATCCACAACTTCAAAGAATTTAGATACTTACCTCGCAGACCCTTGAAAAATCTTCGCTAAGCTTCGCTGTAAGATACAGATGTGTCTATCGCGAACTCAACGATAAATCCTCCCAGAATACTGTCGTTCCAGAAATCAACAACTCTTGATATGTTCTTATCGGTCTCCTTGAGTTGCTGTACCAATTCAGGGCTCCACGTAGTAGGCTTGTTGTTCTTAAAACAGGTCTTGTTCTCAGTTAGCCTCGATAACCATTCATGTAGTTCATTCACAAACGCCGTGAAGAAAATCTCGTGCTGTTCTATGAAAAGATACCTCTGCAACCAAGCTTCAATTGACAGTCGCAGATTCCTATTTTCTTGAACTCCGAACTCTTGCTCTTTCAAATATACCAGTCTTGTATTTCCTTCCTTGACGGATGCCACATCCACATATCCCTGAAACAGATCCCGATCCCAGCAACGAAACCATTTGTTGGGTCGGTTGCTCTTGACCCAGGTTTGACTTGTACTTCCACCAACAAAACCCCAGACACCGACCCTTTTGGCAACGACCTGCAAGCGGATTGAAGTCTCACCTGAGGTGGCTATGGGTGGTTATAGAACTAGGTTTTTGCAGCCTTGAGGGACTGCGCGAGGTGGCTTTACTTTGCTGTTCTATACTTAACCAATCTTCTAACATACAAGCAACTACTGCGCGGTTCAACTTATGTAATTACTTTGCATTATTCAGATAAACATAAACATATAAGATAAACTGCGCTATCATTACTTCACATAAACATATAGAAAATAAACACAACACATAAGGACACAAAATATGCTCCAAAACTGTTTCTTCTTTGTTATGATATGTTTCTTCAGTACATTCACTTCTCCGACCTGCGCACACAGCTGCAGGTGGCCTGTGCACAAAGCTGCAGACTCTTCCAAGCCTCTGCGCACACAGCTGCGGAGCCTTCCCTTAGGCCCAAAACAGACTAAAACAGATATCTCAAGTGCTTGTGCTCATCAACTATTACATCGATCATCACTTCGACAAAGCCTTACATTGCTTTATATAGCTTTACATTAATACAAAACCATGGTCCACATACCATCGACGGACAAAGCAATAGAATAAAACTTGATACTTGTTACAAAATGAGGGGATTCGACTTGCGTCGAAGCCCCTAAACACTGTGCGGTAAATTTATCTTTACGGTACCGCACACTCTGCTCCTCAAGTTGCGGAGTCTTTTGACCAAAATTGGACCAAGTTGGGTTGCGCCCAACAACTTACAACTCACTCAAGTTCGATTAAGGAAGAAGAGAAGTGCGAGTAAGAAGAGGACGAAAGGAAGAAAAGAAAGATCGAGTTTTAGATCCGTTTTGGGCTATTTCTGTTCACATGTGCAAGGAGACTAAGGTACATCCTACTGCAGCAAATCAAAAGTACAATCACCTCTATAAGGACGAAACAAGACAAGGAAAATATCTATCTTGCAAGCTGAAGTCACAAAGAGACTAGCTCAAGTCAAGCGAAAGAGAAGAAGGGCCAAAATAGCCCTAATCTTAACACACGTGCGAAAGTTGCAGTCAACTACAGGAGGCCGAGAGTTGCAGGAAGAAAGGTCGTAAATTTTAGACTGGTGTTGTAGGGCCGAAGGTTAAGGACGAAGGATATATTGCGACAACATCAAGAAGAAGATTGACTTTGACTTAAGCAGAAAGAGGCAAAGTTTGACTTGGTCGTGGAGGAGTTTTGGTCAAGGGTATAGGTCTTGGAATTTGTGAATTGAAGATTCTATAAGTAGAAGAATTCTTTTGGGTTTTCCTCTCAAAGTTGCAGAGGTTTTGGCACCGGCTGATCGCCTATATCTTGTGTCCTTTGTCTTATTGTTCTTTATGGTTTGGTAGTTGTTTGATGAGGAAAACAATAATAATAAACAAGTGAAAGAATAAGAAAATTAAGTGAAGTAAAAATACACCACAAACAATTATCAAAAGCAGAGAAATCATCCCATGTTGTTGCCCCTAGATTTCTCAACATGGTATCAGAGCTAAGGTGACAAGTCAAGAAAAAGGTAGCTTAAATAAGGACACTAAAAAACCGATGCACTAAAAGATCATCAAGAGAATCAATCATCAAGAAGGACCTCTCATCTCAAAATCTCCACAAGGACAAAAACTACATCATCAACTTGAAAGAAGTTACTAAAGAAGACCTCAAAACCCTAGCTCAAAGAAAGACTCTACACTTGAAGCATTCTTTGGAATCTCGCACAATCATCACCTCAAGGAAAAAGGAGACCTCAAAGACCCTACCCCTACTCAAAGAAGGAAGGACTACAAATTGGAGCATCTTGAAGTCTCTACATCCAAGGGGAGCAAGAAGAAGCATTATCATCTTCATCAAAGAACCAAGATGAACTCCCTCTCTTTGAAGGATCAGTTTTGAAGGAAGAAATATTCATCAAGAAGACATCTTCTACTAACAACATCATCATCAAAATCAAGAAGGCATCAAGTTGAAGATATTGTCATGAAGAAGCATCTTCACTTGACAAGTAAGTACCTTTCTGAATCTGCTATTAAAATGACTTCATTTTGCAAGGAAAGCAACAAATTGGTTGGGTCATCAAACTTTCTTGCATGGAAGAAGAGGCGTGATTTGATCCTCATAGAAAATGAAGTTGTTGATCATGTTAAGGGTGTAATCACTAAACCTCCAAAGGAAGAAGCTCAAGCTCTTATGAAGTACATGGAAGGGGAAGTAAGGGCTCAAAGGATCCCAACAAAATCCACCAAAGATCCCCTCATACCCTATGTATCAAAGTTGGAGACATCAAAAGAAATATACGATAAACTAGTAGACTTATTCTCTGTAAGTACTGCTGGAGAAGTGATATCATTAAGACAAGAACTCTACAAGATGAAAATATCAAAGGAAGAAGGAATAGGCTGTCAGAAATAAGAGACCAACTACAAGAGTTGGGAGAAATAATGTTCGACAAATAAATGAGCACCATAGTGCTCAATGTAGTACCAGAGGAATGGGGCAACTTTTCATCAATTATCTATGGAAAGAAGGAAGCTACCCCATTCAACGAATTATGGTCATTGTGTAAATCTTGAAGAAACTCGATTAAAGGCAAAAAGTGATGTAGGATCAAACGAGCAAGCTCAAGCATTTGCTTCCATGGTAGGAAGAAAGGAAAGTTTGGAAAGTTTGGTCCTCAGAAAAAGAACAAGAAGAATATGTCAAAGATCCAATGCTATGGCTGTCATGAATATGGCCACTACAAGAGAGATTGTTCTAAACTCAAGAAGGACAACAACAAAAGAGGAAGGGAAGAGGCCCATATCATCGAAGAAGTTGAAGAAGTTGAAAAGAAGAAGTCAAAGAAAGAGGAAGTAAAAGATCTCTATTATGATTGAGATAATTTCCTCCACCTAGTTCTTTTTAGTTTTTGTTAAGTATAGCTATCATGGTAGGAAACATTAGAAGCATGATAATATGCATCATTTTAGGAGATAGCATACTGTTGAAGCAAGAGCTCATGATATCGTTAGAAAAGCTTGAAAGAATAGTTGAAATAGAAGTCTACATGGATGTAGCAGTGATCACATAAAGGAAGTAGCTCTTGGCAACCTCATTACAAGCATGTGTAATGCATATGGTTGAAATAAAGTCATCTAACATGATAGAAGGAATTCATCATACATCATCATCATGAGAAAGGAGCTTCTATCGGATGAGGATAATCTAGATCCTCTATTGGAATCTTCATTGGAAGGTTCACCTCTCTTGAAGGAAGCAAGTGTCTTGCTGAGAATTCCACCTTATATGGTATTCATTGGTTAGAAATATGATGGTATGGTGACAAAGGAATACAACATATCGAGATGGTTGAAGTACTCTCAATCAAGAAAAGGAAGCTACTGAAGGAAACCTAGATGACCAAGAGAAGGAAAGAGGTATGTATGCATGTATTTAATTGAGTCATGCCGTCATATGGTTGCATGGGTAAATGCTCTATCTCATGAGCATTATCAAAGAAAAAAGATCTCCTCCTTTGGAAAGATGCATGAAAGGCATGGTTCACATATTTACTAGATGAAATCAACATAATATGCCATCATATGGAATATGAGGTGGTTGACAAAGATAAAGGAACTATGGATGGAAGTTCCTGGGGAGAAATTTGTGAAGAAATAAAGGAGACCGTAAAAGATGCAACTATGGTCACATAGAAAAGGAAATCAACATCCAATAACTAGAAGAATTGGCCATGACATCTCCATAGAGAAGGCATGATGACCCTGATAAGGTCCGTAAAGAAAGACCCTTGACATTGAATATCTTGGAGATGTGTCAATATGTATACATGATGTTGATGGTGCAACAAGTGGATGTCAAGATGAAGGGCCATCACAAAAGGTAATTTTGATTTGATGTTCATTTTTTATTTTTGAACAATATCTGGATGGGATGATACAGGGATACCGAAAGAGAGTTGTGGATATCACCTACAAATAGTAATCATGTGGAGGGATGAAAATCTTGAAGGAAACATGATGTGGAAAATGTAGCTGTATGAAGAAAAACCATATATGGACTAGTAGATCACTTTCCGATAAAAGAAAGGATGACATCACTGACGTGGTTCGTCAATGAAAGTAATGGGTGGTCAATTCCCTATGAAGTAGTCCCAAGAGTTGAAGGCTCCATAATGATAAAGATAAAATTCATGAGATCAAAAGGAGGAGCTCTTCTAGTAGCTGATATTGCCATGATCCCCACCAAAGAGCTGCTGTTGGAAAACAAGTCCCTGGTTAAGAGGGAGCTTGGAAGTAAGTCCCTGGTTAAAAGGGAGTTTGGACAAGTTCCAAATGAGAGGAACTAGGGTACATTCCTTTTGTAGGAATGGATACATCCTCCCTAGTTGAGAGGGAGAGATAGACACATCATTCTCGTCTTCACTTTGGGAAGAAATAATGGAGGATTGGGTAAGCATCTGGTATCCGATACTCTTTGAGGATGTGGTAGGGCATCCAAGATAAGAGTAGTAGTAGAGGACCAATATTCTTTGAGGACTGGGAATCCAAGATAAGAATAGTCCTGGAAGGACATACCTTGTGAACACTCGAGTGGGGTATGTTCCTTGAGAGATAATGATGATGGTGTCTATAAAACATTGGTCTCGCTAGCATTGTGCTCTAATATAGCGGAGAGATAGAGTTGTTAGTCAAGGCCTTGCTATGTGACAATGCTGGATGATATGATGCTAAAGTTTAAACAGATGGGTTACTAATCCGACTCTTCTTATGAGAATTATTCAGAGGGTGTTGAAATATGTAACTAGGTTTGGTCTTCATAATGACATATGTAATCATGATTTTATGTATTTGATGTAATGCGAACAATAAATTTATTATTGTTGTTCTTGAGGCATGGGTTTCATGCTAAAGGAAATTTATTTTTAGGTCAAGCTCCTATTGTGAGCTTTTAAGGCTTGTCATTAAGTTATTGTCATGTATGAATGACCTATTTGGGGCATGTTACATATTGTGAAAGAAATTATTTGAGTCATAATAGAGTCAAAATGACCCACCAAGACCTCGTCAAGTGATATCAAACAAGTTGGCCTACACAAGCAACAAGTCGGCCTAAGACAGTGACATTTCGGCCTAATATCAAGTGACTGGAAGCCTATATATAGGGCAATTGGACTTATTCAAGAACACACTTACAACTCACTCAAGTTCGATTAAGGAAGAAGAGAAGTGCGAGTAAGAAGAGGACGAAAGGAAGAAAAGAAAGATCGAGTTTTTAGATCTATTTTGGGCTATTTCTCTTCACACGTGCAAGGAGACTAGGGCACATCTTACTGTAACAAATCAGGAGTACAATCACCTCTAGAAGGCCGAAACAAGACAAGGAAAAGATCTATCTTGCAAGCTGAAGTCACAAAGAGACTAGCTCAAGCCAAGCGAAGGAGAAGAAGGGAAAAAATAGCCCTAATCTTATCACACGTGCGAAAGTTGCAGTCAATTGCAGGGGGATGAGAGTTACTGGAAGAAAGGTCGAAAATTTTAGACTATTGTTGCAGGGTCGAAGGTTAATGACGAAGGAGATATTGCAGCAACATCAAGAAGAAGATTGACTTTGACTTAAGCAGAAAGAGGCAAAGTTTGACTTGATCTTGGAGGAGTTTTGGTCAAGGGTCTAGGTCTTGGAATTTGTCAATTGAAGATTCTATAAGAAGAAAATTCTTGTGGGTTTTTCTCTCAAAGTTGGAGAGGTTTTGGCCCTTGTTGATCGCCTATATCTTGTGTCCTTTGTCTTATTGTTCTTTATGGTTTGGTAGCTATTTGATGAGGAAAACACTTATAATAAAGTTTAAACAAATGAAAGAAGAAGAAAATTAAGTGAAGTAAAAATACACCACAAACAATTATCAAAAGCAGAGAAATCATCCCATGTTTACAAGTGAAAGAAGAAGCAAATTAAGTGAAGTAAAAATACACCACAAACAATTATCAAAAGCAGAGAAATCATCCCATGTTGTTGCCCCTAGATTTCTCAACAATGAGAAGATAATTTGAAGGTCAAAGGAGATCACTTTCATAAGGAAGCTATGATCAACGTGAAGTTTGGAAAGACTCAATGCAATGCCTTTATCCATGATGTCGAAGATGAAAGTTATAAGCAAGAAAAATGACTTGGATCCTGTCACAAGATTGAAGAGTGAAGATGGCTTCATGATACCTCGAAAGGAAGCAAGCTCGATACAATGAGATGCAGAGAAAAGAGGGAGCCAAGCAACTATGGAGAATTGGTAGTTGATACTCTTATGAAGACAAGCTATAACGCTTGTGGTATTGACTTCTCAAATAGAAATGAAGTCTAGAATCTTCTCTGGTTTGAGAGGAAGTAAAGGAGTCTCCTTAAATAAGAAGCAACGATCTATTCCATAATTAAAAAGGAATAGGGATGTTCTCTCTGGTTGAGAGGGGATGATGTTGAACATGACATGCACATTCTCTTCTTCAGGTGATGAAGAAAGAATGGTGGAGGATTGGATAAACATTTGTGGTTTCCTTGAGGATATAGAATCCAAGCAAGGAAAGGTACCAACACTCTTTGAGGGTGGGATAGGTATCCAAGAGAAGAGTGGTCGAAGAGGACTGATATTCTTTGATGACTCAAGAATGGAGATCCAAGATAAGAATAGTCCTAAAAGGACATACCTTGTGAACATCAGGATGGGGTATGTGCCTTGTAGAGATAGTGTAGTATCACCCGTAAAACCTCCCATCATAATGCTCTTGAATGAAGTAGAGCTTGTTTAGTTAGGCCCCCGAGACAATGTTGGTCATAATAATGATGCTTACAGCTGGATTATCAATCCGACTCTTCTTATGAGAACTCTTCAGTTTAAGAATGATGTTGTACTGGTTGTACAATTATGAATACCTCCCTAGTTAAGAGGGAGTGTTGAAAATGTAACTAGTTTCAGTCTTCATAATTGTTGTAGTCATTTCAATATGTATCCTACATAACAATCGAGAGAAAATAAAAAGTTATTATTATTAAAGCATGGGTTTCATGGTTCTTATTGATGGTCTTCTAGGTAAAAGCACGTTCTTCATGCTTCTAGGGTTTGTTAGGTCTTAGGATTTATTATCACGATTCAAAGGAGTCAACATCATGTTTATAAGACCCTTCTGGGAAAAATATAATTGGAAAAATAATTTATTTTGAGTCTATAAAGTTCGGGAAACTCCAAAAGTACGAGTCGGCTCTGGCAGCTTCAAGTCGGCCTAATGGAGGGAATTCGGCCCCTTGGAAAGGCTATATAAAGGAATAGTTCGACCTCATTTCGGCAATCAGTCATCAAGAAGTTCAATCTCAAGAAGAAAGTTTGATCTGAAGCTGGGAGAAGCAGAAAAGGAGAAGCGAATGTCTAGAAGGCAAGAGGAATCCAAGGAGGAAGCAAAATCTTTGTTTTTGGGCTCTATCTCTCACACGTGCGAAATCTAGTGTTTCTGCAGCTTCCTAGAAGAACCGAAATTGCAAAATCGAGTTGCAGGTGCAGAATCGAGTTGTAGGTGTAGCATCAAGTTGCAAGAAGAGCGAGTATTTTGTTTGACCTTGTTTACCTTGGGAAGGCTTGTTTTGCCCAAGAAGAAGGCTCGTCTTAAGGTTTTTGTGCAACTGCTATATGGTCGAAGTTGTAGAAGAGTTGCAGTATTGAAGCTGGCAAGTCGAAGTTGTAGTGTGAAGCTAGTTAGAGCAAGATCAAGAGAAGAACTTGCTAGAAGTTATGACTTGGTACTTGGAGAAGGACTTGGTCTAGGACTTGGGTCTTTGTGTCTCATTTGAAGCAAATTGTACAAGAAAGAAGATTTTTTCGGGTTTTCCCCTTGGAGGGGTTTTGCGCTGGATGAGAGCCTAATTTCTGTGTCCTTTGTTATTGCTATTTTGTTCTTGATATTTGTTTGATGAAAAGATATAACTTAAGAACACAAAGAAGATTAACTAAGTTCACAAGCAAATATTAAGGTTAAGGAAAATCGGAATTAATAGTTGCCACTTCGAATTTTCCAACACATTGGAGAGCCAACTACCCACTTGCTCCAAATTTTGGCTATAAGATCAGTAGTAATTTCATTTTGAAGCCATAAAGGATTAACACAATAGGGAATATGACCAAAATCAGGAACTACCTTGAGAATAAGGGAAATGGGCTTGTGGTCAGAGGTTATGTAGGAAATGATTTTTGAGGAGATTGATAAATTTCTATCTAGAAATCAGCTTTGAAGCAAAAATCGATCCAACTTGGTAGAAATATGTCTTGGTCCTGTTGCAACAAAATCTAGCAGGGCTTTTAGTGGGGTGCTCTACAAGGCAAGCACTAGACTAGGTGACAACAATGAGGTGTGCCCTAGTGATACCACAACCATTACCTCCTGTTGTTTATGGACTTTCACCAATGGGAGGCTTTCTGGTATATAGGTCACATGTAAGACATATTCTAGGTTCAAAGTTTGAGGTGACACAAGAGGCTTCGAAATGATGAATCTCCTTAAGTCCCAGGCTCAACCAAAGAAAATGAAGCAATTCACACCCCTAGAGAGGCCTAATTAGGGCACGCTAGACCTAGGGCTTGAGTAATAGCAAGAAAAAATGAATGTGTAGAGGTCAATGTGCCAAGGAAAAGGTTTCCAACAATGAATATTAACAAGCCAATGGCATCTGAAACCTTCAGAAAGTCCTCAAGTTGAAGCTTAACCAAACTAAGGTTTCTCCTACGGTAAATTAGCTAGGGCAAGAGAAACCAAGGTCTAAAATGGATAGATTAGCCACGAAGGAGGTTGATTTTGAGGCAACTAGGTCTACCCTGGATGTTGAATCCTTCAGCAACCTTACATCTTGCTTCTAAGCAAATTCGCTCTAAGCTTTAAGTTAGGCTGCTTATCCTTAAGAGGGCTAAAATAGAGGAGATGAAGAGTGAAATTCAATTTATGGATAAGATAAGGTTTGATCACCAACTTGGCAAGGGCAATGCCTAGTCCTTGGGTTGATGGAGTCTATGGATGTGATACATGAGCCAAATCTTGCAAAGGAGTAAGGATGTTTTGATGCCCTAGCACAAAACCCTAACTATTACCTTTGTGAGGGATCAATATTCACTTGGGAGAGCTAATTCATGTTGAGAGAGAAATCTAGGGTCAACTTAATTAGGTGATTTCTTTGACTTTGATAACTGCTTCTGATGCATTTTTATTTAACTTGATTTGTTTCTTATTTCACATAATTATTATTAGTATTCTCTATCATCAAACAACTAACAAACAATGAAGATCAATGAGACAAGGGGACACAAAATTTAGGCTATCAGCCAAGGCCAAAACCTCTCCTCTTGATAGGAATTCCCACAAGAACTCTTCTCTTCTTATAGAACTTCAAAAGACGAATTCCAAGACCTAAGACCCTTATCAAAGACCTCTTCAAGACCAAGTCAACCTCCTCCTTGAAGAAATTCCTTCTCTTAAAGTTAACCCAATTCAAACTTGCCTTGAAGCAACTACACCTTTCCCTTTGACCAAGATTTCAGACCTACAACTTATGATTGCAATTTCGGCCTGTGATTTTCGGCATTCAACACTTATTGCAACTTTGCATGTGTGGAAGTTTAGGGCAGAATCATGATACCTATACCCTTCTCTTGGATTGGATCTTCCTCCTTGAGAACTTGACTTGCAAAGTGAGTCTTCTTATCACCAAAAAGTAACTTCTTGATGGTTCTGCAATTCGGTCTTCTTGCAACAGATGGATGCCCTGATCCACTGCGCACGTGTGAGAGATTTCAGCCTTAAAACAAATCTCAAAAACTTCGATTTATTTCTTCCTTTAACTCTTCTTATCTTCGCTCCTTTTAGGTCTCTTTATTGCTCTTGACCGAACTTCTTGATGTCTCCAAAATGAGGTCGATGCCCTCCTTATATATATATCCTTCTCTCCATGGTCGAATAGCCCAACATGAGGCCGACTTGTGATTGCTTGTAGGCTGACTTGATAAAGGCAGATTGACTTGTCTTGTCTTGGAGGGTCTACATAACACAAAATAATTTTCCCTTGGCGTGTTACATGATGCCCAAGAGGGTCTTTACATATTTCAATGACTTCTTTGACCTCTTCAACTCAATAACAAAACCTAAAGGCACTCAATGGGTGCTTGACCTAATTAAAATAATCTTGAGCATGAAACCAATGCATCAAGAATGACATTAATAATTTTTTTTTCTTCTCTACATCAAATACATAAAATCACGATTACATATGTCATTATGAATACTGAACCTAGTTACATATTTCAACACTCCCTCTTAACTAGGGAGGTATTCATAACATATACGAGGTACTTGGACATTCTCATATTGAAGAATTCTAATAGGAAGTGTCGGATTGGTAAGCCATCTCATAAACTATTATTCAACTTATCTTATTGCATCTCATCATATCAACCAAAATTGTCACATAGCAAGGCCTTGACTAACAACTCTATCTCTCCACAAGATCAAAGCACAATGTTGGTGAGACGATGACTGATAGACA
Organism: Pinus albicaulis; assembly: GCA_034641835.2. Classification (NCBI taxonomy): domain Eukaryota; kingdom Viridiplantae; phylum Streptophyta; class Pinopsida; order Pinales; family Pinaceae; genus Pinus; species Pinus albicaulis. The sequence goes on along the minus strand of CM076583.1, from coordinate 772,185,555 downwards.
CCATCGTCATTGTCTCTCAAGACACATACCCCATCCAGATGTTAACAAGGTATGTCCTTTTAGGACCATTCCTATCTTGGAATAATAGATCCTCAAGGAATTTCCTCTTCGACTACTCTTACCTATTGGATGCCCTACCACATTCTCAAAGAGTATCGGAAATCAGATGCTTACCCAATCCTCCATTCTCTCTTCATAACATGAAGAGAAGAATGATGTGTCCTTCTCCCTCATAGCCTTCACTAAGACTTATGGCTGTTAGTCATGGTCTAGTACATGACACATGAAGTAGAGAACCATATCTGTCACTCCCTCTTAACTAGGGAGGATCAAATCATTCGTATACAAGGAATATACCCAAGCTCCCTCTTAACCAGGGCCTTGCCCAAGCTCCCTTTCAACTAGGGACTTGTTTCAAACAACAATTATCTGCTCTTTGGTGGAGATCATGGTACTATCAGTTGCTTGTAGGGCTCCTCTTTTCAATGTCATTCAACTTCTTCATCATGGAGCCTTCATCTTCCAAATCTTCTTTGAAGGCATCGACCCTCTTCTTCATCACTTTCCTTCAATGAACCATAGTGTTGAACCAATAGTCATTTCATCCTTCTCTTTATCAGAAAGTGATCTTCTAGTCCACATTTGGCTTTTCTTCATACAACTACCTCTTCTAAGTCATGTTTCTTTTAGGATCTTCCATCCAATCACATGAGTACTAGTTGTAGGTGACATCTACAACTCTCTTTTGGTAGCCTTGTTTCAATCCATCCAAATGATTTCAAAAGTCAAAATGAATATCAAATCAAAATTACCTTTTTATGATGGCCTTTCATCATGACATCAACTTCTTGCAAACATCCTGCACATGTATGACTCCATCTCCAAGACATTCAATATCAAGGGTCTCTTTTTTCAGACTTTATTAGGGTATTTATACCTTTTCCATATATATGTCATAACTAATTCTTCTAGTTATCAGAGGTTGATCACTTATCTTATCTTACGTGACAATAATTGCATCTTTCACGAACTCTTCTTCCTTTATTCACATATTGTTTTCCTTAGGATCTTCTTTACATGGTTCTTTCAACATAAGAACCATGATTGTCAACCACCTCATATTCCATATGAGGTCATATTATGTTGATTTCATCTTATCAATATGTAGAAGAGTTCAAGGCACATTGTCTACATGCCTTCATGCATCATTTTAATGGAAGAGATCCTTCTTCTTTGATCATGCTCATGAGATAGAGCAATTCAACCAAGCTATCTGCAACTATATGATGACATGACTCTATCAAATATATACATACCTTTTCCTTCTTTTGGTCATCTAGACTTATTTGTAGCAACTTCCTTTTCTTGTTTAAAGATGAAAGTACTTAAACAACTCAGCATGCTGCACATCATCGTCAACATACCTTACTAGTGGATCCCACACAAGGTGGACCGTAGACTATCAATGAGACATTTTGCTTCTTCCAAGTAGAGGTGAACCTTCTTATAAAGATTCTAGTGGAGGATCTAGATGATCCCTATTTTGCAAATGCTCCTTTCTAATCATGATGATGTATGGTGATTTCTTTATCTTCTATCATGTTAGATGACTTTCTTCCAGCCATATATACTGCTACTTCGGTTGTCCTTATATGATTCCAATGGAGATGCTATGAGCTACTTTCTTTTTATCATGATGACTGCTACAACCATGTAGACTACTACTTCAACTATCCTTACAAGCTTCTATGACAATGTCAACTCTTATTTCAACTCTAATGCATCTTGATGCTTGTGATGCTTTTCTGTTGGGAATCATGATTGCCGTTAGACCAAAACCCGTAGGTATTAGTCAATGATCGCATTGCCAGAGATCAGGATCCACGAGAGGCGATTAGTCCATGTTGCGAAACACACGGGGAGTGTTGGTTTATCCTATGTCCAACAATCTCCCCCCAACGCGAGTCGGGTGTGCATCGAACTCGTGACCTACGCTCTGATACCACTTGTTGGGAATCACGATTGCCGTTAGACCAAAACCCGCAGGTATTAGTCAACGATCGCATCGCCAGAGATAAGGATCCACGAGAGGCGGTTAGTCCATGTCGTGAAACACACGGGGAGCATTGGTATATCCAGTGTCCAACATTTCCATCATGATTGCTATCTTCTACAAAACTGAAAAGAACTGTATATTTTAGTCATAGTGGAGGTCTTTCACCTCCTCCTTCTTTGTCTTCTTTTCAGATTCTTCCACTTCTTCAGTGACATGGGCTTCATTTCTTTCTTTTCTCTTCTTGTTGTACTTCTTAAGTTTAGGAAAATTCCTTTTAAAGTGCCCATATTCATTACACTCATAACATTGTATCTTTGAATATCATTTTCTTCTTTTTTCGAGGATCAAACTTTCCAAACTTTCCTTTTCTCCTGGCCATGGCAACATATGCTTGAATTTTTTTATTTGATCCAACATCTCTTTTTGCATTCAACCTAGTTTCTTAAATCTTATATAATGACCAAAGTTCACTGAATGGAGTAGCTTCCTTCTTTCCATAGATACTTGATACAAAGTTGCCCCGTTCATCAGGTAGTGCATTGAGCACAACGGTGGTCATTTATTTATCAGACATTATTTCTCCTAATTCTTGTAGTTGATCACTTATTTGTGATACCCTCATAAGGTATGAGGCTATCTCTTCTTCCTTTGATACCTTCATTTTGTATGGTTCGGTTCTTAATGATATAACTTCTCCTGCAGTGCTTATGGAGAACAATTCTACCAACTTATCATAGATTTCTTTCGATGTTTCCAACTTTGCTACATAAGGGATGAGGGAATCCTTGATTGATTCTATGAGGATTCTTTAAGCCCTTATTTCCCATTTCATATACTTCAATGGTGCTTGAGCTTCCTCTTATGATGGTTTGGAGATTGAACCTTGACATGTCCAATAACTTCATTCTCTATGAGGATCAAATCTATCCTTTTCTTCCATGCAAGGAAAATTGATGACCCAACCAGTTTGTTGCTTTCCTTGCAGAATGAAGTCATTTTGATCGTAGATTCAAATATAAATATGAAATACTTACTTGTCAAGTGAAGATGCTGCTTTTGTAGATGATATCTTCTTGATGGTGTTGATGATTGAAGATCCCTTCTTGATGATGATTGCTTTCTTGAAGATGTCTTCCTTCTTCAAAGATGATGGTGCCTTTTTTTGTTTTGTTTCCTTCGATGCTAATGTAGAATGTGGATGCTTCCCAAGGTGCTTCAAATGCAAAATCCTTCTTTGAGTGAGGTAGGGTCTTTGAGGTCTTCTACAGAGTGTTGATGCTTCTAGATGATATGATCCTTTTGATGAGATGGGTTGTCCTCTTTGATGCTCCTTAATTCCTTTCTTCAAGATGATGTGTGGATTGGTTCTTCTTGATGATCTCCTTGTATACGACCCTTATATATCCTTCTTCAATTGATAATTTTCAAGCTGCCTCTTCTTGTCTTGTCACCTTAGCTTTGATACCATGTTGACAAATCTAGGGGCAAATTAATTAGGTGATTTCTTTGACTTTGTTAACTGCTTGTGATGTATTTTTATTTAGCTTGATTTGTTTCTTTTTTCACTTAATTATTATTAGTATTCTCTATCATCAAACAACTACCAAATAATGCAGATCAATGAGACAAGGAGACACAAAATGTAGGGTATCAGCCAGGGCCAAAACCTCTCCTCTTGAGAGGAAAACCCACAAGAACTCTTCTATTCTTATAGAACTTCAAATGATGAATTCTGAGACCTAAGACCCTTATCAAAGACCCTCCAAGATCAAGTTAACCTCCTCCTTGAAGAACTTCCTTCTCTTAAAGTCAATCCAAGTCAAACTTACCTTGAAGCAACTGCACCTTTCCCTTTGACCAAGATTTCAAACTTGGGATTTATGTTTGCAATTTTGGCTTACAATTTTCTGGTTTAGTACTTACTGCAACTTCGCACATGTGGAAGTTTAGGGCAGAATCATAATACCTCTACTCTTCGCTTGGATTGGATCTTCCTCCCAGAGAACTTGACTTGCAAAGTGAGTCTTCTTATCACCAAAAAGTAACTTCTTGATGGTTCTAACTTCTGCAATTCGGCCCTCTTGCAGTAGATGGATGCCATAATTCACCTTGCACGTGTGAGAGATTTCAGCCCTAAGACAGATCTCGAAAACTTTGATTTATTTCTTCCTTTAGCTCTTCCTATCTTCGCTCCTTTTAGGTCTCTTTCTTGCTCTTGATCGAAATTCTTGATGTCTAATTGATGTCTCCAAAATGAGGTCGATGCCTTATATATATAACCTACTCTCCATGGTCAAATAGCCCAACATGAGGCTAACTTGTGATTGCTTGTAGGCCGACTTGATAAAGGCAGGTTGACTTATCTTGGAGGGTCTACATAACACAAAATAATTTTCCCTTGGCGTGTTACATGATGCTCGAGAGGGTCTTTACATATTTCAATGACTTCTTTGACCTCTTTGACTCAATAACAAAACCTAATGGTACTCAATGGGTGCTTGACCTAATTAAAATAACCTTGAGCATGAAACCCATGCATAAAGAATGATAATAATAAATTTCTTTTTCGTCTTTACATCAAATACATAAAATCATGATTACAAATATCATTGTGAAGACCAAACCTAGTTACATATTTCAACGATTCAAAGTTTCACAAAGGGGATTGTCATTCACATTTCATTCACAAGTAATGCATATAATGATGATATCAAGATTCTATATAATTGATCTTCAACAATAATTGGTGCAATAGAAAAACCCTCGATTACCAATACATTCCATACAATAGACATAAGATCAAAATTTCATCAATAAAAAGGCTCACTTACAAGACAAAATGCATGAAAAATCCTTACATTGATCCAAGATAACATCTCCAATGCCAAGACAAGCTAAACAAATACTCTATAGTTCACATCTCTCCAAGATACAAAGAGGCTGAAATCTCCTAAGAGGGTCCTATTAGTCACAAGTCATGATGATTAAAGGGAATGATCCTCTCCTTTATTTATATGAGGATGATGACATCTAACTAGCCTAATAAGCCCCTAAAAACAAGTTTGATGACAACATGTGCTTGGGTTACAAGCCAACCCACTAGCTTTAATCATAAATGCTCAAACATGCCCACACTTGTGAGCTATTAGGCTTCTAGGGCTGACATCATGTATATATTACCCTCCAAATTCCATGTCCAAGTGATAGGAGGTGTCAAATGTGATGCAAAAACATGTAAAAATCAAGAATTGAGGGTTGGCCGTCAAGTCCACCTAAATGGCTCTATGTGGTCCCAAAATCAAGCCGTGGCACCACAAAGTGGTCTCCATGGGTCTCCATATGCTCAAAGTGTCCATCACTGCTCTAGCGTTGAGGGATTTCCAGGTGCAACTAGCCCTCCCTAGTCTCTGAAGGTGAGACCATCCTCATTTGGGCCCTGAATTAGTTGCCATCCCTCAATCGAGGCTAAGGCCAACCTGGGGCATGTTGGGTCCAAGTGTGTCATCCTGAAGAATTGTCAAATTCAGTCCAAAGTGGTACAATGTTCTGGGTGCAGGGGGTGCCTTGGTACATGTGTCAAATGTTGTTGTTGCTATGAGGCCGAAGAGTCTCAATGCTTCACCTGCTTGTGCCAATATACTTCTCTTATGGCTTGGGTACCTGTGGGTAAGGTGCCAAAGGCATGGGCTGCTGGACCACTTTAAAATCACAACACATTCTAGTGAAAGAAACAAACAAAGATCATTATAGCATCTAAGTGAACCAAGCTTGAGTGTCATGGGCTATTTAATACTTCAAATAAGGATACCCTTCCAAAATCAGGGCCTAGAACTCGCAATAGTGTTCGCAATAGTGTTTCCTCCCTAGGTAGGAGTGGCTAAAGGGAAACCCTATTAGGTGTTTCTAGGCCCTAAGGGGAAGTAACATTTCCTCAGCCCCCCCTTCAATTGATAGGGGCTAGTGAATAATAATGATAATAACAGAGGGGATAAGGCTTCGTGGCCAAGTGCCAAGGTAAAAGGGACCGACTGATGGGGAATCCACATCTTGAGTGTATAGATGTGAGGAGGGAGCAATTGTGGATGCATGAGTTACCAACTCGGCCTTTGTTTTTCCACCCCTATTGTGCACCTTTTACTTTTTCTTGATTTTCTTTGTATTATTGCTCTTAGCTCAAGGGTTAGAGCTTGCTTTGAATGATGTGGCAGTTGTATTACCCCTTAATGATGAGTCAGTTCATTGCTCTTTGGAGTTGGGACATGCAAGGTTTCCTTCTTTTGATGTAATAGAGCAACATGTGCTCAGGTTTCGGGTGATGGCCATAATGAGTGAGGTAGAGTTCATGCTACACTTTTGCCCACGTGCTAATATTTATTTCTCGACCATATGTTGCGTTTTGATTTTATTTTGCTATGGCCATGATATGTTTTTTCTTTTTCTTTTAGCTGCATCAACCTCTTAGGCCATAGTTTTTAGGCCCTTCCCAGGTATGTGGACATATGGATGCCAAATTCCAAAGAACTAATGGTTAGTTGAGCTCGAAGAATGGAGGTGAGACATGGACTTGTAATGTATGGTGGAAAGTGTTAAGTATGACATAGGGATAGATGGAACTACATCATCTCAATTAGGGCTTCCCAACTAATGCCCCTCCTATATCCATTGGGCCATTAGGGGAGGTCCCACTGGACTAGGATCAAATATTAACCCCCCATTTAAGGCGAGAGAACAAGATCATGGTTAGAGCCCATCCTTCTTCTAGATCACCCCATAATTCATATCAAATTCCCAAAGACAAGCAGGCAAAAGCACCCGATTGCAAAATGACTGATGTACCTTTTGAGTGGAAGCCCACCTTCGCCCATGTGCTCATGTCAGATGGGTGAAAAGCAAATGGCTGATGCAAGTGGCGAAGATATATGAAATATCATCAGCTAGCTGTGGCTATTAGGGGCTACTGGCTACATGAATGACCAACAGATTGTTGAAAATAGCAAGAAGTTTTCTCCTATAGGGTTACCCATTTTGGTGGGTAACAAGTCCTACCCTTTTGTGAGAGCAGGTGTTTCTTTCTTTGCTTGGTTTTACATCCCATCAAATCCCAAAGGGAGATCAAATCCTACATTCTCTTTGGAAGGGATCCCTATCAATTCTTCCTCCCTGCTTTTCTTTTTGATTAAGGGTAGTGTTGAAATCATTGGCAACTATACTATTCTTCTAGTATTCTTGATTCTTGAGCATTGAGAGTGAATCTTAGCATTCCTTTTTTTCATTGTAAATTGTAGGCATGTAAGCACTTATGATGTTTATTTTCTCTCTTATTTTTTGCTGATTTGAAAAGCTTGTTAACAACCAGTGTTGAGTATGAAAACCAAAGTCTAGAGGCAATAGAAGACTATTCCAGATCATGTATAGATTGCTTGACGTGTCCCTTGAGCTTAATGCTATCCCTTCACTAGTTTTTTGTAGTTTCTTAGATAGTTTTTGATGGGCACCATAAGTGCTATCTTTTCCCTATGAGTGTCAATTTAGTGAATTATGCTTGCATTTAGGGAAATTAACCTTTATCACAACTACTTGTGAGAATAGTCGCAAGATGTTGATTAAATAGGATGCTGCTACATGTTGCTATTATAGTGCTATTACTCCAGGCATGACACTAAAATGCTGCTACTGTTGGCTTGTCACGATGTTGCTACTCTTGGTTTGTCATGGTGCTATTGCTCTCGACTTGTCATGGTGCTATTACTCTCGATTTGTCGCAATGTTGTTACTCTTGGCTTCTCACAATGCTGTTACTCATGGTTTGTCATGATCCTGTTGCTCTTAGGTAGTCTTTGTGCTGTTACTCTTGGTTGGGTAGTTGTAGTGCTGTAACTCATGGTTGGGTAGTTGTAGTGCTGTTACTCTTGGTTGGGTAGTCGTAGTGTTGTTACTCTTGGTTGGATGCAGTGTTGTTACTTTGGTTTGTAGTGGTGCTGTCACTACTCTAAGTACATCACCTATTTTCCTTGACACCACGATTCCAAATGGAAGGATGCAACACAACGATAACGTTGTGTCTTTTAACAAAAGAGATTGGAACAACTATCTCCCCCATTTGGAATTTGACATGCTAACATGGAGTGGCTTTTTGTAAACTACCTTGTGTTATTCCATTGGACAGTTTGTCACAACAAATCAAATAGATTATACTTAAAAGTATGATATCAACACTATGAAGGTTTATTTCTCTTTAGATTTATGGATTTGTAATTTACTATTTATTGCATATGCATGCAAATTATAATTATGCAAAAAATAGAGAACAACGAAATAAAAACTCATAAACCGCGATTTGACATAAGATATAACCCGGGAAACCCCTTTGGGAGAAAACCTAGTTGGAAAGTGAGGCCGCTCTGCTCTCTTTCTCTAAATAGAAAATGGTTGCAAGTACAAAGAAGTAAGGCTCGTGGCCCGTGGGCTATTACAGTGAACAAATCCTCTTTGCGTGCTGTCTCCGTATCCCTCTCAGCTACTTTGTTCGTCCATTGAACAAAATGCATTCGAAAAGAATGGATTCCCCTTTCCTCCTAGTGGCCTGGTTATAACACAACGTGATAGCTTACTAGTGGCTAGGCTTGACTCCTTCAACTCTTAATTGGAGTTACAACATTGACTCTTCTAGAGTCCTCTTTGTCATGATCACGTGGCAAGCCCTTTTTCCATGAGTAATGGGGCTTATGTGGCATCCTCTCGAATTTTGGTGGACAAAACAGGAATGTCAACTTCTGAGTGGCATAAATTTTGCATATGGACTTCGATTTAGGTGTGGTTCTTGCACCGTTGGAAAGATCTCTATGTGTAGAATCGGAGTAAAATGTGTCACACTAGAGTGACAAAGTCATTAGGGAAATTTTGAGTTCTAAAATGGGCCTTCTTAGGAAAATGTACAATCAAAATTCACTTTATGAGAACCAATCACATTTTAGGGGATGACATCATTCCTAATGGTTGAGGTGGCATTGATTAAGTTAAATGTACTTACTTGTCACATTCTCAATGGTGGATAAAAAATCATGGTTAACCATGGTAGTGCTCTAAGTACTTTTAAAGTCATAAAGTAAAGTACTCATCATAAATGTCATTTCACACTTTTGAATAAAATATTATTATTCTCACTTCATATTTTTTGAAAGAAACAATGCATATCCCTACACAATCTTCATGTCTTTACACCATTTTCAATCAATATTATATTTGTATATTTTCATATATTTAATTTTAAATTATATATTCATCTCATTTTATTTAATATTACAATTTCAAATTAATTATAAGTTAATATCTATATATACATATTATACTTAATGAAATCAAAATAAATAAAAATGTAAAATCAAATCTATAAATAATATTATTATAATATTTTTTTTTTTTGTAAATTGAGGATTGTTTCTATTAAAAAGCTCATAGTACATATGGAGTAACAATCGTGAGAAGCAGGAAATCAGGGGAGCAAGAAGAAATCAGCGAACCGCCACAGTTTCACGATGTTATCAAGAGAAGCAGAAGAAGAGCAAGAGGAGCCAAGAAGACAAACAAAAAGCTCTATCCAGAGAGGTTAGAGTCCGCGATACGAAGTTTCTTCCTTTTTTTTTTATGACTTTAACCCAGCCTTCGGGGTGCGGGTGGATTGAAACCACTTGAAGATTATTTCGGTCAAAGGAGGAGAATCTTTGTCCGAGTCAGAGGAGTTGGACTCATGCGTGCGTTTCTGGAGATTCGAGGAGGCAGGGGGCCTCTCGGGGACGATCGAGGAATGCGATTGCTGCTGAGTATCAATCTCATCTTCTGATTCACATGCTTCCTCATTTGAGCTGGAGGACTCAATGTCCTCCATGGGAGGCGGTTCAAAAGGTTTCCAACTTTTATCTTTTGGTTTGCGTGTGTTGTTTTTCTGTTGGGCTAGAAATAGAGCGCAAGAATTCTGAAGATGTCCGGTTTGATGGCAATGCCAACAACGAAACACTGTGTTTTCATAGACTAAAGTCTGTGACCATGAGAAATCCCCGACTTTGAGAATGATTTGGTCAGGTAAGCCTTTGCTGATGTCGATCTCGGCACATATTCTGCCATAGGTGTAGAGTCCCTTCAGGCCTCTCGGGGGATCTGTAGAAGAAGGCGTCCCAGAGAGTTTCCAATGGCTTGGAAGACCACACAGTGCCAAAGGTGAGCGGGCAAGTTAGGAAGCCTAACCTAGATCGGAAGTTTGGTGATGACTGCCGTGGAGGGATCAAAGTCTGGGAACCAGGGGGTTAGGAATAGCCCTGCTTTTCCCAGAACCAAGGACCACCTGTGAGGGCTGTTTGGTATTCCTTGTTGTCAACAAAAATAACGATGAAGAAGCCCTTGGAGCAGAAAATGACCTTGCAGCTTTTGGTTCAAGTGGAGTGAATCCATCTGTATAAGTCTTCTGTGTGGGGCCAGAGTCCATTGAATCTGTAGATGAGGGCATATTCTGTATAGAATTGAAGCTGCTCTTCCAGATCCGGGTGGGAGATTTCTACTGATGGCACTTACTCCATTTTGTCTACCAAGAAAGGCTTGGGTGCCTCCAGGGGAGGAGCAGATTGTTTGGAAGGCTGAGCATTTACTGCTTCTTTGTAAGAGAAACCCTTGGGAGCAGAGGTTTGTCTTGCTGCGCCTCCCCTCAGACGGAGGGAAATATTCACCGTAGCATTCTTTTCTATGTTGTAAAATGAAAGAGCGAGACAGTCATCGAGCTATTTACCTGCATGAAGGAGACGCAGAGATGAGCAGGGGATCCCCAGCCTGAGTTCGAGGGCCTTTGAGAGGTGAAGCACAGGGTTCGAGGATTGGACCCACAGAAGCAGGGTTTTGCTTGTGAGAAGAACAATCTGAATCGGAAATGCTTGTGGCAGTGGATTTGGGGTTTCCTTGCAGTCAGAGTAGAAAGTCGGGACGAGATTGGAGGGCTCGCGTCGTTGCAGGGCCATCTCCTGACGCGAGATGGGAAGCTGCATCCTGCGGTTGCCCAGGAAAGAGGTTGTCGGGGGAAGAAACAGAGGCGGAGGGTGGAAGAGGAGCGTGTGTTGGTCGGATCAGTGAGAGCTGGGCTCGTAGCCCAACAACGCACATGAAAGAAGCCGATCCGCATTGCGTTGAGGATGTAACCCTGAGCCAGCTGCGGGGGCAAGTGCCTTAAGCACCGTGCGGAAGAGAGCGAAGCTAGCTGCGGCCAGGAAGGCCGAGGGAAGAAGAGGTGGGGCCGATAAGAGGAGATGCGGGCCTTTGTCGCTGCCCACACAACCATCTCCAAGGGAAAACCCACGCTGGAGCTCCGATGCATGATTTTTGAGGCTGCTATGGGCAGCCAAGCCCGACTGTATCGCGACAACGGCAGAAGAGCCAGAGGCGCAGGTGGCGCAAACCCTAGGAGCCATCACTGTTTCTTGGTATCTTTACTCTTCAGAGTATCTCATAAAGTTGAAGAACTTACCCACTGAAAATATTATTATAATATTAATAGCAATACAAAAATATTAAAATTAAATAAAAAAAACATATTAGTTTTGTATGATGAAAAAAAGTATATTAGTTTTGTATGTTGAAAAAAGTTATATTAGGTTCAACATAGTTTGGGGTAAAAAAAAAATATAAATTTCAATGTTTATAAATCTTATATTATACTTATAAAGATAACTTAAATCTATTTCAATACTTTTTTTCTTTAAATTTAAATACAACTCAATTCATTTCATTATGATTATATTAATATTAGATATTATTTTATGAAAAATAATCTAAATGTTATAAAATATATATTATATTCATTTTTATATTATATATTATTTCTTCTGATGTTATAAATCAAATCAATTTAATATGGAATATAAAATTCATACATAAAATAATATATTACATCTATTATATTATTGTTATATAGTATATTAATTACATGTTATTATACAATTTAAATAATATAAATTTTAATTAATAGCATATTATATAATTAAGAATTTATATTTATATTTATATTTTATTTTAAATTACTTAAGTACAAAGGACAAATGCATTAGTTGTTCAATGATAATGACTTTTTCTTGAAAAACTCATTATTATTTATAGTCACATCAATACAATTTTTTTATTAATTTTATTTTGGTACAACTTTTGAATTGAATTTAACTATGGTTACATGGATTGTGGTGCAAAAAGTGAATTGTAAATTCATAAATATTATTTTATTGGTTTAACTATTATTTTATTATTTCCTTAGGAGGCCTATTTTAGACCTCAAAATTCCCCTAATGTTTTAACCCAAAAAAATCACTGTTTGATGCCTCAACATGTTCTTGGAAGGTTTAAGACCCCAATTTTCTAGATAAGGCCCCTTAGGTAAAAATGGTCCTGTGAGCTGATTCCTCCACTTTTTGCACTCTGAAAGCATCGAGATGGTCGACACAATATAGTGATCAAATCTGGATCACACCTCCCCATTTTGGGAGGCTTTTGGTCCCAAAAAGCTTCAAATGAATGAAGTGAGGAAATTTTTCCTCCACCTTCTCTCGGGTGTACTATTTAGCTTTTGTTAATTTTCCACAGTTTTCTATGCCGTTATAATCCACTTTAAACAATTTCTTCCAATTTCAATCACCCCACTAATAGATAAGCAATAATAGATAGAATAGTAAAGAATAAATGCATAATAGAAGATAGCCAAGCATAATGAGACATAGGGATTTGGTCAAAGACCAGGGGAAAAGCCCACAAGGCGGAAAACCTTTTGATCAATTCTTTGTCTATTAGTCAATCAATGTTCAGCATGAGATACATAGTCCAAATAGTACATCCAACAACCAGTCAAAGTCAAAGCCTTGACTTTCCTAATCAACAAATTCAATATAAGTCAACAATGAGATATAAAGTCAAATTTGGTCAAAGGTGCTTGTCTATAATATTTCGATTTGAGGAACAGTCAACATCAGTCGACAAACTGCCCTAACTAGTCAAAGTTAATGGTCCAACTACTCAGAAAAGTTTTGTCAACTCAGCCTTGAATTCAACCTTCCTTCCTTAGTCAAACTCAATCAAAATAGTCCAGAAATTTGCTTGCAATGCAGTCAACTTCCATAGTCAACCTATGGTCAAACTCTAGCTCACACCTGTGGTCAAACCTAGTCAAAGTGCCCATAATATTTTGGTCAAAGTATCTCTGAATTCGACCTCCCAAAACAAATAAAAAAATTGGCCAAAACAAGTTAAGTCAACTTTGGTCAAAGAAGCCCAAGACAAAAAGTCAATGTTGGTCAACATAAGCTCTTCTCTCCTCTGCTCATTTGAATGTCTCCTGCGATTTTTAGATCAAATCGAATGTTCTTGATGTGATGTGTGGTCCCGAAGTGAGGTCAATGAATGCTTATTTATGTGTGATAGGAGGACCAATTACCCTTGGTGGGGTCCACTTGTCAAGCTCAAAATATAAATTTCCTTTGACCAATTTTGAATTTTTTTATGAAGAGGTTCCTCCTTGGGGTAGATGGGCTTATCTTGGGGCAAATTCATCCTGTAGCTGTTGATTTTAACACTCCCTCTCAGCTAGGAAGGAATTTCCAGTTGCACCATAAGTCTCATCTCGGATGTACATCTCTAAACACAGGAGAAACTCATCTCATCTCAGCTGAACAATTGATGACTCTATCCATAGAAGAAGAAGAACAATCCACATGACAACAGGGGAGATCGTTTTACCACAACCAAGTCCATGACAGTCATAAATGACCTTGGTAAAGATCACACACCCTATGTCAACTAATTAACCCTTTCCCAACTTGATCCTCAGTAATCAAGTGGTAGCCCGTAGAGCACCTACATCCAATACTTAGGGGAGATCAATTTACCACAACCAAGGCCATGGTAGGCGCGTTAGCCCTTAGTAAAGATCACACACACCTAAGTCTCCTCTCCTATGTGGTCAAGATGAGAGGCAAACCCAACAAGCTTAACCAAGTCCACAACCCCTATATAAGGGTGACTTGTGGGTAGGATGCATAATAGGGTATGTACTCAGCCAAGTCCACGGCTTTAAGGAGTACCCTCACCCAGGAGCTGTCATGTTCTTCCCCCCTCATGAAGTCCATGGCTAGTCAAAAGACTTGGGGCCTGAGCATAGCTCAATGTTCTCGAAGTAGTGTTCCCTCTCCGGGAGGGATACATTCTCTTGCACTCCAAGCTACTCTTTGAAGAATATGAACTTCGCCTTCGGCAATGACTTGGTGAGAATGTCTGCAACTTGCTCATTTGTCGACATGAGTTGGAGCGTCATTGCTCCTTGCAGTACTATATCTTTGATAAAGTGGTACTTGATTTCGATGTGCTTCGACCTGTCATGAAATACTGGATTCTCTGAAAGTCGGATCCCGGTTTAATTGTCATTGTAAATCATGGTCGTATCAAGCACCTGCTCAAACAACTTTGCAAAGAGCTTGGAGAGGGGGTTTCCAGGGGAGGTTTCCATTGAAATTTGCAGAGGCCGAGTCCACCAACAAGAAGGTCGTGGAAATTTCTACAGTGCGCAAATCTAGGCAACAGATCATGCTTTCCAGTTGCCAAGATCAAATTCGGAGGATAGAGCGAGTTGCCTAGTGCGAGTGCAGAATCACCAGAAGGAGTGCAAGATCAACAGATCTCAGTTTCCAGTGAGTGTGTATATCCTGTAGAGAACGTTTTGTGTGGATATTTTCTGAAGGAGGTTGAGTTTGATTTTGCAAGGGAACAAAGGGTTTTCATGTCGATTTTCTAGTTGGAGTGGAGTAAGTTTTCCAGAGCTTGGCTAGTGTTTTGGCAAGCAAATCTATGTACTCTCTAATTTGCTGAAGATTAATAAAATAAACCCTCATATGTTGCACTAGTTTTCCCTTTGGGGCTCTTCTGGGGATGTTAGTCCAAACTTTGGTGTTGTTTTATGTGTGTGCATTATGTTGTTATCTATCATACCATCTTGCGTTTATGTCAAATTGTCCTATTTTTCATCCCTGGAACAAATGAGGATGGGAGCAATCTTGGTTGACTAAGGGGAAAGCCAAAACGGAGAGTTGAAATTCAGTGGCCAAAATCAAATGAGAGAGCTGAAATTGGGAGTTGAAATTCAGAAAGGAGATGAAAAGGGAAGAGCTGAAATATCGGAGGCTGAAATCAAAAGGGAAAAGTAAAATCTCGGGAGCCGATAATCGGAACCCGATATTGGAAGAGGAATATCAGAGCAGGCTGATATCGGAACCCGAATCTCGGAAGGATTGGTCATTTCGGAACTTCGAGGATCGAATTTTCGTAACTCCTTAAAAGTGGAAATTCCTTTGAAAGCGCCGAAGTTGCGGAGAAGGGGAAATACAAAGGAAATCATCAGAAAACCAAGGACCCTTTCTCTCTCCTCCGAAGGACACATGGCAGCAGATGATTGGCTCCGAAAAGCTAGTGAGGCAGATGGCGTCAGTGGCAGTCAGTTTCCCCGTTTTTAGGTGGCCTAGTGGGGAAAATTCATATGACACGTGTCACCACTCATGAGGCGCCACGTGGAGATAATGACCTTAGAATGACATCATCTCGGAGGTTGGCGTTTCAGAAGGAAGAGATTTCAGAACTCTTGTGTATTGGAAATTCGAAAAAGTTTCGATGTATGATTGGCACTTGATCATGAGGACCCAAAGAACCAAGGGTGCAGAGCAGGGCCGAGCACCTAAGTGCTATGGGGATTTTCGGAGCATTGATACATCATAACTTTGTTTTAATTGAAATTTGAAGAACTTCCGAGGAATGGAGCTCCAATGCGTTGTTGGCATTTGGTTGTGGAAACCCAAAGAACCAAGGGTGAGATCGGATAGCACTAAGAGATAGACCCCCGACAGGAGCCCAAAGGCTTTAACACCCAAGCGTCGAGCCACTGGTCATGGAACTCGATTCTATGGCGCAAATGCGATAAGAGGGCTAAGAGAAGAGGAAGTAAAGACATCGGAACTTCACGGTTTCGTAATGTTTATTTTAAATAGAGTTGCGATGGATGAAGGCTTTGATATCGCAGCACTTAAATGCTATACCGGTGGTCACAGACAGTGGTCCTATGGTGCATAAGTGATAAGGAGCTAAGCACAAAAGGGCTAAAGGCATTGGAAGGTTGGGTTTTCGTAATGTTCCTTTTAAACAGAGTTACGAAAAGTTGTGGCTCCAAAGTTGCACTATGGCGTGAAGTTATGAGATATGAAGGCTCCAATACCGAAATGCATAGAGTATGAAGGATGGATGGTTCGGTAGCTTAGTCCAGGGTACCTTCAACGCCAACACACTCGATCATATCCAGCTCCAGTAAGGGGGAAATTTAAGCAGCTAAAGGGAGAAAGTGACAGGCGACTTGGCATGTAACCGCAGAGGAATACAATGGCAAAGGCGTGGCGATATTTTGCTGTGTCAATCATGACGCTTCCTATTTTTCATGTTTTCGTAAATTTTTATTTTCAAGAAAAGAATCAATTCTGTCATGTAATCATTAGGACAGTTAGTCTAGTCGCACGCTCAGATAACTATGTAGTTTAGACAACTGTAGCATTTGGAGATATTTTGTAAGTGGGTTTTCTTTGGTTCTCCCTATAAAAAGGGAGAAGAAAGTCATTAGAAAGGTTCCCAAATTTTGTTTTCAGTGGTTGCAAATTCTGTTTTCAGAGAGAGGTTCCAAGTTTGGTTCTATTTTCCTGTTCCAGAGGCTGTTATTCTTTTGCATATTTCTGAAGTTTGGGCCTGTGACAATGTATCTTATTTCTTGAAGATTAATGAAGAAGTATTTGGTGATTCCAAGCATTGGGATATGTAGTATGTGTTTTACCTCTGTGTATCATTTCATTTGTGTATTTTCTTCTTCAGAAATTGTGTAATTTTAGCTGTTGGAGTCACTCTTAAATCACAAATTTACTATTGTTATGTGATAGTAGACAATACCTGCAAGTATGTAGATTTATCTATGTTATGTGATAACAAATAGTACCTGTGAGATATTGAGTTGGCAGCCTTAAAATACGCTCCATAATTTCTGCACTTCATTCCTTTTATCTTTTCATGATTCTACTGGGATTTATTGCATAGGATTATGTGTTTATCCAACCCTTTGCACTAGGTTCCTCTCTTATATTTGCTCCTTTCCATTTTTATTACAACAACAAAGTTAAGCTGCATTCTCTGTGTCGGCCAACAAACTTGAACATTTATTCTTGAGAATGATATGTTGTTTATGTGCATATTGAATCTGCCTCTGAGAAAGGTAATTAAACCAAAATCTAAAACATTTTGCATTTATCTCTTGAGTTGCACTGATTTATCTTCGAGAGAAACTAAGATGTCCTAGGCACTGACCTCACGTCAACCTAGGGGTTGTCTCTAGGACCTACAACACATTATTTCTCAGTTTTTGTTTTTAATTGTGAAGATTGCAGTAGTGAGCTATTCGTTATTTTCCGTTAATTAATTAACAAAAGACAAATAAACTACATCAGTTAGAAGAATAGTTTCCAGTTTATTGCAATCTTGGATTTTTCACACCACGTACACATCCTTAAGTATGCCTTGAAGAAAGGAAATCTTCACATCCATCTAATGAAGACTCCAACTTTTGTTAGCAACAAGAGCAATGATGGATCGAATGGTAGTGTATCGGGTAACAAGTGAAAATAACTCATCACAGTCTTCTCCCTCTTTCTGGGAGAATCCCTTAGCGACGAACATCTCCTTGAACTTCTCAATACTACCATCAGTTGCATGTTTGATTTTGTATGACCACTTGGAAGTCACAACAGACTTCCCTTTAGGTCTCAAAACCACCTCCCATACATCACTCTTCATGATGGACTCATACTCCTCCGCCATGGCATCTCTCTAAACCTGTTCCTTCTCGACTTCTTCAAAGCTGCAAGGTTTAGAGTGTATGATGTCACTAATCAAGGAAACATATCCCTGATATTTGCGAGGTTGTTTTCTCTCTCTGAAAGTGCCTCTCGAGGCTAAGTGTCTCTCTGCATCCTATAATGTATCACAAAGCCATAAAGGTCTCTTCCTCGTGGGAGGATCACATCGAGGAGGATCTAAAGGATCCATGGGATCCATAGGCTCATCAACAAGATTAGGTTCAGGCATGGATGGTTCAACATCTATATCCATAGTATCATCTCTTCTCTCAGAGATGGCAGGGACGGGAAAGTCCTTAGCTTTCCCAAGAGCAACATCCTCATCAAAAGTCACATCTGAACTCAATGTTCCTCTAGCCTGACACATATATCCTATAAGCCTATAACCATCGTACCTTTCTTTCTAGAAGCTTCCAGCTAGGACCTCTTCTTCCTTCGATACATGAAAGTAGACAGGGCAACCAAAGATTCTCAAGTGTCCAACTTCCTTTTTCGCACTTGTAAATGCTTCTTCACGAGTCATGTTTCCCAAGGCATGATGAGGACTCCTATTTTGGACATACACTCCAGTATTCATAGCTTCTCCGCACAGAAACATAGGAAGCTTTTGATCATGAATTATGGCTTTGGTTGCTTCCAAGATGGACTTGTTCTTCCTCTCAACAACTCCATTTTGTCGAGAGTTGTATGGAATAGTGATCTTGCTCTTAATCCCGACTTGTTTGCAGAAGTCTTTGAACTCATTTGAAGTATATTCTCCTCCATTATCTGTCCTCAAGATCTTGATCTTCTTTCCTTTTTTATTTTCCACAAGACCCTTGAAATCCCTGAACACATTGAAAACTTGATCCTTGGTCTTCAAGTAGAAGATCCATGTTTTGCGAGAGCAGTGATCAACAAAGATCACATAATATAAATATCCTCCAAGATATTTCACTGGCATGGGCCCACAAAGATCAGAATGAATAAGATGAAGAATCTCCTTAGATCTGTTGCTGCTAGAAGGGAATGATCCCTTGATATTCTTTCCACTAGCACATCCCTGACATGCACCTTCATGATCCACCTGAATTTTGGTTATTCGTGGAACTACCTTGCTCAAGTCAGGCAAGGCTTTGTAATGAAGGTGAGAAAACCTCCGGTGCCAAAGTTCACACTGACTAGTTATCCACAAACTTTGTAAAGGCCCTCATTTCTAATACCAAGAGTGAAGGCTGCTCTCAAGTTAGATCCCCTTGGCCAAGCAAGAAATTTTCCATTGATGAATGCAACTCTAAATCCCTTGTTTTCCATAGCAGAGATGGAGACAATATTCTTCTTTAAACTTGACACATATAGTACATCATGTAGATGAATGGTTTGACCAGAAGTCAATTGAAAAGAAGTAGAGCTAGACCCTTTACATCATGAGAAGAGTTATCCCCAAGTAAAATTTTCAAATTGGTCTCGCTCTCAACCAAATTTGAGAGGACTTCACGATATACAGTAAAATGTCTAGCTTCCCCAGTATCAACCAGCTAGCTATCAATGCTATCTGAAGAAGAGCTAGAAAGAGAAAGAACAAGAACATATTCATATTGAGAACTTGCAACATTATTAGCATACCTTGTATTTTTGGTCTTCTTTTGAGGGTGCTGGGGCTCTTCAAAACTTGCATGGGTTGCAAGATATCTTCCTCTCCTTCTATTGTTGAAGTTATTGTTGTTGCCATTATAGTCGCCTGTGCTAGGCCTTTGAGCATTTCTTCTATCAAGACAATTTCGAGCAATGTTACCAAAGTTGTCACACCTATAGTGTTGGACTCCTGAATAGTCCTTTCTATTGTTGTTGAATGGTGGGGTTGGTTTCTTTGACTTCCCTTTTCCTTTTCCTTTTCCCTTCTTCACATTGGCTGCAAAGGCTATAGGCTCTCCTTTTTCTTGTCTCTGGATCCTACCTCTGGAGATGAGTAGATTCCTCTTGAGTATAGTCGCCCAAAAGCGCATTAAATGTAGGGAGCTCTTTCCAGTAACTGATGCTTGTGATGAATGTCTCCCAAGACATGGCGAGCCTTCCAAGAGTCATCTGCACAAGCTCTCTATCTGATATTGCTTCTCCAATCAAAAGAAGTTGATTTCTTATTTGAGAGATCCTCATGAAGAAGGCTGTAATAGTTTCAGACTTATTCATCTTGATGTCACGGAGTTGACTCTTCAAAGATATGATTTGGCTTAGATTGTTGACCTTGTACTTCCCAATCAAGTTGTCATACATCTCCTTTGCCTATTTCATCTTGGACACATAGGTGATGAGATAACCTCTAAGAGAGTCAATGATGATTTTCTTGCCCTTGATCTCACCCTTCTTGTACTTGTTCTTGGCAGTGGCATTCTCAGGAGGCTCAACTACTTGACCTTGCACATATTCCATCACACCATTCTCTTCAAGTATGAGATCCAATCTAGCCCTCCATGTTGCAAAGTTGGAGGCATCATTCAGCTTCTCTTCAATCTTGAAGTAAGAGGTAGACATCTTGCCCAAAAATTTGATCACCAATCAACAAAAAGAGTGTCTCCAAGGGGTGCTCTTTGGTCTCCTTAGACTAATCTTCACCTAAGCGTTGATACCATGTTATTTTTCCACAATGCTCTATGCCATTATAATAACTTTAAAAAATTTGTTCCAATTTCAATTACCCCAATAACATATAAGTAATTATAGATAGAACAATAAACAATAAATGCACAATAGAAGATAGGCAAACACAATGAGACACAAAGATTTGGTCAAATACCAGGGAAAAACCTCATCAGGGGGAAAACCCTTTGATCAATTTTTCTTCTTCTATTAGTCAATCAATGTTCAACATGACATACATATTTAAAATTGTTACATCCAACAACCAGTCAAAGTCGAAGCTTGACTTGCCAAATCAACCAAACCAATATAAGTCAACAATGAGAGATAAAGTCAAATATGGTCAAAGGTACCCATCTACCTGAGGAGGAAGAATGAACCATAATCAGCGAACTGCCCTAACCAGTCAAAGTCAATGGTCCATCTGCTCAAAAAAATTTGGTCAACTCAACCTTGAATTCGGCCTTCCTTCCTTAGTCAAAACAGTCCAGAAATTATGCTTGCAATTCGATCAACTTCCACAATCAACCTGCGGTCAAACCCTAGCTCAGATTTGTGGTCAAACGCGGTCAAAGTGTCCAGATATTTTGGTCAAAGTCTCTTTGAATTCAACCTCCCAAAATAAATCAGAAATTTGGTCAAAACAAGTCAAGTCAATGCTGGTCAAATAAGCCCAAAACAAAAAGTAAACGCTAGTCAACATAGGCTCTTCTCTCCTCCTTCGCACATGTGAATGTTTCCTACTATTTTCAGATCAGATCGAACCTTCTTGATGTGATGGATGGTCTCCAAGTGAGATCAATGAATGCCTATTTCTGTGTGATAGGAGGACCAATTACCCTTAGTGGGGCCCACTTGTCATCTTCACTGGGCCGACTTGTCAAACTCAAAATATAAATTTCCTTTGACCAATTTTGAATTTTCTTATGAAGAAGAGAGGTTCCTCCTTAGGGTAGATGGGCTTCTCTTGCGGCAAATTCATCTTGTAGTTGCCAATTTTATTAGCTTTTCCTCGAAGTTTTCGTTTCAATCCAATTTGCGAAAGGTCATGCTATCCCTGTCTTGTAGTTTTGGACCTCTTCTGCAAAACTGTATCTTCTTTCATCTCTGCCTGAGCATCTGGTGCCAAATCCTCTACAAAATGTAAGACTTGTCCCTCTTCCAAATCTAACATGGAAGGCTCATAGAGTTTCAGAATCTCTACGTTCACAACTAAGTAAATAGACATGTATGGGGGTAGACTGAGTTTATAGGCATCATCTCCCACCTTTTCTAGTATCTCGAAGGGACCATATCGTAGAGCCTTCATTTTCTTACTAGGACCTTGTAGTCTCTTCTTGTTCAATCATAACCATACTCTATCTCTCACCTTGAACGACTTCTTTGTTCTTTGCTGATCATGCTTGGCCTTATATTTTTCTTGTGACTTTTGCAGTGTCTCTTGTACTTGTATATGGATCTCTTGGTCTTCTCAACAAATTTTTCAGCCCTCAAGGCATCCCCTGTAAGATCCTACCTCACTCCTCCTTGTTGCCCATATGCAATATCCAAAGGTAAAGGTGGCAAATATCTAAAACAAGTTTCATATGGGAACTTACCAATAGAATTGTAGACTGCTTTGTTATAGGAGTATTGTATATACACTAGATTTTCATCCCAAGTCTTCAGATGCTTCTGATTGTAACGCCTCAAAAGCTACAACAAAATCACATTGACTACTTTTGTCTACCCATCTGTTTGTGGATGGAATGTTGTAGGCCTCTTCAACTTTGTGTCCATGTTCTCCCACAATGTAGTCCAAAATGCACTAAGAAATCTTGTGACTCGGTCTAAAACGATGCCCCTCGGTATCCCAAAGTGAACCCAGACCTGTCCAAAGAACATGTTCGCTGCTTCTTTTCCACTGATGGTCTTTTTACAGGGCACAAAACACAGATCTTGTTGAACTTGTCCACTACCACGAGCAGGTAGTGATGTCATTTCCTGGTTGTTGGTAAACCTCCCACAAAGTCCATGGAAATACTTTCCCAGGGACGAGTGGGTATAGGTAAGGGCTGTTATAAACCCTATTTCCTATTACTAGGCTTGTTGGTACAACACTTATGAACCTAGATACCTGTTCTTGCATCTTAGGCCAATACAAGCCAATTTGCAAGTTGGCCAATGTCTTTCCACACCAAAGTGCCCTGCAACCTTGTAGTTGTGAGCCTCTCTAATCAGCTTCAATCACTCACCTTTAGGAACACATAACTTACCCAGCCTATAGAGTAACCCATTCTGGAGATGGTAGTCAATGGTGTCGTCGCCATCGTGCATATGACTATGACTCTGTAATTGCTAAAACACTTCCTTGAAGTCCTCTTCCTCCAAATATGCCTCTCTGTATCCATCATGGGTGAATGGCTTCCATGTGCATCAGAGTTCCCAAAGCTGTGATTTTCGATGTGGGTGGTCTTGAAAGCATGTTGACCAACTTGTTTGGGTTGCCCTTCTTGTACTTGATCACTAAATGAAACTGTTGTAGAAACCCCATCCACTTGTAATGCCCGACTTGCTATAGCTTACTTTGGGCCTGCAGGTATTATAGTGGCTGGTGATCTATGTGGATTATTGTCTCCTTTTCCATTAGATATTGCTTCCACTTTTTCACTGCTTGCACTAGGGCATAGATCTCCTTGTCATATGTAGGGTTGTTAAGAATTTCCCCATGAAATGCTTTAAAATGGTAGCATACATGCCTTCCTCCTTGCATCAAGACTGTTCCTATAACATACCCATTCGCATCTGTCTCCACTTCGAAGGGCTATTACAAGTTCAGAAATGCTAAACTGGTGCTTGATTGATCTTCTTTAACTCCTCAAAGGCCCTCTGTTGACCCTTTCCTCACTGGAACTCTTGCCACTTGCTGTTATGGTGTGGATTGGTCTTGCTACCATTGAAAATGAGGCTATGAATTTCCTCAGGTATTTTGCTTCCTCAACGAAACACCTAACCTTAAAAACATTAGTAGGCATTGGCCATTTCATGATGGCCTCTATCTTGGCAGGATCTATCTTTAGCTCTCTTCCACCTATCACATATCCTTGATACACCATAGACTGTTGTGCAAACTTACACTTTTGAGATTTGCTAGCATCTAGTGCTTCTTTAATGTCTCCAACACCTACGTCAAATGTGAGATGTGCTCCTCCCAAGTAGCACTATATACCAATATATCATCCAAATTGAAAATAATAAATGAATCTATAAAAGGGCGCAATGTATCATTCATTAACCTCATAAACGTATTTGGTGCATTACATAGTCCAAATGGCATGACTAACCACTCATACAAACCTTGCCTGGTTTTGAAGTCAGTCTTCCAGGTATCTTCTTGTCTAACTCGTACTTGGTGATATCTAGACTTTAAGTCTAGCTTGGTGAAGTATTTCATTTGCTGCAATTGATCCAACAAATCATCAATCCTGGGTAGGCGGTACTTGTTCTTGAGCGTGATTTTGTTCAACACCCTGTAATCAATACACATCTGCCAAGTCCCATCCTTTTTTGGCACTTTGATGATGGGTGACCTACATGGTAATGTACTTGGTCAAATGACACCATGTTCCAATAGTTGTTGTAACTATTTCTTCACCTCACTTGCTTCTATATCAAATTTCATGTACAACCCACTGCCCTCTTGGGAATGGGGAATCTGATAATAGTTGGATTCATGGTCCACTTCCCTCTTGGGTTGTAACCCTTTAAGCTCCTAAAATACATCCTTGTATGCATGTAGAAACTCTTCTAGTTGTTGTTTCCATTTCTTAGTACACTCATCCAGGGATGCCTTTGCTCTTATTGACTCTTCTACAGACTGATTCTCTCTTAAAAATAGTAAAACAAACTTCTTGCTAGAACTAATTAGTTTCCTGGCCCGGTTGACACTTACTAGTGAAAATATTCAACTTGTCTTTGTGCGCATTGATTGTGAACAATTTTCCATCCTTAACGAGTCGGTACTGGTTAGCTCTCTGCATGAAGATTTCATCCCGCATGTACCTGTAGGGACTTCCAAATGCCACTCCACATACATCAAGGGGAACTACATCTAGTTCTACTTCATCAATAAAATTAACGCTGATAGCTAATCTAATTTTACATATTTTTGTTACCTTTAACTCTACATTCTTATTTACCTATCTCAATTGATATTGGCTTGTATGATCATGAACTTCCATTCCCATTTTGTTCACCAATTTTGCGGCAATGATATTCGCTTGTGATCCTGAGTCAAACAGAGCATCACTCTTTGTCTTCTTGACTTGCATCTTTATGTGGTAGAGTTTGGTCATTTTTCTCTTCTTGTTGCTAAAGGCTACATCCGATTCACCTCCATCTGCATTGACATGTAGATGATCTCATGCACGTCTGAACTGCTTCCAACGTGGTTGCTTGAATCAGTGGCCATGAGATTCTTCTTTTTGTTATGTTTCTTTTTGTTTTTTAGGTTAAGCTCCGTATGCAACTTCCAACACTTCTCCTCTGTATGACCTTCAATGTTACATTGGTTGCTGGAATCCGTGCGTTGGTGTGCTATGGCTGTTGTCTTTTTATCTTTTCCCCCTTAACACTTCTTCTTTCCCTCCTTAGAAGCATGTTGGTGTTCCTTTTGCTTCGATCCACTTGATTTTTCTTTCTTCTGGCCTATGTTCTCTAGGTATTGTGCTTGTACACAAGCCTCATCCACCGATTTGGGCTTGAACAAGATCACTTGCTTTCGTAAATGGCTGTGTAGACCCCCTAGACACTCGAGGAGTACATCTGGGTTCTTTGGAGAGATACCTAGCATTTTGGTCATCTTTCTAAATTTTGTGGTGTACTCTTGTACACTGTGCCCCTACTTCTCATGATCATGATAAAGAGGCAATGGGGGTTTAAGGGTAAACTCAGGGTGTTGGTTGATTAGGGACTGAGGCAACAAGGGCGAATAAGGTTGTAAGGTAGCAACGAGGTTTGGTGATGTGATTTCTGTGACAACAAGGGAGAAGGCTACAATTTGTAAGCCTAGCAACCCTATTTGTGTTGGTATCCCTATTGGGAGATTCTTGATCTTTGTAAGTCTGTTATTTGCTTGTTAAATCAACCTTACTTATAGTGGTTGCTGGTGGAGTCAATTGTTGTTTGAGTTCTTTACTATATTACTTGTGTATTCAATAAATATCTTCACTGTTTTATAGATTGATGAGTATTGCAACACTACTATGAAATGCAATTCTTTCATGTGTTTACTAAAAACCCTAACTCAAAATTGCATCCTATTACCCACCAAAATGGGTAACCCCATGAGAGGAAAATTTTCTCCTATATTTGATAGCGCACTGGTCAGCCAAACAACCAACAACCCCCTGCCAACCACCATTAGATAATGATATGCCATGTACCTCCAACATTTGCATCAACCATGTGCCTCTCGAATCCAATGGAGACCATTCGATGTTGACACTCCTATGAAGGTGGGTTGCTATTCAAAAGGTATTTTGATCATTTTGCAATCGAGTTCTTATACTTGTTTTTTTTGGGCATTTAGTATGAATAATGGGGTGATATGGAAGATTAACAAACCTTGACCGTAATTTTTTTCTCTCACCTTACAAGGGGGTAATCTTTGACCCTAGTCCAGTGGGATCTCCCTTAAGGACCTTTGGGTTATAAGAGGGGCACTACTTGGAAATCCATGATTGAGATAACATGTCTCATCTCCCCTATACCATACTTGACACTTTCCATGCCACATTACAAGCCCCATATCTCACCTCGATTCTTCGAGTACAACTTGTCATTGTTCATTGGGGATTTGGCACTCATATGTTCACATGCCTTGAGTAGGGCCCGAAAACTTTGCCTTGGGAGGTTGATGTAGCTAAAGGAAAAGAAAAAGCATATCATGGCTACAATGGAAGGGGAAGTGACATTTCCTTGGTCCACCCCTCAATTGATAGGTGGTAGTGCATAATAATGTGGGAATGGAAGGGAGAAGACTCCATGGTCAAGTGCCACAGTCAAAGGGACCAACTAAAGGAGGTGTCCATATCTTGAGTGTATGGATGTAAGGAGTGAGCCTTCGTGGATGCATGAGTTACTAGATCGGCCTGATTTTTCCACCCGTCTTGTGCGCCTTTTATTTCTTTTTTATTATTCCTTGTATTACCGCTTATAGCTCAATGGTTAGAGCTTGCTTTTTATAATGCAACAATTTTATTACCCCTTAAGATGTGTCAGTTCATCATTCATCGGGGTTGGGACATGCAAGGGTTCCTTCTTTTGATGCAATAGAGCATCACATGCTTAGGATCCAAGTGATGGCCATATAAGAGAGGTAGAGCTCATGCTAGGCTTTTGTCCACATGTTAATCTTTATGTCTTAGCCATCTTTTGCATTTTGATTTTCTTTCTTTTGTTTCATTGTAGCCATGATATGTCACTTCCCCTTTAACATTAACCTAGTAGGGTTGATCATTAGCCACCCCTACCAAGGGAGAAAATGTTAAAATTTTCATATTTTATAAAGGCAAGTTATATTTGGTCCCCAAGTCCACACTCAAAGAGAAGATCCTAAAGACTGCACATGACACACCACTAGCAGGGCACCACAGGTTCTTCAAAACTTACAGGCTGATCGGAGAAAGGTTTTCTTGGATAGTTGTCAAGGATGATGTATTGAGGCACGTAAGGGAGTGCATGACTTGTTAGTAGAACAAACCCGATCATACTTCTTCTGCAGGATTGCTACAACCCTTGCCAATTCCAAAGCAGAAGTGGGAGAGTGTATCGATTGACTTTATCACAAGTCTACCCAAGGCACAAGGCAAGGATTGCATTTATAGGTTGACTGAGTTCACACATTTCTTTGCGATTTCAATAAATGATAAGGAAACACAAGTGGTGGAATTGTTCTTCAAGGTGGTGTTTAGACTTATGGGCTGCCTAAAAATATAGTTAGTGATCCAGATAGTAGGTTTATTAGTGCATTTTGGCAGGGGCTATTCAGATTGATGGGCATGGAGTTGACCCCTAGTACTAGTTATCACCCTCAAACAGATGGCCAGATAGAGATTGTGAATAAATGGATTGAAGGGTATCTGCGTAACTATGTGTCAAGACAACAAAAGGCATGGATCAAATGGTTACATCTTGGGGAGCATTGCTACAACACCACTTACCATCTATCCATTGCAATGACCCCATTCAGGGCATTGTATGGGTATGATGCCCCATCATTTGTCGATTTGGCATTTGGGGATATCAAAGCGTAAAAGCCAAAGATTAGATATAGGAAGGCTAGGACATCCTTAGGATCCTTAAGGAGAATCTGTACGCTGGCGAGAACTGACAGAAGATATATGCAGAGTGAAACTTTGAGGCCAAGTTATCGAAAAAAGCCATCCTGAATTGCTAGAAACACCATTCCAAGTTTCCGAAACGGAAATGGATACGATCCTCGTCCGGAATGCGTTGGAAACGTTTTTTGAGCCATTTCAAAAAACTGGAATTGCCTAATCTGAAAATGGAAATGTTTCTAGGGGTTTTAATTTTTTTGGATCCGTTTCTGGATGTTTCCGGAAATCCGGAAACGGATCCATCCTTAACAGGTCAAAAAAACCTTGTGGAATGCCAAGTTAATTTCCAACTCCAAGTTATGCCCGCCTCTTAAGACTTAACTTATCTTGCGATATGCCTTGTTTATTTTCATTAACCTATCGCCTTGGTTATTTTCATTCGATCGACGCTGTTGATGATCAGAGAGTGCATCTACCCATTCATGTTTATTGAGGGCTTTGATGGGGAACCTTGCTATCACTTTGCTTCTAGTTCTAGGTCGGCTTGATTTGTACATTTTATGCTTGACATGGTTTTGTATTTGCTATTTTGCACATAATTTTCTTTACTTCTATTGGATAGTTTCCTTTTTTGGTAAACTAGTGATAGAAGTTACTTTGTACTATGATGGTATTTTGCTAAGCATTATTTAGTTGAGTGAATTGTTGTTTATCATTTGTAGGTTTCCCATATTGCTTAGTCAACATAAAAATGCACAAGATCTCATAACCTATTTAGTAACTTGACCTATATAAAATAAATTGGAAGTGGATTATGAATGGACAATCTAATGCATTTGTTTGAAGTAAAGTTGAATTAATGGCTATGCTCATGTATCTATTTGGAATCGATTCCATGGTTTGGCACCTATATATGGCTGCAGGGTTTACATTTGGTTACAATTACAAATAGATGGCCTTGATGCCACTTGGAGTTGTGCTACATGGTGAGATACAAGACATAGGACTCTTAAATGAATTGCAAGGCAATTCCATAAAAAATGAATTATATATTATATAAATCAACTTTATGGTACTATAGGATTCCAACAATAATGGAGATAATAAATTATTTTTGTTTTGAGAGAAGTGAGGTGTTCAACAATTATGGTAGGGGGAGATGACAAGCTGAAGATGATGATGATTTGTTTATGTTGAATTCATGATGATGATTATGTATTTTTAAATATAGAATCTAGATTCTAAAGACTAAAATATGACTAGTAATATGAAATTTGTATTGTCTTCTAAAAAATCCAGATATGATACGGCAAGGAAACGAAATATATCGTATACGGATTTTTTTAAAATTTGCCGTATCCATTTCAAACCCCGTATCTGTATCCGTTCTCGTATCTGTTTTAGTGCAACTTAATTTTGAGGTAGGAGACTTAGTTTTCCAAAGATTGCAGCCATATAGATAGTCACTCAAGAAAAGTGGTGCAGAGAAACTAAAACCAAGACTTTATGGGCCTTGCAAAATAATAAGACAAATTGGTGAAGTAGCTTATGAGATAGAATTGCCATAGGGGAACAAAATCCACAATGTCTTCCATGTATCATGCCTCAAGAAGGTAGTAGGTCAACGGGATACTACTTCAGCTGAGCTACCCACTTTGGATGAGGAGGGCTAGTTGGTATTGATTCCAGAAGCCATCATGGCTGTCCGAGAGAGGAGATTGAGGGGCAGTATGATCTCAAAATACCTTATTAGGTGGAATTTGCCTGAGGAGGATGCCACATGGGAAGAGGAACAGATCTTGCAGCACCCGAATATGCAATTGCTTGAGGACAAGCAATGTCGGGAAGGTGGGACCGTAAAGTCCTCTTCCAATTGAATGCCTAAGGAAGGACGTAGTAGCCTATCTAACCCCGTATGCTATAGTCATTTCAAAAGGGGGAATTATTATGTAATGTTACTCAAGTAACATTAGATAATAAAAAATAAATTGGGGCAAATGGAGGGAAACTTGCAAGCCACTCAAATTTGAATTTAGGAGGGAAAGCCCCAAGGAGAAACTATATCAGGAAGTGAGGAGAGTCATAACGACCATCATGCATGGTTATTCTTCTTGATTTTGGGTTGTGGCTCTTAGATGGTTTTAAGACCCCTTTTTCTGATTGGTTTCGATATTGAAAGATTATAACCTAGCCAATCTCTCCACTTTTTCTTGTCACAGGAACAAATTCTCGCTGGTGTTTACCTTTCTGAGGTAGCGGAGGATTGGAGTCTGTCTTCCTGAAGTAGCTTAGGGCTGGTAAATTACCTTTCTGAGGCAACAAAAGACTGGGATCCATCTTTATATGGCATTGAAGGGCTGGAGCCTGTTTACCTGAAGCAACGAGGGGATGGTCTTTACTTTTATGAGGCAATGGAGGACTGTTGTGCATCTCCTGAGACAACCAAGGGATGAAAACTAACTTTTTTGGGGCAGAAAAAGGCCAAGAAGTCATCTTCTAAGGCAGCGAGTGGTCTAAAGGGCCATGATCAGGAGGCTGCGAGGGTTTAAGGGTAAACTCAGGGTGTTGGTTGATTAGGGACTAAGGCAACAAGGGCGAATAAGGGTGCAAGGCAGCAACGAGGTATGCTGATGTAATTTCTGTGACAACAAGGGAAACAACTACAGTTTGTAAGCCTAGCAACCATGTTTGTGTTGGTATCCCTACTGAGAGATTGTTGATCTTTGTAAGTCTATTATTTGCTTGTTAAATCAGCCCTACTTATAGTGGTTGCTGGTGGAGTCAATTGTTTTTTGAGTTCTTTATGATACTACTTGTGTATTCAATAAATATCCTCACTGTTTTATAGATTGATGAGTATTGCAACACTTTTATGAAATACAATTCTTTCATGTGTTTTCTAAAAACCCTAACTCAGAATTGCATCCCAAGGGTAATCTCTCCAAGAGGGATAATACACTCTACGACTCCAAGAGGCAATATTCATTACTTACGAGTTGGATTTTGTGTTTTGGTAGTTGATGGGGTCGAGGTTCCCTAATTCCTTGTGATTCTCACTCCTACTCCAAGGGAACTCTCAATTGTGGCATAGGAACCCAACTCTTTCTCCTTATTTGCAATCTCTTCTCTTCTTTCTTTAGTAGGTTTCCTTCTTGTCTTCCTCATTGCCTTACCCTCTATAATTTCTTCTTCCTTTTCAACTCCTTCACTGTGTTGCTGAGCTTTCCTTGTAAGCACTCTTGATTTGTATGAAGATTTACTTGGTGAATGATCAAGTGCATCTTGATTATCTGAAATATTGCTTTCAACTCCTTTCGAGGGCATCTGTTGAGGGTTTTCTTCCAATATTGGCATTACTATCGAAATTCCAGAATTGAAATTGGGTATAGTGATGGTTTCTATGAACATGACATTTTCTTCTTGTGACAACACTTCATGATGGTTTGTGCTTGGATTTGATGATCTTTCCTTCAATTGATCTGGGGATTTGCTAGGTGCTTGTCGAGGTCACTTTCTGCTAGGATGGACCGGTTATACCTGTTCAAAAGCTTGATCTGACCTGGAATGTTTCAAATGATTTGGTGTAGTAGTTGCTTGCTTAGGGTTTTATGTGGAGGTGGCTTGCTGGGGGTTTATTTCTTTTTTGTTTGTTTGTTGGTATTGGTCCTCCTCTTCATATGCTAGGTGTTCCACTCGGGCATTCTTTTTGCAGTCCTTTGAAAAATGACCATGTTCATGACACATTTTGCTCTTGGAAGGGATTTGCTCGTAATCCACCAGTTGTATATGCTTCCAGTTGATCAGGGTTAAGTGGATTGCTTATGGCAAACCTTTAACATATCCACTTCCACACATACGAGCACAGGAAAACATTCCATCCTGTGGCTCAGATCTATCAGTGTATTTGTTAAAGGTATTGCCATGCGTCTTATGGAATCTTTGTTCTAGCAATGCAACGGAAGATGTGGCAAACAAACCCATTTGGAAAAGTGAATGGCACATCGTTTTCAGGGTTGAAGTCCAGAGTCCAACTGTTCAAATACATGCTCTTGGTGCCAAAGAAGTTGGGCCCATTTCTAAACATGAGATCCTTGTCCTCCTTGATCTCGAAGAGAAAGGAATAAAACCCTTGCCCACATATATAATGGGTTAACTTGCCTTATATCAGAACTTGCCAATTTTTTGCCACCCAGATTGCCATAGCTCTTGGAGAAGGCCATAAGCCAGTGAGTTGTTTGATTAAGCCTCTATTAGCCAATGCCAATGACATATGATGAGATGAAGAATAAGGTAAAGTTACTTCAGGATTTTCATTCAGTTTTTAAAGAAGCCCCTAATGCTGGGGTTTGGCTGATTTTCTCAAGGATGAAGTGAGAGCACACAATGAAGCAGATTCAGAATCTGGAGGGGGAGAATGACCTTCCCCATTAGCTGACTTCATGGCCAAAGCCAATGTGCCCCGATTTTTTTCACAAGTTCAAACCAGAGGAGGCATGTGCTCTCTCAGCTAGTTGCTAGCCATAGGTTTTTTTTTTTAAACTCAGTTTACAACTCATGCACGAAGTGTTCGATCGATTCAGTTTTGTAACCTATCACATTTTCACTGAAACTACTTTAGGATGATATGTTTTCGTGACCTGAGGATTAATTTAGGAATAAAAATGTTGATAATCAGCAGCTCATAAAGAATACAGCCACGACAAAATAGAACAAAAAGTGTTCAACATAATATCTTAACAACAATAGAGAAACAAGGATACCTGTAATAGTAAATGCAGTGTGTTAGATAATTTGGCCACAGGTATTCTCCTCAAGTGCCGTCCCAAACTAAATAACAATTATCGTTTAGGTTTGAGTGAGAACTTATAGTGCACTCAAATTTGGTGATGCTTGTATACAGTATTTTTTTCTTGGAGTGTTGCTACGATTTCTTCCATTTTTTATGAATACTTTGCATCAACTTTGGTTTTGGTAATTAGATATCAAGGAATCTTAGAGCTTTGCGGGTGAAGTTTTTCAACAAAATGTTCTTAATCAACTGGTTTTTATTTGATGATTCTATAGTAGGCTTTCTTGCTATGACTAGCATGATGTTGGATCAAGCTCTACAATATCACTAGAACTTAAGATGGATGTTTTGCTGTTGCCATGCTGAATAGATTTATATCTTTTCATATCTTTGTATTCTATATGAGGAATATGCATGTTTTGGTCCTCGAGGAGCTGCTCAAACAACAAGGCTCAAAGCCATTACAAGAAATACTCATTATGGGTTCAACATATCACAAACAGGAGTTGAATCTGGGTGGGGAGGATAACGACATTTCTCCCAACTACCCCAGCTAAACCCAATTGACATTAGATTTATATCTTATTAACAAGTGCCTTCCAAAATAATATGTCAATAAATTGTTATCAGTGCTTGCAAGGGCCAATGGCAGTACCGACCTATATTGTAGAGGTGTTTTGGAGGAGTTTATCTAAGTTAGGCTCAAGCATATCCCTAGATTGAAATTATTCTCATGTATCTTTGCTGTGAGATGAGCCTTAGATTGGTCACTAGTCAAGTGAATAATAAGTCCGTGGTCTGCTGGTGCAGCATTTTTAATAAAAGGGGCCCTTATTTTGGTTAGTATTTATTAGTGTTATGATTCAATAATTTGCATCATGGAGAGTACACTACTACACCAATGTAATTAGAATATCACACGTGCTTTCTGCTTTATTGCCAGTGAAGGTGATAGGATTCTCATTTTTTTCATGCAGGGCCTCCAAATTGCCTCCATATCCCAGTCTGCTGGAAATAAATTCCTAGTACCATTCAGTTTGCAAGACTTAAATTTAGATTTTTGATTAGGTTCTGTATGTTTTGAAATGCCTGCTGATTTGAGTTGGCTAATATTCTTCTGAACAGTTTGTTTTTCAAATCATGCAGGAATATTGCATTTATTAATCTTGTATCCTATGGTGTTTTAAATGAAACAACTTTAGGATGACATAACTCTGTGACATTTTATTAGCAAGAGCCTTCCAAATGGAGGACCTTACAAAAAGTGACCTTTGTCGACATAGGCCAATGGTCGTGACAGTTCACATATAGTAGGTGTTTCAGAGGAGTTTTGTATAATTTAGGTTCAGTTGTTTCTCCATTTTTACATTACAGTCACTTACTTTTGCCATGACACTGGCTTCAGATTGATAAATATTTAATTGTACGGAAAGTCTCTAGTTTGTTGGTGCAGGTTTTTTAAATCACATGGATCTTAATTTGGTTAGTATTGAAAAGGGTTATACATCTCTAATTTGGGTCTTAGAGGATACATCATTATTGTTATAACCACAGATGAAATAATCTCTGATTAATCGAATTAATTGGAATTGATTGTGATTACAATTCTGAAAAGATTAATCACCCCCAATTAATCATGATATTGTCCCTATATTCAAATAATCACTAGTTGATGGGAAATAATCAACTGTCCATGGAAAAGCTCGAAGAAAGGTGTAAAACTCAACTTTTTTGGTGTTACTGTTCCTTTTAGTTTTTGGGGTTGAGAGCTAAGAAGCCAGAGAGAGCAAAGATCAATTTGGAGAGATACAAAGCATTGATTTCACCACCATCAAAGATTTCTGAAATAAGGAAGGGATTGATTACTGCCCACAGTTTTCTTTTCTTAGGTAGTGTTAATCAACATAATACTTCTATTTTTTTCAAATTTATGTGAGGGTTTGCAGAGTGTATATGCTTGCCTCTTGTTATCATTTTATCATGGTTTATAAAACGATTTTAGAAGGTAATGGGTCTGGTCTTTTCCAGGAGTCTTTTATGTTTATTCTTTTCATTTCTTTTTCCCTAGGTTCGAAGTCTGAGGTTGGTCATTTCCTTGTCAATATGATCCATTTTGTCATTATGGTGAACCTAAGGATGAGATAAACATATACTGAAATTGATAGTAAGCTATATGGAGTGAAAATGAATGGAGGGATTTACTGCTTGAAATTCCATTTAGCATGGATCCCAAGGCATGATGTTGTAGGTTGTGAAAAGGCATCTACCAGAGTTCTCTTGAGCTGCCCATGAGGCTATTTGTAAGTTGGATAGAAAGAAGGCTGAGGCAGCAGCTCAAAAATTTGAAATTACTGCTAGAGGAATTGCTAGATCCTCCAGAGCCAGAAGCATATCTGACACTGGAGATAATGAAAAGGACTCTACGGGTTCAGCTTATTTGAGGACCTTACCTTTCTTTGTTCCAAGAACTAGATAGGAGTCATAAACTTCCATTAGATTAGTGGTTAAAACAAGGAGAAGTAGATAGGGCTGTGGCAATTTTTATATTTTTGAGGGACATTCCTTTGACCGTTGCTCGGGCCAATCCATTCTAGTAGGGTATGTTTGATGCTGCTACTGTTGTTGGCCTAGGGCATAAACCCGTACCTACAAGGAGTTGCGAGGGTCATTCCTTCAAAAGGAAAAAGCTGATGTAAGAACTCGATTGGAGGAGTTAAGAAAGGCATGGGAGGCCAATGTATGCATGGTGATGTTTGAAGGTTGGATGGATGGAAAGAGTAGGACCCTTCATAATTTCCTAGTATGTTGACTTACGAGCACACTGTCTATGAAATTGGTTGATGCTATGGCACATATTGAAGATGCAACATTGTTTTCTTTTTCTGTAAATTGGGCAGCTACTCATATTAGTTCATTGCAAGAAGGCATGTTAGTCTTTCTGTGCAGACTGGTTTTGCATTGGGGAAACCAAACTAGTAGCACAGAAGCAAAGCTTTAACCATCTTAAACTATTTGAACATAATCACAAAACTTACTTGATACAGTAGGTTAAGAGAGTCCGATAAACTATTGAAGGGCTGATATCCTTGCTATCCTTAGATCATTGTGGAAAAAGTCGAAATAGGATTAAATCAGGAAGGGTCAAAAAGTTGAAAAACTCGATAAAGTTGGGAGTTTTTTGAAAAAGTCGGCAAAAAAAAAAAAAAAATACAAAATTATTCAATTTTTAAAATTTTTTTTTAGCATGTAAAGTATTCACAACATCAAATAAATGCATTTCCACATAAACATGTAAAGAAGCTAATATATAATATGTATATGAAGTCTAGTGCTACATCACATATCAAAATAGTGAATCAAGTCTTGAATCTTGAGTCCTGTCTCTGTCTCAACTCTCGAGTCAAAATTGTTGAATCCTTAGTTAAACTGAGAGGAGGGGGGGGGGGGCGGTGAATCAGTTTAACACATACATGGACTTTTAAAACTTTTCCCTTAAATCTTATTTACACCTTCATTTCATGGTCAAATTAATATGTGAGCAATCTTAATTTGTGAGCAGCAAGTATCAAGCAAATTTGTTAATGTAACAACAGTATTAATACGCAAGCAACATGTATTAAGCAGATTAGATAAACCACATCAACACATAGACATTATACACAGAGACACCAGATATAAGTGGAAACCCATAAAGGGAGAAAACCACATCTTATTATTGTTGTGATGCAAAGGCAAGCTCCAACTCTCTCTCACCACTGTTTTTCTGCAGGCACCAACCTACAGGAGGCTCCAACCTCAATTCTACAAGCTACAACTTGCAAGGAAGCACCAACTCCCTTCAATTTTCTGCAGGCACCAACCTACAAGAGGCTCCAACCTCAGTCAGCTACAACTGATATTTTATCAAGCTACAACTTGATGTGGAAGCACCAACTTCCATCTATTTTCTGTAGGCACCAACCTACAAGAGGCTCCTACCTCAGTCAGCTACAACTGACATCTATCAAGCTACAACTTGATATGGAAGCTCCAACTTCCTTACTCTTTCAAAAGAAAAACACTTGTTGATTTACCTTGGATATCAGCTCTGTTCTGTACCTTCTCTTTCCGTTTATTCATCACCCCTTACACGTCTCTTCTTCTCCCTCGCTCACCTTCCTTCTTCTCCGTCCCTCCTCTTTCTCCGCCCACCGTCTACTTCGTATTCTCTTCAATCACTCTCTAACTCTCTCACTTTAACTCTCATTTGGTATATCAAAAATGATAGCTTAATTCTATAGAAATTTCTTTATGACTGCTTGTTTTTCTCTCGAATTCGAAATGTGATTATCATACCCTTGGTCTTCCGCTCCTCATTCCTTTATCCAACTCATTTTTAAAATTATAACAATGTGTACAAATTTCCATGCTACAATGGGATTTTGTCTTTTCCTTAGGATACTTGCCTTTGCATCACACACAATAAAAATAATTACAAAATTTTCATTCACATTTTTAATTACACATTTCAATTTCACTCAGCTCCTTTTCTGGATTTTGGCTTCACTGGATTTGTCTTTTTCTGCTGCTGTTAAGAACTTGTTCTGCATACACTTTGTTCACTGTCATCTGCATATTCCCTGTTTTTTGTGCTTATTCACCTGTCCAACTCATTCCTGTACCTATTCCTGTTCACCGAACTTTCATCTCTGCATGCTCTCCTCTTCTTTTTCCTTTTCCATAATTGCATTCAAGTTTCATGCCCAATCATTTCCCAAGTCCGAGCAATCTCACAATCTCTGCTTTGTTCTGCACTGGCAGTTCCAATGCTTAAATTTGAAGTGTTAATAAGTCAACCATATTCCCAATACTTTTCAATATTTCACTTAACTGTGTGTAAATGCATCCCAAGCTTCATTTCCAATCATATTCCAACCTGGCAATCTCACTCTGCACTTATTCTACGCTGGCAAACTCAAACAAATAAGTCTGGTCATTTTTAATGTCTCAATTCAGAGAATTGAGATATTAATTCAACATTCCGCCATGGCTATAACCCGACCGTCCATCTTCATATAATCCTCGACTGGTACATATATTAAACCACGTCCATATTACACCAACAACCATTACATATATTATATATGTTACACGCCCTCCAATTATTAACGAAGTCCATCAATAATCGGTATTAATTCGCAACCTTAGTCAAACACTTTAATATCTTCCATCATACCTTTTATTAATACTCCACGCTTTTTAAACAAATAACTTATAACAACCCTTTAACTCTGGGCCCCACCTATGTAGCCAGTCAAATGTACGCCCGTACCTTGGTTGATTCCATGCGCCATCCAACGGTTGTCATCACGTTGCCCGATCCAACGGATATCGCATGGGCTACTTGCGCGAAAGATAACGCTCGATGGCGCATCGTACCTGAACTATCGTTCGCGCACCTTGATTAAACTCTGGGAAATTCCGACGCACGATCACCGTCCGATGGCCCTCTTCCAGTTCAACGGCTCGTGTCAATTTCGCTCTGCGTCCTGGTACAAAAGTTAATGAGCGAAGGCGCGGTTTAAACAGCGGTTTTCAATTTTGTTCAGGGACACGCGTCAACACCTCTATGGAATCACTGCGAAACTCCAAAATACCACCTTCCATATGGGCGGGGGCGGGTGCGAAAATACCGTAAACCGCCGTTATTGTTCGGCTCCTCCTCGTGGTTCTGTTGCTTTACTCCAGGTTCCATCCAATTATATATATATATATATATATATATATATATATATATATATATATATATATATATATATATATATATATATATATATATATATATTTTTTTTTTTTCGACTATGGTTCCGCTCCATTCAATTATATATATATATATATTTTTCTCGACTATGGTTCCGTTATACTCTGACGCAGAGTTCCGCTCCTTTTCTCGGTTCCATCTATTCTTATGCATAGTGCACACAGCCACTCATTCATAGAGAATATGGTTCACACAAGATTTAATTCGACCATTTCACAACAATATTAATTCAATGTTTCATGTGATTCAACCAAGAAGACACATAGTCACACAATCGCTCCTCTGTCGACCAATTCGAGATACGATGTCGACAGTATTAACACCGAGTTTTCCAACTACACAGGCACAATTAATCTCAATTTGCAGATTAAATAATTACACATTCTTGCATCCTCGGTCTTGAATACACAGACAGACTCTTAGCTCGAATTATAGAGTCCAGATCCTACAAGAATCTAAAGCAACTTCACGCAGGAATCTCACCAGTAAACACACAATTCTTCATACACAGATATATGTATATATTTACAGGTGGTAGGTCTCAAACATATTCTTACAGGCCAGATATTCAGTTCTGTGGCCATTATCCTCCTATACAAACTCAATTAATGAATAATTGCTCAATAATTCATCTGCAAACTGTATTACACCCCTAATTCATGAATAAACCTTTGTATTACACTCCTTCAGGCCTTTTCAACTCCACTGCTCTGTCTCTAATTCCTTTGTTGCTTTTGCTTCAATTCCTCTGTTTCTTCTGCTGCCTCTGCTACCTCTCCGTCTCTTTTTCCTTATGGATAGTTTAGGTGCTGCTCCTGTCTTTACCTTTAGCATCAATGACAACATTTCCAACAGTCTCCCCCTTTGGCATTGATGGCAACACCCCCACCAATAATCCTATGCTTCTTCTACTTTCCTTTTAGAAGCCCCTTTTTGCTTTTCCTCCCCTTTTGACATCAATGGCAAAGGGTTGCTCATTTCCTAGTTTGCTTTCTGCATTTCCTTTCTCTGAGTTATGTTTAGGCCCTCTTCTGCTGACTTTGTACCATGCTGCTCCACACTGATGTACAAGACTTGTTGAGAGAACACCTTGAGGATTATTGGACTTGAATATACATTGTAAATTGGTACAATCCAAAGCACAGTCGCCTTTCACTAGTATAAGGCTGAAAGTGAGGATAATGATCCTTCATAGAACACATTGTACCAGCTTTATCTAATTAGAGATGTATGATTGGATCAAGAACAAAAATACTGAGAAGGCTTCAAATATACTTCTGTCTCTGTCTGATGTAGTGAGCTAATATATTTCTGTTGAAGAAGATTGTAGATTGAATATGTCTTTTCCTGCAATACTCATCTGCAGTACCACACCTGTTCAATTATGATAATGATGCCAATATATCCTTTTATTGCTGTGGTACACCTTTCCTGCCTGTTGGTGATATGAACTAGGATGTTGACAAGGATATTACTTTTAAAGATTGAGAGGTTCTTGTTGTTGATGTGAACAAATGAATTACACCAGAGCTTACAGCTTATTGTGAGATTAGGCAATATCTTTCAATATAAGAGACCAAATGACTTTTACTGCTTGCACACTGTACTTTCAAAACAAATCCTTCAATGTATTGGTCAGTTTTATTTATCAATCATGCAGTTTTCTTTATGACATGAGGAGGTATGTATGTCAATGATAAATCTCTCTTTAAAGGTGGATTACCAGTAAATCCTTTGTGCTGAAGTAGGATTTAGATGATTTTAAAAAAACTTTTGAGCTTCAGTTGGTAATCACAGCTAGTCCTTTATTCTTCAGATACTTTGACTGTTCTATCAGAATGAACTTCCACAAAAGCATATTCAAGATGTTTAATTGAAAACTCAGCAAACAGACTTCACACAGTTTTGTAACTGATCTTTTAAAAAGAGGCCTTGAAGATATACATGTACCAACTTCAGGAAGGCATGAAATTATATATAGAAAAGGATATTGCTTTGGTGCTCAATATACTACTTCAAGTGTAAATCAGATACCGATCCTTTAGCACTGCTACTGCCCTTTTCATGCTGAATGCAGATAACCCTGGGAATTTTACCTTGATGCATTCTTGCCATAATCCTTTGATCCTGAGGACCTGTATCATACTGCTGCTACTCCATAATAACTCTTGATGTTCTGCTGCTTGTACCTAGATGCCAATTGATATTACTTTGATAAACCATGCAGAGATTTCAATTCAACTTGCACATTAACTCATAATTGATGCATCCTTCATAAATTCAATTATTGATCTTTCCATTGTTCACACCAACAATCATCAATATATTGAATCTGATCTTGGCATTATTTACCACTCTTCTTTTTCTGTCCTTCTATTCCAAAGAAAGCCATTGCATGTTCCTTTCTAGGACTGCTCTAGAATCATTGCTTCTTTATATTCAATTCAATTGTTCTAACATAAAGATTTTCAGGAAGACATCTTCAATTTCTTTTCTATGAATCTTCATGGGCTGATTACTCAAAGATTTATTACTCACTTAACTGCATTCCTCCAAGTGAACTTTTCATAGATGAGTGATGTAATGATATTAATGATGACAGGCACTTTTCTTACTCATTCTTCTTAATGTGATTCATTGTCAATTCTAGCAATATGATGCACAATGTGATCAGCATTTAAGGTGATGATGTTTCTATTACCATGGCTTCTTGTTGCCTTATCTTCTTCCATCAATCTGTCAGCTAATTAAAACATCAGATAATCTTCTTCCTCTATATTTCTCTGTTAGAGGAATTTCCTTTCACTTCCTGATCTCATAGCTGTTCTCATTTCATGGAGCTCTTCTTCGACTACTTTTTGTGGGGACTACATATGAACTGCTCTCCCCCTGGGATGTTGCTTCATATTTATCACTGGTTGGATATTTTATTTGTTTCCTAGAGCAGCTCCCCCTGAGACTAGGATGTATTCATTATGTTATTGAGATAATAGGCTCCCCCTTTCTCTTTTCTTTCCATACTTTATTGGGGTTCTTCATAATGACTGCTCTTCCTTTTGATTCATAGTTTTGATTGATTTGTTTTGATTCCATCATATGTCTAGAGTTCTTTAATATATATGGCAGTTTACAGTCCTTTGCTTTGTGGCCAAGCTTGAGGCATATATAACATCTTATTTTATCAAAGTATATTTGAGCTGATGTATAATATTTCATTCCCCTTTTTGAACATAATTTACAATTAACAGATTTATGTCCAAATTCATTGCATGCATAACAGTAGCCATGGAAATGATTTGTGTACCTAGTGAAAGATTGTCTTTTCCATTTGCTTGCTTGAGGGGTTCTTCTCTTTTGTTGCATCCTTTGCCGGTTGGACTGGATTGGCTTTGTCTTACAATATGCTGCATTATGTCCTAGTTTATGACAAGAGAAACATGTGCTATTTTTCATAGGAGGAAAGAACCTTCTTTGACATCTTCCAAATTTATTCATTTCATCTTTAGGAGCATGTGAGCCTTTAGCAGTTGATTGTTTCATCTTCTCATTCTTTGTTCTTTCATTTCGCTGCTTGATTCTATTTGTTTCTCTGCAACTCATGTTCTTGCTGGCTTCTGCTTCTGTAGGAATTTGCTGAGCTGTTTCACTGTTCTTTATAGCTTTTACAAAAATGATTTTCTTGTTATCTTCTGCCTTGGACTTACTGGTTTCTCCTTCATATCCTATCCCAACCTTTATGAGAGGAGACCTTTGAGCATTTAGAATTTGGTCCAGTTGTTCAGAGCTTTTCATTTGAGGAGTATTCATTAATAAGTCTCTTTGGGCCTTTTCTAATTTCTTTCTCAGGTTCACTACTTCTTCTTCCAATTTTTCACATTCCAGATTTTTCTCTCTCATTTGTTGCAGCAGAGTGTCTTCTACTTTCTTTTCCTCTTCAAGCTGTGTCTTCAGGCCAATAATTTCTTTCCTATCTTCATATTCTCTCTCATCACATATTTGTACCAATCTCTTAAGGTCTTTGTTTTTATTCTTCAATCTTTCTATTTCAGTCAGAGCTGTGTCAAGTTTGGCTTTTTCTTCAGCTGCAATTTCTTCATGGTTCTTACTACCATTCACACTAGCAGGTACCTCATTTGATTGAACATCTTATTTTTGACACGAATTTCTCCTTTTCTTAATTCTCTTCTCCTTCTTGAATATGCAATCCTCAATGTCTACTCCATGCATGAAATGCAGTCTGTTCCGGATTTATTTTGCTGAAGTTAAATCCATTATTAACTCAAGATCCTTGTTATGAATATTGTTATATATCACACATTTTTCCTTGGCATTCCTCTGTTTTTCTTTCACTGTGGGGGAGTCTGTGCAGTAACCATCACAAACAAGCTTCCATACCTCAAGTTCATCAGCCATTAAACCTGTCTTAACCTTATCTCTCCATTCAGGAAAGTTTGTTGTATTTAGCACAGGTAAATTTTGATAGTCCATGACTCAACCAGATCTTCTTCAAGCTATTAAGCTTACACCAAAGGAACTTGCTCTGATACCAATTGTTGAACCCTTACTTAAACTGAGAGGGGCGGGTGAATCAGTTTAACACATTCATGGACTTTTAAGGCTTTTTCATTAACACTTGTTTACACCTTCATTTTATGTTTAACTTAATCTTGTGAGTAATCTTAGAATGTGAGCAGCAAGCATTAGTATAATGTAATAATAGACTTAATATGAGAGCAACAAGTATTAAGCAGATGATATAAACCAGATCAACACATAAACATCATGCACAGAGACACCAGATATAAGTGGAAACCCATAAAGGGAGAAAACCACATCTTATTATTATTGTGATGCAAAGGCAAGCTCCAACTCCCTCTCACCACTGTTTTTCTGTAGGCACCAACCTACAGGAGGCTCCTACCTCAATTCTGCAAGCTACAACTTGCAAGGAAGCTCCAACTCCCATCAATTTTCCGCAGGCACCAACCTACAGGAGGCTCCAACCTCAGTCAGCTACAACTGACATTTTATCAAGCTACAACTTGATGTGGAAGCACCAACTTCCATCTATTTTCTGCAGGCACCAACCTACTGGAGGCTCCTACCTCAGTCAGCTACAACTGAC
This sequence comes from Pinus albicaulis, assembly GCA_034641835.2. Taxonomy (NCBI): domain Eukaryota; kingdom Viridiplantae; phylum Streptophyta; class Pinopsida; order Pinales; family Pinaceae; genus Pinus; species Pinus albicaulis. The sequence continues at coordinate 772,141,900 of CM076583.1, read as the reverse complement.
ATCTATCAAGCTACAACTTGATGTGGAAGCTCCAACTTCTTTACTCTTTCAAAAGAAAAACGTTTGCTGATTTACTTTGGATATCAGCTCTGTTCTGTACCTTCTCTTTTGCTATTCATCAGTCCTCATATCAGCCCTCCTTCTTCTCTGCTCAACTCCTCTTTCTTCTCTACCTCACTGCTTCATTTCTGTATTCTCTTCACTCACTCTCTAACTCTCTCACTTCTAACTCTCATTTTGCATATCAAAATGATATTACTTATAGAAATTTCTTGATGACTGTTTGTTTTCCTCTAGGAATTCGAAATGGATGGTCATACCCCTTGGTCTTCTGCCTCCTCATTTCTTTATCCAACTCAATTTAAAATCATAATAATAAGTACAAAATTTCATGCTACAGTGGGATTTTGTCTTTTCCTTAGGATACTTGCCTTTGCATCACAAACAATAAAAATAATTATAACATTTACATTCACATTTTTAATTACATATTCCAATTTCACTCAGCTCCTTTTCTGGATTTTGGATTTACTGGATTTGTCTTTTCTTGCTGCTGTTAAGAACCTGTTCCGCATACTCTTTGTTCACTGTCATCTGCATATTCCCTGTTTTCTGTGCTTATTCACCTGTCCAATTCATTCATGTACATATTCCTGTCAAACCTGTAATCTCTGTGTATCTCTACATGCTCTCCTCTTCTTTTTCCTTTTCCATAATTGCATTCAAGTTTCATGCCCAATCATTTCCCAAGTCCGGGCAATCTCACAATCTCTGCTTTGTTCTACGCTGGCAGTTTCAATGCTTAAATCTGAAGTGTTAATAAATCAACCATATTCCCAGTACTTTTCAATATTTCACTTAACTGTGTGTAAATGCATCCCAAGCTTCATGCCCAATCATATTCCAACCCGAAAATCTCACCCTGCACTTATTCTACGCTGGCAAGCTCAACCAAATAAGTCTGGTCATCTTTAATGTCTCAATTCAGAGAATTGAGATATTAATTCAACATTCTGCCATGACTATAACCCGACCGTCCATCTTCATATAATCCTCGACTGGTACATATATTAAACCACGTCCATATTACACCAACAACCATTATATATATTATATATGTTACGCGCCCTCCAATTATTAACGAAGTCCATCAATAATCGTTATTAATTCGCAACCTTAGTCAAACACTTTAATATCTTCCATCGGACCTTGTATTAATACTCCACGATTTTTAAACAAAGAACTTATAACAACCCTTTAACTCTGGGCCCCACCTATGTATCCAGTCAAATGTACTCCCGTACCTTGGTTGATTCCATGCGCCATCCAACGGTTGTCATCACGTTGCCCGATCCAACGGATATCGCTCGATCAACATGCGCAAACAATAATGCACGATGGCGCTCCGTACTCGGGTTATCCTCCGCACACCTTGGTTAAACTCCAGGAAAGTCCGACGCACGATCACCGTCCGATGGCCCTTCGACTCACCCGCCGTGTCAATTTCGCCCGCGTCTCGCACACACGCGCGATGGCGCACGTTAAACGGTGGTTTTACTGTTCATCCAGGGACACGTGTTGATCAATCAATGGAATCGCTGCGAAACTCCAAAATACCGCCTTCCGTATAATAGTGGTGCGAAAAATACCAGAAACCGCCGTTACTGTTCTCCGTTCCTCCTCGTGGTTCCGTTGCTTTACTCCAGGTTCCATCCAATTATATATATATATTTTTTTTTCGACTATGGTTCCGCTCCATTCAATTATATATATATATTTTTCTTGACTATGGTTCCGTTATACTCTGACGCAGAGTTCCGCTCCTTTTCTCGGTTCCGTCTATTCTTATGCAGAGTGCACACAGCCACTCGTTCACAGAGAATATGGTTCACACAAGATTTAATTCGACCATTTCACAACAATATTAATTCAATGTTTCATGTGATTCAACCAAGAAGACACATAGTCACACAATCGCTCCTCTGTCGACCAATTCGAGATACGATGTCGACAGTATTAACACCGGGTTTTCCAACTACACACAGGCACAATTAATCTCAATTTGCAGATTAAATAATTACACATTCTTGCATCCTCGGTCTTTAATACACAGACAGACTCTTAGCTCGAATTATAGAGTCCAGATCCTACAAGAATCTAAAGCAACTTCACGTAGGAATCTCACCAGTAAACACACAATTCTTCATACACAGATATATGTATATATTTATAGGTGGTAGGTCTCAAACATATTCTTACAGGCCAGATATTCAGTTTCGTGGCCATTATCCTCCTATACAAACTCAATTAATGAATAATTGCTCAATAATTCATCTGCAAATTGTATTACACCCCTAATTCATGAATAAACCTCTGTATTACACTCCTTCAGGCCTTTTCAACTCCACTGCTCTGTCTCTAATTCCTTTGTTGCTTCTGATTCAATTCCTCTGTTTCTTCTGCTGCCTCTGCTACCTCTCTGTCTCTTTTGCCTTATGGATAGTTTAGGTGCTGCTCCTGTCTTTACCTTTGCCATCAATGACAACATTTCCAACAAAAATATCAACAAAAAATATAATAAATGTATATCATGAGTCATCTCCATGTCATAAAGTAATCAGTCATTGAGATCCCCTGCCCCTTTTACGGGAATAGGGAATGGCTTTGCCTTTTCCTCTAGAGGAAGGCGGCCTTGCCCCTAGGGATACAAATGGACTCAGTCGTCCTCTAGAAACAAATAAAAGAGGTGGCCTTTGTCATCTGTCGCTGTTGCTGCCCATCCTAGATGGTGTCACCTCCTCCTCCACATCCTCCTCCTGCTCTGCCTCCTGACCCTACTCCTCCTCCTCTACCTCTAGCCCCTCATCCCCTGCAACTACTACCTCCTTTGGCACTAGTGCCTCTAGATCCACATCTAACCAATCAGGGATCGAGTCCATGGCCAGCCTCTCAGTCTCGACCCTCCATGCAGTGGTGGACAAATCTCCAAATCCACACCACAGATCTTAGACAACGGAAAATCTCAAGCCTCAATCAATCCTTCTGTCTCCATAGCCTCAAATGCAAAAAACTGATTGAAAAATGAGTGAGAAAAATCGAGTTTCGGCGTCTTGCTCATTTTGAGAGACAACCGACTTTTTCAATCGAATCTGGATAAAGTCGAGACTTTTAAGATAAAATCACGACTTTTTCAAGGCTGAAAAATTCGGCAAAAAGTTGGCCAATATAATTGGCTCAGTGAAAAATTCAGGATTTTTTGAAAAAGTCTAGACTTTTTGCCGACTTTTTCCACACCGCCTTAGATAGTGTTAACTTTTGAACTAAGAAATCGGATTCGTTGGGTGGGGACCACGAATCCCGAATCCGGCGTATCCGATACGATATGGAGGGATTTGTACTGAAATCACCGGATTCAACCGTATCCATACAAGATACGTCGAATCCCGATCATATCGTGTACAGATACGGTTGAATCCTGTACAACTGGATTCGAGCAGCTGAAAAGTGCGATTTTGACTTATAAGAGTTCGATTTCTCTCATTGTTTCTCACTGATATTTGTTTGGGAAGTGAGCAAGGAGCAAGGGTTAGCAACGAGAAAGGAGAAAGAGAGTTTTTTAAAAGAGATTCGAGCATCCGGTAAGTGCATTGTCCCTCTATATTTTGCATTTAGTTTGCTGTTAGTGTTTGCATGGGCATATGTTTTATATATTTGGTCATTTTTGTTTATTTTTTACAGTTTTCATGGCTCAATCAAAGGCAGCAAGACAAGGGCAAAGAAAGGGGAAGAATGTACTTATGTAACACATTTTGATTCTGAGTAAATTTCTAAATTGTAATATGTATGATTGACAATTTGATAATTGTATGATGTATCAATGTATCAAATTTTAATGTATCATGTATGAGTATCTAAGATCTTAAATCTATCTTTGAATCAATGAATTTGTATGAATTTGTGTAAAAAATATCTAATTTTTAATATATATATATATATATATATAATTTTTAGTATATTAATATATATATATTGTTTAATAAAATAATATATAACGTATCGTATCTCGGAAATGTCCTATTTCGGGGGTCACCATATCCCGAATCCGATTCTTGAATCCTCGTATCCATCGAATCCCGAATCCCTGTATCAGGTAACTTAGCTTCTGAACCAAGCACTCGGGAATTAATTTCTAGCTGGATTTTATGTATATTGAATAAAAGCACAACTTTCTTAACATAAAAAAATTATTCAGCAGAAGCAAAATATCAACCTATCTCAATCTCATGTTTGACACAAAAATGTTCACCCAATCAAATCAGTTCTTCATTGGATCTTAATCAAAACCTACTTGGGCTCCTGTCTCGGGATAATGGCCCAATCTGAGGAATTTACAAATACAACATATCTTGAATCTGATTTAGCCGGTCAAGCCCTAGATCTATCATTGATCTTCTTGGCTAATTTGGATCTCCTAAGTTGCACACTTGTACCTTCCTTGGACTTGGCACACTTGAGTGGAGGTCCTCCACTCAATCACTAAGATCTCGTCTCAAATCTTGTGCTCACTGTATGGCGTGTCCTCATCTCCTTAGCCTTGCTTTTATAATTTCTCATTGAGTTAAATCCCTTACCTTCATCTCCAAGGTGATGGATGTTTGAGATTAGACCTTGCCTCAATTGAGATCAATGGTTGAGATTAAAACATAATCACTAAAGTAAATACTTGATTTTTCCTAAGTTTTGTTAGCTCAATAGCGAACATAATTAATTATGCTTTTCGTAAGTTAGGCTAAATTACAAAAGCACCTTACTCAATGCATGAACAAGTATCCTAAAGAGAGATTGGGCTACCACTGCACACTTAGACACTTAGGCCTGCGTAAAACTACCTACGCGAGCTACAAACATTAACATATAGCAGTCAAGTTGTTTTGGCTAAACAAAACAAAGAAAAATAAAAATAACATTTAATTGGAGGGTGAATCGAATTGGATAGTCTCAAGTGGTCTTGTATCCTCAACAAAATTAGTGAACTCCAAATCTACCAACTTTTTGGCAAACACAATGATGTTTTCATCCAACTTTCTCAATTGTAATTGTATTTGATCTTTGTTGTGCAAAATCTCTTGTTGAGCCTCAAAATGCTCAACCAACGCCTTCCTCATTATGGTTTTTAGTTGCCACTATATATCTATAGTCTATATCTATCTGGTTTGCTTGGTCCTAGTGTTTCCCGTGTCGGGAATCCAAGCTCCTACTTCCTCCTCGGCTTCTGCATTTGAGATGAACCTTCTTCCAATACAAGCTACCCTTTCAACATTTTGTATCTCATCTGACCTCAACAAAGGTGAATTGCACAATTATAGTTGTTGAATGTTTTGTCCCCTACTGGGCTCTAGAAGTTGAAGAGAGCTTGGAGTTTAGTCTCCCTCTCCTACTGATTGACCCTAAATCTCTTGGCATGGTGACGTTGGTCGCCCATGAGAAAATATGAGTTGGAAGATAAGGGGAGACTTCCCACAGAAGATAGATCCAACAAACTGAAGGGCACTTCGGCAATAGTAGGAAAGAATCGATGGAAGAATCCAATTAAAAGGGGATAAGGCAGAGAGAAACAAGAAGAGATGAAACTCCTAGTCCCCCCAAAACATAAAGCCACTAGATGAGTGGAGATGAAAAACCAAACTCATTATGAGGGTGAACTAACTAGTGATGGAGACCCATTAAGATAGAAAGTAATACCCATAGAGCTTGCCAAGACAAGAGCTTCAACTATGCAATGAACCAATTAAGCATACAAAAGCGGGTAGGCAAGACAGAAATGGCAAAGACAAGTATGCAACCAAAACAAGAAGGCAACACGAGTATTGTTCAAAAGCCAAAACTTGACAATCACCAACCCTGCGAAAGTTTGAACTAGAGTAAAAGCCCATAGGGGATCCTAGTCCCTAGAAGGAAGCTTGAGAGTGGCAAGACTTCGTCGAGTTAAGGCAATGAACTTTTACTCTCAAAGTTATTGATTACACCATTAAATAGAGAAAAACATATCTCCCATACTCTTAAAACAACATAGAGCTTGTTGCCCACCAAAATGGGTAACACCATAGGAGGAAATTTTTATCCTACATTTGATAGCTAGCCAAACAACCAGATAGCCAACAACCTCTGCCAACCAGCATTAGATGATGATATGCCATGTGCCTTCGCCACTTGAACCAACCATGTGCCTCTCACCATTTATCCTTAGCACTTGGATGAAGGTGGGCTACTATTCAAAAGGTACTTTGATAATTTTGCAATTGAGCTTTTATACTTGTTTGTTTTGGGCGTTTAGTATTGAAAATGAGGTGATATGGAAGATTGACATACCTTGACCGTAATTTTGTTCTCTCACCTTACCAGGGGGTTAGTCTTTGACCAATTCTACTGGGACCTCTAGTAAGGCCCTTTGAGTTATAGGAGGGGCATTGCCCGGAAATATGTGATTGAGATAACATGTTCCATTTTCCCTCTGCCAAAAACTTTTCATTCCACATTACAAGCCCCATATCTCACATCCATTCTTTGGGTACAATTTGTCATTGGTTCTTGGGGATTTCATACTCACATGTTCACATAACTTGAGAAAGGCCTTGAAACTCTTCCTTGGGAGGTTTATGCAGTTAAAAGAAAAAGAAAAAGAACATCATGGCCACAACAAAACAAAAGTAAGAAAATCAAAGTGTAAAAAATGGTTGGGACATAAAGATTAGCACGTGGGCAAAGGCCTAGTATGAGCCCTGTTGTACCTTAAGAGACAATCCCTTTCATTTCTGCAATGATATCGTTCCAGATGATATCCTTAGCCTGTACTAGGGATATATTTCCCTTCAATTTTTCCTTTAGACTTTTAATCTCAGCATCAACTGTCTGACAATCTGTTCTGTATTTACTGACTTCTCCCTCCTTGGCTTGTATGATCTTTGTTGTTGTCTCCAAATCAGCTTGTGCCTTTTTGCGATCCCTCTCTGCCATCTTCAATTCAGTAGTCAATTGAGATATTTTTGCTACTGGATCTTCATTACCAGATGGAAAAACAAAAGTACAGGTATGAGATTCAATGTGATTTTGCAATGATAATGCAGTTTGCTTTAATTTATTGATTTCAACAACCTCTGTTGCCATGGAGTGCTCTCCTGTAGGGAATTTCAATTTCTTCTTCAGCACAAAGATTCCTGATTCAACACTTTGCAGAAGCTTTTGTACAGCAGACCTATCATTGGGATCTACCCCAATCTTCACAATAATCTTTTTGAGTTCTTCGTTCTGGATTGTTAAAGCCTTGGAATTTTCTTTCTCTAACTTCAATTGCTTGATAACCTTTCCAAGCATGTTTTCAACCTTGAGTGCCATTGCATTAGTTTTGGTTAAGTCATTCACAATCAGCTGACCTGTTTGCATATGTAGATTCACTTTGTCAAGCAATGGAATTTTCTTTACATCTACAGTTAGATTCACAATATTAAAATTATTGGATGAACCAATAGACATATCAGAGGGATGTGATAGGGCAATCTTAAATTGATCATTTTCAAGATCCATTGCAGTTAGCAGTCTTGTTTGCTCTGGGGTTATCTGGTACTCAACTTGAGCCTCCATGTTTGCCTTCATTTTCTGATTTCTTTCTACAATCTGAGCAAACATTTGTTTAATTAATGGCACTTGTTCCTGAGTGCTTTCGTGCTTTCTTGGTGAAGCAGGGACATTTTGCTCATCTCCTAATTGCAGCGAGAAACCAGGTTGAGCATCTACAAAATCCTCACTGAGCTTCATACTCTTTTCAGTCTTTTGTTCTTCATCTTCTGAATCAACCACTGCTTCTTTACCTCTCTTATTTGACTTCTCTGATATGACAAGAGTTTGTACATTTGAGCTCATAGATTCTGCAAAACCCTTATTTTCCATCTTTTCTACATCAGGTCTGCTTTCATGAATGAATGCTGAATACCCATTTTCAATTCTCCTATTAGAAATCACACTATGTGGGTCATAAGACCACTTCCCTCCTAACAATAAGTGCATCTCATCTAACATCTTAGTGACTTCATTAGTTGCATGTCTCATATTAACTATAAAATGACCAACAGTCATTGGAAATTTAAACATATGACCTTTCTTTATAGGCACAAAATGGATTTGATCAACATTTAAACTTTGTCTAATGAATTTCAAAGCAAATAATCTCATGGGCACAAATACTGGAAGCCTATAAGGCTCCACACCAGCTTCATAGAGTCTAATTTCAGAATAATCTTCAAAAACATACCAATCACCAAACTTACAATTCATCCCCAACTACAAGAACTCTTGAGCCTTTGGCAGGAAGCATGGGGGAGAAATTCCATTCAAAATTCTATATGCAGTAGACATAAAATGACTTGCAAAATCAAACAAACCTTCCTCATTTTGTTCTTTCCTTACTAGGTATGTCCAAAATACCACTGACTGCCTCTTCTTATTCATATCCATTATATTTAACCCCATATGCATGAATTATTTTACATTTTGATATAAAAACAGATAAATAACAAGAGAGGGAAACCTAAATGAACCCGTTAGTGATAAACTCATAAGCTGAGAATTGACAGCTTCTTGCCAATAAGAAGGGATATCCAATACTACTCCTGGCTTCATCATCAAGGTGAACATTCCCAGAACTGATTTGTCTATTGTACTGTCGTCGTCTTTTCCCAAAATCTTTGAAATGCACCTCAACACAAGTCTGAATTCTACATCAAAAACCTCCATAGAGAATTCTTTACTATCAGGTGCAAACTGCTTTGTATCTGGCTTCAGAAAAAATATGAATTGGTTGAACTCTTGACCTGCAAGGCTATCATAATGCGCCACAAATGAATCATCAGTGATTTGGACATACGACTATGACTCAGGGTAACACAGAGCTTGACGAATTAGTTGGGCTGAGACTTGCATAACATTTTCTCCTTGACAATTCATTACAAAACACTTTCCTGGGTACATGACAGACACTAGCCAATACACAAATTCGGGAAAAATGGGCGTTCTTGGAATGCATGCAGAAAAAACACCAGTTTTAACCATGGTGGTGTAAATTGGAGAAGCTTTATCGTTTAAACAAACCTGTTGGTAAAATGAAATGTGGTCTAGAGAACAGACAATATCATGGATGTCCCTCTCAGTGTCCATGAGAGGAATGTGACTGGAAGAACTTGAAAGGGATGGACGCTTGGCCATAATTTAGCTTAGGGTGACAAAGAATCGACAAGGTGGCAAACAACAGGGAAAGACATAGTGCAGACAAAACCTCAGATTCAAACTAACAAAAATAACCTTACAAAAATGAGAATCCATCCTAAATAGATGGCGCGGGCTTAAGAATTAAATGTTGACAAGACGCGCCAAAAGACCATTGAAGAATACCCCGACGTGGACAATAGCTGTCACCAACTGGTTGCTTACGTCACTGTGGGAGGTCTCAAGGTACAGAGAGCTCTTCGGGTTCATGCCCCCGCGGTGAATCTCGACCGTTGATCTGGATCGGCCCCGCAGTCAACAGGGTCAATTGCGGAGGCACCCTCTTCATTAACCCGCGCGCTGAAAGTGCCCGCAGGTTGACACTTTTATTCCTTGTCTAATAAATCATCCCGCTCCATAATATGCTCACTTTTTAGTCTGTGTGTTGGGACCCGCTTCCACAAAGGCTTAAAGTATTAAACTTTAAACTTAATGTAATGAATACTACATATTTATGCTAAAGTACATGAAACCTTATACTTTAACATATATTTTCATAATTTTCTATTCTTTTTTGTACTTTTGAAAATTAAAACTAAAGGATATTGCAAATGAGCCACAAGAAGCCCTACCTACCTCATATGGCCATCACCTGGTTCCTGAGCACATGATGCTCCATTACACCAAAGGGAAACTCTTGCATGTCCAAACCTCGATGAGCGATAAACTGACTCATCTTAAAGGGGTAATAAAACTGCTACATCATACAAAGCATCCTCTAACCCTTGAGCTATGAGCAGTAATACAAGGAATAATCAAGAAGAAGAAAAGGCGCACAAGAGGGGTGGAAAAATCAGACGGAGTTGGTAACTCATGCATTCACGAATGCTCCCTCCTCACATCTATACACTTAGGATGTGGACACCCCCATCTGTTGGTCCCTTTGACCGTGGCACTTGACCATAAAGTATTCTCCCCTCGATTACCATATTATTCTACATTAACATCTATCAATTGAAGAGTAGATCAGAGAACTTATTAAGTCCCCCGAGGAGTTGGAAGCACCTAATAAGGTTGATCATTAACCGCCCCTACCAAAGGAGAAAACACCTTTGTGAAATCTTGGTCTTGATTTTGGAAGGGGATCTTTGTTTGAAGTATTAATATGCCTTTAACAATCAAGTTTGGTTCACTTAGATGCATTATTGATCTTAGTCTCTAATGGGTGATTGCTTTCACTAGAATTCATGTTTTTTTTTGTCAGGTGGTTCGATAGCCCAAGCCTTGGGCACCCACTCCAGAGGCACCCATGCCTTCCAAAGAAGTACAATGGCAACATTGAGAGATCATTGCCTCCTGACAACACTAGTAGATGACACATGTTCCAGAGTACCTCCAAGACTCGAGATGTTGGTCACCTTTGACCTTGTTTTGAGGATTCTTTATGATGACACCAATGGACCCAGTGTGCCCCCAGGCTAGCCTTGATAAAACATGATGGGTAGGAGTTGATTTAAAGTTGAGATGAGGATGGTCTCCCTTTGAGAAACTAGGGAGGGCTTCCTCTGGTTATCCACTTACATGCGTTACCCACTTATAGAATGTGAATGAAAATCCCATGCTTGAATCTTTTAACTAGCTCTCCCTATTGATTTTTCTCCCTCACAAAAGTGATAGTTGGGTTTGGAACCTAGGGTTTCAATTTCCCTTACTCTTTTGCCAAGGTTGAGTCATTTTTAACCATCCCCTAGACTCCATCACCCATGGTCAAGGCACTAGCTCTCGGTACATGGTTGATCATGTTGAAAACTTACATAAAATCACTCTTCTCTACCATAAATGTAGAATTTTACCCTCTTAAGATAAGCTTCTAGCTAGGGCTAGGGCATTTTTCTTAAATAGGGTTTTCAACGTTACTTGGTTGAGGGATTCAACACATGGAGGTAAGGTTTTTGCCTCAAAATCAAGTCATTCCCGTGGAAAATCTATCCATTTTTGAGCTAACATTCCTTTCACTAGGTAGATTGTGCCCTAGAAAAGCCCTAGTTTTCCCTAGGCTTCAACTTGGGGCTTATTGAAGGCTTCTTGTTCTATAAATTGAAGGTATACATCTATTGGAGGCCTTTTCTTGGCCTTGTGATCCTAGGCAGTCCTATTTACCTTGCTTTTTTCATGACCTAGGTTATGTTTTGCCATAATTAGGCCTTTTGGAGGATGCAAATTGTCCTATTGTGCTAGCTAAACCCTGTTCTTAAGAAGAGCATCCTTACTTGGCCTATCCTTGCCACCTTTATCCCTTGTTAGATATTTTAGGTGACCTAATATAGGGAACCCTGCCTAGTGGTGAATGTCCACAAAAGAGTAGGAGGTAGTGGTTGTGGTGACAGTGGGCCACAACTCATATTGTTTTCCTTTCGTCTAGCTCTTGTCTTGTGAGATACCCTCACAAGACTTGCTAGATTTTGAGGAAACATTTTTCTAGTGCTATTGTCGGGGAGGATTTGAGTCAACCTCTTCATTATTTGAAGATTAAGTTTCACCTTATTTGAAGAGACAATTTATGATGATGATATATATTCTCTTCTTGTGACTTCAACAAAATTATAAGCATGGAAGTAGCTACTCAAACCATCTTAACTTGTCACTGAAGGAATGCTGATTTTTCTGGTACCCCTTTTATGGATAAAATAAATACGAGGAGGGTTAGACCTTGGATTCAATATTCCATGAACCTCTTGAATTATGCAAATATTGTTGGCAATATGATGCAATGTGTTGTCCTTGATGACAACCTACTTGATGAAGTTGTCTTTGGATAACAACCTATGTGTTAAAGATGTATCTACAGATGTGACAGAGAAAAGAATTCCAGTAAGTGCTGGAGAAATGATAAATATAATATGTCACAATGTATACGTGAGTTTGTAAAGGACAAGTTGTGTATGCACGCGGATAAGTACGTCCCAAGTCGCGTATGCCCTTTTGCGCTCCAAATTTATAATACCAAGGGGCATTACCATGGTTTTGGCACACAATATTGAGCGCTGTATGGTTTATTTGATTCCATCCAAGAATACCATCGGAAGTTGTGTGGTTTTGGCTCATGGTATTGATAAAGGCTAAAACTATATAAGGAGAAGAGGATCATAGTGCAAGGTGTGCATGTGTAAGGGTTGAATCTCTTTAAGAGATATTTGCATGGTTGAACTCTATTCTTAATCGATAGATCTGAATCTATGATGCACCTATGGATATGATGAAGGTTCAAGATCTCTAGATCTAGAAATGATGAATCTCTAGGATGATCTGCAAAAGAAATGATGAAGACCTGGCACAAGTCTGATGAAGAAATTGAAGAAATCTGCAAGCGATAGACCGGGTCCGTGCTCGCAAGTTTATCTTACAAATATATACGCTAGTTTTGTTTTCCTAGTGCGCGCATATGACGGCGGTCTTGCCTATGCCATAAAAAGCATGGAAGTTAGGGTTTCTGAAGTTTATTTACAGATATTACCTCTGTGATTTCTGTTTTCTCTCTGCTATCGGTCAATGAAGTCTACTTGAAATTCTGGGTTGATTGAATATGGAGTATGCTACTGATTTGATAATGAACAAATCTAATCACTGATTGAGAAAACATGATGAAGGATGAGTGAGAAAACATGGTTAAACCTGACTGACTGTCTAAAGGTTTTGCATTGCTGAGAAGGTGTCTGACTGAAAGCCTCAGATCTGTATCTGAGATTGATCACATTCTGAAAATCAGTATTCTCAGAAGTATACGCAGGTTGATACGAAGAAAAGCGCGTATACACGCAGCTTCGGTAAAGAGAAGTGGCGTATGCATTTCATGTTATGAAAAACAGTATACACAGAGGCATATGCAGGTTGGTGAGCAGGGAAGCGCGTATACACGCGGCTTCAGTAAAGAGAAGTAGCATATGCTATTTGAATTGATGAATGTTCAGAGTTGAGTTTGTATCTGCATATTTGTTTTTGAAGTCTGGGTTATTTCTGATGTTCTGGTTACAGTGGTCTCACTGTTCTGATTGAAGTTTTGGTTTAAGTATGGTTGTTAATGTTAAGGGGTTGTGTTGAAGTTGTTTTGATCCAGTATGAAAATTGATGAAACGTGGTCTGCAGTGGATCTGAGGTTTGAAGCCTTCAGTATGGAAGTAGAAGCTTTCAGCCAGTAGAAGCTGGTGTTGAAATCAGGGGGTCGAAGCTCCCTTCTAGGAGAGGCTGGTAAACGAGATCAGGGGGTTGGAGCTCCCTTCCAATTGTAGCTGGAAAACGAGAGAAGGTTGTAGCCTTCTGTAGGTAGAAGCCTGCGTACTGGTATAAGTCTGCATCAGTACAATGTTGTAAAAGGTTCTCTATATAATAAATATTGTAGACAGAGATGACAGCAGCGGTGGTTTTCTCCCGATTTGGGTTTCCACCTTAACTATTGGTGTTCATGTGTGTGATGCTTTATACTGTTGTTCACTGCTCATAACTTCAGATTATCTAGCCTTATTCATAATTGATAAATCTATTTAAAAGACTGATTCTCTAAATCTGAAAGATAAATCAGTATACGCTAGTTTCCTTCTATATTTCTGTGTGCATACACTAGTTAAGTTCATAAAAACCGCGTATCGAAATCTGCTCAAAGAAAAAGTAAAAAGTTTTCAGTCAGCTCAAAATACTGATTCACCCTTCCCCCCCCCCCCCCTTCACAGTATTTTTCCCAACAAATATCTTAGGGTCACCCCACCCTTTTTCCCACAAATCATGAGTGGATACCTCTATTCTATGGTGCAAAGTCTATAGATCCTAATATGCATATTGAAGTGTTTGAAAGGGCTTGCTCTGCTAACTTTTTTAAAGAGAGACAAGAGGATGTGGGCGGGTGCGACACTACCACACTTTTTCTTTTAAGCAATACTCAAGTATGTAGACTACGCCTATCTTCAACACTTGGTCAATTTTCCAATTGAGCGTTCTTAACAATGCAGTGGAATAACATTAATCTTCAGTGTTTAATATTTCAACAATTAAACATTCACAACCATCACACAAGTATGCCCATACTTACTTGGGAGGGGCAACTCTAAAAAATTCTACCCAATAATATATAATAGTTCAATGATGTACAATTTTTACAATAATCATACAAATTTCCAAGCCTGTAATTAAAGGACTATGCTAAAAAATGGTTCATGACCCTCGAGAAATCCATTTGCTCATGGAATGACTTCGTCAAGGATTTCTCCTTTAGGTGGATAGGAGAATGCAGCATTATTGAGCTCTACAAGGATTTCCTCCTAGTACAAAAAAATGACCTTGAAACTTTTAGAGAGTCCAATCAAAGGTTCAACGACATAATTGCCTTGATACTTGAGAAATTGGACCTCCTTGATGAGCTAATCCTTTTAACTTACCTTCAAGCATTGATTGGGGAAGTTGCATACCTAACACGTGACAAAACACCTAAGATTGTTTTTCATGCCCAAGATGAGGTTCTTCAAGCTTGCAAAATTCTAGAGTTAGAATAGGTTCACCTTTAGTGCCTAATATTGATGTTTTTATAAAGGATTTTGAAAAATGTGCTTTGAAAACCTAATGCCTATTGTATTGCAAAATTATAGTTTTATGATTTCTCAAGTTAGTAAGATAGAGAAAGAACAAGTTAAAGAGGAAACACTCTCACATGAAATCCAGGAGGAAGTCAACACTGTCCCACCAATTGTCTTGTACACTAGACAATTTGATGGAGGACATCCTAAATTCTTAATAACTCTTGAGATAAATGGTTGGGCCTTCATGATTTCATGCTTGATTTTGGATCAACAACTAACATAATGCCATTAAAAATCATGAAGAAGTTGGGCTTGATCATCTCAAGGATATACAAGAATGTCTATGGGATTGAATCTAAAGGAGTCTAGGTGTATGGGATCATAGAAAATCTGTCTTTCAACCTACAAGGATACCTTGAAAAGAAAATCACCATGGACATTGTCATCATTGATATCCTTGATACCTTTGGAATGTACTTGTCTAGGAAATGGGCATCTATGCTTGGGAAAACATCCAAATGTATATGTCCCACATTAGAATCCCCATGGAAGACAATTCATACACCATTATATATAGAAAGCCATCCACTCGACCTTTAATCAAACACTTTTGTGTAACTACCGATGAGGACCTAGAAGAAGATTGTGGACGTGGAGAATGGAAGATCTTGAAAGGCTTCTGCTCCTGAGCCATAAACTGAGGGAATATGGACCATGTATTTGAAGGGGCATGCTCCAAGTTGGGTTCAGGTACAAGCATAGTTTTGATATCACCCTCCAAGACACACATTTTGTTTTCCAACAGTTTAGAATTCGATTGCATAAACAATGTGGCAGAGTATGAAGCATTAGCGTTGGGCCTAGACATAGCCCTAGCCAAAGGAATGCAACATTTCAAGGTCATAGGGGACTTTGACCTAATTGTATCCCAGGTTAAGGGATCTTTTAATGTAAAAAATGAGAAACTCTAGATGTACAAGAATCACATAGTACATATAATCGAAGGATTTGAGACATTTGGCATTGAAGTTGTCCCAACAGAGGAAAATGTTATGCTTGATGCCTTGGCGGTAGCTGCATCCACGTTACAATCCCCTAATGATGAGGTCACTGAGTTATGAGATTCACAATGGAAGTCATCTTTAGGTCCGTAATACCGACTAAGGGAGAACATTGACATGTCTTTGAGGACGACAAAGAAATAGTGGGTTTCCTTCAGAATGATATGTTCCATCAAGATGACCTAAAATTGTTGGCAAAGAAATATCTAGGGAAAAGGAATTTGATCGAAATGATAGGAGAAAAGTTAAGGAAAAATTAGATGAATCACCTGACGTCACAAAAATCAACCTAGGCTCCAACTCCTCTCCCCAAGTGATCAAGATAGGGAAAGGGCTATCCAAGGATGAAATAGTTGAGCTAGAATTTTTTTTGAGAGAATTCAAAGATGTTATTGCTTGGTAATATCAAGATTTAAAAGTGTATAGCCTTGAAGTTATCCATTGCTTGGTAATATCAAGATTTAAAAGCGTATAGCCTCAAAGTTATGCAACACACCATTCCTCTCGAAGAAGGGGCTAAGTCGGTGAGACACAAATTAAGAAACATAAACTCCAATTTGGCCTCTTTGGTCAAAGAAGAGTTTCAAAAGATGTTCGATGTTGTAGTCACTACTCCCGTAAGACACTCTTCTTGGCTATCTAACCTTGTGGTCACTTAGAAAAAGATCGGAAACATTAAGATGTGTGTAGATTTCAGAGATCTTAACTAAGTGTGCGTCAAGGATAATTATCCCTTAGCAAACATGGAAAACCTCTTACAACGAATCTCTAGATCTAACATTGTGTTTATGCTTGATCGATTTTGGGGATATAATCAGGTGGCATCCCTTTTCATGTGGTCCGATCCCTATATTGGCATAATATGGTGAGAGCGATTAACATAACCCCTTAGGGTTACAAGGGGCCAAATTACGAAGAACTCCGAACAATTTTGCTAAAGAAAAAGAGGAAACTTCTTGATGATGTTTTGAAACCAATTTGCAACTCATGGGGTAGCACAACACTTTCCATTATCTTAGATAGCTGGACTGATACAAGGCATAGGCCTTTAATTAATGCCATTGCATCATTACCAAAAGGAGCCATGTTCATCAAAGCAGAAGATCGTTTGGGTGAGGTAAACGATAGTAAGTTCATTGCTGAAATTTTAATTGTTGTTATTGAACAAGTACAACTAGAAAATGTGGTATAAGTTATCACAGATAATGCACCTCTTTGTAAAGTTGTAGGCTTAATTGTTAAGAGTAGATACAATCACATATTTTGGACTCCTTGCATTGTCCACAATTTGAATATGATTTTAGAAGAGATTGAGACAAAAACATAATGGATTTAGGAGGTTGCAGGGTAGGCTAGGGAGATTATAAAATTCATCACCAACCACCACCAATTTCAAGCAATGTATCGAGAACACTCCAAATTGGAGTTGCTAAAAATCGCTGAGACAAGGTATGCCTCAAACTTCATCATGTTGCATCGCCTTGTTGAAGTTAAAACTGCATTAATGAGTATGGTGGTGGGTTGAATTTGGGCTGACTGGAGACAAGTAGATTCAGAGAAGGTAAGTATGGTGAAGAGGGTCTTGATTGATGAAGATTAGTGGAGCAAGATTGGTTTATTGCTCAAGTTCACATTATTGGCATTTGATCTTCTCTGAGACTCGGACATGATGAAACCTTTCCCAGGAGAGGTTTATGATGGCATGGATAGCATGGTTGAGAAACCCATGGAAATTATTACATAAGAGGTTCCCTCTCTTCCTTTTGTGGATTTTAATTTTGCTGAGAAGGTGAGGCCCATCATTGTTATGAGGTGGAATGGCTTCAACACTCCATTGCACACTTTGGCACATGCTCTGAAACGAAAATTTTATGATGAAGAATTCATTGCTTAAGGCAATGGGAAGAGGAAGGCCCCACATAGGGACAAGGAGGTGGCCAATGGAGTGACGGAAGCCTTTTAGAGGCTACGTCCAAATTCTTTACAAACATATGTAAGAGATGATTTTCCTGTTTTGTTGCTGTACTAGAGGGTTTTGTAGACATATCAACTTTGGTGAGCCCAGTTAAGTGGTGGACTTGTCATGGGGCAAATGATGTCTATTTGCAGAGTCTTGCCACTTGTATTCTATCACAAGTGGTAAGCTCTTCATCAACATAACACAATTGGAGCACTTATAGTTTCCTTCACTTATGAAGTGCAATAGGTTGGGGTCACAGAAGGCTGAGAATCTTGTATATGTTCATTCAAACCTACACATTGTGTCTCGTAGAGGTGAAGGCTATACAAGTGGACCTTAGAAATATAGGGCTGTGGAATCATAATGTCCAAACTTAGAGCTCTCTATTTCTGTTCTTGATATTAGTGCTAGTGGTGATGCAAGTGGAAGTACTAGTAGAGTTTCCTCTTTTGTTGAACAAGCATCCTGTTTTATTTTTGTTAATGAGGATGAGGCTTTTAATGATTAATGATATGATAATGTAGCCAACTATTGGCTTTAGCTCAAGCTTTATTTTAGTTTTAACACATATAGTCTCATGTATAAAGGTTGATTTTGGAGCCTTTGATGTAAAGCCTAATTTTGGAGTTTTGCATCATGTAATCATCTATGAGAGTTAATATAGACTTGGTTTTCCTTCTAAAGCATCATTTATGTGTGTCATTCTTTATTTTCTTGTAAGATAACGTTTTAGTGCGCGTTTCGGTTAATGCTTCTATTTTTCGTGGGTCGCGTTTCGAGCCGTACTCGTTTCAGAAACTTCCAGATGTTTCGACATTTCAAGCAACTTAGATTTGGACTATTAAATGCTTGTTCCAATTTTCAAAGAGCAATGGATTTTTCCTTCCATGACCTTATTAGTAAGATTATGGGAAAATATCAAGATGACTTAATCGTGGTCTCTGAGGAAAGACTTGACCATTGCAAACACTTGAGTGTTCGAGAGGTGTAGGAAGTATCACATATCATTGAACCCCAATGAATCAATCTTTGGAGTTGACCATGGTAAGTTATTCAGACATATTGTCTCTAAGGGGGGAATTAACATTGATCCTGAAAGAATTGAGTCTATAAAGAATATTACTGCTCCGAAGGACAAAAAGGCCTCGTGGTCATTCTTTAGCAAATTTAGCTTCATAAGAATATTTATCCCAAACTTTGCTGAAATAGTTAAACCCATGAATGACTTGTTGAAGAAAGATGTTCCACATGCTTGGGATGAGAAGAGGGCTGAATCCTTTGAAGAAATTAAGCAAAGAATAGTTTCAACCCCTATTTTGGTAAGCCGTGATTACTCCAAAGATTTTGTCATTTACTGATTCACCTTTGAAGATACGATTGTTGGGGCATTAGTGCAAAAATATGATGAAGGGAATGAGAAGACAATAACATTTATGAGCAAGTCCTTGCAGGATGTCGAAGTTAGATATACCCTCACTAAAAAACATGCTTATGGTCTAGTCAAGTCACTAAAAATAGTTACAAACATATGTAGGATATAATAAGATCCATGCTTTCGTTTGTTACCCAACCGTTAAATATGCATTAACTCAAAATTGTTACTTGGGATTAAGGGGAAAGTGGGTGTCCAAAATCCAAGTGTATGACTTGGGAATCCAACCTAATAAGATCATCAATGCCAAGGCCTTGCTGAAATACTAACTAGAGGGAATGAAAAAGCTTTCCAAATGGGTGAAAGAGAACAAATTTGTGCCACTACAATAGAATTATAAGAAGATGAAAGATATTTTGATGTAATATACTACCTTAAGAATTTCTCTGCTCCTCCTGGATTAATAGATGACAAAAGAAGAGATATTAGATTAAAGGCCACCAAATATTGTTTAACTCAAGATGGGCTGGGTTGGATGAGCCCTGTTGGAGTTATTCTCTGATGCGTGAGAAAAGACGAATATGAGAAGCTTATTAAAGAGTTTCACGCAAGATTTTGTGGTGGACATTATGGCGCTAGAACTACTGCAAACAAAATAATCAGGGCAGGTTATTATTGGCCTACTATCTTTGCTTATACCTTGAAGTTTGTTAGGACTTGTCAACCATGCCAATTGTTCACAAGTACACATTAACTACCTACCCTCCCATTAAAAAGTGTCGTCATTGAATCTCCTTTCCGACAACGGGGCCTTGATTTTATAGGAGATTTCAAAGACAACTCCAGTAATGATCACAAATGGATTGTCATTGCCATTGATTATTGGAACAAATAGTTTGAGGCCATTCCCACTAAGAAGGAAAATGCACAGTTAGTGATTGACTTCCTTGATGATCATATTATCATAAGATCTAGGGTTCCTACTAAAATTGTGACTGATAATGCAAGGCATTCAACTCCATGGCTCTTGCATCTATGTATTGTAACTATGGCATCATGTTAGCACATTCTTCCAATTACTATCTCTTAGGAAATGGCCAAGCTGAGTCAAGTAATAAGAACCTCATGATGATTATTAAGAAGATAGTTGGTGAAAACAAGAGATATTGAGATTGCAAGATTAGATATGCTTTATGGCTTGATCGTACAATTATGAAATCCTCCACAGGTTACAACCCTTTCCAACTTGCGTATGGGGCCGAAGCAAAATTTCCCAACTAATTAAAGCTACTGGTACTAGAGTGCGTCAAAGCATTCCATGATCAACAAAATGTTATACAGTCTAGGATTGACCAAATCATTAAGATGGATGAGTCACGACATAAGTCCCTCGACCAAGTTGGTAAGAACTAAGAAATGGTTAAAAACACTTTCGACAGGCAAGCCAAACCTCAAGATTTTGAACCAGGAACCATGGTCCTTCTATGGTATAAGAGCAGAGAGAAGTCTGACATGCATAAGAAGCTGATAATCTATGGATTGGCCCATACAAATTTATCGACATTACTCGCATCAATGAATATCATCTAGAAACTCTAGAAGTTCAACCTCTCCCTTTACCAGTAAATGGTCAAATCTTGAAAGAATATTTTCCTAGTGTAACCTAAAAATAAAATGTGTGGTAGCTAGTTACATTCTCATAGCAAGTTTCATTGTAGATTAGATTGCATTTATAATATATTTTATTTTATGTACAATTTTTTTAATCGTGATGTAAAACATGGTTGATACCCTACACCCAGTGAAAATTCTCTCAAACAAGTTCATTTGGATGTGCAGGTTACAATTATGTGAGCCTAGAGATTGCTGGAGTTCTCATGAACTCCCTATTTGAGCATATGGATCATGTGTTCTACGGTGAGTTCATGTCCTTGAGTTGGAGCTAGATGTTACCCACCAAAATGGATAACCCCATAGGAGGAAAATTTTCTCCTACATTTGACAACCAACTGATCACCTAGACAATGAGCAACCCCTGCTAGCTACCATTAGACAATGATATGTCATGCGCCTACCACTTGCATCATCCATGCACCTCTTACCATTCAACATTAACACTTGGATGAAGGTGGGCTATTATTCAAATGGTACTTTGATAATTTTGCAATTGGGTGCTTATACTTGTTTGTTTTGGGTGTTTAGAATGGAAAATGGGGTGATTTGAAAGATGGACAGGCCTTGACCATAATTTTGTTCTCTCAACTTACCAGGAAGGTAAATCTTTGACCCTAGTACAGTGGGGCATCCCTTAAGGCCCTTTGGGTTATAGGAGGAGCACTACTTGGAAAGCCATGATCGAGATAACATGTTCCATTTTCCCTATGACATACTTAACACTTTTCCTCCCACATTACAAGCATCATATCTCACATCCATTCTTTGGGTACAAGTTATCTTTGGTTGTTCAAGATTTGGCACTCACATGTTCAAATACCTTAAGTAGGGCCTGGAAACTCTGCCCTGTAAGGTTGATGCAACTAAAAGAAAATAAAAAAGCAAATCATGGCCACAACAAAAAAAATAATGAAAATCAAAATGGAAAAGATGGCTAGGACATAAAGATCAACACATTGGAAAATGCCTTGGCATGAGCTCTACCTACCTCATATGGCCATCACGCGGTTCTTGAGCACATGATGCTCCAATATACCAAAAAGGAACCCTTCCATGTCCTAATGCCGATGAGTGATAAATTGACTCATATTGAAGGGGTAATAAAACTGCCCCGTCATACAAAGCATGCTCTAACCCTTGAGCTAGAGCGGTAATACAAAAAATAATCAAGAAGTAAAAGGCACATAAGAGGGTTGGAAAAATTAGGCCGAGCCGGTAACTCATGCATCCACAAATTCTCCCTTCTCACATATGTAGACTCAAGATGTGGACACCCTTGTCAATTTGCCCCTTTGATCATGGCACTTGGCCATGAAGTTTTCTCACCTCCATTATCATATTATTATCCACTAACACCTATCAATTGGATGGTGTATAAGGGAACTGTTACTTCCCCTTAGGGGTGGAAGCCCGTAATAAGGTTGACCATTAGCCACCCGTACTAAAGGGAGAAAACACCTTTTTAATATATTGGTCTTTATTTTGGAAGGGGATCTTTGTTTGAAGTATTAATATGCCTTTAACATTCAAGTTTGGTTCACTTGGATGCATTAGTGATATTAGTCTCTAATGGATGATTGCTTTAACTAGGAATCATGTTGTTTTATGTTAGGTTCTTCAACAACCTAGGCCTTGGGCACCCACTCCATAGGTGCCCAAGCCTTCTAGAGAAGTATGTTGGCCTAAGCAGGTGCAACGTTGAGAGATCATAGGCTCTTAACAACACTAGCAACTGAAACATGTTCCAGAGTACCTCTAGGACCTAGGAATTTTGTCATCTTTAACCTACTTTTGATGATTTTTCATGATGACAATGGACCTAGTATGCCCTCAGGTTGGCCTTGACACAACCTATAATGGGCATGCACTGATTCAAAGCCCATATTAGGATGGTCTCCCATTTAGAGACTAGGGAGGGATTGTTGCAGTAGAGGAAGCCCTAACATTGAAGAGTAGGAGGCCTCATTTAGTAGTTAAAGACCCATGGATACCACTTGATGGCAACCCAATTGGATCTTGGGACCCCACAAGAGATACTGAGGTGAATTTGAGGGCCAACCCTCAAATCCTGGGTGATCCATGCATCAACACATTCTTTGACACCTCATCACTCTTGGACATGGCCTTTGGGGCATTTATGATGGTTCATTCAACAATTTAAAGGCTATGACTCACACATGTGGGAAAATTAGGTATACTTTTTTGTTAGCTAATGGGTTGGCTTGTAACCCAAGTACATTTAGCAATCAAACTTGTTTTTAGGTGATTTTTTTTTTCTTCTGTTCGAAGGGAAAAACCGTAATTTCATTCATATTTCAAACAAAATTACATTTAGCATATGCACCTAAGATCGAGTGCATTCCTAAGGATTTTTCCCATATCTTGTCACGACAGAGACTGTACAAGCACATCACAGAGATACAAAAAACCATTATAGTAAATAAGACAATACCAAAAATACAACAAAAAGATACTTCTATCTCACAAAAAACCATAGTGGCATGTTAGAAATATAATGCATGATGAAACCATCCATATGAAAATAACATATCTCCAAAAACCCACAATATTAAAATTAACACAATGCTCAAAGCTAAAACTAATAACATATATCATCAAACACAATGTCGCAAAAAACCAAAAAAAACATGGAGTAGTGTCCATGCCCCATACGCTCTAAGCCTCATCCATGTAAGGCCTATGGTAGTACTCGAAGTGGTTTGGTCTACGAATCTCAGTTACCTTCTAGAGCCCTTGATGCAGTGGATTGCCCTCCTTAGAAAGCTTGTCAACGTCCTAGTTCCTTGAACTGTAGATGTGCCTGCAAGAGAAGTGTGCAAAAGAAAGACAATCTTCTTATATCCTCCACAATGTTGACCAAATGTTTATTCCTGCATTGTTGAATAACATTAACCCAATTTATCACCAGTAGGGAATCTCCATAGATTTGCATACTATCACATCCCTTCTCAAGGGAAAAAACAATCAAAGATTTGCAAGCAAGAGTTTTAACCCAATTATTGGTACCAACCCCCATTCTAGTTTTTACATAAAAAGCATGTTGTTCAAACATATTAAGAACAAAATCCCCTCTAGCTTGATCCCCAACCCCTTGAGAAGCCCCATCAAAATATCCCCAGGGCATGGATCTGTCTAGCATATCCTCTGTTACAACTCTTACAGTGGACAGATCTTTAACTTGAGGACAATGTTTGAGGATGGCTAGATCCACAACAACAATCTTCCCTGGGAAGGAGGAGAGGCCCTGGAATATTTCTTTGTTCCTCGTGAGCCATAAACCCCAATTACTGATAAGAGGGAGTGCTCTGATAACTTTGTTTGCCCGATCTTAGGGCCATCTTTGCTAGGAGTTTGTAAAATTTGGCCCATTCTACTTGCACTGTAATCCTAGACTCCCCTGCATTCATTCCACACATGTTGTGTTTAAGAACATGACACAAAGAGATGATCGATTGTTTTATTACACCCTTTGCACAAATAGCACCACCTCAAGCCTATTACATATTTTCATTGCATCACCTCCCAGGTATGGAACTTGTTTTCCATGATGCACCATCCCAAAAAATTAGACTTTGGAAGGCATTTGGCCTTCCAAACAACACACCACCACCACTCTTGTTCAACCATTTGGGCTAGTATATTCAAATGAATATAACCTAGTTTTGGTGTGTAAATTCCATGTGGTGATGAGGACCAAACAAGTTTGTCTTTGTGGTCATTTAGCCTAATACGAGCCCTGGATAGAACTTCATCAAAATGTCTCCATTCATCCTAAAGCCCTTCATGAATGTTGAAGTCGTCCACTAAAAGCCGCCACTAGTTCCACAAAGTAGTTGCTGCAGGATTTCCAATATGGTTGAGTCTAGGATATCCTTCATTGCAGAGATGGTGTATAATATTTTGGGAGAGGATGTGTCCCTTACCACTCTCGATCATGTATCATAACCCAATCGAACTTTATGCCCATTCTTGATTTTCCAGGCTAACCCAAAGGCTATTAAGTCAAACAAATTCAACACAGACCTCCACACTATTGAGATGCTGCCTCTGGCTTTATTCAAAATCCCGATCCATTCCTCTAAGGAATGAGGCTTGATGTATTTATGAGTGACTACAACAATCCATAGATTATTTGTAGAAAGAAGCCTCCATCCAGATTTTGTTGCTAGAGCTTTGGAGAACAAAAAAATGTTTTTTAAGCCCCATCCCCCCAGGAACTTTGGAGTTGCAATCCCTGACCATTTTTCCTAGGGAAAAAAAAAGGTCTCGTGTGTCCCTTCGCATAGAAATTTGAAGTAGATCCTCCTTACCTTTTCTATAATTTCTTTTGGAATTCACATGAATGACATCCAATAGACATGGATTGCTTCCAACACTGACTTACCCGAACCAAACCAAAAACTCTTGATAACTATCTATAGCTCCAACATGAAATCCTCTTTTCCAATTACGCTAGTAGCCATAGCCAATCATCAAGTCTATAACAATTATGTTTCAGTTGGAAAACCAAGTATTTGGGTCCTGAATCAAGATTCAAAATCTCAAAGGGGAAGATCATTATGATATTATTAATTTTCTAGATCTCCAAATTGTGACCAGTGATTGTAGATTTTGTTGCATTTACAACCATACATGTCACTCTGCTAAATTGTTCAAGAATATCATGAAGAGTTTATTGGAAATACTGGGAGGGGGGTTGAATCAATATTTATTTTTAATTGTTATTTTTACCATTTAGATCACTTATAATTAGAACACAAAATGAACAATAAGAATAAATGATTTTATTAATCTCTTCTTTACAATAAATCGAATACAATAATGTGTAGGGCTCCAACCCTAGATGAAGACACCAATCTTCAATCTCCCAGGCTCCAACCTATATTTTTTTAAGCACCGACTTGGACTTCCCAAGGCTCCTACCTTGTCACTGTGAGGCACCAACCTCTAGGGCTCCAACCCTATCTATGGTATAGGATCCAACCTAGTTTCTTGAGGACTCCTATCCTCTAGGGCTCCAACACTATCTTCCAAGGCACCAAATTTGTCTCTATGAGGCTCCAACGTCTAGGGCTACAACCCTCAGCTTAAATTTGTCAAGATAAGTTTGGCATTTTTTCACGACTCCCTATATCTTCTTCAACGAGCCCTGTCTATCTTTAACAATGCCTTCTCCAAATCACTTCATCAATGAAAACCTTGTCTTCTCAAAAGGTGTCACCACTGCTCTTCATATTACCCAAGCTAGATCTCTAAGTTCACACCTCATAATGACTTTCAACGCATTATGGTCTCCAATAGTATCTCCAAGACCTTCAATGTGTCTTCAGTAGGCAGCCCAAGTTCTGCACCTGCTCTAAGCCTCTTCAAAGGCTTCTTCAATAACTCTCCAAGGGAGTCTTCAAAGATGCTCAAGGATATCTTCAATAATGCTTACCCAAGATGTGTCTTCAATAATAAACTGCTCCAAGACCTTTAATAAGTTGTCCAACAACTTCAAGGTTTGACTCCAAATAGGCAAGCATGGCTCCAAGGATTCTCTTCAAGGATGCTTGCTTGGAGGTGTCAATAGATTTGCTTCACAAGATAGTTGACCAAGATGCTTCCAAGAGTATCTTCCATGATGTATGCTTTAGTAGAACCTTCAAGTGTTTTGCTTTGTGAATGCCTACATCTTCAAAGAATTTCCAATGCTTCACTATCCAGAAATTTTCACGTTCTTAACTTGTACAAGCCTCCACTAGCTATCCACTGAATTGATGATAATCCAAAGTTAAGTGACCACTTCACAGTTGTGTCACCACACAACTTTCCTCAGTTGTGTTTCCTCTTCAAATGAGTTATCACAGTGATATTGTCACAAATGTAAGTCCTGAGTTGTTCATCGAGCTTGAAGGGAAAGACTTGAATCTGAAACAGGGTCATTGGTTCGAGGTTTTATAACTCCATTCCTTTTTCTTATTCGAGGTCACTAGAACAGTGATCACATGTCACATTTCTGAGGCAATACACCACATGTATGAGGGAATACACCACAAGCCCAAGGTTCAACCTAGGCTGCAATAGGTCCGAAGTGAATGAGCTTAAATACAAGGCACTGTATGACCGCAGGTGTAGAAGGTTCGAACTGTTGATATATAAATACAACTGAGCTAAAGGTGATATAGTTCAACCCCTTAAAAAAAATATCCGAGCTAGCAATGTTGACTATTCAAACAGTGTGAATTGCGGTAGATGATTTAAATCTCCACAGACCCAAAAAAAAGGGACAAACAACTATCCACAAGTCCTTTTCTGTGCCTCTGTAATCCGAGCTTTAGAAAGGACTATACAGTGCTCTCTAGCACATATCCAAGCTCATAAAGAAAACCCGAGCTCCTTTAATCCATAATCTGAGCCTCCTTGTAATTTTGGTTCCCCGTCACAAGGGTCCTAGCTCCTTATATGCTTTTCAGTGATTTAAACAATGATATGATCAATGTTTTTCTATCCTCTTCGACCTCCTTTATTCTTCTATGCGTATTCTATGAGATCTTGACCGAATTCATTTTTGGAAAATGAAGTATCATACTCATATTTATACAGATTTTCAATTGGAATGAAGGGACATGTCTTTTTGAAGTGAGGCCGACTTAGTATAACTGAGCATAGGTCAGGTCAGGAGAAATAATTTGATATGCTATCTTAAAAATCCATTTTCTCCTAAACTACAGGGAGTTTGAGGGCAAGTGAGGTCTCATTAGAAAGGGGAAAGAGTCCTCTATAAGCTAGTGAAGGAATCATTGAAATATGATTTTCACGAGTGGAAAGCTCACGGGAAACCCGGGCGTACTTCCCCAGAATTTCTGGATGGTACGCACGGTAAACCGTTCGGCCGACTTTCGGGGCCTAACCCCAAAGGACTCAAGGATCGAACCCGTGACCTCTCTCAACGGAGAGGACCACGTATTGGCTCACTACCACTTGAGCTAACCCTTGGGGCTATAATTGAAATATGATATCTTCAAGACGTCAAATTTTTTTTTTCTTTATGATTGTTCAGAATTTTATGACAACCCTTAGGATTTTTGGTATGGTTTTCTAGATTAGGGTTCCTTCACATGGCATGTTCTTAGGATATTAGGATTAGGGCATCCCTTAGGATTGGGGAAACATAGATAAGTAGTTTATGGCTTTCTTCATTATTCATCATCATTTAGATAGAGCAAGGTTTTCATTGGAATTCTAGCAAGGCTAGGGCAAGAGTTCCTTCACATGTGTTCTTCATCCATTAGGACATCATCATTTATGCATATAAGTAGGACACCTAAGGTTTCTTCACAAGATATTTTCATTTATAAGGATTAGGGCATCTAACAATCATCATTATCATGAATACAAGCATTTAGGCTTTGGGGCTTCTTCATTAAGAACAAGGATGTCATATAGATGGGGTTACATTAGGGCAAGGGCTTCTTCATTAGTCATTAGATCATGCATCATCTTCATGCTTGGGCAACATCACGAAAGGGTTAAGCATCACAAGGATATTTTCCATCTCCAACAATGCCATATTGACATCAATGGAAAATGGGGTGCCCAAGTACTCCCCCTAACAAGCTGCTTCTCTTCATTGTATTTTCTTCATTAATGATAGTTCTTTATAAACATGTTGCTATCCTTTCCATAGTGCTCTTTTTTAATGTACATGTTGCCCGTAAGCCTCTACATGCCTTCATGGAAATATATGATCAACCAACTCGCCCTGAGTGCATGAATTCCTCTAGCTCTCCTTTTTGCTTTAGACAAGAAATATTTGCTGCCTTGTGATCAAGTGGAGGACATCTTCAAAATTTCATGATTTTCTTCAGTGGAGTTACTCTCGAGAGATGATCTATCAATATTGTCCATGTGTGACTCTTCAAGGGTTTCATAAGGCTCTTTTCCACAGATATCTTCTGCAAGAATGGTCAAGAATCATGAGCTCCCCCTAATAGTATGCATGATATTATTTTTGGCAGAGTCTTAACATCAAAACTTAGAATATCATATCTGCCAAAGATGTCTTCGTCAAATCAACAACATGTGTTGTTGGCTTGAGTGTTCAAGAGACTTTCAGATCCAATTTGCTTCCTTCTCTAAGAGACTTTTGGATCCAATTTGCTTCCTTCTCGATACTCGTGTAAATTTCCTTTTTGGCTCGGTATTCACGGTTTTAGCTTGTTTAGGGACCCAAATCAAGTTACAATCACAAGCCATATGTCCAATGTTATGGAAATTGAAGCATTCCATCTTATTCATGAATGAGGAAGCATGAATTCTTCTTGCAAAGTTTCTTCTAGGGAGCTGATGAGGCCCATTATATTTGTCCTTCTTGTATTCCATGCAATCCTTTGCCATATACCCAAAATTTGTACAAGAATAACAATAACCAAAACATATACTTTGGTACCTAGAGGATGGAGATTGCCTTGATGTACTTCCAAAATCATTGTCTTGGGATTCTTTGATGATATCCATTGCCTCTTGCATCTTTGACACCTTCTGCAGATCTTTTTGGAGTAGGGTTTCTTCCAATGTCATCTTGACTCTTCTCCTTGTCTTTGCTAGAACTGGGGGCATCAAAATTTCTTCCTGGATTCTCCACATCCTTGTTGTTTGAAACATTATGTTTTACATCATTCTTGCTTGAGGGTTCACCTGCATAGCCAAGACCTGATTTATCAAGAGGAGATATTTGATGACTTTGGATGTCATCTAGGGTTTGAGAACTCTTCAAGTTCTTATTCAACAAGTCAACTTCCTTTTTAAGAAAGGCAATTTCGCCTTTCAAATTTTCACATTCTTCATCTTTCATAACTAGTTGGTTCTTCATTTCTTCCATCATCCTTGTTGCTTCATGTGTTTCGATTTTTAGAGAGATGAAATTTGATTTTATCAAGAGGAGATATTTGATGACTTAGGATTTCATCTAGGGTATGAGAACTCTTCAAGTTCTTATTTAGCAAGTCAACTTCCTTTTTAAGAAAGACAATTTCTCTTTTCAAATTTTCACAGTCTTCATCTTTCATAACTAGTTGGTTCTTCATTTCTTCCATCATCCTTGTTGCTTCACATGTTTTGATTTTTAGAGATATGACATTTATTTTAATAGGAAAATCTCTTCATCCTTTTCTTTTATTTGACATGTCATAGCCTTTTTAACTTTTTTTCAGCCTCATCAACTTATACTTCTATTCGTGCCAAAGCTTCCATTACCTTCTCAGCGCCTTGTGCTTGTTTCTTTGCTTCTTCTAGTTGAGATTTAAGGGAGGAGACTTCTTTGTATTGGCCAATTTTCGCTTCAATTTTGTTTAGGTCCTTGTGACTTTGTTCAGGATGGCTTGACAAAGTGTCTTCCCTTTTCTTTGCTTTATCCAATTGATTTATCATGGATATGACTTCTTCATGATGTCTTTTATTGTTTTGATGAAATTCCTCCTTAATCTTGGTGAACTCCTCATTCTCCTTTTTCAAACTGCTTATTTCTTCTAGGGCAACTACAAGCTTCGCCATGAGATCTTCTTCAAAGTCATCTTTATTTTATTCATCTTCTAGGTATTCCTTGGCCTTGATATCTTCACTCTTTTTTTCAACTTCCTTAATGGGTTATGGATTTCCTTCTTGCTTTCCATCATCTTCTTGACTAGAAATCATAGCTAATGCTCCTCTTGAGTGAAGATCTTAAAGCTTGTCCCACATTCCTTTTGCCGATGAACATTTTTCTACTTTGGCCTTTATAACATCTGGTAGCCCACTGAAGATAATATTCATTGATTTTGCATTGTATTCCTTAGATTCTCCTTCCATCGAGTTTTTAGTAATCACTGATTCCCATACATCAACAACTTGAGCCATTAAGAAATTCCTCATTCTCATCTTCCATATATCAAATTTTCCATTGAACAATTGAGATTTCCCAATTTGATTATATTCTGCTTTCATGGTTGAAGAAGAGACATATTTAGAAGGATTGGAGGCTTTCTTCCTTGGCTTTTCCATTCGTGTTCTAAGGATCAACCCTCAAGATGTCAGGCTTATGAGTGAAGGTATTGGCCCTGATACCAATTTTTGGAAATACTGAGAAGGGGGGTGAACCATTATTTCTTTTCAATCGTTATTTTTACCAGTTAGATCACTTATAAATAGAACACAAAATGAAGAATAGGAATAAATGTTTTTATTAATCCCTTATTTACAATAAATCAAATACAATAATGTGTAAGGCTCCAACCCTAGATGAAGACACCAATATTCAACCTCCTAGGCTCCAACCTGTATCTTTCCAAGCACTGACTTGGACTTGCCAAGGCTTCGACCTTGTCACTTTGAGGCACCAACCTCTAGGGCTCCAACCCTATCTCTAGTAAAAACTTCAATATGGTTTCTTGATGACTCCTATCCTCTAGGGCTCCAACCCTATCTTCCAAGGCACCAAAATTGTCTCTATGAGGCTCCAACCTCTAGGGCTCCAACCCTTAGTTTCAATTCGTTGAGGTAAGTTTGATGTTTGTTCACGACTCCCAGTTTCTTCTTCAATGAGCCCTGTCTATCTTCAACAATGCCTCCTCCAAATCATTTCATTAATGACAACCTTGTCTTCTCAGAAGGTGTCACCACTGCTCTTCCTATAGCTAGATCTCTAAGTTAACCTCATGGTGACTTTCAACACATCATGGTCTCCAATAATATCTCCAAGACCTTCAAGGTGTCTTCAATAGGAAGCCCAAGTTCTGCATCTACTCTAAGCCTCTTCAAAGGCTTCTTCAAGAAATCTCCAAGGGAGTCTTCAAAGATGCTCAAGGATATCTTCAATAATGCTTACCCAAGATGTGTCTTCAATAATAAACTACTCCAAGACTTTTAATAAGTTGTCCAACAACTTCAAGGTTTGACTCCAAATAGGCAAGTAGGGTTCCAAGGATTCTCTTCAATGATGCTTGCTTGGAGGTGTCAATAGATTTGCTTCACAAGATAGCTGACCAAGATGCTTCCAAGAGTATTATCAATGATGTATACTTTAGTAGAATCTTCAAGTGTTCTACTTTGGGAATGTCTACACCTTCAAAGAACTGCCAATGCTTCACTGTCCAAAACTTTTCACGTTCTTAACTTGTACAAGCCTCCACTAGCTGTCCACTGAAATGATGATAATCCATATTTAAGTGACCACTTCACAATTGTGTCACCACACAACTTTCCTCAGTTGTGTTTCCTCTTCAAATGTGTTATCACAGTGATATTGTCACAAAGGTAAGTCCCGAGCTTTTCATAGGTTAAATTCTAGAGGATCGAGCTTTAAAGGCAAGACTTCAATCTGAAACATGCTCAATGGTCTGAAGTTTTATCACTCAAATCCTTTTTCTTATCCGAGGTCACTAGAACATTGATCACATGTCACAGTTCCAAGGAAATAAACCATAGCTTTGAGGGAATACACCACAGGTCCAAGGTTCAACCTAGACTGCAACAGGTCCAAAGTGAACGAGCTTAAATCCAAGGCAATGTATGGCCGCAAGTGTAGAAAGTTCGTACCATTGATATATTAATACAACTTAGCTAATAGTGATATAGTTCATCCCCTTAACAAAAGATCCGAGCTAGCAATGTTGACTATTCAAAGAGTCTAAATTGTTGTAGATGATTTAAATATCCACATACCAAAAAACAAAGAGACATGCATCTATCCACAAGTTCTTTACTGTGCCTATGTAGTCCGAGCTTTAGAAAGGACTATATCGTTCTTTCTAGCACAAATCCAAGTTCAAAAAGAAAACCCGAGCTCCTTTAATCCATAATCCGAGACTCCTTGTAATTCTGTTTCACTTTCATAAGGGCCCGAGTTCCTTATTTTCCTTTCAAGGATTTAAACAGTGATATGATCTTAAAGAATTGCCCAAACAATGTTTTCCTATCCTCTTCGGCCTCCTTTATCCTTTTGTGCTTATTCTCTGAGATCTTGACTGAATTAATTGCTGGAAAATGAAATATCATACTCATATTATACATATTTTTGATTGGAATGAAGGGACATGTCTTTTTGAAGTGAGGGCGATTTAGTATAAATGAGCATAGGTCGACTCAAGAGAAATAATTTGATATGTTATATTAAAAATTCATTTTCTCCTAAACTACAGGGAATTTGAGGGCAAGTGAGGGCTCATTAGAAAGGGGAAAGAGTCCTCTATAAGCTAGTGAAGGAATCATTGCAATATGATGTCTTCAAGATGTCAAAAAATATTTTTCTTTATGGTTGTTCAGAATTTTATGACAACCCTTAGGATTTTTGGTATGGTTTTCTAGATTAGGGTTCCTTCACATGTCATGTTCTTAGGATATTAGGATTAGGGAAAAATAGATAAGTAGTTTAGGGCTTTCTTCATTATTCATCATCATTTATATAGAGCAAGGTTTTCATGGACATTCTAGCAAGGCTAGGGCAAGAGTTCCTTCAAATATGTTCTTCATCCATTATGACATCATCATTTATGCATATAAGTAGGACATCTAAGGTTTCTTCACAAGAGATTTTCATTTATAAGGATTAGGGCATCTAACAATCATCATTATCATGAATACAAGCATTTAGGCTTTTGGGCTTCTTCATCAAGAACAAAGATGTCGTATAGATGGGGTTACATTAGGGCAAGGGATTCTTCACTAGTCATTACATTATGCATCATTTTCATGCTTGGACAACATCACGAAAGGGTTAAGCATCACAAGGATATTTTCCATCTCCAACAATGCCATATTGACATCAATGACAACCTTGACGATCAAAGTTCGCAAGTCTCTTGATGATCCATTACAAAAAATTGAAATATCATCTACAAAAAGCAGATGAGTTATATCAAGAGCATGGGAAATACTTACACCTTTGATGTCTCCTCTTCGCTTGGCCACAACCAACACCCTACTAAGCCCTTCAACTAGCAAGAAGAAAAGTAGGGGAGGCAACAGGTAGCCTTGTCTAAGACCACACTTTGATCTAAAGAAAGAAGACACTGCTCCATTTATAAGAACAAATAAAGAAACTGTCATCATACAACTCATGATCCAATTTATTAAAGGAACCTCTAAGCCCACATGAGTTAGTAAAAGTCAGACAAATAACCAATTGACTCGGTCGTATGCCTTGGAAAGGTCAATTTTGATAATAGCCCCTTTAAGTTTTCGAGTCTTTATGCTATATAGTCCTTCTTGGGCCACCCCTATCACCTCATGGATTTTCCTCCCTTCCAAGAACTCAATTTGTTCTCTAGAAATAGTCTTTGAAAGGTGATGCAGGGGCATTAGGCCCAAGACACTTTTTGTACATAAATAAACATAAGGGGGGGTCTCATGTTTTGTTTCCCCATGTAAATATTCATATTTGAGTTATTTTAATTAATTAGAAGGGAAAATATTGTAACTGCCCGAATGATTGATGGGCACCAGAAGAGATAGTCAGCTTCAGAAGTTAGGCTAGCTTTAGGAGTCCAAGAGTCATCAAGGAAGTGAATCGATTGATTTACAATATGTATAAAAATAAACCTCTGTGACAGAGTAGAGAGAACTGCACAGAACTGCACAGACCTGCACATAGACCTGTTTGTATCTGCAGAGAGCTGCATAGGGGAAGAAGGCTGTCAGATTGAAGATCTGGCTAGCCAGTAGTTGTAAGTTAATTCATTGTGTAAATAAGAAATTTTTCAGTATATTTTTTCCTTGTGGATTTAATTCCTGTGTGAATATTTGGGCTCTTGATGGATGATGATTGATTTCTGTGTAATTGAAGTTCGAATCCCATAAGTAAGGATATGAGCAGAGTGATAGAACTCTGTACAATCTATAGTAGGAATCTCTGTGTGGAAGATGGAATTGAAATCCTGTGTATGATTGAGTTCTGGTGATACTCTGTCCCTGTGCGTGCGTGAGAGTGTTTTGACTCTGCAGTTAATGTACTCCGTCCGTGTTAATGTATATACTCCTTAATACTCGTAGTTATACGCTGCTGTGTATATATTGAATATATATTAATCGTGTGCGAATAGACCGTGGAATCACTGATGTTCTTGTCTGATTCATATTGGTCAACGTTAAGAGTCATGTATTATGATTCACTGAAGTTAACAGTGGCATGGTGTTGCAATTCCACATAAGAAACGGAGGAGTGAGGTCGTAATGTGCAGAAATCAGCGTTGAGATGGTGTGAGGAGGAGAACCATTTTAAATAATAAAGGATGACGGAACGCGAAGTTAGGCGGAACCCCGAGCCAAAAGGGCGGAACCGTGACCGAATTAACAGTTACGGCGGGTTGGAGTGAACCGGTGGTTTTCATCGCACCACCTTTACACGGTGGGTGGTATTCAAGAGATTGGGAGCGATTCCATAGAGAAGCTGACACGTGTCCCCGAGCGAATTCGCAAAACCACTTTCATTGCGCGCCATCGTGTTTTATTGTTCGTGCAAGTATCCCGTGCGATATCCGTCCGATCAGAAGTTACAGCGCGATGGAATACGAGCCCTCCGATCGGGTCGACGATTAGTCGTTATTATTCACGCATCTTGGCCAAGCGATAACCATTAGATCAAATGAAGTGATGTGACGTGATAACAACCGTTGGATGGGCGCGTGGATTTAACGAAGGTATGAATTGGGTTGTGTGTTGACTCCACGTTGGCAAATGCGTTGTATGAGTGTGGGACTAGCGGACTTAATGTCTATTGGGTTTTGATGAAGTCAAGATCTATTAACGAATGTTAATTACGATATGGTTAGCACTTTATATGGTGAGATTAATTAAGGATGCGCTTATATGCGAAAGGAGGAAATTGGATTAATATCTCAATCTCAGATTGAGATATTAAACAACCTTAGATCAATTATCTAATTGCTAGACCAAGAAAATATAACAATGTGAGTTTCCCGAGATGTGAAGTTGATTGGGGTAAGAAAAAATTGGATGCATTTACGTACAGATTGAAATTGGGACCAAGGTATACCGGGGCTGTTGGGTAGTCCCGCTGTCAAATGGTATCAGAGCTAGAATTTAGTTAGCTTGTTGAAAAGTTTATTTTGGAAATGCACATGTACTGAAACAGGAAAAAATAGTTGATGTTTGAATCTGTTTAATAGAGAAAATTGCAGATTTGATTTGACATGCAGTGAAGGTTGATAACTCGGATTTACAGAATCTGAAGTTGAAGACAGAGTGTCTTGAAGATTGCAGCAGGTAGATGCAGTGCAGGTGAGAAAGGAGAAGCAAGATAAGTCAGGGATCTTGAGAGGTACGATGATGAGCCTTATTTGAACTCTGGTTGGAAGGATTTGTTTGCAGAATATAGAGTGCAAGAAATTGAGGAGGGATCTTAGCAGAGGAAGATCACAAGCTTTGAGAGCAATGATAGAAGAATCCAACAAGGGATTCTGAGTGTTGAAAGAGTGTGGCAGGACCTGAAATAATTCCCAACTGAGGTTGGATGAAAGAAGAAAAAGGGTGTTCTTGAGAAGCTGCAGAGTGAAGCCTAGAGAGCAGAAGAGAGTGCTCAGAAGGTTCCAAAGAGAGGGGACCAGTACTTGCCAAAAGCCGGAGCTCAGGAGAGAAGCTTGGTGAGGTGAGTTGCAGCAAGAGAGCTTGCTGTTGCAGAGGCTTAGTGCAGGTTGTGAGTGAAGAACTCTTAGAGAAGAGAATGGCTACTGAGAGCCATGGCAGGGATTGCAGTGATTACAGAGGTTCTGAAATAGGCCACAACAACAGAGTGTGGGAAGATGCCAAAGAAAATGGCATGAGGAAGAGACTCATAGATGAAGAATATTGGAAAGAATTTGCTGAGATCAAGGAAGAGTTTAATGAACTGAAGAGAAGGACAGAAGAAAGCCAGAGGGTTGGTTGGCTCATGAAGAAGAAGATAAAGTGGCAGAGGCTACAAAGGAAGAAGGAGCAGATGATGAATGCTCGGAAGAAAAAGGAAATACTCAGAGTAATTGAGTATTTGGAGAAGGACTTGGAGACTGAAGCTTCAAGTGGGACCCAGGGGTCCAAGAGCCTTACATCTGACATATTTTGTATGTTTGCAGGAACAATAGGTGAGAGAAAACAAACTGCTGATGTTGTCACTGAGGAAGAAAATGGAGCAGCTACATGTTTTGAAGATGCCCTTGCACAGTTGGAGAAAGATTCTGCTTTCCAACATATTGGAAGCAGAAGAGCTTTAGTTTGTGATATTGGCCAGAAGCTGGAGGTTGAACAACTTGAGGACTCTAAAGAAGAGACCATTGGAGAATATCTGGAGAATATAGAAGACTTGGAACAACAGAAAGATTTGGTGATCAAATCACCAAACGAGATCATGAGGTCTTATGTTTTTACAACTGACAAGTTGTGTGTGAATGCAGGTGTTAAGGAAGACAGTTCACATGATGGGACTGTGATGAATGAAGTTGACTATTGCCAAGCAAGATATGATGAGTATATTTCAGATGAAGAACATATTGAACTATTGCAGCAGAGGGAATTCATTAACTCCTTATTTTATAGGAGAGATTGTTTCAATGGAGCTGATGATGAGTTTGTCATTAATGATGATAATGACAGGCTGCTTTTGATGAATGGCCAAGTAAGGAATGATGGACAGGTAGCTGGAGTCTTTGCAGAGATGGGAAATCAAGATTTTATTCTGATGAAGACTGAGGAGATAGTGACAACAGAAGATAATGAAGATGTTGGAGAAAGAGAAGATTGTGGAGATGTTTTCTCAGGAGAGATGCCAAGATTGTGGCATGAATTAAGTGGTCTGGTGCAGA
The DNA here is from genome assembly GCA_034641835.2 of Pinus albicaulis. Taxonomy (NCBI): domain Eukaryota; kingdom Viridiplantae; phylum Streptophyta; class Pinopsida; order Pinales; family Pinaceae; genus Pinus; species Pinus albicaulis. Next base: position 772,104,185 of record CM076583.1, on the reverse strand, counting down.
GAACAGAACCACAGAGAGAAAGTGTTCAGATTGTAAGGGCAGAGATGGATGAGAAAGTTCCTTCTTATGAACTAGAGCAGAAATACATCCTTGAAGGGGATGGTGCAGAAGAGAGGCTAGCTGGTAGTCTCAAGAAATGTTTGAAGAATTGGAATCAGCATTCTGATGTGCTGATTGAGAAGAAAAAAAAAATGGGACAACATACTGAGATGCTGACAGAAGAAGGAAAGGCTCTGAGGCCTTGTAGACTTTGTTTTAACAAATGTTTGATGAATGCAGATCCTGTTGATGATGGAGATAAGTTGACAACATGGGGCAGTCAATTGAAAGAGAAGGAGATTTATGTGGAAGACTTTAAACCATGGAATGGAGAAATTGAGTTGCTAGAGAGTATGCTGAATCAACAGGATTCAATACAAGAGAGAAGACCTCAATTTCAGAATTGGGGATGGCAGAATGTGAAGACACAATGGGATGAAGACAGAAAAGAATTGATGATTGAATCATCAGTAGGGACCATTGGGTCTTGGGGTTTTGGAACTGATGAAGTGTCTGTGTTGACAGGCAAAGCAGAAGACAATCCATCACTTGGAGTTGTATTAGAAGAAGAAGAGCTGTTGCAGAATGAGGATGAGTAGCTGAATGAAGATGAGACAACCATGTCTCATATGCAGGAAATTTTTGCTACTGATAGGAAGGAAGAATTGGCTTGTTCGAATAGCCCAGAGAAGATTGAAGAAGCTGTATGGCAGACTGTTGGGGCTACTACAGCAGTGGAGAACCAGAGTTTCATTCTGACAGAAGATAAAGATACAGTGGCTAGAAAACTTGATTTGATTGCTGGAGTCAATCAAGGAGAAGGAAGGCAATTGCGGAAGATTTCCAAGGCAGAAGAAGAAGATGCTGAACCTGAGTTGCAGCATGGAGAAGATTTGTTTGGCCAAAGGAGATGGCGAGAATGTTTACTGAAGATATTCAGAAAAGAAGGTGAAATGCCAGAGCAGCAGCTTGGAGTGTTGCTGGAGAGAGGGCTGAAGCAACAAGCTGAAGTGTTGCCAGCAGAGGAGCAAAATTTTTACTGTTGCAGAGAGGGTATGGAGAATAGGGCAGCAGTAAGAACTGAAGAAATAAGAATGCAACAAACAAAAGTAAGTGTCCAACAGTCAGAGGAAAGATTAGACAGAGAAAGTGAATTGCAGAAGATGCCTCAGAGAAGGAAAAGAACAAGAAAGCTGAGAATCAACAGCAGCAAGAGCAAGACAGTCACAGACTGTGAGGGCATAGCAAGTGCGAAGATGCAGACCAAGATATGGAAGCCAGGAGGAGTGCGAAAGAAGAATGCTGCAACAATTAACCAGTTGCAGAACAAAGTATGGGATCTAGGCAGATAAAAAATAAAGCACATGATCAGGAGATCATGAATCATTTGAACCTGGGGAGTCTGATGCAGGGGCATTAGGCCCAAGACACTTTTTGTACATAAATAAACATAAGGGGGGTCTCATGTTTTGTTTCCCCATTTAAATATTCATAGTTGAGTTATTTTAATTAATTAGAAGGGAAAATATTGTAACTGCCCGAATGATTGATGGGCACCAGAAGAGATAATCAGCTTCAGAAGTTAGGCTAGCTTTAGGAGTCCAAGAGTCATCAAGGAAGTGAATCGATTGATTTACAATATGTATAAAAATAAACCTCTGTGACAGAGTCAAGAGACCTGCACAGAACTGCACAGACCTGCACATAGACCTGCTTGTATCTGCAGAGAGCTGCATAGGGGAAGAAGGCCATCAGATTGAAGATTTGGCCAGCCAGTAGTTGTAAGTTAATTCATTATGTAAATAAGAAATGTTTCAGTATATTTGTGCCTTGTGGATTTAATTCTTGTGTGAATATTTGGGCTCTTGATGGATGATGATTGATTTCTGTGTAATTGAAGTTTGAATCCCATAAGTAAGGATATGAGCAGAGTGATAGAACTCTGTACAATCTATAGTAGGAATCTTTGTGTGGAAGACGGAATTGAAATCCTGTGTATGATTGAGTTCTGGTGATACTCTGTCCCTATGCATGCGCGAGGGTGTTTTGACTCTGTAGTTAATGTAATCCGTCCCTGTGTTAATGTATATACTCCTTAATACTCGTAGTTATACGCTGCTGTGTATATATTGAATATATATTAATCGTGTGCGAATAGACCGTGGAATGACTGATGTTCTTGTCTGATTCATATTGGTCAAGGTTAAGAGTCATGTATTATGATTCATTGAAGTTAACAGTGGCATGGTGTTGCAATTCCACATAAGAAACGGAGGAGCGAGGTCGTAATGTGAAAAAATCAGCGTTGAGATGGTGCGAGGAGGAGAACCCTTTTAAATAATAAAGGACGACGGAACGCGAAGTTAGGTGGAACCTCGAGCCAAAAGGGCGGAACCGTGACCGAATGAACAGTAACGGCGGGTTGGAGTGAACCGGTGGTTTTCATCGCACCACCTTTACACGGTGGGTGGTATTCAAGAGATTGGGAGTGATTCCATAGAGCAGCTGACACATGTCCCCGAGCGAATTCGCAAAACCACTTTCATTGATCACCATCGCGTGTTATTGTTCGTGCAAGTAGCCCGTGCGATATCCATCCGATCAGAAGTTACGACACGATGGAATACGAGCCCTCCGATTCGGTCGATGATTAGTCGTTATTATTCGCGCATCTTGGCCAAGCGATAACTGTTGGATCAAATGAAGTGATGTGATGTGATAACAACCGTTGGATGGGCGCGTGGATTTAACGAAGGTATGAATTGGGTTGTGTGTTGACTCCACGTTGGAAAATACGTTGTATGAGTGTGGGACCGGCGGGCATAATGTCTATTGGGCTTTGATGAAGTCAAGATCTATTAACGAATGTTAATTACGATATGGTCAGCACTTTATATGGTGAGATTAATTAAGGATGCGCTTATATGCGAAAGGAGGAAATTGGATTAATATCTCAATCTCAGATTGAGATATTAAACAACCTTAGATCAATTATCTAATTGCCAGAACAAGAAAATAGAACAGTGTGAGTTGCCCGAGATGTGAAGTTGATTGGGGTAAGAAAAAATTGGATGCATTTACATACAGATTGAAATTGGGACCAAGGTATACCGGGGCTATTGGGTAGTCCCGCTGTCAAAAGGATGGGTTTAATTTTTTGAGATATCCCCTTGGAGATAATTTTGTACACACAATTGCATAGGGAGATAGGTCGAAACTCCTCAAAGGAGGAGGGCTGATCAACTTTTTGGATTAATGCAATGAATGTTGAGTTGAAATCAGGTAGAATTCTTCCCTCCTCTCTTGATTCATTAACCACTTTCAACATGTCACTACCTATTATATCAAAGAGCTCGATGAAGAATTCCACAGTCCACCCATTCAGATTTGGACTTTTGTCCTTCGGGAAGCTTGTAAGAATAGATACGAGCTCTTCTTCGAAGACCTTCTCCATGAGTGTTCGATTATCTTCATCTTCAAAAAACTAGGGAAAAATGTTTCCACTCTAATGACTTATGCAATAGAAGTTCCTTTAAGAGCTTTGAAAATATTTGAGAAATGATCTTTGTCCAATGTAACTAGGTCTTCGAAGTTTGATACCTCTTTGCCCAAATGATCTTCCATTTTCCAAATAGTGTTTGCCATCTTTTGACTCTTTGCATAGGCATGAAAAAATTTGGTATTTTCATCTCCTTTCTACAACCACACTAAGATTCCATTCGGCGTCCCCAATAGCTAGAGTTTCCTTTGAGACTTGATCCCTGAATCCTTCATCATTAGAGTCTGAAACCAATCCTAGCTGAAGTTCGACATTAAGCATTTCCTCCTCCTCCCCGAGGCATTTCTGAGTTGCCTATTCCTTTATCAACACCTTGATTCACTTTAAGTTATCCTCAAATTGTTGATTTGCAGAGCGACCAGATCCTTAATCAATGTGTCTCTAGTTTGTATTGACTAGGTTCTTGAAGTTTTCATCCCTCAATCGCCTGATATTCATCTTGAATGGGATATTCGGCTTCTGGGTTCCCCCCTTTATTTCCAACAAAATCAAAGAATGATTTGATTCTCCTCCCACCCCAACCCATTGGCGCATGAAACCAAACCTTTGCACCAAGGCCTCCACAAGTAGAAACCTATGTATTCGTTTAGCCACCCTTTCCTCCCCAACCCTCTAATTCCTCCAAGTTGGTTTAATTATGATATGTTCCATATTAATGATGTTGTCAGAGTCTCAATGATGAGAGAAAAAATCAGAAAGTATGTCTGGTCTATCCCTCTCCCCATGATTCAACAACCCCCATTGAAAGATTAAGACCACTTCCCAGAATTAGATTGTCCCTTTTTAACATTGAATTCTGAAAAATATTAGTCCAGAATCAAATCCTCTCCTCATTTAGCCAATAGATTTTGATAAAAGCAAAATTGTATCCAAATCCACCGAAAAAACTTCCATCCGAAGGCTAGAGAAGACACTCCAAGAGTTATGTGCTTCAATCTTATGTGTGTCCCATCCCAACATCATACCCCTTGAGAGTCCTCTAACATTCATCCCAACGAACTTCCAATAAAGCAAAGCATATTCTAGGGAAGTTGTGATGCAATCTCCCTACCCTAGAGTTTCTTGTAAGGAAATAACATCTAGGCCTTCAATCTGTATCAACCTTTTGAAAGCAAGTTTTTTGGGGTTACTTGCTAACCCTTTGCGATTGAAAGAAATAACTTTGATTGGGAAACAACAAATCGGGCCTTCAATGCTCTAAGGGCCCTGTCAATAGAGGATTGTTTACCTGCAACTAATTCTTATCGAGCTCAAACTTTTTCCAATGAAATATTATATTTCCTTCCCCTTCATTTCTCTTGACAGGCAGGGGTAGGGTGTTGGCCTAACCCTCCCATGAAATCATCCAAGTTAGGGGGAATTTTCCTTAACCTCAGATTATATCGGATAGAGTTAATACCACCTCCCTAAGAGAACTCAGAGTCTATAGTGACTGTTGGGAAATGAGAACCCCACCGAGCCACATGGGAGAGAGAAATTGCCTAAGAGATAAATATGTAACTAGGTTCTAAATATTCTCCACCTTCTGTTCATCAAGAGTCTTATCCCAAGGCTTCCACAATACTGAAGCAGGACAAGAAAACACAAAAAAAAAGGGGAGGGAAGAGAAGTACCCATAATATTGGCTTCATCCTCTAGCTAAATGTCCATTTTTGTGACCTCCTAAATCAGTGGCCTTTACTTCAGATCCCTTAAGCCCATAGCCTCCACCTCACCCGCAGTCTTTTCCCCATTCTCGGGCTCTCCTACTACCTCCACTGACTCAATTTGTATCGCCACGCTAGCCATTGTCTGCCCCTATGACTTCCTCGCCTCAGTCTGCATACTCGATCTAGAAACCCCTGCCCACTAGATTTCCTCGCCTCAGTCTGCATAACCGATCTAGAAACAATAGCCCCACAGACTTCCTTTGCTTATTATTGGGCTTGGGATGGAATTTATTGGGTTTGAATGGCATTCTGTAGTTGCTCAATAGGTGTCCATAGTTGTGGTACCTATTACATCTAAAAGGAATCCTGTCATAGTCGAGATCCACCAACCACTACGTCTCCTTCCCAATATTCATGATTTGATGCAGCTTCGTCCTCAAATCTAGGCTAACCAGGATTCTTGACACTGACCAATCGTAGTTCCCTAAATGAGTAATCCACCCCCAAAAGTTTCTTTATGGTATTTGCATGATTCGTGAAGATATGTGGATTCCACATATGCGAGGGAAGACCTGGTATGCGAACCCATGTGGGAATTACATCCATTATCTTCTCGTGGGCATAAAAAAGGGGAGACAAAAATTTGAAAGCAACTGGAGTAGTATCTATTAATCAAGGTTGTCATTGATGTCAATATGGCATTATTGGGATGGAAAATATTCTTGTGATGCATAATATGATGATGTCCTTTCTCATGGTGACAAGTCCCTCTTGTTTGATAAGGATGTCATTAATGAATATGTCAAGCTATTAATGATTCCATTATGATGTAAAGCCACTAAGAAGATGTCTTGTCCTAAATGCTTGAACTAACCATGAAGAAACCATAACCTCATGTATCATTGCTCTTGATAAAGAAGTCCTAGAAATCATGATGATATACTTACTCTCGATGAAGAAGCCTAGAACCTAGATGATGTCCTTACTCTCGATGAAGAAGCCTAGAACCTAGATGATGTCCTTACCCAATATATTGAAGGACTATATATGAATGACCACACTTGATGATGTCATACGTGACGACACTTGATGATGTCATACGTGACAACACTTGATGAAGGTCTTAATGACATGGAAAATGATTGGAGACATGACATGAGGGACTTGGAAATCACTTAATGGAAAGACATGACATGAAGGACTTGGAAATCTCCTAATGGAAAATTAATAAATGCTGCACTATGGTTGGTGACATATCACTGCACTATTATTGGATGACATGGATATCCTACATGATCTTATGACGATGAAGAAGCCAAACAATGGAGAAGCCATATTGTCCCAAACATTCCTCATGCCATCTCAAAATTTTTATGCATAAAATTTAAGGATAGTCACAAAGAAAAATAAAATTTTCCACCTTAGAGGCATCTTTTCTCAATAGGACCTAGACCATATTAAAGAGAATTTTTCCTCTTTCCAATGAGCCCTTACACACCCCAAAACTCCAAGTGGTTTGTGAGAAAATGAATTTTTAAGTTTAAAAATAATATTTTTTAAGACATTCATGTCGGCCTCCCTTCAAGAGACGTGTCTCTTTAAGAAAGGTAGAAATCCTATATAAATATGACGTCCATCACCTCATTTCAACCATGAATTCGGTAAAAAATTTAGAGATTGAGAACATAATTAAGAAGGATGAGGAGAAGGACTTTGGAATCAAGTTTTGGGCTAAATATTTGTGATTGGGTTACCTCAGGCTAGGGGCAACTCAGAATAGGACAATCATATTGAAACCTGAAGTATACACCTGTGTTTGCAGCATTGGATTGTGCTCATTTGCTGGAGGAAAAAACTCTGATCTTTGTTACAGATTGCAGTTCCATGGAGGCTAGGTTCTAGCATTGGTGGCTTGGAACTACAACTCAGTTCTGTAGCTTGCAGTCCCATTGAAGAACCTTGGACTAATGATCTGAGGCTTGTAGAGGATAGGATTAGTTAACATTTATACCTCAGATCAGTGTAATAAAGGCACCGACCCATGATAATATTAAACCGAACCTCAGACTTGTATTGCACCCTAGTTTAGGATTGAATTAGCTCAGTCCCGTGGATAGGTTTCTCCTTAGCTCAAACTTCAGGGCAACTCGGTGCTATTGGTTCAGTTACCCATGTTAGATTTTGTGTGGAGAGCTTGGACTTTCCCCTTGTAGAAGCTAGCATTACAGAGGGTTGTCTCGGATTACAGGTTATTTTGGATTTCCGTCTTGGACTATCTGAAATCTGTGAGTTATCTTGTATCAATGTTAAGTTATTGGCTACAACGTGTTCATTATCTAAAGCAGTGAAGTAGGAGGAGTACTGAAGATATTTTTTTCCAGTCATTTAAGAAGCAATTAGTAAGGAAATCATCATCACCGTTAGAGAAGGTGACCTACAACAATTTCAAGAAGTAAAAGCGTACGAAAGCACAACAACATAATCAAGAATAGTGTAATCACATCATCAAGGGAAGAACACATTCAGTTCACATAATTGAAGGAAGAACATATGCATCAATTTCATCATTAGCACAGATCTTAAGCATTGAAAATACAACATAAAATATCTTGTTTGAATGAACATCTTTGGAGCATTGTTGTCATCTTTGGAGCATTGTTTTCCTAGAGCAACATCATAATAGCAGGGAATACTTGAAGAACATAAGACTTGGAGCAGTTTTTGGACAAACCCTTGTAGACTTCTTGTTGAAGCAGTGTAGAAGATGGTCTTGGTGACATTCTTGGAGACCTTGATTGAAGCCCTCATGGAGTGACCTTTGAAAGATTGTTTGGGTATAATGAAGAGTAGTGGTGACACCTTCATGTGAAGAAAAAGTTGTCATTGATGGGCTAAGAATGTTGAAGAATAATTGAGAGCAGTGTTAGCGAAGATATTGTGAAGGCTTATTGCAGAGGATATTGGGAGTCTTGAAGAACCGTTGAATCTATGTTGACGAATTGAAGTCATAGGTTGGAGCCCTAGAGGATAGGAGTCCTTAAAGACTAAGTTGGTGCTTGAACCAGAGATAGGGTTGGAGCCTCAAAGTAACAAGGTTGGAGCTTCAAAGTGACAAGGTTAGAGCCTTGGAAGATAGGGTTGGAGCCCTAGAGGTCAGAGCCTTAGGAAGTCCAATTATGTGCTTGGAAAATATAGGTTGGAGCCTGGGAGATTGAATAATGGTGTCTTCATCTAGGGTTGGAGCCCTACATATATTGTACTTGATTTATTATAAAGAATAAAGTAATAAAAGTATTTATTCTATCATTGTTAATTTTGTGTTCTAAATATAAGTGATCTAAATCATAAAAATAATAATTGAAAAGAAATATTGATTCACCCCCCCTCTCAGTATTTCCAACAATTGGTTTCAGAGCTAGTACCTTCACTCAAAGCCTAACACCTTGAAGGTTGATCATTAGAACACAAATGGAAAAGCCAAGGAAGAAAGCCTCCAATCCTCCTAAATATGTGTCTTCCTCAACCATCGAAATTGAAGTCAATCAATTTGTGAAGGCTGCATTGTTCAATGGAAACTTTGAATGAGGAATGAGGAATGAGGAATTTATTAAAGACTCAAGGTGTTGAAGTTTGGAAATCGGTGATTATTGATAGCATGATGGAAGGAGAATCCAAGGAGTACAATATAAGAGAAACAAAGGCAATTTTGGATGGGCTACCAAACTCTATGAAGGCCATTTTTGAAAAATGTTCGTCAGTGAAAGGCATATGGGACAAACTTCATGATATTCACTCAAAAGGTGCATTAACAATGATCTCTAGTCAAGAGGATGATGGAAAATAAGAAAAAAATTCAGAACCCATCAAGGAAACTGAAGATAAGAGAGATGACAAGAAGGCTAAAGAAGACCTTGAAAATGAAGAGAATTGAAGAAGATATCCTAACTAAACTTATGGCTTCCATGGAAGAGATTAACAGGTTGAAAAAGGAAAATAAGGAACTTAAGAAGAAAGCATAATTTGGTAACCAAGACAACATAAGGAAGGAAGTTGACCTTTTATAGCTTCAAGTACAAGAAAGAGATGAGGATCTCACCAAAATTAAGGAGGAATTTCATAAAAACAAAAGAAAACATCATGAAGAAGTCATATCCATGAAAAATCAATTAGATGAGGCAAAGAAAAGGGAAGAAAATTTGTCAAGCCACCTTGAACAAAGACTCAAGAGCTTAAACAAACTTGAAGCAAAGATTGGTTAATACAAGGAAGATGTCTCCTCCATTAGATCGCAACTAGAAGAAGCAAGGAAACAAGCATAAGGAGATGAAAAAGCGATGGAATATTTGGCATTCATAGAAGGACAAGTTGATGAAGTAGAAAAGGAGAGAAACACCATGACATGCGAACTAGAAGAAAATGATGATGACATCATCAAGTTAAGATTATAAATCACTTCTCTTAAGGCCCAATCATGTGAAACAACCAAGATGAACGAAGGAATAAATGGAGACCATTCTATTAGAGAAGGATGAAGAATGCAAGAAAATGAAGGAATAAATTGTCTTTCTTAAAAAGGAAGTTGACTTGCTGAATAAGAACTTGAAAAGTTCTCAAACCCTAGATGACATCCTAAGTCATCAAATACCTCCTCTTGATAAATAAGGTTTGGCTATGCAGGTGAACCCTCAAGCAAGAATGATAATACTTCAAGCAAAAAGGATGTGAGGAAGCCAAGAAAAAATGATACTCCCAGTTCCAACAAAGGCAAGATTCAAGATGACATTAGAAGAAATCCTACTCCAAGAAGACTTGAGAATAATGTCAAAAATACAAAAGGCAATGAATATCATCAAAGAATTCCAAGGAAAAAAGACTTCAGAATACTTCAAAGAACTCTTCATCTCCCAGGTACCAAAGTATATTTCTTGGATATTGCTATTCTTGTATAAACTTTGGGCACATGGTAAAATATTGTAGGACATATCACAAAGACAAATATAATGGTCCCCGTCAATCTGCTAGAAACAATTTTGCAAAAAGAAGTCACGACTTCTTATTCATGAACAAGATAGAGTGCTTCGATTTCCATAAAATTGGACATATGGCACATGATTGTAACTTTACTTGGGTTCCTAAACAAGCTAAAGCCATGACAACCAAGCCAGAGAAGAAAGTTACAAAAGTATGGAGAAGGAAGCAAGGTTAATTCGAAAGTCTCTTGAACACTCCAGCCAACAACACATGTTGTTGATCTGATGAAGTCATCGTTGATATTCGAAGTGTTTAATAATGAGACTCTACAAAAGGAGACCATGCATATTGTCAGGGGGAGCTTACGATTCTTAATAATTCTTGTAGAAGCTATCCGTGAATAGGCTCTATGAAATTCTTGATGAGTCACATGGACAATCATATTTTGATAGATCATCTATTGGGAGCAACTCCATTTAAGAACATGATTCTGTACTTATACGATGGACTATTGTTGAAGATTTCTTCCATTTGATCACAAGGCATAAATCTTGCTTATATAAAGAAGCTACAGGAGTTTATGCAGGCAAGGGGAGTTGGTTCATCACATGAAGAAATAATGGACCACATTTCCAAAAGGAAGAACACCATTATAGGGGGAGTAACATACCTATGAAGAACTCCTATTGATGAAGAAAATAAGCAGCTTGACAAGGAGAGTACTTGGGCACACCGTTTTCCATTGATGTCAAAGGGGGAGAGAATGTTGGAAGAGAAAGATATTGCCATGTGTTGTAGCTCCTAGAGTCAGCCTTGAGCTGCAAAAGACCAGTGCCTAGGACATCTTAAAAATCAGAGGTTAAATGTATACAAGTATATGGATGCCTCTGACAAAATATGAATTAAGAGAAGTAATGGTTTTGGTGGTTTAGGAATGGAAAATATCTTTGAATTTGATTCCTGTGAATTACCCTATACTGCAAGAGGGCTCAAGAGGATGAATGGCTAGATGGCTTTCAAATGGGCCAAGTATGAGACAGTGAGAAAAGGATTTCAAATTATGTAGAGGTGCTAAGGAAGAACGGAGGAGGAATACGAAAAAGACAGGCTTAATATCCTTAAGAATCTGTGTCGCGTGAACTCAACGGAAACAAATGTAAGTGGAATATGACTAACCGTAGAGATTTGTGGAGTGCGAATTAAGGAAGTGTAGCAAGTTTGATACATGAGCGTTATACATAAATTAATTCATGAATAAAAATGCATACTGCCGGCAACTACATTACACAAATCATCAAAGCAGCAGAACGTTGAAATATGATTACACATAACAGGAGATTACTGATAAACAAAGAGAAACAGATACATACTACTCATTGCCCCATCTGGAATCCAAAAAAACATTGCTGTATCATATTAAGTTCAAACAAATCTCTCAAATATGTATCTCAGAGCACAATTATACAAAACTACAACAAAATTCTCAAAAATTCAGAACCTTTCATACATCTCTCAACGTCCTACATATAGAGTTCCTATTGAGGGTTCACGATCGAATAATCCTTCATGAGCAACCCACACGTGTGAAAATAAAAATATCCTAACAAACTATTAGAGTGTGCATCAAGAAATCACTCCTGTAACAGAAAATCAAAACAAAATCAGGTGGAATCAGGATTTCACCAGCAAAAAATCACTATCTAACAGTAAAAAGAAACAAAATTATGGGCCGCGTGGGCCAAATAATGGAATTTTCCATGGGAACGGTGAGGAGTGGCCATGAACAGGTGGTAAGTCTGGTTTCCACCACTTGATTTCATCTACTGTGGAAGGCCTCCACTCTCTAATTCTCATGATTCCCACTTACCGTTGCAGAATGACTGGTTGTGCTGCGCGTTAGCGGGGATTTCCTGGACCAACTGAATAACCATAGCTGTGCTGTTCCACCAAAAACTCATGCTGTGATTTAACTTGTAAAAACTGGAGACCAGATCTCGGAGGGGGGTATGGATGGTTTGTGGTATTGGATGGGAGGGTGCGAAATCACTGTGGGTCATTGGATGCGTGATATGGAGCGGAGGTGAGGGGAGGATGGCGGAAGTGATAGTGGAGTTAGCGGGGATCATTAACACTGAAAAGAGCGAAACAAAAGCTGTGGAAGGGCTACTAATGACGTGGCAAGGAGGTGGGACCCAAACTCATATCACATATCGCAGATCGAAGGTTTTACATATGAGCAGCGAAGGGTAAACATTAAGAATTGCGATGTGCGAAGTGTGATGGGTGGAGGAGTGATGTGGCAGAAAGAAGGTGGGGCTGCCCGCACATCGCAGATCGCAAGTTTTAGTTATGAGCAGCGGAAGGCAAGAGCTATATTATGCGGGTAGCGATGTGCAGGGAGCGGGGAATGGATGACGTGGCAAGGAGGTGGGACCCAAACTCATATTGCATATTGTAGATCGGAGGTTTTACATATCAGCAGCGAAGGGTAAACGTTAAGAATTGTGATGTGCGAAGTGCGATGGCCAGAGGAGTAACCTGGCAGGATGAAGGTGGGGCTGCACACACATCGCAAATCACAAGGTTTATATGTGAGTAGTGGAGGGTAAATGCTATAATTAGCGGTGTGCGAAGTGCGATGGGTGGAGGAGTGACGTGGCAAGACGGAGGTGGGGCCGCCCGCACATAACAGATCGCAATCGGGAGAGTTTAGTTATGAGGAGTGGGAGGTAAGTGTTATGATCTGTGGGGAGCGGCGAATGGAAGGTGACGGGCGGATGGATGGTGGTCCCACTTTATATCGCATTTCAGGGTTCGTGAGCGATCAAATATATGATATGAAAATGGAAATTGCGGAATGCCGATGCGATATAGGCAAGGAGTTAAGTGTGGTAAGTGATATTAGATATATTATATGTAATATATAATACATGTAATGGTTTGTGGGATGCGGCAATTAACACACTTTGGATCATAATTCCTTGACCGCAACACTTTTCTCTTTTGATTGCAGGGCTTTCCGCCCAATGTGCGCTTGAATAGCTTGGCCTTACTCTTAAACATTCACGTCTTTGCCCTATGATTTTCTTATAGGGATCACTTATCCATGTTATGTGCGGTCATAGGCCAACACCATCAATGACAAAGGGGGAGATTGTTAATCAAGGTTGTCATTGATGTCAATAAGGCATTATTGGGATGGCAAATATTCTTGTGATGCATAATATGATGATGTCCTTGCTCATGGTGACAAGTCCCTCTTGTTTGATAAGGATTCCATTTATGAATATGTCAAGCAATTAATGATGCCATTATGATGTCAAATCACTAAGAAGATGTCTTGTCCTAGATGCTTGAACTAACCATGAAGACACCATAACCTCATGTATCCTTTCTCTTGATAAAGAAGCCTTAGAAACCATGATTATGTTCTTACTCTCGATGAGGAAGCCTAGAACCTGGATGATGTCCTTACCCTTGATATTGAAGGACTAGACATGAATGACCAGACTTGATGATGTCATACGTGATGGAACTTGATGAAGGTCTTAATGACATGGACAATGATTGGAGACATGACATGAAAGACTTGGAAATCTCCTAATTGAAAATTAATAAACGCTGCACTATGGTTGGTGACATATCACTGCACTACTATTGGATGACATTGATATCCTACATGATCCTATGATGATGAAGAAGCCAAACAATGGAGAAGCCATACTGTCCCAAACATTCCTCATGCAGTCCCAAAATTTTTATTCGTAAAATTTAAGGATAGTCACAAAGAAAAATAATTTTTGCCACCTTAGATGCATATTTTCTCAATGGTACCTAGACCATCTCAAAGAGGATTTTTTCCTCTTTCCAATGAGCCCTTACATGCCCCAAAACTCCCAACGGTTTGTGAGAAAATAAAATTTTAAATTTAAAAATAATATTTTTTAAGGCTAGCAGACCTACACTCAGACATTCATGTCGGCCTCCCTTCAAGAGACGTGTCTCTTTAAGAAAGGCTGAAATCCTATATAAATATGATGTCCAACACCTCATTTCAACCATGAATTCGGTCAAAAATTCATAGATTGAGCACATAATTAAGGAGGAGGCAGAGAAGGACTTTAGCATCACATTTTGGGCTAAATATTTGTGATTGGGTTACCTCAGGCTAGTGGACATCTCAGACTAGGACAATGATCTTGAAACCTGAAGTATACATCTGTGTTTGAAGCATTGGATTGTGCTCATTTGCTGGAGGACAAAACTCTGATTGTTACAGATTGTAGTCCCATGGAGGCTAAGTTCTAGCATTGGTGGCTTGGAACTACAACTCAGTTCTGTAGCTTGCAGTCCCATTGAAGAACTTCAGACCAATGATCTGAGGCTTGTAGAGGCTCAGATTAGTTAGCATTTATACCTCAGATCAATGAAATAAAGGTACAAACTTGTGATTATATTAAACCGAACCTCAAACTTGTATTGCAACCTAGTTTAGGCTTGGATTAGCTCAGTCCTGTGGATATGTTTCTCCTTAGCTCAGATTTTAGGGAAGCTCAATGATATGGGTTCAGTTACCCTTGGCAGATTATGTGTGGATAGCTTGGACTTGCCTCTTGTAGGAGGCAAGTCCACATGAGCACTGTCTCGGATTGGAGGTTATTTTAGATTGTCGTCTTGGAGTATCTCGAATCTGTGAGTTATTTTGTCTCAATGTTAAGTTATTGGCTACAACAGGTTCATTATCTAAAGAAGTGAAGTAGAATGAGTATTGAAGATATTCTTTTCCGGTCATTTAAGAAGCAATTAATAAGGACATCATCATCACTGTTAGAGAAGGTGACCTACAACAATTTCAAGAAGTAAAAGCGATACCAAAGCACAACCACATAATCAAGAACAATGTAATCACATCATCAAGGGAAGAACACATATTCAGTTCACAGAATTGAGGGAAGAACAAATGCATCAGTTTTATCATTAGCACATATATTGAGCTTTGAAAATACAACATAAAATATCTTGTTTGAATGAGTATCTTTGGAGCATTGTTGTCCTGGAGCAACATTATAATAGCAGGGAATACTTGAAGAAAATAAGACTTGGAGCAGTTTTTGGGCAAACCCTTGTAGACTTCTTGTTGAAGCAGTGTAGAAGCTGGTCTTGGTGACATTATTGGAACGTTGATTGAAGCCCTCATGGAGTGGCCTTCGAAATATTGTTTGGGTATCATGAAGAGTAGTGAACTTCATGTGAAGACAAAGTTGTCATTGATGGGCTAAGCATGTTGAAGAATAATTGAGGGCAGTGTTAGCGAAGATATTGCGAAGGCTTATTGGAGAGGATATTGGGAGACTTGAAGAACCGTTTAATCTATCTTGACGAATTGAAGTCGTGGGTTGGAGCCCTAGAGGATAGGAATCCTCAAAGACCAGGTTGGTGCCTGTACTAGAGATAGAGTTAGAGCCTCAAAGTGACAAGGTTGGAGACTCAAAATGACAAGGTTGGAGCCTCAAAGTGACAAGGTTGGAGCCTTGGAAGATAGGGTTGGAGCCCTAGAGGTCAGAGCCTCGGGAAGTATAATTCGGTGCTTGGAAAATATAGGTTGGAGCCTGGGAGATTTAATATTGGTGTCTTCATCTAGGGTTGGAGCCCTACATATATTGTACTTGATTTATTGTAAAGAAGAAATTAATAAAAGTATTTATCCTATCATTGTTCATTTTATGTTCTAAATATAAGTGATCTAATTGGTTAAAATAACAATTGAAAAGAAATACTGATTCAGCCCCCCTCTCAGTATTTCCAAGAATATTTATGAACCATACCTCTTTAACTATTAGTTTTGCATCCACATGATTTTGGAAGAGTTGAAACCAGACTTTTGTTAGCAGTCTCACTTATGGTGGAGCCGAAACCCTTCCATTTATGTTTTCATTTCTCCATTCTTCCAGAGTTTCCACGCTGAAGAGCCTCCTCCTTTCCCTTGCAACTAAATATTTTTTGACTAAGTATGTAGGCTTTTTCCATCTGCACATCTTCCCCTACATAGAGATTGTAACGTATCGAACTACTTGCACTCTTCAACATCTTATTTTTCTTCTTTGTGTTTTATCTTCTGTTGTGACCCTGAGCTTGTCCAATCGAGTCTTCTATTTCTCTTCTCTCCTCAACATCTCTGTTGAAAAGTGTAACTAGGATCGGTCTTCATATTGACTATGTAATTACGGATTTATTTACAGTAGAAGACAAAGATAATAAAATGTATTTTGTACTTGCTTCATGGGTTTCATGATCAAGAGTTTATTATAGGTTAATAGACTTCTTCTTGATGTATATCTAGGGTTTTGTCTTCTAGGGATAAATGTAATTAAGTGTCATATATGTATGGAGGATCTAGTCTCATGAAATGCTCCAAGACCTTGTCCTAGAAGTTGTGGAATAATGGCTCCAATCAACCCTCCCTAAAACTCTGGAAGACAAGCTTAAAAGATGTGTTAAAGTCAACCTTCATCAACTGGACTAGTCAGCCCACATGCTAACTGGAAGGTTGGCCTAAAGACAGAGTAATTGTATATATATATACCTCTGTTCTGTGGTCATTTGAGGAGACAATTCAGTCATCTCTAAGTGCAGTGCGGATTATCTCATAAGTGAAGTGCGGATTTCAGTGCAAATGTTTAAAGGGTTCAAAACTGGTCTATATATATATATATATATATATATATATATATATATATATATATATATATATGATAAGTCGTAGCATACATTTAAAGGTGGATGCTTAGTTGATTTCGTAACCGATATATATATATATATCTGTGTATCATCTAAGTGTTATAAGGTGCTACAACATACTAAAGCAGAAGTGCAGATCACCTTGAAGCAAGCTACAACGTGATAAGGAAGTGCAAGAGTAGGGTTGAAGTAATGAATCTATCCAAAGATAGTTTGAGGACTATCCTAAAGTGAAGCTGCTGATAAAGGGTGACATTGAGACAATGGACGGAAGGAGAAAGAAATAAGGAAAGTAAATCTTTCCTAACTACAACCTATTTATATCTCAAGAAATTGAAGATTCAATTAAAGATTCAAAGGAAGCACTGGTGCAGAACAGTGCAACTTGGTGAAGAGAAGAAGGACCGGCATTGAAGGACATAAAAGAATTAAGGACAAGGCCTTGGATGCATAAATAGGTCAAGGGTCTAATTCTGGGTCATGGTACTTGTCATGTGAAATATATAAGAATATTTTCTCGTGGGTGTTCCGCTCCAATAGGGAGCAGTTTTTCCCTGGCTCTAGGAGCCTAATTCTTGTGTCTCGTGTCTTTTGATAATTGACTTGATGAAATATTTAATAAGCCAATGAAGGGAAGACATACGTAACTCAATTAACCTCACAAGTAATTATCAGGAAGAGAATTCTGAATTTAATCACTAGCCCTCCAAATTCTCAACATGGTATCAAAGCTAAGGTACTGAACTCAAGGGCTGCTTGAGAAAGAGACACTCCAGGAAGCAAAAATCAAAGTTTGGGTTAGCAAGTAATCTTCATCTCAACTTCTCAAGAAAATAATCTTTGCCATCAAAGACTTACATTCAAGACATTGTTAGAAGAGGACATCATCTTTTGAATATATCCTTTGTCATCAAGGATTCAAGAACACCTAGATTGAAGATTTCTATCTTAGAAGAAGCTTCTAATTCCTTCATCATCATCAAGGAAGCTTCAAGCCACTCTACTCAAGTAAGTATCTATGACCTTACTTAAATCTATCAAGATGAATTATTGTAAAGAGAGAAAAAAGCTAGTTGGGTCATCAAACTTTAGTGCATGGAAGAAAAGGACAGATTTGAATTTTATTGAAGACGAAGTTATGGAATACATCGAAGGATCAACAATTAAACCACCAAAATAAGATGCTCCAGCTCATGCCAAATACATGAAGGGAGAAATCAGACTATAGAGGATTCTCATAGAATCCATCAAGGACTCACTCATTTCCTATATATCAAAACTAAAGTATGCTAAAGAAATATATGAGAAACTGGTGGAGCTATTCTCTGTGAGTACTGGTGGAGAAGAAATCTCTCTAAGACAAGAACTATATAGAATGAAATTGTCAAGAGAATAAGGAATCACTCCTTACTTTATGAGGATTTCTGAAATGAGAGATCAACTGCAGGAACTGGGAGAAGTAATGTCTGACACTGAGATGACTACAGTGGTGCTGAATGCTCTACCATAGGAATGGGGAAACTTCACTTCAAGTTTATACGGGAAGAAATAAGCCACACCATTCCATGATTTATGGTCTCTATGTAAAATAGGGGAAACAAGACTGAAAGCCAAATATGATATAGGACCAAGTGAAGAGAATCAAGCCTTTGAAGCCACATACAGGAAGAAAGGAAGATTCAGAAAATTTGGTCCTCAGAATAAAAGAAGGAATATGGACAAAGTACGATGCTTTGGATGTAATGAACTTGGGCATTATAAAAGAGATTGTCCTAAATCTGAAAAGGACAAGAGAAAAAGGGAAGAAGTCCATATCTCAGATATGAGGGAAGAACTTGATGCAAAGAAATCTAAGAAAGAAGAAACGAGGGATCTCCACTATGATTGAGATCATCTTCTCCTTTAAGTGATTTCTGTTGGTTGTAAAATAGTATGATAGGAAGCAATGTATATTATAGCATCATGATAAAAGCATGGTAGGGTCCCGTGGCAAAGCAACTTCGGGAAGACCTGTCTGATAACATTACTAATGGAAGGAAGTCATCAAGATCAAGGGTCATCATGGAAATAAAATTCTGGGATGTGATGACATATTGATGGAGTAGGCCAAGGGAATGAATCTCTTCATTCTAGTGAAACTGCTACAGGATGACTTAAATGATAAAGGTATGTGGTATGTATATATTTATATGCTGACATTGGATACTGTGAAGTCATGTCATATGGTTGTAGGTAATAAACTTCCATATTTAGAAGTATGATATATGTAGGAGGATCTCTCGGTGCAATGATAGATGAAATCGACATAATATATCCTCATGGAATATGAGGTGGTTGTATATGAATGAGAAACTGGAAATTTGTAAGTTCCTGGGAATGAAGAATGTGCAGAAAGGAAGAGATCATGAAATGAAACCATGTCAAGAGGCAGTTGTCATCCAGAAGCCAAGAAGATGTGACTAGGAGATCTCCTGGGAAGATATGTAGACTCTGATAGAAGTATGGTAAAGAAGAAGACCTTGACAAAACATATCATTAGGAGATGCGTCAATCCGAATAAAGGATGCTGATGCCTACAGGAAGATTTCATGGTGAAAGATCATCACTGAGCTAACTTTTGTTTTAAAAGTTCATATGTATATGTTTATCTGGATGAATTTGTGCAGGGCTGCTAATCATGAGAAATGATGTATGATCCTTGGAGATGATTCGAAGGAAAGCAACATGGCATAACGATGGACCAGATGAGAAAGACCGATGAATCACTTTCTGATAGTGGACATGAATCATGATTGAAAGTGATGGATGATATGTGCCCTATGAAGCCAAAAGTTGAATATTCCTCAATATCGGAATCCATGACATCGAGGGGAGGAATTCTTCATGAGTAGTTGGATTGGTGCTGTAGGACCCTGGTTGAGAGGGAGCTTGGTGGTAAGTTTATTACTTGGAAGAAACTTGAAGTATGTCCTTCCTGAGTTGAGAGGGAGTGACATATGTGATTCTCTAATACATGTGTCATGCACTAGACCAGGACTAACAACCGTAGGTCTTAGTGAAGGCCATGTGGAGAGAATGGATAGACACATCATTCTGGTCTTCACTTGGAAGACAAAATGGAGGATAGGGTAATCATCTGGTATTCGATACTCTTTGAGAATGAGATAGTGCATTCAAGATAAGAGTAGTCGTGGACCGATATTCTTTGAGGGTTGTCTACCCAAGAGAAGAATAGTCCAAGAAGGTCATACTCTGGGAACACCTCGGTGGAGTATGTACCTTGGAGAGACTAAGAATATGGTGTCTATAAGTCATGCGTCTCGCCAAAATTGTAGCCCATTGTCTCATTGATAGATGGGGTTGTTAGTTAAGGTCTTGCACTAGGACAATGCTGGTTGATATAATGCTATACAGATGCGATGACCAATTTGATTCTTCTTATGAGATTCTTCAGTTTGAAAGTGACCATGTCTCTATACGAATACCTCCCTAGTTAAGAGGGAGTGTTGAAAAGTGTAACTAGGATCGGTCTTCCTACTGACTATGTAATTATGGATCTATGTAAAGTAGAAGACAAAGATTATAAAATGTATTTTGTACTTGCTTCATGGGTTTCATGAGCAATATTTTATTATAGGCTAATAGACTTCTTCTTGATGTTTATCTAGGGTTTTTTCTTCTAGGGATAAATGTAATTAAGTGTCATATATGTATGGAGGATCTAGTCTCATGAAATGCTCCAAGGCCTTGTCCTAGAAGCTATGGAAGAATGGATCCAATCAGCCCTCACTCAAACACTGGAAGACAAGCTTAAAAGTTGTGTTAAAGTCATCCATCATTAGCTGGACTAGTAGGCCCACATGTTAACTGGAAGGTCAGCCTAAAGACAGAGTAATTGTCTATATATATACCTTTGTTTTGCGATCATTCGAGGAGACAGTTTGGTCATCTCTAAGTGTAGTGCGAAGGTGCAGTAAGTGCAGTGCGGATTATCTTTTAAGTGAAGTGCAGATTTTAGTGCAAATGTTTAAAGTGTTCAAAACTGGTATATATCTATATATATATATATATATATATATATATATTCATGTATCATCTAAGTGTTATAAGGTGCTGTGACATACTAAAGCAGAAGTGCAGATCACCTTGAAGCAAGCTACATCGTGAAAAGGAGGTGCAAGAGCATGCAGATCTATCCAAAGATAGTTTGCGGACTATCCTAAAGTGAAGTTGCTGATAAAGGGTGACATTGAGACATTGGTTGGAAGGAGAAAGAAAGCAGGAAAGTAAATCTATGATTTACTTTCCTAACTACAACCTATATATATCTCAAGCAACTGAAGATTCAATTAAAGGAAACTGGTGCAGAACAGTGCAACTTGGTGAAGAGAAGAATGACCAACATTGAAGGACATCAAAGAAGTAAGGACAAGGTCTTGGATGCATAAATAGGTCAAGGGTCTAATTCTGGGTCATGGTACTTGTCATCTGAAATCTATAAGAATATTTTCATGTGGGTTTTTCTCTCCAAGAGGGAGAGTTTTTGCCCTGGCTCTAGGAGCCTAATTCTCATGTCTTGTGTCCTTTCATAATTGAATTGATGAAAGATTTAATAAGCTAACCAAGGGAAGACATAAGTAACTCAAGTAACCTCACAATTAATTATCAAGAAGAGAATTTTGAATTAATCACTAGCCCTCCAAATTCTCAACAATCTCCCCCCAGGATATCCTCACCCTAGATAGGATTCTGCTAAGTGACGACTCGAAAAAGTTCTTCTATGTGGATCACGAGGGTATCACTTATTGAGGAGAACTGTTAAGTGGGATGATGAGCTTCTTCTCTTGGCTTGATTGTATGAACATTCGAGTTTCTACACACTAAAATCGGTTCATATATTTGTCCCTTTTCCACTGAGACCCCTACCATCTTCCTAGAGCCAAAAATAGCTGCAAGACCTCCTCCCCTCGACAACTTGAATGGTCGTAGATCCTGAAGGGCTACGAAGCAACTCACTGAGAAATCCTAGCAACACCAAGCCCTTATTCCTGCTCCTAAGAGGTATTAGCTTCCAATAATATGTAGGGGAGACCAAAACAAGGTGGAAATGCATTGCTGCATGCATTTAGAGTCACTGCCTTTCCTCCAGGGTTCATAGCCACTTCCACTAGGTGGTCAATGACATACAACCACCCCCTAACCTGTCAAGGCCTCCCACTTAGAGTCGAGACTTCCAACCTGGACAGTGACTCCCCGCTCTCTCAACTCGAGAAACCCAACACTCGTCGAAGAGGAAAAAATTGACCCTCTAATAGGGATTTCCAATTCAGAATCCACCAAATCCATTGAAAACGACTTCAGAATAGTCATGCAAAATTAGCCAAGTAATGCTTATCAAAAAAATTCTTGTTGGAAAGAATCCAGGGATGAATAGTAAAACTATAAAAAAAAACCCTGTAAGAAGTAAAAACCACCTCACACTCCTCGTGAAAGAGACCAAGCGGCCTCATCGCTGATAAAGAAAACCATCACCACCCCATTTGCACCCTTCCTTTGCTGCTAGAAACCTGATCCTGCATCAAACCCTATCCGCCTCGTCGTCATCCTCCATCGCTCCTGACCCCTAGTTCGTTTTTTATAGTAAAGGGTATTGATATCCATTTGTAGGAATAATTAGGAGTGCCAATCCTCATACAAATAAAGGATATGCTCATTTCATTTCTTGTCATCACTTGTGACTAATTTGACCCTCTTAGAGAATTCGACCTAGCTGAATTGTGGCTCATACCTTGTGGAGATGTGATCTATGGTGGATTTTTGCTTATGGAGATATTCTTTGGCCTTGGATCATTTTGGAGCAATAAAGGACTTGTTCATGCATTTTATTTTGTAAGTGTACTTAGTATTTGATAAATATTTGTATTTTTTGGCTATTGCATGGAATGGTTGATTATCTAGGGTTTCTATGTGCAAGTTATTGTTGAAAATTATTCTATGGACTCTCGATGATAGTATTACATGCATTACCCACTTATAGAATGTGAATGACAATCCCCTAGGTGAATCTTTCAACTAGCTCTTTGAATCCATTAGATAACTTTTGAGGTCTAAAATGAGTCTCCCAAGAAAATTATACAACCAAAATAAACTTTATAAGAACCAATAGGATTCAAGATGATGTTGTTAACCAAGGTGGATTATTCGCCAATTTTTGGGTAAAAAAGTAAAAATATTAAAAAATAATAAAATAATAAAACTATTTTTTCAACTTGTATTTTAAACTTATCTCCCTAAGATTTTACTCATATTTCGAGTGGGAGTATTCGTTGGATGCAAAATTTAATTCCTCATCCAAGGAGGACCCATGTTGCATACTTTCGACAGACTCTACTGCACGAAAAATGACAAATACATGAAAAATCATGTTTTTCATGTATTTTTCATTTTCATGTAGTAGGGTCCACAGAAAGTATGAAACATGGTACTCAGATAAGTAATCAAATTTTGCATCCAATGAGTGTTCCTGCTCGAAATTTGAGTAAACTCATATGGAGATAAGTTGAAAATACGAGTTGAAAAAGTAGTTTTTTCTTTTTCCCTCTAAAATTTGATGATGTAATCTAATATTATTTTATTATTTCCACTATTATTTTGTAATTTCCTTAGGAGGACCATTTTAGACCTCAAAATTCCTCCAATGGAATTTTCTCCCTCACAAAAGTGATAGTTAGGGTTTGAAACCTAAGGTTTCATATTCCTTTACTCTTTTGCCAAGGTTTAGTCATTTTTAACCATCCCCTAGATTCCATCACTCAAGGTCAAGACACTGGCCCTTGTTACATGGTTGATCACCCTGAAAACTTACATAAAATCACTCTTCTCTACCCAAAACCTAGAATTTCAACCTCTTAAGGTAAGCCACTAGCTAGGTCTAGGAAGTTTTTCTGAACTAGGGTTCTGAAAGTTACTTGGTGGAGGGATTCAACACGTGGATGTTAGGTATTTGCATCAAAATGAAGCCATTCTTGTCGCTAATCTATTTATGTTTGGGCTAACATCCCTTTCCCTAGGTATATTGTGCCACATAAAAGTCATAGTTTTCCCTAGGGTTCAAATTGGGGCTTATTGAAGGCTTCTTGTTCCATAAATTGAAGGTATATATCCATTTGAAGTATTTTCTTGGCCTTGTGATCCTAGGTGGTCCTATTTACCTTTATTTTTCTCAAGCCATACATCACATTGTGCCCTAATTATGCATTTTGGAGGATGCAAATTACCATATTATACTAGCTAAGCCCTATTCTTAAGAAGAGCATCATTCCTTGGCCTATCCTTGTCACCTTTATCCTTTGTGCTTGTTAGATTTTTAGGTGACCTAAAATAGGGAAGCCTCCCTATGTTGAATTTGTAACTATGGTCTGTCTTCATAATGTATATTTGGTCACTTGATGTATTTGTATTGATCACTGTAAAACATATTTATACATGCTAGAGAAAAAGGAAAATTTATTTTGAGTCAAAGTCCCATTGGAGCTTTTTAAAGATGAAAATTTGAATTTTTGAAATGTAATTTTTGGCTCTAAAAGTTGTCAAGTCGACCTCCCTCCAAGTCAAGTCGGCCCTGGCTGAGGATACATCAATTCGGCTTAGATAGACTACTATATAAAGGCATCTCAACCACCTCCACTTTGGTATTTCGATCACATACACATAAGACAGTTTTTGGGAAGCTAGCGAAGGTCACGAAGGAAAAAATAGGACAAAAAGAACGAAATGTTGAAATTTAATGACTAAAATTTTTCCTGCAATCCCAACTTGGTTTTAATTTCACCTTATCACTCCCATTCAGTTAAATTCTGTTTCCCATAAACTTACATTCAACATATAGAATTCTAGAAATGAAACTTTCAAATTAAAACACATGGGAATATCAACACACACTGAAAATAAATATGGACATAAACATACCAGCAATACATAAAAAATACACACATATTTTTGGTCAACTTAGACCCAGACAAAACCCCTTCAATATTCTCCCGGGAAAACCTGTTAGAGATCTCTTCAAATTTATTTATCTTTCAAGTTCAAGAAAAATAAATTTGCAAACATAACAAAACAAAAAAATACAACTTATCTCTTCTGCCCAAAACTCCTTGAAAATCGTGCCCACTTTGCCTCAATTTCCGTGCCCACTTGAAGTTGAAAATGTATTGTATGGACGTAGACTGTATTGTACGGACTGTACGGATTTTGGTACTGCTGTACGCACTGTACGTATTTTTTTCTTTCTTTTTTTCCCAAAAACTTCTCTTTAATTGCGTGCCTCTCACAACATTAAACGTTGTTCGTACTGTACCTTATGCTGTATTTTAAGCCTTGATTTATGTGCCTAACTTTGCCCAGAAATCACTCCTTCAACTTGTTGCAACAAATTTCTCTTTCAGAACTTTTCTCCAGCCCTCAACCTCCTTTCTCCAATCTGTTCATGAAGAATGAATGAATGCAGTCTCTCTTTTATTTTCCCCCTTTTGTTTCCGTAAATGAATTTTGGGAAACTCTAAGATCAAATGGCTCAGATTAATTTAGATAAAGGGATGAGAATAAATGTGCATTTAATTCTCACTTTCTATTTTTTACCTCACCCATTAAATGAAATACTCACATTGTACTTTATGTCTAAAATCACTTTTCACTTTATAATTTAACATCGACTTTAGCACTTATAAAGTCACTTTCACTTTATAAAGTCACACTTAGGAAAATAATTATCTTGGACACTTTTCCCTAGGGAGAGAATAACCCATGGGAAACCACTTGTCCATGGTACATTAAAAATCAACACGAAATATCTCTCCTCTCTCTCGTGCAACTCACACTTGTGGATTGGTTCACCTCTCTCTGGTTTGCATATTTTTTCTGGGAATTCTGTTATGGGGGGGGAAGGGGGGCAGGGGGATTTTTATGGGTAATTGGGCAACTGCATGAGGATCAACCTTTTGGGTTAATGGGCAGTTGTAGGAGGGTTAGAATTCTGGGTCAAACAAGCAAAACAAGTTGCTGGATCAGATTGGGTGGCTTGACTTGGAGGGGAAGAGTAGGTTTGACCATAGTTCTAGGTGTGTCTCTTGTTGAACAAGAAGAATTTCCTTATTGAAAATGTTGCTGGGCTTTTCCCCTTGATGGGATCCCAGGGTAAATCCTGTCTTTTTTTTTGCATTGTGTTTTGGACTATTCTATTGTTCTTTATGGTTGAATTTCTAAAGTATAATTGGTAAATGATATATTGAATAATTTAAACGAAGATCTATATCAAAAGTAATTATGAGAATTTTAGAAATACCGTGCTAATCTTTATTGCACTAACAAAATCATGGTATAATAGCTTTCGTGAAGGAATGTTGAGATCACCCTTGTAGAAACCCAGAAAGCATTTTTATTGAAGTCCTTGTAGATTGTCATCTATGGCTTCTTCTCTGAAATCTAAGAACAAGTTAGAGGGGGAATTCAACTTTAGAGTCTGGAAAGTTAGAATTGATCTTTTTCTAGCCAAGAAAAAAGTTTTGGACATCGTTACAAGAAAGGTCATAAAACCAGCCGTTGCAACAGGAAAAGAGAAGTTTAAAGAGGATGAAATTACTGCCATGAGTCTTATAGTAGAATCTATCAAAGATCATCTGATTTCCTACATTGAAAAACATGATACCTCAAAGAAGATGTACGAAACCCTAATAAATATCTATAATATCAATAATGTTGGTCAATCCACGAGTTTGAAGAATGAATTTTGAAATACAATAATGACTAATATCTCACTGTGGCTTCTTACTTCGTAAAGATCTCCCAATTAAGATATCAAATCCAAAAAATTGGAGAATCCATCTTTGATCAAGAGCTAATGACCACAACACTCAATGGTCTTCCTAGATCATGTGATGCATTTGCAACATGTATAATCAATTGGAAGGAAGCTTCATCATTTGAAGAACTATGGACATCTTGTGATCAAGAAGAATCAAGGTTGATGACAAGATACCATTAGGAAGAGGAAGCTGAAGCTTTTGAAACTCGTTTCAAGCACAAGGGAAAGAATAATCTTGGTTCTCAACACACAAAGCTGAAAAGGGATGTTCTTCCTCCTCTCAAAGGAAGAGGGATTTATCTAAAATTCAATGTTATGGTTGTCAGCAATTTTTACACTTCAAGAGAGATTGTTCTAAGATGGCTAACAACATGAAGCTTGAAGATGAGAAACCAACGAAGACCAAAGGTGATAATGATTTATTTTTTTCTCTACTCTAACACGTTCCATTGCAGATGATGAAGACATGTGGCTGGTAGATAGTGGAACATAGAGACACATGATTGGAGAACGTGGAAATATTTCTAGCATAGCATACAAGAGGTTGTCTGAAAGGGTTGAGCTTGGAGAAAATCATGGCTATGCAGTCAAAGGAGTTGGAAAAGCATCCGTAGAGCTAGAATCTAGTAACAATGCACATCTCAAAAATGTTCTCTATGTATTAGGTTTAAAAAATAATCTTATTTCTATTTATTTTTTGGAAGATAAAGGAGATAGAGTAGCTTTTGTGGATGGAAAAATACTTGTTTGGTCCAAGGACTCTAGTATAGATGATGCTAGGGTTATTAGGATTCGTAATGGGAGACTGTATAGACTTGTGAGTCAACTAGCTCAAGCATTGGTACATGGTAAGATTAATCCAAGTGAGCTATGGCATAGAAGATATGGATATCTTCATTATAGAGCATTTCCTGAATTAAGTCAAATAGTCTCAGGGGCTCCTAAACTATAGGTAAAGAATGATGGTGTATGCAAAGGATGTGCTCTTGGGAAGAACCTTAATAAACCATTTCCAAACAACAAAAATAGAACTAAGGAAATCTTGGATTTAATTCTTTCCGATGTACGTGGCCAGATGTGGGTAAAATCGCTTGGTGGTTCGTTGTACTATGTGATGTTTGTTGATGACTTCTCCTGTAAGACATGGATATATCTCCCGAAGACTAAGGATGAAGTTTTTGACAAGTTCTAGGAATCCAAAGCTGAAGTGGAAAACTTGATAGGCAAGAAAATCAAGATAGTGAGATCTGAAAATGGAGGAGAATATACCTCAAAGGAATTGGTTTATTTTTTCAAGAAAGTTATGATTAAGAGGGAGCTGATTGTCCCTTATAATCCACAACATAATGGTCCATCAAAAGATTCTGTCAAAGCCATGATGCATGTTTTGGACTTGCTATTATTCTTATGGGGTGAAGCATCACGAACAACAATGTACATTCAAAATATAAGTCCTCATAAAATTATGGAAGGTATGACTCCCGAAGAAGCATTCTCCAGAAGGAATCTAGAGGTTATTCATATGAGAATCTTTGGTTTTCCTATCTATATCCATGTTCCTAAGGATAAAAGGAACAAGATTGAGCCTTCGGGAAAGAAAGGCATATTTGTTGGTTACAAAAAATCATCAAAGACCTACTAAATACACATTTCAGAGCAATGAGGAATTAAGGTCAACAGATATGTCACCTTCGATGAGAAAGTGACATAGTGGTTTTCTCGTCTATATCCATGTTCCTAAGGATAAGAGGAAAAAACTTGAGCCTTCAGGAAATAAAGGCATATTTGTTGGTTACAATGAATCATCAAAGACCTACTGAATACACATTCCAGAGCAGTGAGGAATTAAGGTCAATAGATATGTCACCTTCAATGAGAAAGTGACATATTGGAAGTCTAAGGAAGTCTCCATGGATTCCTTGATGAAGTGAAGGAAGAGGTCTCAAGAGAGGAACATTTGAGTTTTAAAAAATGTACCAGAAGGCCAGAAGGGCCTCGTGATTCGGTGGAACCAATTTTCGTCCCAAAGATAAGGAAGAGACCAACATGGCTTAGATCTACATTTTAAGAGGTAGAAGGCCATGCAACTCTTGAGGGAACATCCAAAGAAGTTAAGAAACCCAAGATGTTTTCTAGCTATGTATCTCTCATGACAAGTCTTATTGATGTAGAACCTTTCACTTATGAAGAAGCATCTAGCCAACACGTATGGAAGAAATCGATGAATGAAGAGTACCATTCTATTATGAAGAATGATGTATGGGAGATTGTGCTGAGGCCCGAGGGGAAGTTAGTAGTGAATTCCAAATGGATATAAAAGATTAAGTACACTGCAAATGGTAGTATTGACAAATACAAGGTACAGTTCGTGGCTAGAGGATTTTACTAGAAAGACGAAGAAGACTACGATGAGACCTTTGCTACAATTGTCACATACACCTCTATTAGATCGATCATTTCTCTTGCTACTTCATTGGGCTGTAAACTACACCAGATGGATGTGAAGACTGCTTTCCTCAATGGTGTGATTGAGGAAGAGGTGTACATAGAGCAACCTTAAGGCTTTGAGGTACATGGAAAGGAATCTTATGTTTTTAGGTCGAAGAAGGCCTTAAATGGGCTCAAGCAAGCTCCTAGAGCTTGGTATGCATGTATTGAAAACTAGTTTATGAGACTGGGATTTACCAAGAGAGATGCTGATCCAAACCTTTATTTTAAGGTTGTGAAGAATGCACTTATGATATTATTTCTATATGTTGATGATCTGTTTCTGACATGTGTTGAGCCTCTTATCATTCAGTGCAAAAAGCAGTTGGATTTTGAGTTTGATATGAAGGATCTTGGGTTGATGCATTATTACTTGGGATTGGTAGTATGGCTGAAACTTGGCGAAGTCTTCCTTGGTAAAGGAAAGTATGTGTTGGAGATCCTTGAGAGATTTGGTATGATGGACTGCAAATCCATGGTGGCACCCATGGTGACTAATTTGAAGAAGTTAAGAGGCTTTGACTCCAGATCCATCTATGTACCAAAAATTGATTGGTTTGTTGATTTATTTGGTTAATAGCAGGTCAGACAAATGCTTTGCTGTGAACACATTGAGCCAGTTCTAGGTTCAACCAAGACATGAGCATTAGATTGCAACAAAACACATTTTGAGATATATTTGTGGTACTATGAATTATGGTTTGAGATATGTTGCAAATAGGATTGTATAACTTATGGGGTATACAAATGAAAATTGGGCTGGAAGTGTTGATGATAGGAAAAGTACCTTGGGAGTATACTTTAGCTTGGGCTCCGCTATGATATATTGGATAAGTAGGAATAAGAGGTTGGTTGTTCTCAACATTGCAGAATTAGAGTACATCATAACTAATGAGGCTTGTACCAAAGCAATATGGCTCCGAAAGTTGTTTGCAGGATTGTTCGAACCAAAGCTAGAACCGATAGTGATACATTGCAATAATCAAAGAGTGTGAAGATTTCAGAGAATCCCATGTTCCGTAACAGGCCGAAGCACATTGAGATCAAGTACCACTACATCCATGTCATAGTGCAAAGGAGATTGATAAGGCTCGAGTAACATCTCCACCGATGAGCAGATAGCTGATGTTCTGATGAAGCCATTGCCAAGGGACAATTTCATGTACTTCAGAGACAAGATGGGGCTCATGGATATTACCCCTCTCGTTTAGAGGCAATGCTGATGTGTCTGCAACCAAGATGGGAATTCTCCTGGTAGGGAGAATGGGTCCAAGAGGCCCAAAGTGCTCAACAAGGAAGGTTGAGTGAGTGCCTCTTAGAGGAGACCCTGATCGCACACCATGAAAGGGTGTAGTGAGGTATGTTAGTATTAGGACCTTGATCACACACCAGGAATAGTGGAGTGAGGTCCTTTAGCAAATGGACCCTGATCACACATTAGAGAGGGTGGAGTGAGGTCTTGGACCTTGATTACACAGCAAGTAGGGTGGAGTGAGGTTATTTCATCATCTAGACCTTGATCACCAACCAAGAAGGGTTGAGTGAGGTTTTGACACAGAGTGCTCACCAAGAAGCGTGAGTGAGTGCTTGCTAGGTGATGGTATCAAAATTTAGGCATAGGAAGAGGCTATGGGATTTGAGGACCGATCACTCTAGAGGAGTGAGTCTTGACGATAATGACATTCCCATGAGTTTGGTATCGCCCCATAATTGGCCACTAGCAGATGCTGATGATTATTGATGATGTTGGTGATGATGTATAAACTTTTATTTATAGAAATTTGTCAACTTGAGAACATTATGACAATTATTATGAATACCTCCCTAGTTAAGAGGGAGTGTTGAATTTGTAACTATGGCCAGTATATTTGTTACGTCCCTATATTACTAGTGTAGTCCCTTATTGTTGTTAGTGTAGCCCCCTTATTGTTATTGTTGTACCCCTGTAACCCCCATATTGTTATTATTGTGCCCTTACATTATTATTGTTAGGTCGGCTAGGATTATATTATGACCCCATGGACTCCTATATATATATAAAGGAGTTTTGTCATTTGTATCATCCAAGAATTTTTCATTATGTAATTTAAAGGAGGTTTCCCCCTCGAAGTGGCTAAATTCTAAGGTGTTTATCTCTCTTTTATTCTATTTTTGGAGCTGGTTTCATAACATTTGGTATTAGAGCTTTGGATTCTAGGGTTTTGCTGCTTCAAACAGGTCATCGTGGAATTTTCGCTATAACTTGTTTTCTATGCGGGTTTAGACACTAAAAAAAAACTCATTTCGAAGAAACCCAAGGAACTTCGTGTAAAAATTTCAGATCTTAGTTCGTAATATTTTCGGAGATATGATCTGTGGAAGTCAGAGTTTTTGCAGGCTCCCGAATTTCATCTCAAAGAGGTGACCTTGGGAAAATAGTCATAACTCTCTTGCTAAGCATCAGATTGGAATTCTGTAAGAAGTGGCCGAAATTACACAGACTATAGTTTCCTGTGTATCAATTTCAGAGCCGAAGGAGGAAACCGTGACACATGGCACGTTACAAGTTCACTCTACTGAACCAGTCCATAATTAGGTCATTGTGGGAGATTGGGCATAACTTTGTCTTGAAGAATCCAAAACAGGTCAGACCCGTGGCATTGGAAAGAAGAATAAGAGGGCTACTACATGACCGAAGATCAATTCTTGGGGATCTGAAAGTACATAGATACATTAGTTTCAATATTTAGCTCCTCAAAAGCAAGAAAAAGGTGTGTATTTGTTTTTCAAATTGCATAAGTCTTGTTTGGAAAATCAGTTTGAAGTGTTTCCAAGGGCATATTCACCCATAGATATCAGTATTGGGTTGTAAAATCCCCCCCTAAAAATAATTCAACACCCATTAATCCATCAGAAGGCTCTATTATGACTCATGAAGAGGAAGAAGTGCAACATGATATATCATAATTACAAGAGCAAGTGCATCAAATTTCGCTTTCGCAAAGAAAAACAAAAAATGAAATGGAAGTTTTGAAGAAAAGTATGGAAGCTAAGATGAATGGTTTGAAGAAAGGCGTGGAATCTAATATGGATGGTTTGAAGAATGGCATGGAAGCTAAGATGGATGACATGGAAGCTAACATTGAAGACATGAAGAGTAATCTAAAAGCAGACATGGAAGGTTTGAAGGAAGGTTTGAGAAAGTTGATACAATAAATTATTCCTAATGACGAAAAGGTAGTACAAGAAACTCATGATGAGAACAAAATACATGTTAATCATGATTTCATAAACTCTATTTTTGGATGTAAGACCCACCATATTCCAAAGATGGATATGAGGAAGTTTGATGGCAAGGATCCCGTAACATGGATAATACAGATGGAGCAATATTTTGATCTCCATAATGTGAAAAACACACAAAAGGTACGCATTGCAACTTTACATTTAGAACAAAATACATTTGTTTGGTATCGATGGCTTTGATTTCATAAAAAAATTGTCACTTCGTCAATTTTTACGAAAGAAATGATAATACATTATGAGGATACAAAGAGCAACACCTTCTTTAGCCAATTGATAAATCTCAAACAAAAGGGTACAATGGTGGAGCAGATTGAGGACTTCCAAAAATTGAATATAAGGGTAACTGATATTCCAAAGGAACACATGATTGATGTCTGCACATATGTTTAATGTTCTACAGGGACCAACATCGAAGAAAAGGAATGTTGTTCTAAGAAAAGAAAAAAAATAGAGCATGCAAATGAAAATGAATTGCTCCTTAGCTCCTTTAGAGTGGTGTTGGAGGTTAACGAAAGGGGGGAAAACTTTTACAAAAATTTGAGGGATCTAGTGGAATGAATGTATTGACATTCTTTCCACTTACAATACAAAAATCAATCCAATGATTCCAAGAACCAAATTTTATTTAAACTACAAGATGAGTTTCTAGAGAATTGGTACACGAGACATGTCATACTTTTAATAACAAAAATGTACAACAACAAAAAAGAAGGAATGAAAAAGTAATATTCCTTTAAATGTTTTTCTAGAATTATATGTATATATTTCTAGAAAGAAATCATTTATAAATGTCACTTTTGTTATATTTACTTTTCATATATTAATATAAAAATTAAATAGTTTATTGTCATGTTACATTTTCACGAAGATTATGAAAATCTCAAAGGATGAACGAGCTGATATCATAAATATGCTAGTAGGAATGTCCAAAAAGGTGTACAAGGAGATGGTCAAAGAAATGGACATAATTGGATTGCACGAGGAGCCATCTAAACAACAATGTGCTTCAAATGTGATATGTAATCGTTGAATTTTTTGATTAGGTACAATAAATAAACAATTTAGCATTAAATATTAATTTCAAATATTTTCTTGCAAAAAAGAAAAGAAAATAGAACCCATTCAGCACATAAACAGGACGACAAGGAAGAAAAGGGTTGATATCTATGTTTTTGAGTAATTGTTACTTCCTTATAACAACTTAACTAGATTTCATTTTGTATATTTTAAGTTGTTTTACAAAAATCATCATTGAATGTCTTAAAAGAGGTGCTAACATAGAAAGAAGAACCATTAGAAGAATTGATTGACATTGGGTTAAATATGGGTTGTCAGTATATGTTTGCATATTAGAAATTAATTGTGGAATTTGTAACCATCTATCTTGTTTTACTTAGCTCTGTCTATAATTAATAGATCAAAAAAATCTTTTATATTAAACCTATGATTTTGTGCTGATATAAAACTTGCAGGAAACAAAGTATGAAACTGCGCCAACAAATGAATTGTTGAAATATGGCATGAAATTTGGTTTTGAAATAATGTGCATAGTTCATGAGTCAATTCTTGCTATGGTACATTTATTTTCGATTTACATTGATGTATATTATTTAATATTGCAATTTTCATTATTCTCACCGATGTATATACACTCGTTACACTTTATTTTTATGTTTGTAGATGGAACTTGAAGAAGAAGAAAAAACTCAACGCAATGAACAAAACATTCCTCCAAATAACCCAAGTCATGGAAGTAGCTCGAGCAGTGACAACAGTTCCAATGAAGAATGATGATCAATATGTTTGGATATCAAAGAAAGGGGTTATATTTTTTGAAATATTTCTCTGTGAAATTAGACATTTTGTTTAATGTAATGGACATAGTGTCCCAATTGAAAGACAAAGGGATACCAATAACTATCCCATTTTGTGTGACAAAGAGTGTCTTATATATATATATATATATATATATATATATATATATATATATATATATATATATATAATACGTTTTAATTTATTCTAATGTGTTCTCCATTGTTGCTGTGAAATGTTACACCACTGATTAAATATATGGATGATTAAATATTATAATGAAGAGATGCGAAATTTAATGATATGATATAACAAATTAATCCAAAATCACTTTCATATGCACTAATAAAAATTTAATTGATAGGAATACTTTTATAAGATATGTGTCGACTTTTAATGAATAATGAATTTAAAAAAATCACAATAATTGCATTTTCATAGGTCGATGTTTCTAAAAAATACAAAATGAACACCAGTGCGTGTTAGTTACTACGCACCGGTGCGTTTGTATGATAATGCACACTGGTGTGTTTCTACGACCTATGGGCACCGCACAAATACCAATACCAATTAGAATGCCCCGTGCGCTTTATCAACGACTACCACCCGGGTAGTCTGATAAGCGTTGCATGCACCGATATGGTTTGCCATTAACACGTTGGTTTGTTTTTATAACTTAGCGGCCCTGTGCATTTTAGCACCTAGATAGCCCAGTGTAGTTTTACAGCTTAACGGCTTGGTGCATGCACGTTCCATTAGTCCGGTGCGTCTTGGTGGGTGACACACACCGGGGCGTTGCTAAACGAACCGGGGCATCCAAAATTTGTTTTCCATCCCGGTGCTTGGTATGTTTACAGTACTAGTGAACACACTAGTGCGTTCACACTTGATGCGCGCACCGATGAGAAAAATATCCTTAACAACCTCTGATCGCTTAGGTTTTTTTAGTTGTGTTTAAATTCCATTAGAAGCTCCGCTAAAAACTTTGTTACTGAAAACAGATGTTGTAGCAAATGTTTTTTTGACAATTTTGGCCAATTTTATAACACTAAAGACCTCCTTTAAAACCTCCGCTAGAGGGTCTTTTCCTTGTAGTGTAGGAAGAAAGATACCCTTTTCTAAGGATTTTTGGAGGAAAATGCAGTCCTCTCCTTAAAGAGCCTTTCCCTTGCTCATTGTATAAATAAGAGGCTCAAGTAGCTTAGTTGAATAGTGTAGAGAAGTGTGTGAAGAATAGGAGAAATTTCTTTATTAGTGCTTTCAAGCAAGTTTTGTAACTCTGTCATGTAAAAGAAAATTTTCTGTTAATGGAAGTGATATATGATTTTATTGCCTAATATGGTTTTATTCTAAGGGTTTTGAGCTTCCTTGGATTAGGGCCCACCCTAGGTGCCCTAGATCCCTCTTGTATTATTTATGTTATGCATCTACTTACTTTTGCAAAGCATTTCTGAAAATAATTCTAGTTATAACATGCATACATGGTTCAGTAGGGACTTTTCATGAAAAATATTTTCTTTTAGGTTATTTGTGAACTTGGTGATAATTGAAATAGTTACATTAGTTGAATGATATTTTCACTTTGCATCTAGTTCATTTCCTTTGCTACTTCTCATTCGCTGTTCACTTTTTACTATTTATTGTTTTGTGTACTATTTACGGCTTTAGGAAACCCACATATTTGAGTTTTGCTAAGTTAATATTGCAACCAAATTTCTCGATGCTTTGAACAGGTTTATTTTATAATTTCCAACTTCTCTATATCTCCATTTATTCTCCAAATCACATTTTGCTTTGTCGCCTGCTCACTAGACTGTATCCTATAGCAAAACAGAGACTCCTATAGCAATTTTCAACTAGCCTTCAAAACTCACTCATATTTGCAATAAAATCATGATTTGTATTATTTGATATATTACAACACTCCTAGAACTCTGCTAATGGAACTTAGAGGTAGAGAGACCTTGTATATGCTTTTATTGGTTTGATTTTGAAATCTACTTATTTTTCAAATTAGGGTTTACAATTTACGAGGTTCATTGCAACAACATGTTTTCCTTTCCTTGCAGTATAGCACAGAGGCGTGCAAC
This sequence comes from Pinus albicaulis, assembly GCA_034641835.2. Classification (NCBI taxonomy): domain Eukaryota; kingdom Viridiplantae; phylum Streptophyta; class Pinopsida; order Pinales; family Pinaceae; genus Pinus; species Pinus albicaulis. Next base: position 772,067,690 of record CM076583.1, on the reverse strand, counting down.
TGTGCTTTCATTTCCTTGCACATAGTGTAGAAGTGTGCAAGTGTGCCTTCCTTATTGCAAGTAGCCTAGGTTTGCGTGCCATTTTCCTTTTAGCAAGTTATTTCCTAAAATTGGTCTTTAGTTTTCTAAGTTAACTTTGGTCTTTATAGCTTTCATTTTATTTTTTCCACCTACATAAGATTAAACAAGAGAAAGAGATAGTGTCTACTACACATATAGTTCCAACCCCTCTTAAGTTTGTAGGAAACCCAAGTTGAAATTAAAGTTGAGACCTTTGGGAGTTGCAACATTGTTGTTGCAATACCAAGGGCCATCACGTGGCCTAAATCGAAATTTATAGTCCTCGAATAGTTCTTTCCAACAAGTTATTGTGTGCCCCAAATGCATATTTTATACAAAATTTTCACCCCTGAGAAGTATTTTACCAACTAACTACCTTATGACCCACAAAAAAATTGGCTTTTCACCTTATAGGTTAAGGTTTTGGACCTTTAGGGTTATTTCTTTATGTTAAAAGGCCATTCTTTCGTATTCTTGTAATAATTTTTGTGAATGCACGAAGTTTCCATATCTCTTTTTTCAAAGATAGCTACTACAATACTAGCCAGTTTGTGTTATACAATATTTTTCTATTTCATTTATTAATATAAGTTATATTTTCTCTATATCATTGCCCTTTTTGTTATATTTCTATGTGTGTGTTTCATTTCCTTTATTACATTTCATTTCATTCTGTGTATAACTAGTTATAGAATCTCTATAATACTTTATTTATAAACTATAGACTAATATTATGTTATTATCATATCTTATTTGTTATTATAATTATTATAAATGGTATTGAAAAATGGATGTGATATCATATTTATTTGTTTTAACAATATGCTAACCTTTTATTTTTTAGAGAAATGGAAGTTAATTAGTTTCTCTTATCATGACATTATATTGTGATTATTATTATGTGTTCTTGTGATTTATCTTTTATCGTAAAGACTAATTAAAAAAAAATAGAAGAGGACACAAGATACGCTGCCAGGGAAAAACCCCACTCCATGGGGAAAACCCAGTCAAAATGATTTCTTCAATAGGTTCAAGATGAGATGACCAAGACCCTTAAACTATAGGCTTCCTCCATCAAGTCATCCCTTCACTGTGTTAGCACCGAGATCTCCCTTGCTCACACTTACACTTCATCCTCACAGTAACATAACACCGACCATCATTGTAATACTGAGCATCATGACTGAAATTACTGATCATCATCATGGCACTGAGATCACTAAGAATCATTGTGGCACTAAGCATCATAACTGAGATCACCGAGCATCATTGTATTACTGAACCGAGATAACATCACTGAAAACATCATATCACTGATTTTGAGGCATACATTTGTTGACACCGAGACCCTGCCTTGCTGTATCATCTTTGAAATATATATGATAAGGAAGAAACCCAATTATGAACCAAGCATTAGAGGAATTTTGAGGTCTAAAATGGGCCTCCTTAGAAAAATGCACAACCAAAATAAAATTTATAAGAACCAATAGGATTTAAGTTGATGATGTCAGCCATGGGGGATGATTCACCATTTTTTAAGTGAAAGGGTAAAAATATTATAAAATAATAAACTATTTTTTCAACTCGTATTTTCAACTTATCTCCCAAAGTTTTTACTCAAATTTAGAGCAGGAGTACTCATTGGATGCAAAATTTAATTCCTCATCCAAGGAGTACCCATGTTTCATACTTTCGATTGACCCCGCTACACGAAAAATGATAAATACATTAAAAACGTGAGTGCAATCACATTTTTCATGTATTTCTCATTTTTCGTATAGAAGGGTCCATTGAAAGTATGCAACATGGGTACTCCTTTGATGAGAAATTAAATTTTTCATCCAACAAGTACTCCCGCTCGAAATTTGATTAAAAACTTTGGGAGATAAGTTGAAAATACGAGTTGAAAAAATAGTTTTTCCTTTTTTCCCTCTAAAATTTGATAATGTAATCAAATATTATTTTATTATTTTCACTATTATTTTATAATTTCCTTAGGAGGCCCATTTTAGACCTCAAAATTCCCCTAATGTCTGAGCCCTTATCCTTCTGTGGTGATACTTCGAAATTGTAGTTCTGTTTTGATCCGAAAATTTCAGAGTGAAGTACTAACCCTTGTCTCTATAAATGAGAAACTACAGCTGGTATTTATAGTGGTTTGGCACAACTATTAATCTGACATGACATTGTGAAGAGGTGTGTCCTCTTTTGAGCCGACTTGAAGATAGTTTGAGGCTGACTTGAGGAGGCTACTTTGATGTCTTGTATCATTTGACTTGAACATTGTTCTTTGTAGTGGATTTTGCTAAAGACTGAGGATGATGATCTTGAATAAGATGACTTTATGGAGGATCCATTTTGACCAGCCTAAAATTACATGATTTAAAAGTCCAAGATGGATCAATTTAAATCTATAATAACTAACCTCGAAGTCCACAATTGGGATCTTAAACTAAAATACGACCCAAGCATGAAACCTATGCTTTAATAAGTCATTTAATAATAATAAAAAATTATGTTTACAAATACATTAATAATGAAGATCGAACCTAGTTACATTATTCAACACTCCCTCTTAACTAGGGAGGTATTCATATATGAAAGAAGTACATGGAAGATCTCACTTTATCTATGAATAATTTTAGGCATCGCAATGCCACATACTAGATTCATGACCAGGTAAATCTATGTAAGTGGGTCTAAGATGGACTAAATATTTTAGCCTATATAGGTACCATAAGGCTTACTTACTAACCATCAATCGAGGGAACTAGATGCACATCCACCCGATGTGACCCTCCCTACCAGACATCAACATAAAAGGCTGACATGATGTATTTTCAGCCATTGCTTCAATCAAAAAGCCTCAAAACACCTTGATCCAACAGATCAAGGACAACCAATATCTCCCAATCAAACTAATTTATAACCAACATGCTATCAAAACCTTCGATAGATTCACCTATACAAACACAACCCCAATTAGAAATACATATTCAAGTATATAATCAAAGCAAAACTATGGGGTTTTGATGTTTCTCTTCAACTAATGTCAGTAGGACTATTAGTTGAATCTTTGAAACAAGACTCCTCATACACTTTCCTTTCCTACTTTTATTGTAGCAACATATTATTCAATTGGATCTTGCTTTCCTTCATATATCAGTACCAAATAATTTTCCAATCATGACTATGATTCTTACTCATGGTATTCAATAAGACTTAGAATTGTTAGTCCTTGTCTAGTGCATGACACATGAAGTAGAGAACCATAACCATTTCTTCTTTTGTCTAGGCTCCCTCTTAATCTAGGGAGATCAACTTCTTCCTTTAGGTGCTAGAGAATCTTTCATGGTGTCCATCCTTCTCATCATACTTATCAACTTCTCATATTTATGTTGTACCTGCACAACTTTAGACAACAAGTAGAACCAAAACTATAGAAGAATAATGTTATCCATGTCATAATCACGGAAGAATTTTTGACTTTATCCATATTAGATAACCAAAGAGACATATACTCTTCAAAAATTTTCTAGGGAATTTTATTATAAAACCTAGAATACTTCATAATGTATTTCATTCTTATCTAGGGTTTCAATGTTTCTTCCAAGGTATAACATACCTTACTACAACATATAGAAAACCCTAGAACCAATATAGATCTACAAATATCTAACAACCTTTAAAATTCTCATGTTAGAATTTTCACTAGGGATTCATTCAAATCCTAAACTTCATACAAAATAATCAATCAAGATTAATCACAATTGAGTGATTATCACAATCAACTTTCAATAGAGTTAGTTGCAGATCCTATATTTCAAAGAAATTTATCAAAACATATCATGAAGAGCTTCTACTATGGTTTGAGGTAAAACCTATATTTTCCATCTATAAATTTCTTAGCACATAATATATAGATTCAGATGAAACACATATTGGAGACATTAATCATTACTAGGATTTAGTTATAGACCCTATAATTTTCAATCATCATCCTATATCTTTCAAAATTTGACTAAGGTTTGTTTGCAAACCCTAGATTCTTTAGACCATTAGAAAACAATTCAACACACATATCTACGAGATCACCATTATAAGTACATAATCTGTTAGTCAACATTAATACATTAGACTCATATATTCCCATACTAGGCTAGGGATTCAACCAAGAGAACATATACCTAGGGTTTCATTCCTAGGACTTTACATATCAAGGATTTTACGTGTAGACCTAACTAAAACCTAGGGTTTCAGTTCATTATAAAGAAAACCCTTATTATATCAAGACTTCAAAGGTTCGAGATTCCGAACAATATCATTTCAACCCTCATAAATTAGAGCTTCTGTGATCTTATCAAAATATCGAACACGACATCATCAATATATCAATTAGTACAATGATTTCTTCATTAATAGCCCTAAATAGTTTTAGGGTTTCACACATTACCCACATACCCTTAGGTTAGGGTTTTTCAGAGAACCTCTTAAGGTTCCTTTAATTTAGACAATTTTGGAGATGCATAAGGTGGTAGATTCATTAGAAGATGAATCACCCCAATCAAGAATCTCTTAAGATTCAAAGAGCTAAAAACAATAAGTGTTAGTAGAGAAGATTGGATTTGTCAAATAGAATAACACAAATTTATAATTTAAGGCATTCCTATTTTTCTTGACAAACCTACTTGTGCTTCCTTCCTCCATACTCATTGATCTTTCAACAAGTCCTTTCCTTGAACAGTAAGTTGTGGTCTGCAATGCATACTTTCAAGAAAAATGGTGATACCAAGAGCTTCACTTAATTTATCAAGTTAGATATTTTATATAATTATGAAGGATGGAATTATAAGATATCTAAGATCAATTTAATTTGATAACAAGACATTTATTTTATATCTAAGATTCATGTGTGCTATCTAAGTTTCACAATTTAAACTAGTTATATGCAAGATTAGATATAAATTTAGAAATATACATACCTTATACCTTTGATTGGACTTGATGTTTTACTTTCCTGATTCCCTTAGAGTTTCATATTCTTATGTGGAGATGTCTTTATCCTTGGGAATCGAGACTATGATACAAATTATTTTAGACTTTACCAAGACGAGTCCACTGTAAGATGAATTTACTGTGATAGTGTTCTTTGAATGTGAGATATTATTGAGTGGGAGCACTATGAATGCTGTAGTATATAATCTCATTGTGACTGTTGTAGCATTATAACTGTTGTATTATTGTGACTTCCGTAGCATTTTAAATCAAGTCAATGTGATACTATTGAAATGAAATGGAACCTTTATCACTGGACTGTGATGGCACCTTCACTTTGATAATTTTAAGTTGTAATGACATTCTTTTATGTGATTGCACCACACCCTTATCACTGTAATTTTACCAAAATCATAATTTTACTATAGTATTGTGTTAACGCTGAACCGAGACTTCCTTTGAGAGTACACCTATGATTTTTGAAGCTGTTTAAGAGATTATACGAGTCTGATATTATGTTATTTATGTGAGGTTTATTACAACTAATCCGATATTTTGTAGTTACAACAAAACTTATCCTGTCTTATTTCAGTATTTATACTGAACTTGATTCATACTTATTCCTTCTAGGTGACTTTAATATTCTCACTATAATCCTAGTTACATTAACCCATAATCGTCCTTCTTCTAACTGCCTTTGACCATAACCATAGCTTTGAAACCATGTTAGAGAAATGGCAGTTAATTAGTTTCTCTTATCATGACATTATCTTATGATTATTATTATGTATTCTTGTGATTTACCTTTTATCATCAATACTAATTCCAAAAAAAATGGAAGAGGATACAAGATATAGGCATGCTCTTAGTGAAAAAAACCACTCCATGGGGAAAACCTAGTCAAAATGATTTCTTCAATAGTTTCAAGATGAGACGACCAAGACCCTTAGACTATATGCTTCTTCCATCAAGTGATCCCTTCACTGTGTTAGCACCAAGATCTCCATGACACCGATATCTCACTTGCTTACACTTAAAATTCATCCTCATAGTAACATAGCACTGAACATCATCATATTATTGAGCATCATGACTGGAATTACTGATGATCATCATGGAATTGAGAGAACCTAGCATCATTGTGGCACTGAGCATCATAACTGAGATAATCGAGCTTCATTGTGCCACTAGGCATCATAACTAAGATCACTAAGTATCATTGTATTACTGCAATGAGATAATATCATTTAAAACATCATATCACTGGTTATGAGGAATAAATTTGTTGACACGACCTTGTCTTGTTGTAGCATCTCTGAAATATATATGATAAGGAAGAAACCTAATTCTGAACCAAGTCTGAGACCTTTTCCTTCTGTGGTGATAACCCGAAATTGCAGTCCTGTTTTGATCCGAAAATTTTAGAGTGAAGTACTAAACCTTGTCTCTGGAAATGAAAAACTATAGCCTGATATTTATAGTGGTTTGGAAAAACTATTAAGATGAAATGACATTGTCAAGAGGTGTGTCCTATGTTGATCTAACTTGAAGATAGTTTGACGTCGACTTGAAGAGGCTAGTTTGATGGCTTGTATCATTTGACTTGAGCGTTGTTCTTTGAATTGGATTTTGTTGAAGATCGAGGATGATGACCTTGAAGAATATGACTTGATGGAGGAGCCATTTTGACCAACCTAAAATTTCATGATTTAAAATCCCAATATGGATCAATTTAAATCTGTAATAACTAACCTAGAAGTCCACAATTGGGACCTTAAACTAAAATTTAACCCATGCATGAAACCCATGCTTTAATAAGTTATTTAATAATAATAATAAATTATTTTGACAAAAACATTAATAATGAAGACCGAACCTAGTTACATTCTTCAACATGTTGTACATTTTAATATCTAAAATCTATTAATGTACAATCTAGTAAGTTATTTCTTGTTTATTAATGCATTTTTTTTCACATGATCTAACATTTATTACTTTTTTATTTCAGAACATTTAGCATATAATTGCATTTTCAGATTACAAAATTAGTTTTAAAATTATAATATTTATAAACTCTTTCATGTCATAAATTATTAACGTTGGTTATGCCACAATCTAGAGAGAATCCTATATTAAAAAAGTGAATTCTAATTGGGGCTTCAATTTAGTATGAACTCATATAGTTCATGAAGTTAATTCTTCCATGTCAATAGAGTTCAATCCATCATCAATAATAAGAAGGTAAGGAAGCTTGCTAGATGAAATGAAAGACGTGGAAAGCGCTTCTAGGAAATGGAAATTATAGAGTTTACAAAAATGAGAAAAATCTCAAACATGTTGTGATGTAACCAGATATTTTGGCATTTGTCATCATTTCAATCACAATGTAGATACTTTTATGAGGATTAATTTTGTAGCTAGTGTAGGAGTTGGCTAGCCAATTTAGTGAGGGAGTCCATGGAAATAGTGGTGGAATCTCACCTTATGCATAAGATCCATCACCCAACTTTTCATCATCACAAAAATTAGGGGGTTCAATGAAACAAGCATGAAAATATAAAATCCATCATTTCGCTTATCTTAGAATATGGTTGAATTTTTGAAGATTTCCAATAGAACAAAGTTAAAATATCAAAATTCAAATAGAATTGTCTGAAGTTAAAGGGATTTTCGCCATCAATTAGAAAAAAACTAGCCTCTAATTAAGCCCAAAGGCGAGAAACAAATGTTGATTTCAATAAAATTCTGTCAATAATATGTGTGTGTGTGTTAGTGAGGGGTAACCATCCTTTAACATATAATACTCACTTTGACTAGGAAACAATCTTGCTTACTTATAACTAGTAAATCATTGTTTCTTTTTCGTATCCTACTTAGATCTATCAAAACCCTTACTAAGCCTAAAGACAATTTCAAGTTCTAAATCTAAATCAAAATTGATCAAACCCAAACTCCTTGCTTTTCCTATCCAAGTTTTCCCACTCCATATTGAATTTAAGCTAGGATGACGTGACCTTAACCTTTTGACATATTCAGTTCCTAAAATAAAATCCTTTGATTCATTACTAATTTTTCTCAGATGGTTTACCTTGATGATATCCACCTTAGTTTAAACCTCTTCTTTATCAATGTAGATTATCATTGAAAATTGATTTATATGTACATGCTAGAGAGAATAAACAAGATATTTCCCTACCTACATAAGCAAAGAGCGCTAACATAATCACCATGTATACAATTGAAGAGTATCTCTATCTTCTTGAAAAAAACTATCCTAGTTAAAAATTGGATAACCATATATGATCAATAACAACCTGTGTTGGGTAGAATGGATTATTTACCTATTTCAAAGTGAATTATGTGGCAATGCCACTCCTATAAGAATGCACTCTTGCATCATGGAGATAAGAATTGTGAGGAACTTATTGGGTGAATTCTCCTTAAGTCTTAGTTAAGTAAATTTTGTTTGCTTGTTTCCATTCAATCAAAAATTTCTCACACCCCTATATTAATGTGTAGGGAAATTGATAAATCTATAAAATGTAACCTAGGACATATGAAATTTATTTGAGATCGACTTTACACTTGGGTCATGCACCAAAAATAACTTACGAAAGGACACAAAAAACAAAGCTTACAAGTTATCACTTCGACAAAATTCTCCATTTGATGATCCTCACATGCATTTTAGATAATTGATCTCATTTAAACCGAACCCTCAATTTATTCCTAATCCAATAATCCTTCGAATATTATTTTTATATATCATCATTGCATTATTATGCCACATGTCATATTTAGGTTAACCATGTAGCTTTTTATTGGAATGTAGTTGTGTCCCTACTAGAAATCCCCATTGTAGTTGACCTAGGATGGAGTTGATGTTTAGCGAGTGGCACACAACCAACTCCGACACATCCTAGCCCACCAAAAAAACATTTTAATTAATTATTCATAAGCCTCAATAGATTTTCTATTAGCTCTTCATAAACCACCCAAAATACTTCTCTTGTTTTTAAACAACATATTGATTTACTTTAATGTTTCATTTCCCAACTTAAAATAATATAAAGTCAAAATATATAATTCTTGAGTTTTCAAGTGCAGTAGTTACAAGCACAATATTTCTGAAAAACTGGTAATTACTTCTAATTATATATATCTTCTTTTAAAAATTCCAGTTTATCATTAAGCAATTACACTTCAGAAATCCAACCATAAACCATAGAGACAATAGGTATCAAAATGCATAAAGAGAACACAATATTTACCCTACGAAAACCCACTTGGGGGAAAAACCCAACAACCTTCTTCTTAGAGAAATTCTTTAGTTCAACAAGAAATAGATCTAATGCAGCTAGTCAACTGTGAGGTCAAACTAACCAACAAATCTTATGGTCAAACCTGGTCCACAACCCTAAATTCAAGCCCTTAAACTGCCTTGTAACTTGGCCCTGCAATTCTACCATGCAACTCTGACCCTGCAACTTCAACCCTGCAATTTTGGCCCTGCAATTTAGCCTTGCAACTCAACCTGCCCAGAAAATACTGCTCATAATTCACACATGCGATGTATAGAGAGAGAAATTTGAGAGAGAGAGAGAGAGAGATCTTTGTCCTTATTATCCTTCTTATCCTTTACTTGGATACCCAGAAACTATCTTTCGTGTGTGATATTGAATGGTGCCTTTGTGGAGGTTGAATGCATTTATATAGTGTTCATATTTCTTGAATGGGTGTGTCTCTTCAATGGGGCCGAATTGACTTGATGGAGGGCCAAATTGACTATTTTGGAGCAAAAAATTCAAAATTCAAAATTTTCTTTCTTGATTCCGACATGAAGCACATGTCTTATAATAATTCTTTCAAGGGCTAAATAATTAAAATTACATGAAGAAAACACATTAAAAATTATTTATACATTACATGTTGTGTAACCAGCTCCAAAAATAGAAGAAAAAAGATATCAACGCCTTAGAAATAAGCCACTTCGAGGGGGCAACCTCCAATACATTACATAAATGAACAATTCTTAGATGATACAATTTACAAAACCTCCTTTCTATACATAGGAGTCCATGGGGCCATAATGTAATCCTAGTGGGCCACAATGTAATCCTAGCCAACCTAACAATAATAATTTAAGGGCACAATAATAACAAAATGGGGTTACAAGGGTACAATCATAACAATAAGGGGGTTACACTAACAATAATAAGGGACTATACTAGTAATATAGGGACCTAACATGCCCCTCTCCTTCAAAAAAAGTGTTGTCCTCAACGCTTGAGTAGCTCTGGGTGCTTTTGTATAAAATTCTCATCCTCCCATGTAGAATCTTCAGTGGGCAAGTTCTTCCACTTGATGAGATACTCTGAAATTGATCGATTCCGTAGTTGTCGAGTTCTTGTTTCCATGACTGCTTCAGGTTCCAATATGATTTTTCCTTTCCTCACCAAGTTCTGGCAATATTGTTTGAACCGGAAGATTTTCACCTATAACCTTCTTTAAGCATGAAACATGGAAAACTGGATGTACTCGCGAAGAAGCAGGAAGCTCCAATTTGTATGCCATAGTACCAATCTTTTGCAACACCTCGTAAGGACCATAGTACTTTGGCGATAATTTATTATCCTTCTTAGCTTGCTTGAGGGACATTTGTTTGTATGGTTGTAGCCGTAAAAATACTCAATCTCCTACATCAAAACTTCTCTCGCTGCGATGTTGATCTGCCTGTTGTTTCATTTGATTTTGTGCCAAATTCAGGTTATCCTTTAAGAGTTGGAGAACTTCTTGCTGATGCTCGATGTGATCTTCCACTGCTTGAACCTTCGAATTTTCCTTAAAGATGATGTGATAGATGGTGGATGATATCCATAAAGTGCCATAAATGGGGTCATTTTTGCTGCAGTATGGAAGGAAGTGTTATACCACCATTCAGCGAGAGGTAACCACTTCACCCATTGTGTTTGTTTATCAGATACAAAACAACGAAGATATCCTTCCAAACATTTATTTACTATCTCTGTTTGACCATCAGATTGAGGATGATAAGATGAGCTATGAGCTAATTGAGTACCCAAACAAAAAAATAACTCCGTCCAAAAATTTCCCGTAAAAATGGGATCTCTGTCGCTCACAATAACCCTTGGGCTTCCATGTAGTTTTTGAATTCTTTCCACAAATGTAGTAGCAACTATACTTGCTTTAAATGGATGAGATAATGCACAAAAGTGTGCATACTTGGTAAGTCTATCAACTACCACCATGATGACATTCTTGCCTTCGGACTTCGGTAAACCTGTGATAAAATCCATTGAAATCTCCTCCCAACGTTGACTTGGAATGGATAAAGGTTGTAGAAGTCCCGGGGTCTTAATCGTCTCCACTTTATTCTGCTGGCAAACCAAACATTCCGCCACAAACTTTTGAATATCAGATTTAAGGCCATCCCAAAAAAATTCTTTCGTCACCCTGTGGTAAGTTTTTAAAAAATCCTGAGTGTCCTCCTAAAGGAGAAGTGTGCAATTCCAGAAGAATCTTTTGTTTTAGTTGGGAATTCTTACAAAGATATAAGCGATCTTTGTACCATAAGGAATCATTTTTCCAACTAAATGTATCAGATGTACTAATATCTTGCTGCAACTTTTGAATGAGTGTCCATACATCTTTTTCCTTCTTCTATTCATCTCTTGCTTCGGTTATCCAATCTGGTTGGATAATAGAAATGGCACAAAGCAATGCTTCCACCTCTTCATTCTTTCTTGAGAGTGCATCTCCAACAACATTAAGCTTTCCTTTTTTGTAGATTATTTCAAAGTCATAACCCAACATCTTTGTGACCCATTTTTGCTGCTCTTCTGAAGATGGTCTTTGTTCCAAAAAGTGTTTAAGACTATCATGATCAGTTTTTACCTTGAAGTGTCTTCCCATTAGGTAAGTTCGCCATTTCTTTAGTGCATGCAGTATTGCTAACATTTCCTTCTCATAAATAGGCTTTTGTAAATACTTTCCTTTGATTGGACGACTTTCAAAAGCAATGGGTCTTCCTTCCTGCATTAAAACTGCACCAATTCCATTTCCTGAGGCATCACATTCCACAATAAAGGTTTTTGTGAAGTCTCGCGTAGCTAAGACCGGTGCTAGGCACATTGCCTCTTTAAGATGTTCAAAGGCCTTAGTTGCTTCAGGAGTCCATGAAAATGCATCTTTCTTCAATAATGTTGTTAGAGGTGCTGCTATTCTCCCATAATTCTTAAAAAACTTGCGATAATAGCCCGTTAACCCGAGAAATCCTCGCAACTGCTTTATTGTCTTGGGGACTTTCCATTCCTTAATGGCTTTAATTTTGTTAGGGTCTACTTTAACACCCTCGTGAGATATAATATGACCCAGATATTCCACCTCTTGTACTCCAAGGAAAAATTTGGATGTTTTTGCATATAATTGTTTCTCCTGAAATAGTTTAAGCACCCTGTCAACATGTTCAACATGATCCTTCCAAGACCTGTTGTAGATTAGTATATCATCAAAAAATACTAGCACAAATTTTCTAAGGAAGGGTTTGAAAATGGAATTCATCAACCCTTGAAATGTAGAAGGTGCATTGGTAAGGCCAAAGGCATGACCAAAAATTCATAATGACCCTCATGAGTTCGAAATGTTGTTTTCGGAATATCTTCAGTCTTCATTCTAATTTGATGATATCCTGAATGAAGATCCAACTTGGTAAAATAAATTGCTCCATGTAATTCATCCAATAATTCATCAATCACAGGAATGAGAAATTTATCTTTAATGGTGAGCTTATTAAGCTCCCTATAATATGGACACATTTGCCATGATCCATCCTGCTTGTGTACCAATACTACAGGAGCAGAGAAAGAACTTTGACTAGGTTGAATTATACCCGCCTCTAACATTTCTGCAATCATACGTTCAATTTCGCTCTTTTGGAAGTAAGGATATCTATAAGGCCTGATGTTTGGAGGAACACTTCCTGGAATCAAATGAATAGCATGATCATGATCATGAATAGGTGGGAGTACTTTGGGAGTTTCAAACACCTTGGAATGATTGTCCAAGACTTGTTGGAGATCTGCAGAAATAGATGATTTTGATGTTGGAACTTCTAGTGAGCATAATTGTGCAATTACGCCTCGTTGTTCTTCCTTTAGAAGCTTTGTCATGACATTAGAGCTTATTATCCTTCCTGGCTTCCCTGCAATACCTCGTAATTCAACTTCCTTTCCTTCTGAAAAAAATTTCAAGAAAAGTTCTTGAAAATTAAAAGCTACCGTCCTCAAAGATTGTAACCATTGTACTCCTAGTACAACATCAGCACCTCCCATAGGAATGGAAAGCATTGGACTAGTCAATACATATTCCCCCATGGTTAGCTTGATATTATGGCATTTTCCAGAGTAATTTATAGTTCCTCCATTTGCAACCATCACTTGACATTCTGGTGCTGGGTATAGGAAACAATTTAATTCCTTGGCTACCTTATAATGAATAAAATTATGGGTGCTACATGAATCAATCAACACTATTACCCTTTTCTTCTTTATATGTCCTTCTATCTTGAGAGTTTGAGGAGTGGTAATTCCTGCCAGTGCATTACACGATATGGTCGGATTCATTTCTTCCTCTTCTAGGGCTGGTTCCTGGTGTATATCCTCTTCTTGTTCATTTTCTTCTTCTTCTTCACAATCTATGTAAAATAATTTCTTCTCAGCACACTTATGACCTTTAGTGTATTTGCTATCAGAACTATAGCAAATCCCTTAGCTCTTTTTTCTTCCAATTTTTGTGGTGTCAACCTTGTAGGTTGTGGAAATCTAGGCGTAGAAACACTTCCTTCTTTATAGAAGTGAGTGGTAGGCTTCCTTGTCGCCATAATTTTACATTCAATTTTTCTTGCCAACCCGAATGCCTTCTCCAATGAATCAGGTTCCAAAACGCGAACTTCATGTTGGATGTTATCCTTTAAAGTGCCTATGAAGAGATCAATCCTGTGTTCCTCTGGAATATCAGTTACCCTTATATTCAATTTTTGGAAGTCCTCAATGTGCTGCCCCACTAAACCCTTTGTTTGAGATTTATCAATTGGCTAAAGAAGGTGTTGCTCTTTGTATCCTCATAATGTGCTATCATTTCCTCCGTAAAAATTGACCAAGTGACAATTTTTTTACGGGAGCAAAGCCATCGATACCATACAAATGTATTTTGTTCTAAATGTAAAGTTGCAATGCGTACCTTTTGTGTGTTTTGCACATTATGGAGATCAAAATATTGCTCCATCCGTAGTATCCATGTTACAGGATCATTTCCATCAAACTTCCTCATATCCATTTTTGGAATATGGTGGTTCTTCCCGCCAACATTAGAGTTTATGAAATCACGATTAACATTTATTTTGTTCTCATCATGAGGTTCTTCTACTATATTTTCACCATTAGGAAACATTTCTTGTATCAAATTTGTCAAATCTTTGATGTTTGATTTTAGATCATCCATCTTAGCTTCCATGCCAGCTTCCATGCCATCCATCTTAGCTTCCACGCCTTTCTTCAAACCGTCCATCTTCACTTCCATGCCATCCATCTTAGCTTCCATGCCTTTCTTCAAACCGTCCATATTCACTTCCACGCCTTTCTTCAAAACTTCCATTTCATTTTTTGTTGCTCTTTGCGAGAGTGAAATTTGTTGCACTTGCTCTTGTAATTTTGATAGATCATGTCGCAATTCTTCATCTTCATGAGTCATGGTAGAGCCTTCTGAAGGTTTAATGGGTGTTGAATTCTTTTAAGGCACCATTTTAGAATCCAATATTGATACCTATTCTAAAATATTCCCTTGGAATCAATTCAACTTGATTCTTCAAACAAGACTTATGCAATTCGGAAAAAAATACACACCTTTTACTTTCTTTGAGGAGCTCGATATTGAAATTGAATTATCTCTGTAATTGAAAATCTTCAATATCTGACATTCAGCCCTGTAGTAGCCCTCTGAAGCTTATTTCAAATGCCACAGGTCTGATCTAATTTGGATTCCCCAAGACAAAGTTGTGTCCAATCTCCCACAATGACCTAATTTTGGACTGGTTCAGTAGAGCAAACTTGTAGGAATTTCCATGTGTCACTGTTTCGTCCTTTGTCTCTGAAATTGATAGCCAAGAAACTAAAGTCCGTGTGATTGCGACCACTTTTTACGGCACTCAAATCCACTGCCCAGAGAGAGAGTTATTGAACTTTTCCCATGATCACCTCTTTGAGATGAAATTTAGGAGCTTGAAAAAGCACTACCTTCCATAGATCATATCTCCAAAAATATTGCGAACCAAGATCTGAAATTTTTTGGAGAATTTCCTCAGGATTTCAGATTCGCACCATACAAATTTCAGATTCTTAACCTTTGTAGAACAAAATTTATAGCGAAAATTCCACCATGACCTGTTTAGGAGCTTGAAAAAAGACCTAACTTCCACAGATGATATCTCCGAAAATATTGCGAACCAAGCTCTAAAATTTTTAGACAATATTCCTCAAGATTTTAGCTTCGCACCCTAAAAATTTCAGCTTCTGAAACTTCGTAGAAAAAAAGTTATCGCGAAAATTCCACTATGACCTGTTTGGAGCAGCGAAACCCTAGAATCCAAAGCTCTGATACCAAATGTTGTGTAACCAGCTCCAAAAATAGAAGAAAAGAGATATCAACGCCTTATAAATAAGCCAATTTGAGGGGGAAACCTCCAATACATTACATAAATGAACAATTCTTGGATGATACAATTTACAAAACCTCCTTTCTATATATAGGAGTCCATGGGGCCATAATGTAATCCTAGTGGGCCACAGTGTAATCCTAGCCGACCTAACAATAATAATTTAAGGGCACAATAATAACAAAATGGGGGTTACAAGGGTACAATAATAACAATAAGGGGGTTACACTAACAATAATAAGGGACTATACTAGTAATATAGGGACCTAACATTACAAGGGATAAGATATAAGCTATGAAGATCGATCATAGCTACAAAATTCAACACTCCCTCTTACCTAGGGAGGTATTTATAATGACTAGTAAAATTTTCTTCTCCTGGACAAATTTCTCTAAGAAAAGGTTACAAATCATCCCCATAATCGAGTCACAATTGTGGCACATGGTAATCCAATTGTAGAAATATCTAAATAGATTCAACTGATATTATAATATGCTAAAACAAAATACTGAATCAATTCTACAAATTGCGAAAACCAATTACGATCGCACAATCACATGAATTGTTGGAAATACTGAGAGGGGGGTGAATCAATATTTCATAGAAATTATCACTTTAATAATTTTTTCAGAGAATTAGTTAATCTTCAATTATTATTATTATTTTTTAGTAAGAGAAGTAAACAAAAATGCAAAATAGAGATAGTAGGCACAATATTTTTAGGTGGAAAACCCCCTCCAAGTCAAAAACCATTGAACACTTTTCTAATAAGTTCTTTAATATTAAGCCCCAACTAAAAAGAAAGCTACAACTTCATATAACTCTAGAAAAACATTCTTCTCTAGTTCCCACTAGAAGGATTCCCTAACTTCCCAGTTTTATTAGCAGTTAGCTAAAAGGATGCCCCGACACCAAAGTGAGCCACAACTCACCCTAGCAACACCCTACAACACTGAAGTGTTGACATGCCCCAACATGTAGGTGACTTCATTCACCAACCTAGCACCACCCTATAAATACAAAAAATAAATATAAAAGTGTGGACTCCCATACCAAGGACATTGATCTACCTTACAATTATTTTCAATAAATGGCAGATAATACTAGGACCATACACTTACCCTGACAAACACTAACAATAAGATTGACTCTCCCCAACAATGCCTTTTACATCTCCTAGGAAACTTGACTCTTTACAAAATATCGGCTCCTGTACCAAGGATAATGACCTAGTTACAATGATTTGGCTCTTGACCTTAACAATTATTCTTAACACATGGAACAATTGTTGATGATGTGACAAGGATGGTTGTTCTGTCTCCAATAAATGTCCTTGTTGTAAAGATTCCTTCAAGATATGATGATGAATTCTTATTGATTTTCACTTCAAGTTCTTGTATGACCTTGAGTCTTCTTCCACATGCACAAAAATATTTCCAAGACAAGACCCAATCCAAAAGATAGAACAAATTTGACACTTAACTCTGCCTACAAGACACACGCTAGTATAAAAAAACCATTCAGGAATTTGTAATAAATATGGAAGAAATATTAATTAACAACAATTAAACATACATGTAGTAGCTTGTGCCTTTTATGCTGTCCTTACACAGTCTCAAAATTTATTCAAGGTTCCACATAAAGATGCTTTTATTGTTTACAACTTGGAAGTAGACAATGCAAACTTATTGACAGTCCTAACAACATACGTAAAACAAGGTGTGTGACAGACCTTTAATGAAAAATATGTGACAGACTTTCAATGCATTTGGCTTATATTGACAGACCTATAGGACACCTTACTATCTACACTAGAACTCCAAAAGAAAAACACAACAACTTTACTAGGGATTGACTGTGATAGACTTTAATAACGACTAAGTATACATCATTGGCAAGGCACTTTAATTGCTTCCCTACTATAATCTACAAGACTCAATACAAAAGAGTTAATATCCTATACACAACAGTCCTAGATGATGATTCTAATGCATACCTAAGAAATTGGACACAGTCCACAAACTCATATGGTGAAACTCTGAAAATGAACAACTGTAGGATGTACATACCTTGTTAATACAAGTGTTCCACTACTTTCCACTATACCTCCTTGTTTCAGATAGCAACAAAATTAGAAAATGTACTATTTAGCGTTGAAAATACACTTGAATTATTCATTGCTGAAGGAATTGGAAGCCGTTGTTATTACTTCAATTTATTCTTTAAATACTTCTTTATTTTGTGTACCTTAAACACTTCATTACCAAGTGAAACTGGATTGTACCATTGGAAATCAAATTATAAGATCCAATTTTAATAACTTATGTTTATAATACTTCACAATCAAATGATGTTATGCTTGTACACAAGAAGATATGCTGAGAGTCACAGGAAGCCTGCTATAGTAATTTATTTTCTTAGATAGTGAAGCCGCAAAGGTAATTCCTTTAGGGAATAACCCAATATTAACTGAATTAATGCTAGAGGAATTTTGAACTCCAAAAAAATTATAACTAAACTCTAACCGAAATTATCTTTGTGTTATCTGCCTTATGGGTGACCGAATATTTCAGAGGGACAGAATATTCGTTAATTTCTCTCTAAAGAAAGGTGTATGGGTCTTATTTTTATATACAAAGGGAGGGATTTTAGAGGATGAATGTTGGAAGAGTTAGGGGCTTCAAGATAGACGTTGGAGGACTTTATGATGTAGACATTAGAGATACATATTAGGAATTTAGGAAATAATTTTTTTATATCAAGTGTTCTTTGTAGTCAAAGGTAAGGAGACCATTGGCCTTGAGCGGTATAGTGATGTAAAGTATTAATAATGAATATAACCGAATGTGTGCCATGTGATCATCTCATGGGTTTTTTTAAAACAATGTTTATTTTTAATTTATTTTAATATTTTTTATTAAGTTATTTGTTTTATCCTTAAGGAATTGATGTACTAACCCCTTTTTGGTGTTCTTGCAGGTGACACATGAGTGTATTAAGTCAATGATTGATTTATTGTCTTTGATTCTTGAAATTATTCAACTTATACGTGGGGAGATTACAGTGGGAATCCCTGTCATATATTGACAATTGTTGGTGAATAAGGTGTCATGTGTCTACCCCCTGGTGTTTTCGCCCACAAAACAAGGTCTTCAACTTTAAACTCAATTTTTTTCTCAAACCAAAAGGAACCATGGGGTTTACCATATATCAATGTAAACATCTCGTCGAGGAGAATCTATATAGAAGGATATTGGAACAATATTCCATGAATTTCCATGTAAAAATTTGGATGGAATATTGGGGTAGCTCTTGGTGCTGCTTGGGTTGACATCAATGACAACCGCCTATCAAAAATATCCCCATTTGGCATTGATGGCAACACAAGTAATCCCCCTACAATCATAACTCCCCTTGACATCATGCTTCTAACCTTCATAATGCTTTCTACCCCCCTTTGACATTAATGGAAAAGCGTAACTCCCCTTGATAACCTACCTCTCCTGCGGACCTGTAGCCTGCCTCAACTCCCCTTATCTACTTGAATAGAGAAAGAATAGTCTTATGGGAACTTGGGAGAATCCAAAGATTTTGGCGAAAATAATCAAATGCCTCACACAGTAAAGGTTTGGTAAAGATGTCAATGATTTGTTCTTTTGTCTCAATGTATTCAACCTTGATGTTTTTATCGACAACCTGTTCTCTAACAAAAAGGTACTTGATTGGAATGTGTTTTGTTTTTGAATTCATCACAAGATTATTGGAGATACTAATGGCGTTGGTGTTATCGCAGAAGATTGCAATGGGCTCATCAAACTTTACTTGAATATCATGCAACCTTTGTTTCATTTAGAGGACTGGGGTACAACAAGCTACTGTTGCCATGTATTCTGCTTCTACCGTGGATAATGAGATAGAAGATTTCTTCTTTCTCAACCATGAGACAAGGCAACCACCTAGATAGAAGGCTGATCCACTAGTGCTCTTACGACCATCAAGACTTCCTTCCCAATCTACATCAATATAAGATTCGAGGTTAGTTCATTTCCTTTAAGATACCATAGTCCATATTCTGTTCTTCCCTTAAGATATCGAAAAATCATTTTTACCATAATGACATGGGATTCCTTTGACGCTGCTTGGAATCTTGTACTTTCCCAACAACTTGCATCACATATGGCCTAGAAGCTGTTACATATAGAAGACTACCAACCATAGATCTATACATCCTCTAATCCACATCTTTGGATGAGTCATCTATGCTTAACTTGCAACCTGTCACCATTGGGGTGAGAACTATCTTGCAATCTTCCATTTGAAATTTCTTCAACATTTCTTTGATCTATTTGGTTTGATAGATAAATATACCTTTGTTTTGCTGAGATACCTGAAGCCCCGAAAAGTATGTAAAATCACCAAGTAGTGACATTTCAAACTCACTTTTCATATTCGCAGCAAAATTTTTACTTAGCCTATCATCATCACTCCCAAAGATTATATAATCCACCTACACTTCAATAATCGTCAAACTATCATGTCCATTCCTTACATAAAGGTTGTTATCCGCACTTCCCTTCTTGAATCCTTGTTGTTGCAAATACTTGTCAAGACGATCATACCATGCTTTGGGTGCCTATTTGAGACCATACAACGCCTTCCTTAACCTGCAAACATTATCTTTCTTGTCAGTGAGAAAAAATCCCTCAGGTTTTTCTATATATAATTATTCTTCTAATTATCCATTTAGAAATGTTGATTTCACGTCCATTTGATAACTTTGATTTTTCTTGAACATGCATAAGTCAAGAACATCTTGATAGCTTCCATTCTAGCAATGGGAGAAATTTTTTCTTCAAAATCAATTCCTTCGACCTGTGCATATCATTTGAAAACCAACCTTTCCTCGTTCCTGGTAACCTGTCCATCCTCATTTAACTTGTTCATGAAAACACATTTTGTCCCAATAACATTTTTATCTTTTAGTCATGGGACCAATTCCCAAGTGTCATTCTTCTCAATTTGATCCAATTCTTCATTCATAGCAGGTACCCAATGTTCATATTTACTGGCTTCGTCAAATTTTTTTGGCTCAAATGTAGCTAAGAGAGCAAGATGGGCTTGTTGTGGTACACAAAGTTGTCGATTTTTTCTAGTTTCTATTCCTTAATTGAGATCCCCAATGATCTGATTTGATAGATGATTCTTTTGATACCATTATTTGGGGGCCTTTGGTGGTGTTTCTTGTTCAAACTATTGTTCATCTCATATCTCTTCCTGGTTGGTAATTGTTTCCTTATTCATTTGTGCTTTTTTCTGGGACTTCTTCTTTGACCTTTTATGATTATGACTCATGTATCTTTGATTTCTTGAAGAGGAGATTTCCTCATTAACCTTTGACCCATAATATTCATTAGATGTTACATTGATGCTTTCAACTATTTGTTTAAGTCTTTTATTGTAACATTTATAAGATTTTCTTTTGCGTGAATAACCAACAAAAATACCTTCATCTACTCGAGAATCAAACTTTCCTATTTTTTTATTTTCTCTTTTAATGTAGCATTTGCTTCCAAATGCCCTAAAATATTTGACATTTGTTGGCCTTCCTTTCCAAAGTTTGTATGGAGTCTTATCACAATTGTTTCTAAGCATACTTCTGTTCAAAATAAATACAACTGTATCAACTGCTTGAACCCAAAATTTGTCATCTAATTTTGAATCATTTAGCATTGTTCTAGCCATTTCTTGTACAATTCTATTCTTCCTTTCAACAACTCCATTTTGTTTTGGTATTCTGGCTGTTGATAATTTCCTTTTTATTTCATTTTCTTCACAAAAATTTTGAAATGCTTTGGAGGTAAATTCGTTGCCATTATCAGATCTCAAAAATTTAATTTTTAAGTCAGTTTCATTCTCAACAATTTCCTTGTAGATCTTGAAACATTCAAATGCCTCAGAATTTTTCTTCAAGAAACTAACAATGATCATCCTGGTATAATCATCTATCATTAGCATAAAATATAATTCACCATTCAGTCCTTTAGTCCTCACTAGTCCACAAAGACCAGTATGTATTAATTCGAATGGTTGTGATGTGAAGTTTTCTTTTGTATTGAATTTGACTTTTGTCTGCTTGCCATGCTGACAGTGTTCACATACATCGTTGGTTGGTTTTGAAAACAATGGAATCCCTCTCACAACTTCATTTTTTCTAATTCTAACAAGGTTGTCAAAGTTTATATGTCCCATTTGTCTATGCCATAGCCAAATCTCATCTTCTTTTTCTAAGAAACATCATTTAACGACCTCATCCAAGGTGTATATGTCATTTGGAACTCTACTCGTAGTAGCCACGCGTTGACCAGATTTTTATTTTCTTATTTCACATTTCTTTAAGTCAAATAACATTGTGTGTCATAGATCACACATTTGACCTACACTTAGCAAATTGTGATTCATATTTTCAACAAGAAGCACATCTTTTTCTATACCATTCTTGCTTCCAAGCTTGACGGTACCTGTTCCTATGAAATTTAAAGATCCATAATTTCCAAAGGATACTATTCCATCTTTTCCTTCCTTTAAAGATACAAATTTATTACTATGTCCAGTCATATGTGTAGAACAAATGCTATCGACATACCAAACATTCTTTTTTCTTTGAGCCTTTAATGCAAGAACACACCTTTCAGTTTTCTTCTTCCAGACTTGTTCATTCTAATTCTATTGTAATTCCCTTGAGGGGGGTATAAAACTGAAATCCTTAGCAAAATATCCAAATTTGTTGCATTTATAGAATTCTACTTCATTTCTTAACCAGTCAAATCTGTTATAATTTTGCGTAAATTTTTCTTGCGGATTTTTGGAATAGATATTCCTAAAATATATTCCAATTTTTCTGTCATAAGTAAAACAATTTATAGCTTTATGCCCAAACTTTCTACATGAAAAACAAAAGCCATAAAAGGTGGGTTGATACCTGGGAGGAAACCTTCTTCGTGGAATCTTTTTCCAAGAGCCTTCTTGTCTATCTTGAACCTTTGTTTTGGATGGGAAATATTCTTGCTTGGTAGATCCTTCAGCATATGTTTTCTGTGCATTTTCCCTTTCAGAGTTTGAACACTTTTCAAGGATTTATTTGTAGCCTAGACTATTCTTTTCATTGTATGACCTTTGGTTGTTGATGAGCTCATCCGAAGTTTTAGAACTGTTAGCAAAATTTTGCAAAACTTTTCCCCTTTTTACTTCCTTTTGAAGAGATACGATTTGGGCTTCTAGTTCTTCCCTTGCCTCGTTACTTTCTTTTAAATCATCTATTATTGATTCTTCAATTATTTTGGCTTCTTCTAACTTTACTCAGAGGTTGGTGATTTCTTCTTCATTCCTTTTGTTGAGATTATTTACTTCCTTCTATTCAGTTTCTAAAGAATTAACATTTTTCCTTTCTGCTTTGAGTTATTTTATAATTCTAAAAACTTCGTTTTGAAATTTTATTTCAGTCATTTCTTCTTCTTTACCTTATTCTTTATCAGATGCTTCCATCTTGTTATGCTTAGCAATAAACAATATTATTTCTTTTTTTTCTTCATCACTATCACTTTATTCTTCAAATGAGGAACTATCTTCCTTGGAGAGGAAGTTTTTATTAAGCCCTTTCTTCTTACCTTGGTTGTTGAAATTTCTTTGACCTCCCTTTTCTTTTGTAAATACTTTATTCTTATGAGGGAACTTAGCAAAAAAAATGACCTATCTTACCATAGTCAAAACATACTAATGGAAGTTTTCCTTTATACTTACCTATTCCTATTTTCATTATCCTTGTAATGTACACAAATTCTTCATCTGAAAGTCATACTTCTTCTTATTCCTCTTTGCAACAACTAGATCTAGGCTTGGATACCTGTTTTCCCTTCCCGATTTTGTTGGATACTGTGAATGCAATATCTATATTAGATGAAACCTCTTCTTCTTCAATCCTCATTTCAGAAACTGTAAGTATCCCATGTAGTTCGTCCATACTCAAGTTTCTTAAATATGATCTATCTTCTAATACTGAAACCTTATGATTAAATCTTGATAGAAGACTTCTGAGGATTTTCTGAACGATGAAATTTATATCAATTGGTTCTCATAATCCTTCCAAGGAATTTTTTATTTCATCTACATGTTTAAAGTACGTTGCAATGTTCTCATCTTATTTCATCCTCATCTGTTCAAATAAAGCTCTGTAAATTTGAAATTTTTCTTCCTTGACTTTCGAGCCTCCTACATATATATTTTGAAGCTTGTCCCATACCTTCTTGGCTGTTTTACAACCCAATACCTTAACATATATAGATTGAGTGAGTACACTTATAATAAGATCCTTTGCTTTAGCATCATTTACGATATTTTTCTTACCTTGTTCATATTTTATTGTTGTGTAGCCATGCTCGACAATTTCCCAAACTTCATATCCTTGTGCAAGTAAATGAACTTACATCCTTCCACTCCATAGTGCATAGCTACCTCCATTAAACAGAGGAAATCTGTTCTTGGTGTACTCCATGATCTCCTTCTAGTTGTTAAACTACTACTGAAGTAACCGAGCTATGATAGAGGGGGGGGGGGGAGGGGGGGTGAATCGGTATTTCTTATCAATTAACACTTTAATAATATTTTTCAGAGAATTAGTTAATATTCATTTATTATTATTATTGTTCATTGTGAGAAGTAAAAAAAAATGCAAAATAGATACAATAGGCATAAGATTTTTAGGTGGAAAAACCCCTACGGGTCAAAAATCACCGAACGATTTTATAATAATTTCTTTAATCTTCAGCCCCAACTGAAAATAAAGCTACAACTTCCTAGAACTCTAGAAAAACATTCTTCTCCATCTCCCACTGGAAGGATGCCCCAATGCCCTGGTTTTATCAGTAGTAAACTAAAAGGATACCCCAACACCCAAGTGAGCCACAACTCGCCCTAGCACCACCCTACCACCTTGAAGTGTTTACAAGCCCCAACCTGTAGGTGATTTCATTCACCAACCTAAAAATTCCCTACAACTGTATAAAGACAAAAATTAAATATAAAAGTGTTGACTCCCATACCGTGGATAATGATCCACGTTACAATGATTTTCAATAAATGACAGACAATACTAGGACCATATCCTTAGGGCCAACAAACACTAACAATAACAATGTCTCTCCCCAAAAATGCATTTTACAACTCTTAGGAACTTGAATCTTTACAAAATATGGGCTCCTGTACTAGGGATAATCGCTCAGTTACAATGATTTGACCCTTGACCTTGACAATGATTCTTAATACATGGAAAAACTATTGATGATGTGACAAGTATGAATTCTTTGCCTCCAAGAAATGCCCTTTTTGTAAATATTCCTTCAAGAGATGATGATGAATGCTTATTGATTGTCACTTCAAGTTATTGTATGCCCTTGAGTCTTCTTCCACCTACACATAAAGATTACCAAGACAAGACACAATCCAAAAGATAAAACAAAATTGACACTTACCTTTGCCTGAAATACACATGTTAGTATAACAAAACCATTCAGGCATTTGTAATAAATATGGAAGACATATTAATTAACAACAATGAAGCATCCTTGTAGTAGCTTGTGCCTTTTATGTTGTCCTTACACAGTCTCAAAATTTATTCAAGGTTCCACATAAATATGCTTTACTTGTTTACAACCTAGAAGTAGACCATGCAAACTTCTTGTCAGTCCTAATAACAAAATTTAAACAAGGTGTGTGACATACCTTTAATGCCAAATATGTGACAGAATTTTAATGCATTTGGATTATATTGATAGAGCTAGATGACACCTTACTATCTACACTAGAACTCCAAAAGAAAAACACAACAAATTTACAAGGGAATCACTGTGATAGACTTTAATAACAGAATTTAGTATACATCCTTGAAAAGTCACTTTACTTTCTTCCCTACTACAATATACAAGACTCAATACACAAGAGTTAATATCCTATACACAACATTCCTAGATGGTGATTCTAATGCATGCCTTAGAAAATTGGACACAGTCCACAAACACAGATGATGAAACTTTGAAAATAAACAAATGTAGGATTTATAGACCTTGTTAATACAAGCGTTCCACTTATTTCCACTGTACCTACTTGTTTTAGATAGAAACAAAAATGGAAAATGTACTATTTAGCGTTGAAAATTCACTTGAAATATTCACTGCTTAAGGAATTGTAGGCCGATGTTAGTACTTCAATTTCTTCTTTAAATACTTATTTATTTTGTGCACCTCAAACACTTCATTACCAAGTGAAACTGGATTGTCCCGTTGGACATCAAATTATAAGATTCAGTTTTAATAAATTATGTTCCTAATACTTCCCAATCAAATGATGCTATGCTTGTACACAAGAAGATATGTTGAGAGTCATAAGAATCCTACTATAGTAAATTATTTTCTTAGATAATGAAGCCTCAAAGGTAATTTCTTCAGGGAATAGCCCGATCTTCATTGAATTAATGATATAAGAACTTCGAACTCCAAAACATTTATAGCCAAACTCTAACCCAAATGATTGTATAAATTTTAATACAATTATTTATTGCCTGGATTCTCCTGATCTAAAAATTATATGCCACTGTTAAATACATAATCCTTCTACTTAAATCTTTGTGGAAATTTAATCACCAATTGCACACACATGAAGAAAGATCAATCACACATAACACATATGTTTTTACTGGGAAAGCATAAAGCTAAAAACCCCACTATCATAGGATATATATATCAGATCATGAAACACCCATATAAAACTCTTTGTCCAAGAGTTCTTCAGCTCACATGCAATTGTCTCTAAACGCGATGCAAAATTGGCATAAAACATGCACCACCCCATCGCCCATGAACATGTCAATTAATCCTCACGATGAAGATCCTTGACGACCCATCTCTGTTTTGTTTGACTTGCGTAATCCTCATTAAAATTTACTGTGTGTTTATTGCACTTGCAACTCACTATAGTCATAAATGATATCGAAACAAACCTCCTTTTCTGCAGTCTCCTTCAACCGGGTTCCAGTGGATCTCGATATGGTGTAGTTAATGTAGTATTTTTAAAGCCATGTGAGACCACCGCGTAATCGACTAACATCGAACACTCACTTAGTATTTTTAGTTACAATGAATATAACTATGTAACCTAGTTTAAATCACTAACCCAGTTAACTTAAATAATGTACTTTTCACATAATCGTGGTATATCCAACTCTGTTACAACTTTGTATCACTTAGTTACAACGAATTCCACTAGAATGTCCCACCAACCAACCTTAGAACTCATAATTCCTTCAGTTAACTGGTTTGCCACATTAGTTAACTGAAATCAAGTGCTTCAAGAGAATAGATTATTATTTATTGTCTAATTATTATTAAAGGCTAATAATAATTGACATGCGATCTATTTTTAGACATGCGATATATAAATAGACTTCACCCATGCATCTAAAAATAGAATCTCATCTATAAATAGAATTTTCCCAAGCATATATAAATATACTCCTGCTATAAATAGAATATGCTCAACATTCTAAAAATAGACATACACCTAAAAATAGCCTGTGGGCCCCACCTAGTGTAGGTGCTTAATTTTCACTAGGATCATCATCTTGTTGAATCTCAACACTCCCTCTCAACAAGAAAGGGATTATCCTTCAACCGGATCATATCTCTACGGTATTCAAATTTGGTCCTGATGAGCGCCTTCATTAGAATATCTGCATCCTGATCTTCCGTAGGAATGTACTGAAGCAACATGATCTTCCACTGCACACAACCTCTGATATGATGATACTGGATATCT
Source organism: Pinus albicaulis (assembly GCA_034641835.2). Taxonomy (NCBI): domain Eukaryota; kingdom Viridiplantae; phylum Streptophyta; class Pinopsida; order Pinales; family Pinaceae; genus Pinus; species Pinus albicaulis. The sequence goes on along the minus strand of CM076583.1, from coordinate 772,040,043 downwards.
ATATGCTTAGATCTATCATGAAAGATAGGATTAATCGAGAGTTTAATGCAACTCTTATTATCACAATTAATCACTGTAGGATCTAAATGAGAACCGAACAAACCGACCAAGATATTCCTCATTCAGATAGCCTCACATGCAGCTTGAATTGCGGCCATGTATTCCGCATATGCTGAACTAAGTGCCGTGGATCTATGTTTCCTGTTGTACCAAGAAAAAACTATAGATCCGATACTGAAAACCCCTCTTGATGTGCTCTTTATGTCCGTTGGGCTGCCTGCCCAATATGCATCCGTGAGGCCATGCAACTTCACCTCATCCGTCTGTATGTACCATAAGCCATACTCAGATGTGCCTTTGAGATATCTTAGGACATGCTTGCCCGCCTTCCAAAAGAGCTTGGTAGGCTTAACCATTACTTGACTAAGCTGGTTCACCGCATAACATATGTCTGGTCTTGTATTAACTAAATACATGAGCGAACCCACCAACTGTCGATAGACAATAGCATCCACTACCTCTCCAGATGTAGCGTCCTCTTTCCTCTAGTTTCCTGGAAGAGGAGTATCCATGGGTTTGCATCCCTCCATGTGAAATTTACCGAGTATCTCCCTTGCGTACTTTCCTTGAGACACAAACAGTTCACCTTCTCACTACCATATTTCCAATAAAAGGAAATAGTGAAGGAGGCCAATATCCTTCATCTCAAATTCCTTTGCAAGGTCCTCCTTGCATGAGTGTATTAGCTGCTCATCACTAGTCAGTGTTAAATCATCAACATAAAGAACAATGATTAAAATCTTACTCTCCACCACAATTTGGTATAGGTTTGCATCCACCTCACTCTTGGTGAAGCCAACTCTTATGAAATAGTTGTCGCTCTGAGTGTACCAAGCACGGGGTGCTTGCTTCAGCCCATACAACTCTCTTTTGAGTCTGCACACATGCGACTCGCTATTGAAGATCTCAAATCCTTCATGATTCTCAATGTACACTTCTTCCTCAATGATCCCATTAAGGAACACAGTCTTCACATCCATCTGATGAATGTGCCAACCCATCTGTGCTGAGAGAGCAAGGATGGTCCTTATGGAAGAATACCGTGTGACAAGTGCAAAGGTTTCTTAATAATCAATCCCCTCGATCTGTGAGAAGCCCTGAGCCACAAATATTGCCTTATACTTCTCAACACTCCCATAAATAGCTTGCTTTACCTTGTAGATCCATATTGAAGCTACCATTGATTTATCAACCGGCCCTGGAACAATTTCCCAAGCACTGTTTCTGACAATGGAGTCATACTCATGCACCATTGCATCTACCCATGTGGGCTCCTACAATGCTTCCTGAAAGGAAGATGGCTCAGCCACAATAAATTTTCTCATGAGAGCCATGTATCTAGTGAATTGGTCAGGAGACTATCTCTGTCTACGCTGTGAAGTAGAGAGTCCTACATTCTATGTCGCATCAAGCTTCAACCTCTCAACTTCTATGGTACGCCTTCTGCCAGTTCTAATGTTTGGCTCTGCGTGAGTGGACTCCTCCACTCCATGAACCTCCTCCTGTGGCTGATCCACATCTAGAGACTCGTCTTTGGGAACAAGTAGTTCCTCCTCTGCATGCAAGTCTAGCTCCCTCTCAAGCGACAACTTCATGGCTTTCTCCTCATTGAATTTTATATCCAATCACACCACAGTCATTTGACTGTTTGGAAAATACACACGATAATTATGGGGTGTTTCTGTGTACCCCAAAAATATCCCAACTTCAGCAGTTCGCTCCAGCTTCTTCCTGGTGTTCTTGGTCATATGCACATAAACAGATGATCTGAAAATCTTAAAGTGAGAAAAATCTATTTTCTTACCAGTAAAAGCTTCTTTAGGTGTACTCATGCCAAGTACTCTATTAGGACAATGGTTTTGCACATAAATCGCAGTGTTGCATGCCTCCGCCCACAAGTGCATTGGTAGGCCCTGATCATGCAAAATAGCTTGTGCAGCACCCACAATCGTTCTGTTCTTCTTCTCCATGACCCCATTATGTTGTGGGTTATGAGGCGCTATGAGTTCTCTTCGAATTCCCTCTTTGATGTATAAGTATTTGAATTATTTCAAGATATATTCACCACAATTATCGCTCCGCAGAGCCTTCACTTGCTTCCTCGAATCTTTCTCCACTAATGCTTTAAACTCACAGAACTTTGAGAATGTTTGATCCTTATTCTGCATGAAGAAGATCCATCATATATGAGAATAGTCATAAAAAAAATAACATAATACCTGTGTTTTGATGTTGAAGCAACCGAGAATGGCCCACACATGTCTATGTGAACTCTCTCCAGGATCCCGGCTCACCACTTCTTCTTCTTTGCCCACCATTGCAACGCAACCATCTACCTCTAGCTTGTACAGATTCTTAAATAATCCCTATCCTCTTGGTTTGAACCATTGTTTTATGTCACAGGAAAGCTTTTCCATTGCTGAAAACAACGTCATAACGTCTGTCCTCCAACATCGCGACTGAGACCAAGTTTTTCTTCAGACTTGGAACATGCATAACATCTTTCAATAGAAATGGTTTACCTGACTCCCTCTCAAAGGTAATGGTACCAATGTTGGTCGCACTGTATCGTCCATCGTCGCCCATCTCTATATGCATTTGGAGATCTTTCTCCTCCAAGTCACTGAAAAGCTCCTTATCTCCCGTCATGTGGAAGGAAGCACCACTATCAAGATACCACATCGATCCCATTGCGCTCGAAACCAAACATGCGTTCAAAGAGAAATCAAGTTAAAATTGCGAGGCAAGGGGCAGCTCTAGCAACCTTCTTGTTCTTCTTTTTCTGTGGGCAGTTAGTGGCGAGATGCCCATGTTCGTGACAGTGAAAACACTTCACCTTGGACAAAGCCAACTTCTTGCCTTTAGCCTCAGATTTTGAGTGGAATTTCTTCCCCTTCCCTTTCCTTTATTTGGCAGCCAAAGCACAATCCTATTCATCATCATGCTTTCATGAAGAGCCATCCCTGGTGTTATGCCTGAATTCCTCCTACAATAGATCCGACCACAGTCGTTCCCAATCCGGCAGTTTTTCCCATCCGTTGACAGAGTCTTGATAACTGTGCCAACTCTTAGGAAGTCCCAAGAGAGCCAAACTCACCAAATCATCATCAACAACCGTGATTCCCAAACTACCCAGTTCATCCCGACATTGGACAAACTTTGCGGGATACTTAGGAATATTGTCGCCCTTCTCCATTTTGATCTTTCTAAGTTTATCCTTCAGCGCCAAAGACGTTGCTACTTTGGAAAAGCTTATTCAAACACTTCCACATTGAAAATGGAGTGGCTTTCCCATGAAGGCTTGAGAAAATATGGTCTCTCACACCTTCCAACAGAATCCTTCTCATCTTCACTACTTTCTTTTTCCAGGCATCAAGTAATGCAACATCCGTTGAAGTGGGCTTAGGAACATCACTGTCGATGAATTCCTTCAAGACATTTTATTCAAGAACCAAATCCATCCTATCCTTCAATGCAATTTATTTCGAGCTGCCCTCGAGTGCATACTCTAACTGAAAACCATTGAAATCCATTTCAATGTTTACTCAACTATCGCACCAAGAAATTCTTGCAGCAAATTCAAGTTGTTTCCACCAATAAACTCAGCTACTGCTTCAATATTGCAATATTCTTTTCTCTGATACCATGTATAAATTTTAATACAATTATGTATTGCCTAGATTCTCCTGATCTAACAATTATATACCACTGTTAAATACAGAATCCTTCTACTTAAATCTTTGTGGAAATTTAATCGCCAATTGCAAACACATGAAGAAAGATCAATCACACATAACGCATATGTTTTTACCAGGAAAGCATAAAGCTAAAAACCCCACTATCATATATTATGTATATATCATGGATCATGAAACAATATCATAAGAAAATCTACTCCAAGAGCTCTTAGTTCAATATACAATTGCCTTGCACTGTCATACAAAAATTGGCATAAACATGCCCCAATTTACTGCCTCCTGATAACCTGCTTCCACTGCGCAATCCCCACTAATGAAGATCCCTAAATGAATTCAATCTTGCCTTGCCTTGACTGCGCAATCCTCATTGGCATCTCCAATGTGTGTTTGGTTGCACTTGTGCACCCACTACAGTCACAAATGATAGTCAAATAGACCCTTTCGCCTATCTCTCAATTGGGTCTCCACTGGATCTGACATGCATGTAGTTAACAATAGTATTTATTTAGTTGCACGTGAGACCACTGCTTGTGAATTAATTAAATAATTAATTCATTGATCTCTCACTAGTGTATCTTTAGTTACAACTAGTTACAACAAGCACAACTGAGTTTAACTCAATTAACTGAGTTAAACTAAATAACAAAAAACATAACTACACATGAAAATCTGTTACAACTTTGTATCACTCAGTTACAATGAAGTCCACTAGCATGTCCCACCAACCAACCTTAGAACTCGTAATTCCTTCAGTCAACTGGTTTGCCACATCAGTTAACTGAAATCAAGTGCTTCAAGAGAATATATTATTATTTATTGTCTAATTATTATTAAGGGCTAATAATAATTGACATGCAGTCTATTTTTAGACGTGCGATCTATATATAGAATTCGCTCATGCATCTAAAAATATAATCTCACTTATAAATAGAATTTTCTCCACCATCTATAAATAGACTCTCGCTATAAATAGAATATGCTCAACATTATAAAAATAGACATACACCTAAAAATATCCTACTGGCCCCACCTAGTGTAGGTGCTTAATTTTCACTAGGATCATCATCCTGTTGAATCTCAACAATGATCTCTGCTTTTTATGCCTCAGGGGTGACCGAATATTTCAGAGGGACATAATATTCGTTATGTTCTCTCCAAAGAAAGGTGTAGAGGTCTTGTTTTTATAGACAAAGGGAGGGCTTTTAGAAGATGAGCATTGGAAGTGTTACGGGATTTAAGATATACTTTGGAGGACTTTATGATGTATACATTAGAGATTCATATTAGGAATTTAGGAATTTTTTTTTTTTATGTCAAATGTGTTTTGTAGTCAAAGGTAAGGAGATCGTTGGCCTTGAGGGGTATAGTGATGTAAAGTATTAATAATGAATATAAGTGAATGTGTTCCATGCCATCATCTCATAGATTTTTTTATAACAATGTATATTTTTAATTTATTTTAATAGTTTTTATTAAGTTGTTTGTTTAATCCTTAAATAATTATTGTACTAACCCTTTTTTCGTGTTCTTGCATGTGACACATGAGTGTATTAAGTCAATGGTTGATTTATTGTCTTTGATTCTTGAAGTTATTCAAATTATACATGGGGATATTACAATGATAATCCCTGTCATATATTGACAACCGTTGGTGAATAAGGTGTCATGTCTATACCCCTTGGGGTTTTAGCCCACAAAACAAGGTCTTCAACTTTAAACTCATTTTTCTCTCAAACCAAAAGGAACCATGGGGCGTACTATATATCAATAGAAAAAACTCGTACAGGAGAATCTATCCAAAAGGATCTTGACACAATTTTCCATGATTTTCCATGTCAAAATTTCCATGGAAGATCGGGGTAGCTCCTAGTGCTCCTTGGGTTGACATCAATGACAACCACCTATCAACATGAACAAGAAAGAGAAAGAATTTCAGTTGCAAAACAAAAAGATGTATCTGGGGAAAGTATCAGCTAAAAACCCCACTATTTGTATATTTCATTAAGTCAAGAATATGAAACAGTACAATGTTATTTCCTTTCTTGAGAAATCTCTGCACTATCTATGACTATTTCACTCTAATCCCAACAAGAATGGTTTGATACTTAACCAATTTCCTGCCTTTGGGTTTCTCAGACTTGCTTACACATTATTGGAGGAATTGATCCCCTATTAATTAGGAAATTCCCAAGAATTGATTGCGCAATTCATCTAAGGCGTCCTGCTGACCTCATGCATGACCTGTACAATTTTATAATTATACAACTAATAGTTATCTTCCCTTTAACTCCAATATCAGCTGGGCCTTCCTTAGAGCTAACATGCCACAAATATTTATAGTAGCGAATTATCCATTATTTGATTGATCATTGTATGTGAATTAAATCAGATTTAATTCACTAGACTTATCACTAGCTCATCTCTCTGTTAGAACTAGTTAAATTTATTTTAACTCAAATAATTGAGTTAACTAATTACAACTCAAAATAAACTACAAATGGACCCCCTAAAACTTAGGGAGAAATCTACATGCCTCTAGTTTGACACTCAAATCGAATTGACTATGATAACCAAGTCTTCCTAACTTAGTTAAATCGTAAAAGCTGACATGTGATGTATAATTACAATTCCTTCTAATTTAATTAAGGGAAAATTAAATTAGAAGCCCTTCTCGTTGCCAATTTCAACACTCCCTCTCAACAAGAAAGGGATTGTCTACTACCCTGATCTTGCTTCTGTGGAACTCTAATTTGCTTCTTGATAGTGCCTTCGTCAAGATGTCTGTATCCTACTCCTCCATAGGAATGTACTCTAATGAGATAATCCACCTCTGCACACAATATCTGAGATGGTGATACTAGATATCAATATGCTTGGACCTGCCATGAAAAAATGGATTAACTGAGAGTTTTATCCAACTCTGATTATCACAATAAATCACCATAGGATCCATATCTCAACCAAAAAAACAAACAAGTATCTTCCTCATCCAAATGGCCTCACATGATGCTTGACTGGTCGCCATGTACTCTTCCTCTGTTGAACTGAGTGAAACTTATCTCTGTTTCCTGTTGTACCAGGAAACTACTAATGATCCTATGCTGAATATGCCCCCTGATGTTCTCTTCCTGACGGATGGACTCCCTTCCCAATCTGCAACTATGAAGCCTTGACGCTTCACTCCCTCTGTCTATTTGTACCATAGCTCAAACTCTTTAGTGCATTTGAGGTATCTCAACACATGCTTGTCTGCCTTCTAAAAGAGATTGTTAGGCTTAACCATAGATTGACTAAGTTGGTTAACCACATAGCTTATGTCTGGTCATGTGTTCACCAAATACATGAGTGAACCCACAAGTTTCCTTTAGATGGTAGCATCTACTACTTAGCTTGAAGTAGCATCCTACTTCCTCTAGTTTCTTTCTAGAGGAGTCTCCATGGGTTTTCTGCCCTCCATGTGGAACTTCTTCAGAATATCATTGGCAGACTTGCCCTGAGATACAAATAGCTCCCCATATCTTTTCCATATTTCCAATCCCAGGAAATAGTGCAATAGCCCCATGTCCTTCATCTTAAATTCTCTTGCAAGATCCTCTTTGCAAGACTTGATGAGCTGCTCATCACCCGCCAGTATCAAATCATCGACATAAATTACAATGATAAAAAAAATTACCTTCTACCACAATATGCTAAAGGTTTGCATCTGATTCACTCTTGGTGAAGCCCAACCCAGTGAAATAGTTTTTTATCCTGGTCTACCAAGCACAAGGTGCTTGCTTTAGCGCATACAATTCTCTTTTGATTTTGCACACATGTGACTCTATGGCGAAGGTCTTAAAACCTTCTGTATTCTCAATGTACACCTATTCCTAAATCACCCCATTGAGGAAGGTTGTATTTACATCCATCTACTATATCTACCATCCCATATGTGCTGAGAGTGTAAGGATGGATTTGATTGATGAGTACCTTGAAACTCATCCAAAGGTCTCATTATAATCGATCCCCTCCACCTGAGAGAAACCTCTGGCCACAAACCTGGCCTTGTGCTTCTCCACACTCCCATTTTCTTCCTAATTCACCTTGTAGATCCAACTAGATCCTACAACTGATTTCCCCTTCGGTCTTGGGACAAATTCCCATGCACTGTTTCTAATAATAGAGTCATACTCCTCAACCATGGCATTAACCCAAATTGGTTACTACATTGCTTCCTCAAAATAGGATTGATTTGTCTCTACACCTTTGCTCATAAGAGCCATGTAGCCAATGTACCGCTCTGGGAACCTTCTCTTCCTGCGTTGTGATGTGGGTGCTCCCACATTCTCTCTAGCATCAAGCACCAACCTGTCAGCCTCTCTGGTGTGCTTTCTTGCATATTGGTATGTCTCTACATGAGTGGGTGCTTCCACTCTCTCCACCTATGCTTGTGGCTACTCCACATGTAGAGGTTCTTCTTTTGGAGCCAACTACATGCAATTGAAGCTCCCTCTCAAGGGAAATTTGCATGGAATTCTCTTCATCAAATTTAAAATATCTTATTACAATTTTCATCCTCTGTGATTGAAAGTAAACCTGATAGTTGTGAGGTGTATCAGTGTACCCCACAAATATCCCCATCTCAGTTGTTGGCTCTAGCTTCTTCCTATCATCTTTGGTGACATGGAAATAGACCAATGAACCAAAATTTTAAAATGTGACACATTTGGTCTCTTACCTAAAAAATCTTGCTCTGGTGTACTCATCCTAAGTATCCAATGAGGACTTATGCTTTGCACAAATGTTGTTGTTTTGCATACTTTCACCCACAGATGCAATGATAGGTCCTGATCATGCAACATCGCTCGTACTACTCCCACAATAGTTATATTCTTCCTTTCTGCAACCCCATTCCGATGTGGGTTATGAGGTGATATCAATTCCCTTCGAATTCCTTATGAAGCACATAAGTTATTGAATTTGTTAGAGAAATATTTTCCACCATTGTCACTCCTTAGAGCCTTCACCTTCTTCCCTGTATCTTTCTCGAAAAGTGCCTTGAACTCACAAAGCTTGGAGAACGTCTGATATTTCTTTTGCATGAATAAAATCAAACACTTGCGTGAAAATTCATCTACAAAATCACATAATACCTGTGTTTTGTTGTGGAAGCTGTCGAGAACGGTCCACACACATCTAAGTGAACTCTCTCAAGGATCACCTTTTCTTGGTTTTCCTTATCATGAAAGGTGGCTTTGGTCTACTTCCCTAATGTAGACCCTTTCCATGTATCTCACTTCTCAAGTGCACCCTTTGGAAGTCCTATAGAAATATGTTGCATGATCTTCAAAGCACCATGGTGTAGATGTCCCAACCTTCTATCCCATAACTCATTGATGTCTTAGCTCTCCATCTTATCTTCTTTAGTGCTTAAGGAAACACAATCTTCCACATCCAATTTGTAGAGGTTCTTTACTTGAACCCAAATCTTCTTCACTTTTCCCGTGACTTTGTGACGAAGGAACACCTTTCCTTCGCTAAATATCACACCATAGCCACGGTCTTCTAACATAGTAACATAAACCAAATTCTTCTTTAAACTAGGAACATAGATGACATCTTTTAATGTAAGAGGAGTACTTGAATCCCTATAAAAGGTAACTTTACCTATGCTGGTAGCGCTATATATCCCATCATATCCCATCTCAATGTGCATCTGGAGATTCTTCTCCTCCAAGTTACCGAAGAATTATTTATTTCCAGTCATATGGAACGAAGCTCCACTATCTAAGTACTACATGGAACCCATCACCGATGACACCATGCATGCGATGAGGGTGAAATCCAACTTGAACTGCAAAGTAAGTGCTTCACCTGTCGCTCCTCATGGGGGATTCTTTCCGGTCTTCTTGTGCAGACACTTTGTAGCATAGTGTCCAAGCTCATGACAGTGAAAACATTTTACCTTTGACAAGTCTTGCTTCTTGCCTACCTGATCGAAATCTTATTTGGAATGGGACGCATTCCATTTCCATTTCTTTTCCTTTCTAGCCAAGGCACAATTCTCCTCATCATCAGTCTCTGATGAGGATCCATCTCGGGTGTTCCAATGAATCTCTTCTTGTACCAAGTCTGACCACAATTGCTCCCACTCTGGTATCTTCTCCCTCCCATTCACAGAGTCCTGGTAGTTATTCCAGCTCTTGGGAAGGCCTATAAGTGCTAGGCTCACCAAATCATCCAGGGAAACTGTCACACCAACACTTCCAATCTCATCTCGACATTGGGTGAACTTTGTCAAGTATTTTGGGATCTTGTCACCCTTCTCCATCTTGACCTTTTTGAGCTTGTTCTTTAGTGCTAGCTTCTTGTGGTCATTGCTATTCTGAAACATACATGTTAAGGCCTTCCACATAGCATATGTATTTTCCTTTCCATGGAGGTTCGAGACAATATGATCTCGAACTCCTTCTAACATAATCCTTCTCCCCTTTTCTACATTCTTCTACCATGCATCAAGAAGTTGAGCATCTGTTGTTGCAGGCTGGGAATATCAGTATCTATGAATTCATTCAGCCATTGTCCTCTAATACTTCCTCCATACTGTCCTTCCATGTTATTTAATTCAAATTACCCTCAAGGGCATATTCGAGTCTCAATATAGAGAAATACATCATGATCTACTGCTGGTCTTGAAGAATAAATATGCAAATTTGATTCACTTGTTCAAAAAAAACTCTGGTTCTTCTCTTGTATAATGATTCATGCTCTGATACCATGTAGAAATATCTAAATAGATTCAACTAATCTTGTAATATGCTAAAACAAAATACTAAACCAATCCTACAAATTGCGGAAACAAATTACAATCACATAATCACATGAACAAGAAAGAGAAAGAATTTCAATCACACAACACAAAGATGTATCTAGGGAAAAACTCAACTAAAAACCCTGCTATCTGTATATTGCATTAAGTCAAGAATATTAAATAATACAATGCTATTTCCCTTCTTGATAAACCTCTGCACTATCTCTGACTGTCTCACTCTGATCCCAACAAGAATGGTCTGATACTTAACCAATTCATGCCTCTAGGTTTCTCAACCTTCCTTATTCATTCTTGGAGGAATTCAACCCCTATTTATTAGGAAATTCCCAAGAATTTATTGTGTAATTCATCTAAGGCGTCCTGCTTACCTCATGCATGACCTATACAATTTTTTACTTATACAACTGATAGTTATCTTCCCTTTAAATCCAATCTCAACTGGGCCTTCCTTAGAAATGATATGAAATAGCTATTTATAGTGAATTATGAGTTATATGATTGATCATTGCATGTGAATTACATCCGATTTAAATAATATTTAATTCACTGCACCTATCACTACCTCATCTCTCAGTTAGAGCTAGTTAAACTAATTTTAACTCAAATAACTGAGTTAATTAATTACAACTCAAAATCAACTGCAACTAGACCCCCTAAAAATTATGGAGAACTCTACATGCCTCTATTTTGACCCTCAAATCAAATTGAATGATCTAAATGGGTATTCCTTACTCAGTTAACTTGTACAAGCCATCATGTGATGTGTATTTACAATCTCCTTCTAATTAATTAAGGGAAAATTAAATTAGAAGTCCTTCTTGTTGCCAATTTCAACACCAATAACATCAAATCATTTACCATAATTCGGGTCAACACTTCAGACCTATGGTATATCCGCAACATAATTCGGTTCAACGCTTTAGACGCTTGGTAAATCAACTGCATGAACTAATCCCATCATTCGGGTTAGTACTTCAGACTTATGGTGTGTGCTCACCATAATTTGGGTCAATATTTTACACATGGGATATTATTTAGCATACAACTAGTCACCATAATTCGGGTCCGTACCTAACACATGGCACCTAGAGTAGTCTTGGTTCACCATCATTATATTCAATGACACATGGTGAATTTACAAAGGCCAAACTCTAGTATCACAATCCACAACCCGATGCTAAATAAATACGATGCTCTAGGTTAGTTCTTCCTAATTCAGGTCATATATGACATAGGAAGAATTTTAGTCCTTTGGCAAATAATTCTCTCTAAATCAAGTAAATGTACTTGACATAGGGATAATGTCCCTAATGTAGGTCACAATACTTGACATAGGGAGAATGTCAATCCATGATGCTATCTCATCAACACTCCTTCTCAATCGGAGAGGAATTCTCCACAAGTCCAAGCTTATATCTGAAGTATACAAACTTCCCTTAGGACAAAGGCTTTGTAAGAATATCAACAATATTCTCATCAGTGAAGACATATTAGAGCTTCACTGCTCCCTTATGCACCATGTCATAGATGAAGTGGTGCTTTATCTTGATGTGCTTCAACCTCTCATGCAAAACTAGATTCTATGTCAGCTTCACACAACTTTGATTATCACAATATATCAAAATTGACTCAAGCACATGATCAAACATTCCCGCAAGTAAATTTCAAAGGCATACTATTCTACAACTCGCCTATCTAACTACAATACATTCTGCCTCGACCGTATTGAGTGCAAGAAATTTATGCTTCATGCTCATCCACGAAATCATACTGGGGCCCAAACTGAAGAAGCATCTGTAGTACTCCTTTTGTCTTCATCACTCCTTGCCCAATATGCATATGTATAACCCTACAATTTTATATCATTATTTGAGACATATCTAAAACATAGTCAACTGTGCCACGTAAATATATCAATATATGTTTTTCTTCTATCCAATGATCATGTCTCAGTTTCACCTGGAACTGGCTCATTGTGTTCATTGCAAAGCAAATGTTTGACCTGGTATTAACCAAATACATTAGTGAGCCAATCAACTTCCAATACATGGATGGATATACCTGCCACTACCCCATTTAAGGTACAAGTTAATTTTTATATTCCTATATTCAAAGGAAAAATAGATGCAGACACTCTAGATAAATGGTTAAATATGTTGGAAGGATATATTTTGGTCCATAATTTTTTAGATAGAGAAAATAATACTTTTGCACTACTTAAAGCAGTCCCCTACGTCAGGACTAGTGGGAAACTTACTGTGAGAAAAGGGCCACGGAGGAGTTTGCAATATTTTCAGTCGCACCCTCTTAGAACTATTTTAAGGATGTTATTAAGGAAAAATATTACCCTGTTGGCAGTTACAAAGACAAATATATAAAATGGAACACACTACCACAAGAAAGGGACTAAGAAGTGCCATATTTCACAAATATATTTCATACCTTGCACACAAAGTTGGTTGTCAAGGACTCTGAGTGACATATGGTACTCAAGCATCATGGTTGTTTTCACAAATACATCGAGACATAAATGGATTTCCTAGACATCTCCTTGCTTAACGTAACATACCAACATGCTACTAGAATCGAGAAAAAATTTAAACAAAAGAAGACATACTTTGGATTTTTTAATCCGAAGAAGGGAAAGGGCATCCCCAAACCACCAAAAAATGATAGATCCAAGGTGGAACAACCTAGTACAACCCATCAAAGACACAAGAAAATAATAGCAATGGGAAGATGAATAAAGTCATGGGAAAGTGGTATGAGTTCCACAAGAGCCCCACTCATAACAAAAATGAGTGTCGTGCAAAGCTGTCACTGGTGGCCAAGATGAAAGCTTCATAGTTAGATGTAGGTTTTGACTTTGAACTAGACATTGAGAAGGGGAAATAGATCATCGATGCAAAACCCAGTGCCACTATTTCTACCAAAAAGGTCCAATAAAGTGATCCCAAATATCCATAGGAAGGTGAGCGTCTCTTCCACTCAAAAATGTGGGTGAAGGGGGCTTCATTGTGTTTCATTGTTGATAGAAGGAGTCAAAATAAGCTCACCTTAGCAAAGGTCATTATGTAGTTGGGTCTGTCAACAACACCACACCCAAAACCATACACCATTAGGTGGCTCCACCAACAGCGAGATCTCCACACAATCCAACAATGATGCTTTCCCTACAACATCAAGCCTTTCAAAGATGAGGTATTGTGTGATGTTACTCCCCTTGAATTTTGTGATGTTGTTTGGGAAATCGTACTTGTGGATGCGTCATGTTGGTATGAGTCTATACCTCATACTATTATTATAAATTTGGACAGAAAATTGTATAGGATACCAGAGGTAGCCCACCTACTTCCATTTCTTTGATATCTACTAAGAAATGCAGTAATATCATCTTCAAGACTAGGGAATTTGTCTTCTTCCTTATTCTCTATCAAAGTAAGGGGAAGATCATGACCGCATCCATGGCCTCTACATAGGGCTCCTTTGTGTAGCAAAGTCAAGTATTCAAGGTCATGGAAGAGTATAGAGACATATTCTCCTCACCCATAGGGGTACCTTTGCATTGTCAAGTCAAGCATTCAATCGATCTGACCCCGGTGCACCTCTACCCAATGGGCCAATCTATCGCTACTATTTTCTATAAAATGAATAAATAAAGTGATAAATCTATGAGCTACCACAAAAATGAAACATCAGACAAATTCCCTCACCCTGTGGGAGTCAAAATTTTCTCACGTGGAAGAAGGATGGGACTTGGAAACTCTGCACTGATTATCGAGCCCTAAATAAAATCACAGCCAAGAACAGGTACTTGATTCCATAAATTTATGACCTTCTTAATGAGCTCAAGGGGAAAAATAATTCAACAATATTGATTTGAAGCCTAACTATCACCAAGTTACAATAGAACCCATGAATATGTGGAAGAATTTTTTCAAGTCCAAAGAGTCTCTTTTCAAGTGGTTGGCCATGCCCTTCAGTTTGATGCATGCCCCCGCAACTTTCATGAGGCTGATGGATGACATCTTGATGCCTTTAACCAACTCATTAGTGGTTTTATATCTTGATGATATTCTCATCTTTAGCAAGAGTTGAGAAGATAATTTGCAACATATTCAACAGATCTTGCATACTTTGTTGTAGCACATTGGATATGTAATAACTTAGAAAAATGATCCTTTAGCATAGAAAAGGTCCAATATCTGGGTTAAATTATTAATGAGTAAGGTGTGCATGTGGATATATTGTAGAGGTTTTCTGTTACACCAAAATCCACAAATGTTGGTAAACTTCCAAACCGGTAACTAGGATTGCCAGGGTAGAAATTACGGATTCCATAGAGGTGTGGTGATTACTCCAACACCTCCCCTCAAACGTAGCTCAGGGGAATCAATAGCTCCCCTTAAACACAGCTCCAGGGAATCGAACCTGGGTCCAAGCTCTGATACCATGTAGGAATTTACAGGGTAAGTTCCGTAGATCAAGAACCAAAGGTCACCACTCACAAACAGATCACAAATCGGTACACTAGTATAATCATATGGTTAAAACCCTTAAAGAGGGAAACAGTCCACGCCCTGAGCCAACGCGGCCACTTTAGGGAGTTTATTAATATAAAAATAAAAGTTACATATTTTTCTCTCATAAACGGTTACCGGAGAAATGACCCTCCATGCTCTTTAAATAGAGATCATAGACCAATCGGGTGTTAAGCCATGGATCAAGTGCCGTTAATACCGAGGTGAGAGATAACCATCGGATCACCACAAATTGTGACTATCGAATTATAAGTTACAAATGTACATGGTAAAGAAACAGACTTTACCTAACTCTACACTAGACTAAGTTATTCTTAACTATTTCCTATGTGTTGGAATATCCTAACATCCCCCCTTAAGAACAACTTGGGATAGAATTGAAGGATTTACAAAGGTGACACAAAAGGAGCCTATTTCCTATGTGTCGAAATATCCTAACATCCCCCCTTAAGAACAAATTGGGATAGGATTGAAGGATTTACAAAAGTGACACAATAGGAGAAGGAAGGAGGCATTAGAGCCTATCCCCCTTTAATGACAACTTTCCTGAACTCCAAGCATGGATCGAAGTTTGGTAAAATTCGCTTCTGTGAGAGCCTTCGTAAAAATATCAGCTACTTGATCATTGGTTAGACAATACTCTACTTCAAGAACACCATCATGAATGAGCTTTCTGATGAAGTGTATGTGGATTTCAATGTGTTTCATATGCTGATGCTGAAATGGATCTTTACATAGTTGAATGGCACTCTGATTATCACACCAAAGTGTAGTTGGATGCTGCTGATGAAGACCAAATTCAAACAGGATCTGACGAATCCACATGGATTCCTTGCTGGCTTGAATTGCACCACGATACTCTACTTTTGTTGAAGAAAGGGAGATGGCACTTTGCAGTGGACTTCTGATCATCAGGGTCACCAGCCCAATCAGAATCAGTGAAACCAATCAACAAGGGAGATTCTACTGTAATGAATCCCGAACTAAACTGTACCTAAAATATATCGAAGTATTCTTTTAGCTGCTTTCTAGTGACTTTCATGAGGTTGGTGCATAAACCGAGCGACAAGACCAACTGCAGAGGAAAGGTCAGAACGGGTATGGGTTAGATACAAAATTTTACCAACAAGTTGACGGTATAAGGTAGCATCAACTTCAGGGGTAGTATAGTTGACTGAAAGCTTGACTCCAGACTGAAAGGGAGAAGGGGCAGGCTTACAGTCTTCCATGTGAAAGTGGTGTAGAAGATCATAGGCATACTTGGACTGAGAGAGGGTAATGCCTTCCTTGGATTGCAAGACTTGAAGACCAAGGAAATAATGCAAGTGTCCCAAGTCTGTCATTTCAAACTTCTTTTTGAGGCTAGAATTCACATGGTTTATATGGTTTGGATCACTACCAGTAAGGATAAGATCATCAACATAAAGAACAAGGATGGTGAAGTAATTACCCACTTTCTTGGTGTAGACAGTGTTGTCAGAATGACACCTAGAAAAGCCATTATCTAAGAGAAATCTATCCATTTTGGCATACCAAGCCCGAGGTGCTTGTTTGAGACCATAGAGAGACTTCCTAAGGCGACAAACAAGGTTGGAGTCTTTTTGGATAAAGCCAGGGGGTTGTTCCATGTAGATTTCTTCATGCAAATCTCCATGTAAGAAGGTGGATTTAACATCCATCTGATGGACTTCCCATTTAAAGGAGGCAGCAAGGGAAAGAACAAGGTAGATAGAATTCATTTTGGCAACAGGGGAGAAGGTTTCAGTATAGTCAATGCCTTCAACTTGTGAAAATCCTTTAGCAACAAGACGAGCTTTATGTCTATCCACTTTTCCATCTGGTCCAAACTTTGTTTTGTAAACCCATCTGCATCTGACAATTTTTCTTCCTTTTGGAAGAGGAACAAGATCCCAAGTATTGTTTGCCAATAAGGAATGATACTCTTCATTCATAGCTTCATCCCAATCTGGATGACCGGAGGCTTCTTCAAAGGTTTATGGATCAAGTTTTTCTGGAACTTGAGCTAATAAGGAAGAGGCTCTTGAACCGAGAACGTGTACGTCATCGACTCCGTAGGTCACCCGCAAGAACCCGCCGCATCCGAGGAGAGCACCCATCTCTGGAAGCGATGTGATATAAGGAACAATTAATGGAAATGGAGGAGGATTTTCAATCCTTGCCGTCATCATCCGAACTAGAAGGAATGCTATTGGGGTACGTAAGAGAGAGAGAGAGGTGGCACATATGCCGAATCGTGCCTGTGCCAAAGGTGCACACCTACTTCTAACCTAGGCTCACAAAGCCTAGTATATTTTCATCAAATTTTATATCTCTTCTAATGATTATATTTTTGGATTTTGGTTGAAGAAGTCTATATCCTTTGACATCTTCAGAATATCCAACAAAAATGCATTTTTCACTCTTAGGTTCTAAGGCTTTATGTTTCGCATCCGGAATATGGGCCCAAGCATCACTTCCAAAAACATGAAAGTGACTTACATCTGGTTTGATTGAGCTCCAAGCTTCTTCTGGAGTTATATTATTTAAAACCTTAGTAGGAGTGTGATTTACTATGTAATTTGCACAGTTAATGGCTTCTGCCCAAAAATTGAGACCAAGTCCTTTAGATTGAAGCATACAATTAGCCATTTCTTTTAAGGTGCGATTCTTCCTTTCAGCTACACCATTTTGTTGTGGAGTATATGGAACAGTATGTTGCAATTGAATGCCATGCTCAGTGAAGAAGTTGATAAATTTTTTGTTAACATATTCTCTGCCATTGTCTGATCTTAACTTAAGAATTTGATGTCCAGATTGTTTCTCAACAAAGGCCTTAAAGGCCAAGAACATGTTAAAAACTTCACTCTTGAGTTTTAAGAAATATACCCAAGTGCATCTGGAAAAATCATCAATGAAAGTTAAGAAGTACTTGAAACTAGAGACAGAAACAACAGGAAGTGGACCACATAAATCACGGTGCACAAGCTGCAAAGCGGCTGAAGCGTGCCAAGAGGCATGTTTGTCAAAACTATCTTGATGATGTTTTCCGAGTACACATCCGGAGAAAACACCATCTCGGCAAGATACCATAGGAAGGCTCGTCACCATATTTTCCTTACATAGATTTAGAAGAGAGCGATAGTTTAAGTGACCAAATCGCTCATGCCAAAGTTTGCTCACATCATCATTATGAGCAACAAAAACAGAGGGAAGAGATGATGACCCAAAGTTGTCAAACTTATACAAGCTTTTGGAATCATCAGCAATGCCAGTAGCTAAAATATGTTTAGGATCTTTGAGGTCCTTGATTACAACATCTGAGGTGAGAATTCTACTATTTTCCCTTCACCTGAATGAGTTATCTGATAAACAGATAGAAGGTTGCATGACAAGGTAGGAACACATAGTACATCATTAAACTGACTATTATCTAGATGAATGGTTCCAGATCCTACAACACTAAGAGATCTATCATCACCAACATAAATATGTTTGGTGTTACAATCATTTAAAGAAGAAAACATGGATTTATTTTTAGCCATGTGGTAAGAAGCTCTAGAATCAATGAGCCACTCATGAGAAGGAGAAGAAGAAGATACATTTAATACATAACCAGATCTTGATGCTTGACAACCACAAGCAGAAAGTGCCATGCCTGAAGATGAAGGTGAAGAGTGCTCCAAATTGATGTTGTGCTTCTTCATTGCTGCTTCTAAGGCTTCCATCTTCTTAAAACATTTGGACTCTATATGGCCATCCCGATTGCAAAAGTTGCAATGTCTATCTATCTTCTTCCCTTTGTTTTGATTTTCCTTATTATTTTGGTGATTTGATTTTTCATTTTGGCGGCTGAAATTGCTTAGGGCCCTTGTTTGGTTTAGGACCATATTTTTTAGGATACTGCTTCTTGAGACTCTTTTGATATGGTTTTTGTTGAGCTGCTAAGGCTTTCTTAGAAGAGATTCCAACAGTGATAAGACCAAGATGTAAAAAAATTTCTTGTTCTCTTATCAAAGAATCACAAAAGGCATCAAAAGAGGGATTCTTGTAGGTGGTTCCTAAAGAAATGATGGCTTCTCTGGTGGAATGGAAGGCGGAAACAAATACAGAATATGTAGGACCAAGCTTAGCAAGAATTCAATATATGAGGCTACCATTGTCCTTTTTGATCTTACAACCTTCTAAAAGAATTCTGAGGGTCTTAAATTTGGACAAAAAATCTTCAATGGAGGAGAAATTATTAGGGTCCAAAGTAAGCAACTCATTTTCAAGCTGGTGGGCTTGGATTTGATTTTGAATGCAAAAAATAGTTTTTAGCTTTTCCAGGGCTTCATCAGGGGTGTCAATGTCAAGAATATGAAATCAAAGATCTTGAGCAATGGACATTCCTATCAACCCTCGTGCTTGATCATGTTTATTTTCCCATTTAGCAACTTCATCATCATCAGAAGGTTTAGTTTCTTGTCCTGTGGCTATTCTATAAAGCCCTTTACTTCTAAGTATATCTACCATGTGAGGTATCCATTAGAAATAATTGGTGCTGTTAAGAATAACCGGTAACTAGGATCACCAGGGTGGGAATTACAGATTCCATAAAGGTGCAGTGATTACTCCAACACCTCCCCTCAAACGCAGCTCGGGGGAATCAATAGCCCCCCTTAAACGCAGCTCGAGGGAATCGAACCTGGGTCCAGGCTTTGATACCATGTAGGAATTTACAGGGTAAGTTCTGTAGATCAAGAACCAAAGGTCACTTCTCACAAACAGATCACAAATCAGTACACCAGTATAATCACGTGGTTAAAAACCTCAAAGAGGGAAACAGTCCATGCCCTGAGCCAACGTGGCCACTTCAGGGAGATTAATATAAAAAGAAAAGTTACATATGTTTCTCTCATAAAAGGTTATCGAAGAAATGACCCTCCATGCTCTTTAAATAGAGATCATGGATCAATCAGGTGTTAAGCCACGGATCAAGTGTTGTTAATACTGAGGTCAGAGATAATCGTCATATCACTACAAATCCTGACCGTCAGATTTTAAGTTACAAATGTACATGGTAAAGAAACACACTTTACCTAACTCTACACTAGACTAAGTTATTCTTAACTATTTCCTATGTGTCGGAATATCCTAACATATATCCTACATCCAAGTCATTTGGGATTAGCGAGCCCTGACGAGTCTCACAGAACTTCACAACTTCTTGGGCCTTGTTATTTTCTACCAAAGATTTGTGTTGGGGTTATCTCACATCACTTGGCCCTTAAGTCAAGTGACCAAGGGAGGAGGAAAATAAAATATTTTTTAGTCCAAGTCACAAAAGAAGGCATTCATTGAATTGAAATACTACCTTTTCTCTACAATATTCCTCCCCTTTCTAGTCCTGCAACAACCATTTGAGATTGAGGAAGATGCCTCTAACTATGTTATTAGTGCAATCCTAGGTCAGCAAGGGCATCTGACAACCTATCACAATGAGAAAATATCTGATACTATTAAGAGATACCCCACCTATGATAAGGAGATGTATTCCATTATGCAGGCCTGTAGATAGTGGAAACAATCCATTTTTGGGAAGGAGACGATCATCCAAACATATCACCAACCTCTTCAATTTATGCAGACACAAGGGAAGTTACAAAATCATTGCCATAAGAAATGATCCACAAATATGAAACAATTTCATTTGAGCACTAAATACAAGAAGGGTGGCACCAATAATGTTGCATATTGCCTTAGTCAGCCCTCAGTTGTGGCACTGACCATTGTTCTCAACTATTGTGGGAACGAGACTACTAGATGGTCACCCATATACAACAATGATCTAGAATTCACCACCACATACTAGATGATGATGGAAGGAAATAAGGTTATAGACTTCCACCTCTAAGATGCACTGTTTTGCTACTTGGGACACCTTTTCATTCATTCAAGCAAGCACACTAATTTGATCTAGGAGTTTCATACAGTGGGTTAGTGAGGAACTTTGGCATGGAGAAGGCAATGGAGGTACTGCAGAAGTATTTTTGTTGGCTAAAAATCCCGCGAGATTTTTGAAAATATATCAGGTCCTATACTACGTATGCCATTGCTAAGCCAACCATTAAGAAGCAAGGCCTATACACCCCTCTTCATACTCCTAACATACCTTGGTAATCCATCCCCATGGACTATATGTATGACCTTCCTTCTATCAAGCATCATAATGAGTATGTGTTTGTGGTCATTGTTAGATTTTCTAAGATGGTCATATCGACTTCCTGCAAGAAGAGTATCACAATATAAGCCATTGCCAATCTCTTCTTCAAATGGGTGCAGGTACATTTTGGGATCCTATAAAACAACATATCAAATTAGGATAGCAGTTTCCTAAGCACATTCTGGTCAAGCCTCTAGTCATTGTTGGACACCAAGCTCACCAAGTCGACTGCCTTCCACCCCCAAATTGATAGTCAGTTAGAGGTAGTCAACATGATGATCGTGCAAACGTTATGCATATACAACTCTATGCATTCATGAACATGGGATGAAATTCTCCCTTATTTTCAACACAGCTACAACAGATCTATCCATAGATCAACTAGCCACAAGCCCTTTCAAGTGGGCCTGGGATTTAAACCATTATGTCACATTGATGTTGTAACGACCCTTGCAACTACATAGGTAAAATGTGTACATGTTCAATCCAAAGCTAATAAATCCACTAAGTTTATTGAATGAATTTATCACATCCACTAACAAGTTCATGATATCTTGCATAAAGCCAATACTAAGTACAAACAATGTCATGATCAACACCGAGTGCCACACAAGTTTCAAGTGTGAGACAAGGGCTGGTTGCATTTGTAGAAGAAATGCCTTATAGGGGCCCATTGAAAGCTTCAACCACTCCCGAACGAACCTTAAACCATCATCAAGGTTGTTGATGATAACAAATTTTAGCTTAGTATCCCCCCATTCCTTGGCCTACACCCAGTTTTCAATATGGACTACCTTTAGCCATACTTTCCACCATTGTTGGACACATCAAAAATTGCAAAGAAGCTAACACCAACAGAGCTCAACCTAGATTACATTGAACAAGCCACGATTGATCAAATTGTGGACACACAGATTAAGAACACCTACCAACAAAGGATCCAAATATATCGAGTTGTTAAAGTAGGCTAGCTCCTGCACCAAGGCAAGTGGATCACCAGGGACCAAGTTCAGTAAAATTTTCATCATTGTAAGTTTAATTTATTGAGGTAAACTAGTGCATGTATTTTAATATCTATCCGGGTTGGTAAACTTAGAAACATACCCAAAGTATATGGATCTTATATCTAACTAGTGTAGGAAGTATTTTCTTAGATGAAAATAATGAAAATGGATATTAAAAATATATTAAACTACTGATTTAAAGAAAACATATAAATTATGATCTATAAGCATGAAGACGTTGTTGGCAATGTGATTCTTATGTCTTAATATGTTGTCCTCGATGGAAACTCTCAGGTAAAATATGGAGTATATGTCTTCTGGAGAAGCTCATTATTCTATTAGAAGAAATGTATAATATCCAGTGGAAGATTGGTTAATATTCATATTGTAGGTTCTATACACGGGTTTGTATAGGCCAAGTCGCATATACACGCAGATAAGAACAATCCAAGTCGCGTATGCCTTTTGCGCTCTAAAAAATATGATACCAAGATGCTTTACCATGGTATTAGCCCACAGTATTGAGCGTTGTGTCTTCTATTTGATGATGTCCAAGAATACCATCGTTAGTTGTGTAGTTTTTACTCATGGTATTGGTAAAGACTAAATCTATATAAGGAGAAGAAGATCATTGTGCAAAGGTGTGCATGTGTAAGGGTTGTCACTGAATACTTATCTCTGAAGTATATCTGCATGGGATGAACTTTTCTTTATTGGTAGATATGAATCTATGATGCACCCTTGCATACAATGATGGATCAGGATCTCTAGACCTAAAATGACTATGTTCCTGCATGATCTATTGAAGAGATGATTAGATCTGTGATCTGGCGCATGTTTGCTAAAGTGAAGTGAAGAAATCAGGGTAAGTTATATAGATCTAATACATTCTGCAAAGTTAATATTTACATATCTATATGCTAGTTCATCTTGGTCAAAGCGCGTATATACGCGGCTTTGTCTCAAAAAAGGCGCGTATGGAAGTCAGGGTTTTTTGAAGCTTATTGCAGAGGTTTTATTTTTATTGATGATGTATTTATGTTGTCTGTCAATGAAGTCTTCATGTAGATTTGGGTTGCTTGAATGTTGTATATGTTGTTAAGTTGACTATGTACAAATCTGATCAATGAGTGAGTAAATATGTTTTATGATGTTTGACTGATCAAGGGTTTTGCAATACTAAAATATCTAACTGAAAGCCTCAGATATGGATCTGAGACTGACCATATTATGGAAGATAATTATTCACATATCTATACACAGGTTAGTGTGAAGGAAAGCGCGTATACACACGGGTTCAGTAAAGCAAAGCAGCATATGCATTTTAAGATAATGAATGTTTAGGGTTGAGTTTGATTCTGCATACTGATTCTGAAATATGGGTTATTACTGTGTTCTAGTTACAATGATCTCACTGTTCTGATTGAAGTATTGGGTGAAGTTTATTATTGTTGTTATTTAAGAAGAATTGTGTTGAAGCTATGTGATCCAGTATGAAAATTGATGAAACGTGGTCTACAGTGGTTTTGATGGTTGAAGCCTTCAGTGTGGAAGTAGAAGCTTCCTACTAGTAGAAGTTGGTGTTCTAATCAGGGGGTTGAAGCTCCCTTCCAGTAGAGACTGGTAAACAAGATCAGGGGGTTGTAGCTCCCTTTCAGTTGCAGATGGAAAACGAGAGAAGGTTGCAGCCTTCTATAGGTATATGCCTACGTACTGATATGAGTTTTCATTAGTACAAAATTGTAAACAATTTTCCATGTAATAAATATTGAAGACAGAGACGACAATAGCGGTGGTTTTCTCCCAAATTGGGTTTCCACCTTAAATATTGGTGTTCATGTGTGATTCTCTTATGTGATGGTTTATTTTGCTGTTACTGCACATATTTACTGCTTAACTAACTGATGCATAACTGATAAGATGATTTAAAGTTTGTTTCTGAAATTTTATCTAACAATAAAGTTATCTCAGTATACGCAAGTTTCTGTTGGTATATCTGCGTGCATACGCATGTTGGGTTCATTAAAGTCATGTATGGAATTCAGTAAAGAAAAATTTAAAATTATCAGTAAGCTTTAAATAATGATTCACCCCCCCCTCTCAGTATTTTTCCCAACAATTGGTATCAGAGAAGGTCTTTCTGAAGAAGCTTAATCGCTAGAAGGAAGATCAGCTAAGATGAACAATCAAGATGGGACAGCATCTATCATGCCTCCTCTCTTCAACGAAAACAATTTAATATTTTGGAAGACAAGGAAAATATCTTATCTTCAGTCTCTTGGAGCAGATGTATGGGCTGTAGTTGAAGGAGTTTATCAATTTCTAACTTCAGTTCCAACAGATGCATCAACAAAAAAAAGAACTATGAAACCAATGCAAAGGTGGTCAATGCATTATTGGGAAGTTTGACTTAATCAAAATCTGTCAAATTCATGGAGTTGAATACAACAAAGGAGATATGGGACAAAATAATTCTAAGCTATGAAAGTGATGCCAAGGTAAAAAGTGCTAAACTCCAAACTATCATAATTCAATATGAAAAACTCAGAATGCATAATGAGGAAAGCATTGCCAGTTTCTTTTTACGTCTAGATGATATTGTAAATCGTATGAGAAATATGGGTGAAACCATAACTGTCACTACTCTGGTAGAAAATGTTTTAAGATATCTAACTCCCAAATTTGAGTCAAAAGTGTCTGCTATTGAAGAGAAGCAGGATCTACAAACTCTTACTATTGCTCAACTTCATGAGATTATGATTTCTTGTGAAATGAGAAAAGGAGGTCCATCTGAAGTCAAATAAGTTGTCTTCAGAGCTGCTGCAAAAGGAAAGGAGGTAGAAGAACAAGAAGGATCAGGGTATGTTTAAGAAGAATATGAGATGAATTTTGTAAAGAATCTATAACTTGGCACTGGAAGCTTCAGAGGTAAGCTTCCTTTTAAATGTTTTTCTTGTGGAAGATTTGGTAATTATGCTACTAAATGTCCCCATAAAGATAGTCATGAAAATGGAAAGGAAGTGGAAAAAGGAAATAAGAAACAATCTATCAATAGAAAAAGCTATTATACTCATGAAGATAGTGATGGTCTATCAAATAGTGAAGAAGGAGAATCTGATCAAGATATTAGACTACTCATGGTTTTTGAAAACGACTCTAGTGAGGCTAAAGATAATTTTATGGATGCATTAGAAGAAAATGATTTTCTTGAAGAAATAAATCATCTCAAAATATGTCTGGAAGAAAAAAAAATTGCCATAGATACTCTAAAGAATCATCTTATAGAAAAGGAGAAGCACAATGAGAAATTAGAATGTGAAATAGTAAGTCTAAGAAAGGAAATTGAAAAAGTGAAAACTTTAAATCTTAGATTTTCTAAAGGATCTGAAACCTTAGATGAAATTATCAAGGTACAACGCTCTCCTCTTACAAAGACAGGTCTTGGATATATTTGAGAATTCTCTCAGTCTTCGACACCAAGCTATCTAAATGTAGCTAAAGCCAGCCTGCAACATTTTGTCACTCAACAAAAGAACAAAGAAACTTCACAGGTAAAGCATGACCACTTTAATACAAGGAAGAACAATAACATAAATATCAATAAGCAGGTAAACATAAATAGAAGGTTTCATGATCACATAAATTTCTTCTTTAATGGACAATGTTTCTCTTGTCATAATTTTGGTCATAAAGCTGCTCAATGTGTTGCATACAAAACCATCATGACCAGAGAAGCAATAAAGAAAATAAATGAGACTGGAACAAATAAGAATACTTATAACATATTTTATCCTCTTCAAAATTAAATTGACTGTGCTTCTTGCAATAATTTTGGTCATGAAGAATCTGAATGTAGGAGCAAACTTCAGCCAAAAGAGCATATACCTTCAAATTTCAAGGAATGGAGAAAGAAGGACTTAGAGGTTGAAAGTTGTGGCATATCTTTATTTGCATAAGAGGAATAAAATCAATGGTAAATTGATAGAGGATGCTCAAAACACATGACAGATGATAAAAATAAACTCCTTTCATACAATGCTTTAGAGAAAGAAAAGACTGTTACCTTTGCAAATGAATCTCTTGCTGTCATTAAAGGAAAAGGTTATGTTTTTCTAAAAGAAAAGTTGAAAGCTAATAATGTTATGTATGTGGATGGATTAAAGCATAACCTATTAAGTGTGAGTCAAATGTGTGATCAAGGAAATGAAGTTGTCTTTAGTTGAAAAGAATGTATAGTACGTGAACTTGACACAGGAAAAACAATAATTAAAGGAACTAAAAAACCAAGAAATCTGTATGTATTGAAAGGTGGCCAAGAACAATGCTACTTGGGTAAATATTAAGAAAATTGGTTATCGCACAAAAGGTTGGGACATTTGAGCTTCTCTCAAATAAGAAAATCCAGTAGAATCAAAGTTTTTTGTGATCTTCCCAGCATCACTCAACCTGAAAGTACCATATGAAAATCATGCCAATTTGGTAAGCAAACCAGGGTGAAATTCAATGCTAAAGAAGGATCAACAAGTAAGCCTCTTGAACTTATACATACTGATCTATGTGGTCCTATAAGGAAAAATTCACCCCGTGGAGAACAATACTATATTTTATTTATTGATGACTTCTCTAAAATGTGTTGGATCAGTTTACTGAAACATAAAGATGAAGCATTTGAAAAATTTAAGATCTTAAAATCTTTGGTTGAAAATGAAATAGATCTAAAAATCAAATGTATTAGATCTGATCGAGGAGGAGAATATATATCAGATGAATTCTTTGATTTTTGTGAACATCATGGCATAAAAAGATAGTTTTCTATAGCTGGAACCCCACAAAAAAATGGCATGGCAGAAAGAATGAATAGAACAGTTCAACAAATGGCTCGGGCTATGCTTGATGAATCTGGAACTTTCGATACCTTTTGGGGAGAAGAAACACATACTGCAGTAAATATTCTGAACAAGGCTCATGTTCGGGTGAATAGTGATAAAACCCCTTATGAACTATGGTATAGAAACCTTCCCACTGTAAAGCATTTTAGAGTTTTCGGAAGAAAATGTTTTATCAAAAACAATGATGAGAAACTTGGTAAGTTTTAACCTAGAGAAGATGAAGGAATATTTTTTGGTTACTCTTCTAGAAGTAAAGCATATAAATGTTACAATAAAATACTTTGGAATATTGTTGAATGTATTGTTGTTGTAATTGATGAGTCTCTCTCAGCTCCTAAAAAGGAAATAACAACAAAAAATGAAGATGATGATGATGTATATTTTCCTGCATCAAATAGAAACAATATAGAAGGTGAACCCAATGAAGCACCAGAAGAGGATATATCTGAAAAGGCTCCATCCAAGTATGCTCAAAAGAATCATCCAGAATCTCAAATTTTGGGAGAAAAGGGTTCAGGTGTCCAAACAAGAAGAACTCTTGTAGGATCCCCTAGCTATCTGAAATTCTTATCCACTATTGAATAGCTAGTAAAGATGAATGTTGGATTCAAGCCATGAATGAAGAACTTGATCAGATTGAAAAGAATCATACTTGGGAATTGGTTCCAAGACCTCATAATAAAAATGTTATTGGAACAAAATGGATATTCAAAAACAAGTTAAATGAAAATGGAGATGTTATTAGAAACAAAGATATACTTGTTTATAAAGGTAAGCTCAACAAGAAGGTATAGACTTTGAAGAAACATTTTCTCCTGTATCTAGACTTGAAGCCATAAGAATGTTTCTTTTTTTTAAGCTTTCAACAATTCAAAGTTTATCAAATGGATGTTAAATCTTCTTTCCTCAATGGTGATCTAGAAGAAGAAGTTTATATAGAACAACTAGAATGATTCGTTTTGGGAAATGATGAAAAACTTGTTTGCAAACTTAAAAAGGCTTTATATGGGCTCAAACAAACTCCTAGGGCATGGTACTATTGTCTTGACAAATATCTTCATCAAGAAGGTTTTTCAAAGGGATCTTCTGACAGTAAATTATACACAAAAATTGAGAATGATAAACTATTTATTGTAGTTGTATATGTTGATGACATCATTTTTAGAAGTAATGAAGAGTCCATGAGTTAGAAATTTTCTTCTGTTATGCAATAAGAATTTGAAATGTCTTTACTTGGGGAACTAACATTTTTTCTTGGCTTACAAGTTCAACAAGCAACATATGACATATTTTTATCACAATAAAAATATCTTAAGAAAATTCTGAAGATGTATGGGATGGAAGACTACAAACCTGTAAGTACGCCAATAGTAACTGGATGTAACCTCAGTTCTCATGATAATTCTCCCACAGTGAATCAACCAGAATATAGATCCATGATTGGAAGTCTGCTTTATCTAACCGAGACAAGACCAGACATTATGCATGCAGTTGGGATTGTTGGATGATTCCAAGCTAGTCCAAAAGAATCTCACCTTCAGGCTGGAAAAATAATATTCAAATATCTACAAGGGACTCAAGACTTTGGTCTATGGTATCCAAAGAATGTTGATCTCACTCTTCATGCTTACACATATGCAGATTGGGCTGGAAATGTTGACGATCGAAAAAGCAATAGTGGTTGTGTATTCTATATGGGGCCCCGATTAGTATCTTGGTTCAGCAAGAAACAAAGTTCTATTCCCTTATCTACATTGGAAGCAGAATATGTGGTTGTCGCATCATGTTGCACATAACTCCTTTGGATGATGCAGACTCTACAAGACATTCAAATCAAATTTTCACCTCCCATATCCATTTTATGTGATAATACAAGTGCCATTAGTATCTCAAAGAATCTTGTTATGCATTCCAAGACCAAGCACATTCCTATCAAGTATTACTTCCTACGTGAAAAAGTGCTTGAACAAAAGGTTAAATTGGAGTATGTTCCCTCCAAAGAACAATTTGCTGATATATTTACTAAACCTCTTCCCAGGGAAGCATTCAAATATCTTAGACATAAGTTGGGAGTTGTCTCTGCCTCTATGATCAAATCTGCTTAATTTCAGAAGCTTAAATTTGATATGCTGGTTTCATTAAGACGAATCATGTATATACACGAGTTTCTGTGCATAAAACTGCGTATGGGTTTTGCTGACAGGAATTCTCTGGGTCAGCGCTCAAAACAGTTGTGGTGATGTTGGGTAATCTCTATTGTTGTTTCGGAATTCATCCTTCTGTATCATTCTCTGATATTTTTCTCCTTGATGAAGATGCTTTGATGAATTGGTTGTTGAAGGTGTTCAGGATGCATAAGCTTAGGGGGAGAACCTGCCTTGTTGAAAAGGATGAATTGTTGGCATTTTGATTGGTTTATGATATATGATCTCTCTCTTGAGATCTTTTGGTCCTGTTTATGAAAATTCATTTATGTAATTTGATGAAAATGGAATGATGACACTCATGATGTAAATAGTTATATTCATTCTATTAGTCATCAGTATTTTTCATTGTCTTTAGATGACTATAGATTTGTTCCAAATTTCTGAAAACAACATTCCTTGAATATTGTGAGTATCAGAAATCGCACTGCCTTCATTATCCTTATAATTTTTTTTCACTATTCCTCAGTTTACCATCTCAAGGTCACCCTGTTGCTCCTAAAAAACTCCTTATTGACTTGTATCTCTCATTTTCATCCTCCTTCCCTACCTATGACCTCATTTCCCTATTTTCCCCTTGTCACTGAACTCCACCCTCCCTCTAGGGTTTGCCTATAGCTAACTCATCCCCATGTTCCCCAGGTTCCTCAAGCCATTGATGGTCTCAAAAATATCTCTGTAGGCTCTTTAGATAAATCAAGTACATTGGATTTTTGATCTTCAATACAACACTTTTGACAATACTCTATTTTCACTTGAGAAGCCTCCAAGTCAAATTCCAGTCAAAATCAAGTCAAAGGACCCTCCCACTAGGTCATTAGGGTTTCACATGTTTTAAGGTCATCATTGGATGTTTCAGGCACTTCTTTTCCTTTGCTAGAATCTGGCGCAGATGTAATAGAATGTTGAGACATGGTTATTCGAGAAGGACCTAAAATATTTTCAAAGAAGATTACCTCATCAGTTCAAAGTTTGCAAATAAGAAAAATGAACAAAGTTTGGCACTTCTGCAGGAGTGTTGAAAGTTGTGTCAGCAGAAGGTATTGATGTGGTGGACTATCTATTCCTGAATCAAGACAAATCACAACAAAGGAAAGGAAACAACTTGGTCCTATGAAGAATTAGGGTTTATACACTTGATGGTCCAGTTGAATTCCAAAATAGTGACCACTTGCAGAAACGACATGGAGGAGACACACAAAGCCAAACATAAAGAAATTCTATCAGAAAAGAGTGATGAAATAGGGAAAAATGTGAGGTGAACTGGACATAAATGAATCAACTTGAAAGGGATATAGAGAACTTAGAAGACAACACTGATGATTGCTACAAAGCACTCCAGAACCTAGGGTTTTGAAGAAATTGGCCAGACGAGGAGAAAAGCATAAGTTGAACTCCATGGTGGAAGAAAAATAGGATTTTGAAGCTATTGCTGTGTGTAATCATCCAAAAGGTGTCAAAATAACATGTCAAGTCTCCAGGATCAAAAGAAAATAAAATTTCATAACTCCAGCAAACTACAAGAAAAAAGGTGAAAAGGTTAATTTGAACTTAAAGGTTGAGACTACACAAGAATTTGAAGATGTTATTGTATGTTTGAATCCCAAGGTTGTCAAAATGAGCTTGTCATGCCTCAAGGAGAAAAATAAGGTCAAATTCATCATTTCAGTCACCTGCAAAGAAAAACAGTGTAAAAGGGTTAGTGAGAAAAGAAAAAGGACTTTGGACATTAGAAAGCGGGTTTTCATAATTAAATCAAATTCATATCATCTATAAAAGCTCATTTCACTTTCAAATGAATCATTATTTCTTATCAAAATACCAAGAGCACTCAAAAGAGAAAAAATTGTGAGTTTTCAAGCAACTTCGGGAAAATTTTTTGTGGCATTGCGCGCTTAGACTGGCACTGCGCCTTTGGAAGCTGGCGTTGCGGACTTGGATTTTCTCTTCCGTTCAATTTTTTAAGGCGTTGCACGCCTGGAAGATGGTGCTACGCGATGGGGGAGGTGCTGCACTCTTGTCTAGAACACATCCTCTGCTCATTTTCAAAGGCGCTGCGCGCTTAGCGTTAGCACTGCACCCTCAACCTTGGTGTTGTGCTCTTGGACAAGAATGGTTTATAAGCCCTCAAACAACTCAAATCACCTCAAACTGCTTCCAAGTCTCTGCCAAATGTCCTCCAAGCATATTGAAGGGTAATTATATTCCATACACCTATCTTCAAGAAATTTTGGTGTTTTCTTAATGAATGAAATCAAACCCTAAGAGAAACCCTAAATTTCAAAGTTGGAGATCACTGTTTAGACCTCATTTCATCTTCCTAGACAGAGTGTCAGTGATAGATAGGATATTTACACAGCTGGAGGGTTGTCATTAAGTTATTTTAGCTTCTCACTCATTCTCATGCACCTAGACCCTCACTAACTCATCCCATTCAATTTCCAAAACTGCCATTTCTTACCATCCCTTCATCTCCTTTCCATTTACACTCCAGGGTTTTATAAAGGCAGAGTTTACAATGTCAGAGGAAAGTGGCAGTGGTGGTGAGGCCCAAATTCCAAGGAGGCATGATCACAAAGGAGGAAAGATCAATAGATTTGAACCCCTCAGTACAAGATAGCTCATGGCATCTCCCCTTACTGTTTCATGTTTCAAACATGTAGGTTGCTATGAATTTTGTGAAAAGGTGCAACAGGTGCAAAACCACCCTGAGCTAACTAAACTATTTATCATTAACTTGCATGAAAAACAAGTTAACCTTGCAGGGGTTACCTTTGAGTTATCTACAGATGTTATTGCCAATGCCACATGCATACCTAGTGTAGGGGAGAAATGGTTCAAGCAAGCTAACCTTGACATGAGTTACTTTGAGCCATACCTTAAGCCCAGGTATAAAGACCACAACAAATCCATCTTTCCTTTATCTCACCTGCTTGATAGATATGCACCTATAATTAATATTATCATGAAGTATTTCACAAGTGAGGGAAGATTCTCCCGCCTTTACTCCTACCACATCCGGCTTCTTATGCACTTTACTAGAGTGAGGATGCTACACATACCCTATTACCTCTACAGAAGCATTAACAAAATGGCCTATATAGTGCAAAAGAGAAACTATCCTCAGCATATGCAAAGCCTTTTCCATCATTCTTTGATCAAGATGGTAGTTATCCACCAACTCCAATAGAAGGGTATTCCATGGGAGACCTTCATTTCCCATGATGTCTTCACCACTCCACATGACCATCATCACGAGAATGCCCCCTCATCATCCCATCCTTCAGAATCCATTCCTCCATCACCTCCTACTGTTCATACACCTCATGATGACCTTTCCGCCTCACCCACTCACATTCCTTCACCTTCATATCATGGTGACAAAGCATCAAACAGTGATGAAAACATTGAGACAAGTGGCACTAATATGAGTAACATTGAGCCACTTCCTTTGACCTACAAGAGGGGAAATAAGCATGTGTTTTCTACCCTTAAGAGGCAAGGGGCCATGCCTTCTACATCAACAAAACATCTTGACAAAGGTAAGGGGAAGGTTACAGAGGATGTCATTGTTGAAGAGGATGATAAGCATGAAACTAAGCAAGAGTTTCAGCTAATTCACCTTGACAGTGAGAATGAGGATGAAGAGAGGATCATTAATATGCTTCTCAAAAGCAAGGATGCCCAGATTAGGGATCTACAAACCAATATTGGCAGGGGAGGGAAAGTAATCAACTTCCTTGAGGTAGAAAACCAGCAATTGGAGACAGAGAAAGCGATCAGTGAGGTCAGAGCTATCAGAGCTCGGAAAGAGGATGGAAAATCTAAGGCTATGTTAGATGAAACCTTGGGCACTCTTGATGACGTTGAGGATGAGGAAGAACAACTTCCTAGGAAGAGGCCAAGGACAATTGGTTTGAAGAATGCCTTAGCCTAGGAAAGAGAGCAAGAGACGACATTGGCAGAGAAACTCACTCCAAGTGAGCTGCTTGCCATGGAAATCAACTATGACAGAGAATATTGGCTAGAAAGAGCCAATATACACCTAGAGGATCAGCTTGAGAAAGCAAAAATTAAAATTTACCTACAAAATAAGATGGCAAGGCATTATGCCTTAAGAAACAAGATTGCAAGGGAAAAACTCAAAAGAGCCCTTGCAAAGATTCAAGCACAAAATGAGGAAAATGAGAAGGAAAATCTTGATATCCTTGCTGATGCATCCCTCCAAGCTTCCCAAACATGATCAACAAGACAAAACCCATTTT
Source organism: Pinus albicaulis (assembly GCA_034641835.2). NCBI lineage: Eukaryota > Viridiplantae > Streptophyta > Pinopsida > Pinales > Pinaceae > Pinus > Pinus albicaulis. The sequence goes on along the minus strand of CM076583.1, from coordinate 772,006,369 downwards.
TGGCATCTATTTTTAATTTTGATTTTTTGACTGTTTGGCTAGCAGAAAAAAGGGCTAAACGCGCAGCGCCAATAGCGCTATGATCTTTTTTGGGGCATCCAAATGATGAATGAATTACATTTTCATGTTTCTCATGCCTAACACATCATCCACAGAAAATTCAGCTCATTTGGAGTAGAACTAGTCCTCCAAAAGTGCCAAAAACCACCTAAAAACACCTTTCTGCCCTATTTTCAGCACTGGCACTGCGCCCTGAGCAGTCTTGGGAGAATGGATTTTTGAGCAGGAAAATGGAAACCATTCTGAAAAACAAATTCTGATTTGGAAACTAGATAGGACAGGATTTCTAATTAGATATCATGGAGCTCATTTGGATAACGGGGAGGCCTCCAAAAATCAGCTGCAGAAGAGGCAACTTTTTCAGATTTGGCGTTGCGCCCGTGACATGGCGATGTGCCCTTGTACCTTGGCACTATGCCCTTGCATGAAATTCAAAAAAAGACACAATGAGTTATTGAAAAAGATATTTTTGAGGCTTAAAGGATAAATATCTCTAAAATTAGTTGAGGAGTTATGTTAGAAGTTATTTTTGTCATGAATGAGTTTGGGATATTTGTGCCTTGGGCCTTGCATGGTCTCAATGGTCAAATGCATTTATTATTTAATTAATGGCTTCTAAAACCATATCTAGGGTTTCCACCTCCTCATTTGGCAGTTAAATACTGCATGTAAGCCTCATTATTTTTGTTGGTTGTTTGTTGAGCTGAGCATAGACTCTTAGTTGTAATGAAGTTTGGCTTTGGAGCCTTGTAAATCTCTTGGATTGAATATCAATGGAAACAACACATTCCTAGGATTCATGAACTCTGTTAGATGGTGATGTTATTCTACTCTTGTCAAATTCCTTCTTTTTACATTATTTCATTGCTTCTCTGATTTTAGAACAGAAATTTTAGGTTGAGAAATGTTTTTTTTGCACCTCAACTCTGTATGTCACTATTATCTCTATGAGAATTCTTAACTGCTCTCTAGGATTACTTGTTTTTTGTTTTGAGGTCTGTTTATTGAAGTCTAGCTGAAGAATCCTTAATTTCTTTTCAGTTTCACCAAGCGATTGTCGTAAAGGCTTTCCTTGTTTGAAAGTAATAATTAGATAATTCTTAGTTGCTCTCTAGGATTACTTTTTTATTGCTTTGAGGTCTGTTTAGTGAAGTCTAGCTGAAGAATCCTTAATTTATTTTCAGTTTCACCAAGATATTGACTTGAAATCTTTCCTTGTTTGAAGTATAGTTAAAGGATTCTTGATTTTCCTTTAAACCTACTAAATTCATAACTTACTGTCATCATATACTCATTTGATCTGAAAGATCCATTTGGCTTTGTTAACTTGCCCTATGAAACACCCTTGATTAAGTGTTTTCCTTTTCAAGCCTTTCACAGACCCCATAGCCCAATGGTTTGATTTCTCTTACCCTATATGTTCTTCTTGACAACCTACCCAACCAAACAAAACAAAACAAACAAACCCTATCACTATAACTAGCCTAAAATAAACATCCTAAAATCATACAAGTCATATATTTTATACAAATTTAGAGAGAGCCCTCTTTGAGTCCAGGAAGGCTAGGTCTTAGGACTCCAAAGCTGGTTTGATGTTACCCTTGTCTATTTGGTCTTGCCAATCTGCCAAATTACAGGGAACTAACATAATAGTGATTCCACTGGGGACTAAGTAAGTAACAACTTGAATATTCCTTCAAAACATAAAAATCCCCCATAAAACATAGATAAATCAAGTGTTATCCAACGAAGATATATGGTTGATTTTCCATACTAGCATCATGGCGAACATACTAGGGAACACTTATTGAAAATCTTAGTAAAGAACTTATAAAACCCAAAAATATCTCTAGATTGGTATTCAATTGTTGATGGTGGACAACAAGAAATTTTTCAAAACCCTTAGCATCATCCACTTGGTGACTCCACTGGTCTTCAATAGCCCTGTTGAATCCACTGTTTCTCACAGAATCCCCTGGGAATGTACTAATCAAACCTAATAGAAGAAAACCCAGTCACTCACTCTGTGAATTCAGTATTCATACAGATTGGTTTTGTTTTCAAATTCTTATAAACTTTCAGCCTCTCTGTGTTGTAGGTCTGAAATCTGGCTTCACAAAGAATCTGCACCAAATCTCACCCTCACCCAAATCTTCCTACTATAGTTGATGATCCTGAAAGAATCCCTAGGAAGTCTCCTAGATTTAAAAACCCAACTGTTATCAAACCTATCCACAAAGCAAGTTTCCTACCTGAAAACCTTAAAAACTTGCAAAATACCTGGTTGTTGATGGTGAACAGCAGCCTACCTTAAGAAAGTTGAAATCTTTCACCTTGCGACTCCACAACTCACAATAGACCTAAAATACTTCACTGGTAGAAGACTCTAGACTGGTTATAAAGATTCAGTAGCCCTTTCCTCTGACTGATTGACAAAGATGAATACAAGGATACAACGCAAGTATTCTCCAATGAACATAGATCACATTCCTGGATTCCCCCACAAAATGCCTCAAATAAATTGGGACAAAAACTTGCCTATGTTTCAAGATGAAAAGTTTGATGACCCCTTGTTACATCTCATCAAATTTCATATACATAAATGGAGGTTAAAAGTTGAATGGCATGAGGATTGCCTCATGAAAATGTTCATGGGGACATTAGAAGGTAAAGCAAGGGAATGGTATGAAGGCCTAGATCCTGGTAGTTTGTTTTCTTTAAAGGATTTCCACAAGGTATTTTATGAGCATTATAAAGGAAATTGTCCATCTTTATCATTAGCTTAAAATTGTTGTGATCAATCTAAAGATCTCATACAATACCTTGTAAACATTGATGAAGATTTGGGAAATTGGCATCCTGAGGATCTATTAGAGGAAATTCATGCATTTCATACTCAAGTTATCTGTCATAACAACCAATAGAAGTTGGTTGAAGATGAAAACAATCAGGGAATGAAAGAAAATCCACAGGATCTCTCTGAAGGGACAAGTGATGATTCACCATCTCTTTTATGTGAGGCTCAAGAGGACATTCAGCCTTCATAAGAGAAAGAGGGAAATTGGGTTTCTTTCCAAAGAAAGAAAAAAATGCCTCCTCTTTTAACTGAAGAAGAAATCAATCAAATCCTAAACATACAGGCAACCTCCAAATTTTTATCTAAAGAAGATATTTCTATTTGTTCTGCTACTGACCTATCCATTGAAACATTTCTTCAAGAAGAAAATATAGAATAGATTGATACTAATGCTATGATGCCTCCTTTAGAACACCTATTGCCAAATGATGCTCCTAATGAAGACCTTCAGACAGAACTGAACCCACTCAATCGGAGCATATCAGGTGTGCTGGAGAAAAACATAGTAGTACATTATGAGGCTGCCAATTCAGATGATCATGAGGAAGAGGTGGGGTGTCTTTCCCAAAAGCATCCTAAGCACAACCAAATGGAACAAGCAGTAGTCCTGAATGAAGCCCGTGGTTTAAATCCTCATATCCAGGTATTACTCAGAGATCCTTTTGCTGGTTTCTTAGAGACATTTAAAAACGAAGTAAAATATTCCAGGAGCAGTTTGATGCATGGTTTAAAGGAAATTTTAAGCACAACTGTTCAAAAACAAGTAAGATGGGAGTGGCATTTTTGTTTTTTCATCATATCTAAAGGGCTGAATGAAAATAAATCATGTAGTCACTTACTTGATTGGATGTATTAGAAAAGAGAGTTCACCTAATGTATATATCATATATAAGTTAGATTAGGATAGATATGTGAAAATAAGCTCAACACTATGAGCATATTTTTAGTTTTATATTGTTTTAACAAAAAAGAAACAAAAACAAAGAAAAGAAGAAAAAGAGGGAAGATGAAAAGAAGAGGTAAAGCCCCATACCAAAAAAGAATATGTCTGAAAGTGTGCAAGTATAAATGCCACTACTTTGAGAAATAAAAGTCTTGTTTAGTCATACAGCCTAACCATGATTGAACATGTTTTAAATTTCTGCTGATAACTTAGAAAATGAAGATTTTCCAAACCATCTAAACTTGGCTTATCAAGTAGACTAGGTTAGGAAAAGATGTTGGTTCCAAAAGCTTAAATCTGAACCAAAGATAAATGAGAGGGATAGGTAACAAACTCCAAATTATGCGCCCTCAATTTTCTAGTTTTACTTGTACAAAAATAAAATCTGTGTGCCACTTGTCCAAGATGCCACAACTCATGACAAATCAAACTGCCTAACCTTGATTTGGTCATGTTTTTAATTTTATGTTGATAGCTTAGAGAATGAAAATATATCAAAATGCTTAACCTTGATAGATAAGTAGATTAGGTAGAGAATAAAAAGAGCTCATTAGTCTAATCTGAGCTCTTGGAAGTGATAAGGGTAGAAGTAGATAGTTTTATGCTTTCAAAAGAAAAAACTATGTCAAGGGTTTGCCAATCCAAATGCACCCAAGTGAAAAAAAAATGTTAGGAAAGGTATGATGGGTAGGTAGAGTTTATATTGAAGCAATCATGTTTTTCAGATTGTAGGATCACTACTTCAAAGAGCAGTAGAAAAATCAGCATTAAAAAATACAGAAAATAAGTGAGCATGTAAGGCACCTCATCTGCAAAATCAGAGATCTGAAATCTGAGGTTCTTGACACCTCCTGAAAGGAGCCGTGTTGACACCTAATCCTATGGGTTAGGTGTGAATATTCAATATTGTATAATAAATAATATTAGGAAATAAGGAAGGCCAAGAGTCATTGGGAGATGAATCCCAATAGCCTCACCTCCATGTATAAATACATGTACATTATTCATCTAATATACATTCTGATTTGCGGAGTTACCTCCTGGTTTGACATGGTATCATAGCCAGTCCCACTATTGGCATTTTTTCCTGTGGTGTAACTACCTCATTCCTTTGCTCAGTCAGTTTTTATGCTAGTTTTTGCTGCTCCATTAAATTGCTATACTGAAATTCTGCATTTTTTTTAATTATCTCTGCAATTTGCACAGTTCTGAATTTTTTTTGCAGTTGAAGACTCTACAATTCTACAACTTATGCAATCTCTGCAGTCCCTGCAATTCAACACCTACAATACCTGCAATTCTACAATTCCTAAATTTTCTTTTGGCCTCTAGGCCTCCCCTCTTTCGAAACATCTATCCATCCCACACTCCACTACGCTATCTCCCTCCTCGACCTGCGCTCTCAACACTCACCGTTGCCACCTCCCCACTCTCTGTGCACCCTCTCGCCTTCTGCAATCCCCTATCCACGCTACATATATAACTGGTATATTCCCTCTCGCGCCTTCTCCATTCTCACAGCGCTGTCAGTCACTACCTCACCACCCCTCTCTGTGCTGTCTTTAACACCATTCCACCACTATCATATTACGTTCCCCCTGCCTGTCATATGCTATATAACTGGTATATAACGCCCTCCACGCTGCATATATAATACCGCCCTCCCCCCGCCTGTCACATGCTATATAACTAGTATATAACTCCCTCCACGCTACATATATAATACCACCCTCATAATAATGCCCTCCACACTGCATATATAATACCGCCCTCATAATACGTTGTCTACATACCCCGTTGTCTCCCTAACCCGACTACCCACACGTTGTTTCTCTGTCATACGCTCCTACATCCCACATTCATACCGCCCACCATTCACCCTTCATTATTGTTCAATACATTCCATTTTTACCATCGACCCTTTCACACATTTAATACCACTTCTCACATTCATAATACCCCCCCCCCCCCCCCCCCCCTCCACATTTTCAATACATATAAATTTTCCTTCTTCAAACACAAAAAAAAATACATATATTTTTTTTGGTGCAAAATTCAGTATTTTTAGCAAAGTGTTTTGTTCCTTTCAATTAAGCATATTTTTCACCAAAGAGATTTTAGTTTTCTCTCCCTCAAAAGAATTTTTTCCAGCAAAGTAATTATTCTTTCCCTTCAGAAGAATGCATTCTCTAATATCTATTGTTGGGGTGGTTCTCTCCGGCAAAGAGAACTATCTTGAATGGTCTCGGAAAATCAAGCACACTCTCATTTTTAATGAGTTGTGGAAAGGAATATGTGAAGGACAAGAAGGAAATCCACCATCAAAGCCCACTTCAGACAAGGAGCTCGCCATTTGGGAAAACAAGAACTGCAAGGCCTATGCCTTGATTGCAGCTTCCGTAAATGAAGAGGTGAGTGGCCATATTTCATCATTCTCGAATGCCTATGAAGCCTTGAGCAAGCTAAAAGAACTCTATGACTCACATTCAGAACTAGAAAATGTTCAATTGATGATTAAGTTGTTCAGTCTTGAAATGAAGAATGATGATCCTCTTGCTTTAGCTTCAGAAGTTAGATCTATCATGCATGATATTGATAGCACTGGTGTAAAAATGGACATACCTCTCATAGCATATGTTAAGGCATTATATCCGACTTACTCACATTATCTTGAGTCATTGCAAGCAAGTGGAAACCTTGAGCATATCACATTTGATACACTTGAGAAAAAGTTTGCAGAAAGAGAGAAAGATTTCGGGAAGATGATAGTCCCTTCGTCTTCCGAAGAGGCTGCATACTTAGCACATAGAGAAAAGAGTCATGCTCCAGATTCATCCAGAGGAAGAGGTGGCAGAAGAGGCAGAGGAAGAAGAAACTTCACAGAAAGGGGGGGCAGACAATCTGACAAATCCAATCTTCATTGCACACGTTGCAATAAAAATGGACATGATGCATACAAATGCAGAACACCTTGGGAGAAAATTGAGCAGCAAAGAAATCAAGACAAAGGTAAAACTAATGACAAAGACAAAGGTAAAGCACATGAATCTGCTCATTATGTTCTAGCACATTGTAACAATGGAGTAACTGAAGACTTGTTTGATGTTTCATTTACTTCATGGAGAGATGATTGGTTGCTAGATTCAGGAGCAACATGTCACATGACATTTATAAAATATTTTTTTGAAGAATTCACTGACAAAGTTGATGGAGCAGTATATTTCGCAGATAAATCCAAACTCAAGCCATCAGGGCTTGGCACAGTCAGGCTTAAACTACCTGGTCTTCCTGATCATATCCTACATGAGGTTCTATACCTCCTGGAGTTGAAGAGAAACTTGCTGTCCCTGATCGAAATCCGGCAGCAAGGACACTCAGTTCACTTGTTTGATGGCAAGGCAGAGGTCAGATCAGCATCAGATCACTCACTTGTCATGGAGGGAATATAAGAAGGGAGACTCTTGAAGCTGAAAGGTTCATCTGCTCATGCTCAAAACTTTGCATTCAGTTCACATCATGATGAAGGTACATTCCCATCAAGTCTTTTATGGCATGCTAGATTTGGACACTTAAACTATGAAAGCCTTAGTTTGTTGAAGAAAAATGGTGTTAATGGACTGCCTACAATTCCTAGGAAACCTAAGGAATGTGATGCTTGTATTTTAGGAAAGCATAGCAAACAATCATTTCATGATTCACACTCCAGAGCACATAGAAAACTTGAGCTTGTTCATTCAGATTTATGTGGCCCTATGCCTATTGCTTCTGCAAATGAAAATAAATACATGATGACATTTATTGATGACTACACCAGAATGTGTTGGATTTACTTATTGAAGAACAAGTCTGATGCTTTTCAAACATTCAAGAATTTTCATGCATGGATAGAAAATGATGCACAAACTCATATTGGCTCTCTACGTACTGATAATGGAAAAGAATACACTTCAAACGAATTTGAAAATTATCTTCATCAACATGGAATCAAACATCAAACAACTGTGCCATATAATCCCCAACAAAACGGTGTAGCTGAAAGAATGAACAGAACTATTTTAAATATGGTTCGCTCCATGTTATTTTTCAAGAATGTGAAATTGATGTTTTGGGCTGATGCAGTTCTATGTGCTGTTTACATAAAGAATAGGTGTCCTTCAAGTTCAATTAGAAACAAAAATCCTTTTGAAATGTGGCATGGCCACATTCCTTCGGTAAAGCATCTCAGGGTCTTTGGGTCCACCTGTTATGCCTTGATACCCAAGGGTCAAAGGAACAAACTTGGTGCTAGAAGTAGAAAATGTATCTTCTTGAGGTACTCCAATACCTCCAAAGGATATCGTCTCTATGATGAAGCAAATAAGAAGTTTGTAATAGCAAGAGATGTCATATTCCTTGAATCTTCCAAGAGTGACAAGGTTGTTGAGCGGCAACTTGATCGCCTAGATAGATTCACACATGCAAAGTCTTTCCAAGAATTTGATAATGTGATTCCACATCTTGAAGGGGGGATTCCGATATTGAATCAAGCTGTGGAATCATGTCCTGAAGCACTCTCTCCCCCACATGAAGAAACAACCACGGATGACACATTGGATGATGTGATTGACAGAATTGGGAGATTGAATCTTGAATCAATCCCAACTCAGTCAAATGACCAGCCTGGGCCATCTCAGAAAGGTCCTCCCAAATGGCTGACAAAGACACTGGAGAATGTTCATCCTAATGAGGTTGGAAAAACAGGAACAAGAAGTTCCACTCAACAAATCGAAGGTGATGTAGATAATTATGATTCTCCTGTTGATATGGATATTGCTTATAACTGTGAATTGAGTTTGTCTACAGATCATGAACCAACTTCCTTCAAAGAAGCCGCTTCTCATGATGAATGGAAAGAAGTGATGCAAAAGGAGTATGATGCCTTGATAAAGAATGGCACTTGGAAGATGGTTGATCCGCCTTTGGGAACAAAACCAATTGGCTGTAAGTGGGTCTACAAGAACAAGTATAAAGCAGATGGCTCACTTGACAAGCACAAGGCCAGGCTTGTGGCAAAAGGTTTTGCACAAAAAGAAGGAATCGATTATGAAGAAACTTTTGCTCCCACAGCAAAATGGACCACCATCCGGACTCTCTTTGCCCTAGCAGCTCAGAATGGATGGAAAGTCCATCAGATGGATGTAAAAACCGCCTTTTTGAATGGATATCTAAAGGAGAAATTTTATATGTCCCAGCCAGAAGGATTTGTGGTAAAGGGTCAAGAACACAAAGTTTGCAAGCTTATAAAATCCTTGTATGGCCTCAAGCAAGCACCACGAGCCTGGTATGAGAAATTGACCGAGCATCTTCTGAAACTTGACTTCAAACATTTTGATCTTGATGATGCAACTCTGTTTGTTAAGAAAGTTGGAAAAACAGTTGTATATCTTGTGGTATATGTAGATGATCTTTTGATAATAGGAAACAATGAAAGCTATATTGCATCCATGAAGAAAGAGTTGAAGAAAGGTTTTGAAATGACTGATTTGGGTCATGTTCATTACTATTTGGGTATTGAAGTAATTCAACATCCTAAATTCATATTTCTTTCTCAAAAGAAGTACATTGGAGATCTCTTGAACAAATTTGGCATGGATGACTGTAATCCCTTAAACACTCCAATGGAACAAAACTTGAAGCTCACATCTATTGAAGGGAAGGAATTTGAGGATGCAACTAAGTATAGACAGCTTGTAGGAAGTCTTATCTACCTGACCACCACCAGACCTGACATTTCATTTGCTTTTGGAATCCTCTCAAGGTTCATGCAAAAACCTTGTGAAGGACATTGGTCTGCTGCAAAAAGAGTGTTAAGGTACTTGAAGGGGACTCAAGACTTTGGACTCAAATATATACAGGTAGGCAACTTGACTTGATGAATACTGATTAGACTTTGATGGAAACAAAAGCAGTGTCTCTTCAGGTTACCATGAGTCTTGGATCACGAGTTGTCTCATGGAGATCATGCAAACAGTCAGTTCAAGAAGATTCCACAACTGCAGAAAAATATGTGACAGCAGCTAAAGCAACAAAGGAAATTGTGTGGCTCGGGAAAATCCTAGAAGATTTGCAGATGAAACAAATGTGTATACAAATGTGTTCACCACTCATGATCGAAAAACACTTCTGTAAAAGTTGGCCAAGAACCCAAAGTTCCATGATCGAACAAAGCACATCAATACAAAATACCATCTACTTCGACATCATGTTCCGGCCAAAACCATCCATCTACATCATTGTTCCACAAATGAGCAAACTACTGATATCTTCACCAAAGCACTTGGCAAAGAAAAGTTTGAAAAGTTCAGATCGATGCTTGGGCTCACCAACATCCCTTCGGATTAAAGGGGGGAATGTTGACACCTAATCCTATGGGTTGGGTGTGAATATTCAATATTGTATAATAAATAATATTAGGAAATAAGGAAGGCCAAGAGTCATTGGGAGATGAATCCCAATAGGCTCACCTCCATGTATAAATACATGTACATTCTTCATCTAATATACATTCTGATTTGCGGAGTTACCTCCTAGTTTGACAAGTTTCCCTCCCCAAGTGGAGCCACGGTTAGTAATCAATATTTTTCACTGTCTTTAGATGAATACAGATTGGTTCTAGATTTCTGAAAACAACATTACTTGAATATTGTGAGTTTCATAAATCTCACTGCCTTCATTATCCTTATAAAACTTTTTTTCACTATTCCTCAGTTTACAATCTCAAGGTCACCTTGTTGCTCCTAAAAAACTCCTTTTTGGCTTATATCTCTCATTTTCATCCTCCTTCCCTGCCTATGACCTCATTGCCCTATTTTCCCCTTGTCACTGAACTCCACCTTCCCTCTAGGGTTTTCCTATAGCTAACTCATCCCCATGTTCCCCAGGTTCCTCAAGCCATTGATGGTCTCAAAAATATCTTTGTAGGCTCTTTAGATAAATCAAGTACATTGGATTTTGGATCTTCAATACAACACTTTTGACAATACTCTGTTTTCACTTGAGAAGCCTCCAAGTCAAATTCCAGTCAAAATCAGGTCAAAGGACCCTCCCACTACGTCATTAGGGTTTCACATGTTTTAAGGTCATCATTGGATGTTTAGGGCACTTCTTTTCCTTTGATAGAATCTGGCTCAGATGTAATATAATGTTGAGACATGGTTATTCAAGAAGGACCTAAAATATTTCCAAAGAAGATTACCTCATCAGTTTAAAGTCTGCAAATAAGAAAAATGAACAAAGTTTGGCACTTCTGCAAGAGTGTTGAAATTTGTGTCATTAGAAGGTATTGATGTGGTAGACTATCTACTCCTGAATGAAGACAAATCACAGCAAAGGAAAGGGAACAACTTGGTCTTGTGAAGAATTAGGGTTTATACACTTGATGGTCCAGTTGAATGCCAAAACAGTGACCACTTGCAAAAACGACATGGAGGAGACACACAAAGCCAAACATGAAGAAAGTATATCATAAAAGAGTGATGAAATAAGGAAAAAGGTGAGGTTAACTGGACATAAATGAATGAACTTGAAGGGGCTATAGAGAACATAGAAGACAACACTGATGATTGCTGCAAATCACTCTAGATACCTAGGGTTTTGAAGAAAGTGGCCAGACAAGGTGAAAAACATAAGTTGAACTCCATGGTGGAAGAAAAATATGATTTTGAAGCTGCTACTGTGTGTACTCATCCTAAATGTGTCAAAATAACATGTCAAGTCTCCAGGATCAAAAGAAAATAAAATTTCATAACTCCAGCAAACTATAAGCAAAAAGGTGAAAAGGTTAAGTTGAACTTAAAGGTTGAGACTACACAAGAATTTGAAGATGCTGATGTATGTTTGAATCCCAAGGTTGTCAAAATGAGCTTCTCATGCCTCAAGGAGAAAAAGAAAGGTCAAATTCATCATTTAAAGCAAAACCGTGTAAAAGGGTTAGTGAGAAAAGAAAAAAAACTTTGGACATTAGAAAGTGGGTTTTCATAATTAAATCAAATTCATATCATCTATAAAAGCTCATTTCACTTTCAAATGAATCATTATTGCTTATCAAAATACCAAGAGCACTCAAGAGAGAAAAATTTGTGAGTTTTCAAGCAACTTCGGGTAAACTTTTTGTGGCATTGCGCGCTCAGAATGGCGCTGCACCCCTAGAAGCTGGCACTGCGCGCTTGGCTTTTCTCCTTCGTTCAATTTGTGAAGGCGTTGCATGCCTGGAAGGTGGCGCTGCATGCTGGGGGAGGCACTGTGCTCTTACCCAGAACAATCCTATGCTCATTTTCAAATGTGTTGTGCGCTCAGGACCAGCATTGCACCCTCAGCCTCGGTGCTGTGCTCTTGGCCAAGAAGGGTTTCTAAGCCCTCAAACAACTCAAATCACCTCAATCTGCTTCCAAGTCTTTGCCAAAGGTCCTCCAAGCATATTGAAGGGTAAGCATATGCCATACACCTATCTTCAAGCAATTTTGGTGTTTTCTTAATGAATGAAATCAAACCCTAAGAGAAACCCTAAATTTCAAAGTTGGTGATCACTGTTTAGACCTCATTTCATCTTTCTAGACAGAGTGTCAGTGATATATAGGATATTTACATAGCTAGAGGGTTGTCATCGAGTTATTTTAGCCTCTCACTCACTCATCCCATTCAATTTCCAAAAATGCCATTTCTTACCATCCCTTCATCTCCTTTCCATTTACACTCCAGGGTTTTATAAAGGAATAGTTTACAACGTAAGAGGACAGTGGCAGTGGTGGTGAGGCCCAAATGCCAAGGAGGCATGATCACAAAGGAGTAAAGATCAATATATTTGAACCCCTCAGTACAAGAGATCTCATGGCATCTCCCCTTACTGTTTCATGCTTCAAACATGTAGGTTGCTATGAATTTTTTGAAAAGGTGCAGCAGGTGCAAAACCACCCTGAGCTAAATAGACTATTTATCATTAGCTTGCATGACAAACAAGTTAACCTTGTAGGGGTGACCTTTGAGTTATCTACAGATGCTATTGCCAATGCCACAGGCATACCTAGTGTAGGGGAGAAATGGTTCAAGCAAGCTAACCTTGACATGAGTTACTTTGAGCCATACTTTAAGCCCAGGTATAAAGACCACAACAAATTCATCTTTCCTTTTTCTCACTTGCTTGATATATATGAACCTATGATGAATATTATCATGAAGTATTTCACATGTGAGGGAATATTATCCCGCCTTTACTCCTACCACGTCCAACCTCTTATGCACTTTACTAGAGTGAGGATGCTGCACATACCTTATTACCTCTACAGAAGAATTAACAAAATGGCCTACATAGTGAAAAAGAGAAATATTGGCGAGGAATCAGGTCTCGAAGGCAAGACCCAGGTTCAAGAGTTGTGGCCAACAAAGGAATCCGTTGTAGTCTAGAACCACGCCGACATTATCACCCTACTCTGGAGAGCAGAGAGTCTCACCCGAGGCATGCCGCAACCACATGCAGAAGGGGAACAGATCGATAGAAAGGAACAGATCCGCAACTCATGATTACTATTAAAAAGATTTCATAAACATAGATATATCCGCAAGAACATTCAGAGCATACACGGGTATTAAGCAAATAAAATTTTAAACCATCGTAATCATCATGCATGCATAAGAACTACACAGTGGGACAGTACCTGCAATTGTATTGATATCTTCATCCACAATCATCCTTGCATAACTTCTGGAAGGAGAGCTTACAGTCTGATACATATGCATTTCATAACAGAAAGGTAAATGAGAGAACCCTAGGAGCTACAGAGATGTCCTGGCCGATCTCTTCCAGTCGCTCTGCGTTCCGTTTCCTGTAGCCTTCTTTCTTTCTTTCGGCCAGGTGATTGCTATTTATTCACCCACTTTCGCAACTGTTAGTTCCTCTTTTTGTTATTCTTCAGCTGCTTCCCGCTTCTCTCTTGTCATCTGTGTGTTCCGCTTTCTGTCTTCTGCTGTATATCTTCATGCATATGATGTCTTCAGCTATCTCTTGCTTCTGCGCCACCTCGATAGCTCTGCGGCTTGCTGTTGTTGCGACTTGGTCGCGATTTCCATGTGTCATCTTGCGCGCAACTCAAAAAGGCCATCCTTTATTCAAAATGCAGAATATTCCAAACAACAAAAAAAAGGGCCCCAACAGGCCCCGACCACAGCTTCTTGACTCGTCCCCGAGTCAATCACAAACGATGGTCTCTATCTCCATTTCCTCGCTTGATCCCGTGCCTTGTTCGCGTTGTGTGCCTTCAGCCTGTGCCTGTTCCCGCTGTGCGCCTTCAGCTTGTGTCGGCTGTTCAAACAAGGGCCCCAACTCCGGGACTTGGCAGAATGCGGTAGACTTAAGCTCCGTGAAGGCCGATACAACTTGCCACCACCCTTGCAAGAGTGAATCTGTGGCTTCATCGATCTTGGTGACAGCGGCCGCTTCTAAGGGTGCTGGGACAGCCCCGAACATCGTGTCGATTTGGTGTTCGGCCTCGGCGGCGAGCTGTTGCATCGTCCTGGTGCTGTTTTGGAGGGATGGGTGGAGCTCATGAATGACCCGTTTGGCCTCTGCAGAATTGGCTTCCGTTTGCTGGATCTGTACTTCTAGCTCATTTGCCTGGGCGTATAATTGGTCCAACCTGGCGGGGTCCGTGACCTCCTGAATTTCCCGGGAAACCTGTTGTAGCTGTGCGGAGATCGGCTGTGCTTTGATGGTCAAGGCCAGGGAGAATTCCTGAAGACCCTTCAGGAGGTCGTGCACTTCGCGCGCCGCAGAGGCAAGCGTTTCCTGCATTTGGGTTGCCTAGCCCTGCTTGGCGGCAACTTGGGCTGAATAGGTAGCCGTGGGGTCGGGCAGCGCTGGTCGGGCGGCCAATGCTGCGTGGATCTCCGCATTTTCCCGGTGGAGACCAGTGAGTGCAGTCTGGATGTAGAAAGCTTGGGTGACAACATTCTGCTTCGCGACATCAGCAGGGAGCGGGGTATAGTGATCCTTGACCGAGGGCCAGAGGCCTAAAAATACCTGAGTTACATTGGCTATCTGGTCTTGCAGGCGTTTCTGCGCTGTGATAAGCCGGTCGCGCTGTTCAGTAAGTGCCACGATCTGTTGTTGCTGCTCTTCGCACCGCTGCTGCAGCTCCGAGTGAAGCCTTTCGGCTTGCTGGGCCACCCTCTGAATTAATAAGTACAGCTAGGCTGTACCCCATGTCTCTAAGTTGGTTGTGCCCGAAGCACCCTGGTCCGGCCTTCGTTCTTGGAGGGGTTGCCTGCTGGCAACTGAGCGGTTGGAATGTTCTAGAGGGGACGGCGGTGTCTGTTGCTGTGTTGAGTTAGCCATATTCAAATCTGGCTGCTCCTGCTGATCGATCTGGCCCGGGGGAGGGTCAGCATGCTCTGGCTGAGCCTCGACCGAGTCGGCCTCAATGTTTGCCAACTGGGTAAATATAGAAAATAAAGAAACCTGGGGTGTGCCCACGGGGTCGACTGGTGGTACTACGATAGCAGTACGGGAGTCGAATTCGGCCCCGTGGTCCCCGCCAAAGAGTTCTTGGATGAGCGGGTCGGAAACAGTGGCAGATGAATTGGATGGAACGGATGAAGTGGGGGGTGGAGGCAGAACAGTGGATGGAGGTGGAGCTGTGGAGGGAGGGCGAATGTTAATAAACTCGGAAGGGTCGATAAGGGGTTCTTCCTGGACCAGTGCCCCTAGATTTGTGGGCGGTGGTGGATCATCATCAGTAAGGTCCACCACCGGATTGGCTACGGTGGTGCGGGCCCGCTTAGCTGGAGGGGTCTCTAATTGTTCTGGGGCCGGGCCCTTTTCTCCCGTTGGGGTGATGATGGGGCTTGCAGAGGTAAATAAAATGGTCGGGATGGGAGAGGTGAGAGGAGTGGTCTGAGAGCTAGAAATAGAACGGCTGAGCTGAAACTCAGAAAATAAAGGGAATGGAGAAGCACCGTTGGAAATAACCTAGGCCGCCGCGTTGAAATTGCGTACCTGAGTATTGAAGTGGCAGATGACAGGGACGAGCGGTTCGGGGAGTCCCTGGGGTGGCGTTGTCGCATCCGTCTCGGGAGGTTGTTGCACTAGCCTCATTTGCTCAAAGTTGTACCAGGGAATACCGTCGCGGTGATGCTTCGTGACCCCCGGCCACGAACAGACTTCGTGGTGGAAGGTGGCATCGTCCAACTGGAACTTCAACGGCACCATGTGGAAGGTGTCTTCCGGCACGTATGTGGGGCAGATGTAAGTATGCCGGTGACTTACCCCGAACAACACCTGCTTGCTATACTCGTCCAGCAGGTTCCGGGGCACCCTTTGCTGACTGGCCACCACGTCTTTCATGAGCCCGTACCAAGACTGGAATGCCTTTGCATTCACCTGTTTAGTGCTCGGGTTAGCCGACACCTTCCATGGAACAAATTTCATCGCCAGAGGCTAGTCCTCCGGAATTTCCACTGGTACCCTGACCAGAGGAGTGTGCCATTTCCACATGGCAAAAGCAATGAGCAAGTATCCGTAAATAAATCTCGTCGTGCGCTTTTAATTTTCTTCGCACGCATCAAATAGCTCTTTCAATAGAAAAGAGCACCAATTCAGCTGGGCACCCTGAACACAATGCTCCATAATAGAGATAGTGTCCAAGGTGCATTCGCCCTTGGTGTAATGCCACATTGTCTTGCTGGCAATGAGATAGCAAGCAAACTTGATCTCGGGCGTGTTAATGAGCTCTATCTTGGCTCCCTTCCCTCCCCGCCAGGTACCGTATTTACTATATAGGTCTGCATCCTCGGACTTCCGCCCTCGCTTGGCGAAGGTCTGACATGCGGTCCAGACACTCGCACCACTCTGTGAGAGCCTAGTCAGACGATGGATGTCTTTAGCGTGAATGGGAATTTCCTTGTTCAGCCACAGGGACCCATTATGAATACGGCTAGGCAAGAACCAAGTGCACTGCAAAACTGGTCCGGTGGTCCCGAAGACCGGAAGATTTCTGAGATTTATGAGTGAATATCGTTGAAGTCCCCGGAACGCTGGTAGAATGCGGCTGGCTGGGTTGCCGGCTGTGATGTAGTAGTGCTCCATATACACCTGCCAGTGGAGTGCCGGGAATTCGGTTGAGTCTGAGAGGTTGGCATCTATCAAAGCTGCACTGTCGTATTTCCCAACCAGAGACTCTGTCCTGTGGATCATGCTGTCAAGCTCTGGTTCAACGACGGATATGAGGGCCTTCGGCATCTTGGCTTGGCGCTGATAGACGTGTAGAATTCGTCTTGGTAGTCTCTCCTGGTGATGTTCGCCTGAATACTCCAGCTGCTCCTGTGCTGCTGCAATTTCGAATGCTAAGTGTTCCAGCATTCTCGTGCTTTCTTCATGCAAACGATGTAGTTTCCTGGCACGAGTGAAGATGATGAGACCCCATAACGAGTTAATTCCTTCTGGCATTATTTTCTGCGATAATCGTGCGATCAATCGCGTGCCAATGGGTATTCTGACAGTTGCTGACGATGTCATGGGGAAATGGGCGGACGCGACGGCTGAGGTTACAGTGGATGATGGCAGAATGATTATGGTGAGGTTACTTCCAATTATGGTAATTTATGATGCAAATCAGGATGATCCTACGGACTGACACAAGTACTGACTGAAATGACCTGGACTGACACTGGCGCGTTTATGGATCCTACAGGGATGACATGCTGGACCCGCCCCTCCCCAACCACAGTCGATTGCGGTGTAGTCCCCGCAACAGAGCGGTTATTAACAAGTTATGCGGAAAAGGAAAAACCTACCTATGCTTGTCCCGGTTGCGGGAGATTTATTCAGCTATGCTACGCTACGGGTGCTCTCGGGTGCGAGAGTTATTGATGAATGTTGGAAGAAACTTACGCCTGGTAAGGTTTCAGGCGTGCGCCATTCACCCACCCCGGTAAAATAGTACCGTCCAACTGAGCCAATCGGACAGCTCCGGAATCCCTAATCTCGATGACGAAGTAAGGTCCCAGGCAGTGCATCTGCAGCTTGCCTGGAAACTTCTGAAACCTGTTGTCATATAAGAGGACCTTACCGCCAACTTGGAAAGTTTTATGCTCGATGTGGCGATCGTGCCACGCTTTCTACCTGTCCTTCTGAACCTTCTGGTGAAACTCAGCTACAAACCTGGCTTCGTCCAGTTCCTGTAGTTCGTGGAGGCGTTCACGAAGCGACTCCTCTTCTGAGAACTGTAAAGACGTGGTGATTAAAAGACTGGGTACAATGAACTTGGCGGGAATCACAGCTTCCCGGCCATACACCAGCTGGAACGGTGTATGATTGGTCAAGCGCTTCACCGTGGTCCGGTAAGCCCATAATGCAGCTGGGAAGCGCTCATCCCAATCGTCGCGCTGGGCATTGCATATCTTAGTCAAGCCTTTCTCAAGAATTTTATTAAATTCTTCGACCGTACCGTTGGCCTGCGGGTGATACGGGCTGCTCTTGTGGTGTTGGATCATGAATGTGTCCAGCAGCAATTTGACCGTGGCATTAATGAAATGCGTACCCTGATCACTGGTTAAACTGCGCGGGCAGCCAAACCGGCTGAGGATGCGTTCGAAAATGAACCGGGCGGCGGTATCCGCTGTGCAGTCGCGCACTGCCGCTGCTTCAGCCCACCTGGTGAGGTAGTCCGTTCCGGTAATAATATAACGAGCCTTGGAGTGTCGGGCGACTAGGTCGATGGGGCCTACAAAATCGACAGCCCACTTCTCGAACGGCCGCAACACCTGGACCGGGTGTAGCGGAAGCTCGTCCCTGTGAGAGGGCCTCCCCGTCCGCTGGCACACGTCGCATCACTTCACAAGTGCTTTACAGTCGACATGTACTGTTGGCCACCACAAGACAGCTTGGAGCACCTTCTTGGCAGTCGTTTTCGCACCCACATGCCCTCCCGCAACACCGCTGTGACATTCCCACATCACAGCTTCGCACTCGTGGTCAAGGACACACCGGCGCAGAACCTCATCAAGACCCAGCTTATACAGCTACCCCGCGATCAATTGGTATTCGGCAGCCCGAACGACCAAGTGCCATTTCTGGAGCGAGGTGTAATCTCGAGGGCATTGCCCCGTAGTCAGATAGATGGCAATGTCTGCCAGATAATCTGGTACTGCTTCGACCCGGAAGAGGTCAGCGTCCGGAAGATGATCATCGAGCGAGCCGTCGTTCTCCCCCATCGCCAACCTGGACAAATGATCGGGCCCAACATTCAACCTCCCGGGCTTGACGATCACCTCAAACATAAATTCTTGAAAGAGCAGCAGCCAGCGACAGATCTGTCCTCCCAAAACAGGTTTATTCACCAAATACTTCAATGTAGAGTGGTCTGTAAAGAATTTGAATTTGCCTCCAAGAAGGTAGTGGCGGAACTTCTGGAGTGAGTACACCATTGCCAAGGCCTCCCTCTCGGTGGTGGTGTAATTCTTCTCGGTGTTAGACAATTTTCAGCTGGTGAAGTAGACGGGATGGTCAACGGTCGTCTCTCCTGGTTGCACCAAGACAGCCCCAAGTGCAATACCGGAAGCATAAATATGTACATGGAACTGCTTATCACAGTCTAGGTGAACAATTATGGGCGCTATCGCCAGCTTTTCCTTCAGAGTGTCAAGGGCCTTCTGACACGCCTCCGTCCACTGAAAGACTTCTGACTTCCGCAGCAATTTCTCCAAAGGGGCAGTGATCTTTGTGTAGTTGCGGATAAACCGCCTGTAATATCTTGTGTGCTCGAGAAGTGCCCCCAACTGCTTCACAGTCTCGGGGGCTTCCATGTGGACAATTACCAAGACCTTGGCAGGATCGACACAAACCCCTTGCTTGCACACCACGTGTCCCAACAGCGTGCCGAAAGGAACTGCAAAAATACACTTCTTCAAGTTCAAGGAAATCTGCAACTAGCGGCACCGATCAAACATAATACGCAACAAGGTGGTGTGTTTCTTTAGCAGACTGTAAACAGTCCAATCGTCCATGTAGACTTCCAGGAACTTGTGGATATACTCCCGGAAAGCAGCAATGACAATCCGGGAAAACACGGCCGGAGCGTTTTTCAAGCCAAACGGCATCATGTGGTATGCGAACGATCCCCATTCAGTGGTGAATGTCGTTTTCAGCTTGTCTTCTTCCGCAATGCGCACCTGATGGTAACCCGAAAAACCATCCGTGAAGGAGTAAGCTTCATTGCCCGCAACATGATCCAGCACCTCATCGCTGAAAGGAGTGGGGAACGGATCATGGATACAGGCATTGTTGAGACTCCGGTAGTCGACACAGACGCGGATCTCTGCCTTGTCCTTCTTATTCTGAATGACGATGGGACTCACCCACTCTACTTCCTCCACTGGAAAGATGAGACCTGCAGCCAGCATCTTGTCAATCTCCACCTTGACCTTTTCTTTGACCCGTGGGTTCAGCCGATAGGGTCGATGCTTTACGGGCCTGGCATCCGGTTTCAGCACGACATGCATTTCCCCGAGATCACCCTTGATGCCCTTCAGATCTGCCACCGACGAAGGGAACAAATATTCGTATTCCTGGAAGAGGCTGAAAATTTCCTTTGTGGTCTCTTCGTCCCAGTAATCGCCCACTGTAGCCAACTTAGGCGTCTCCTCCGTCCCAATGTTTAACTTCTTGGTCTTCAGCGGCTATAAGTGGACGCCTTCGGTGGTCGGTTCGTCGTTGATGTTCCGCTCGCCCTCCTTCTCTTCGAAATACAGGTGCCTGAGGCCCTCCATACTGTCATCATCTGGGTCTCCGTCAATCTGTTGGCAAACCAACTCGCGCCTGGCCTCAGGACATGATGCAACCATGGCCCCACCAGCCTCGGGGTTGCGGAAAAACGGAACCTCCTTGATCACCCGTAGTGCCCGAGACTCCGGCTCTGTCTCCCCTTCGAACGAGAAGCACCGAAAAAACTTGTCCGTGACTTCCTTCCACGAGCGGGTTCCTCGTTTCCGCTCTTCTTCCAAGTACCAGGCCTGGGGGATTGTATCCAAGGAGTGGATAAACCGATGTACCCACAGCTCCTGTGGGTATCCCAGACCTTGCCACTATTCCTCACAGCTCTTCAGGTGGTCCCGCAGATCGGAAATCTCTTCGTACTTGTGTGCACTTCGAGGGCCTTCGTCTTCTTTAAACCGTGCCTTCAAAGCTTGAGTCGCGCAACTCCACCGCGACAAGGTGGTGCGGTGATTTTTCCACCACCTGGCCGATGTGGACTGTAGGGCGATTTCCAAAAGGGGTATCCTGCTACCTTTTGGTACCATGTCCTCGACCTTTACAATAAAAGTATTCACAGCCTGCATGTTGGACAGGGTGGGGTATTCTCTGAACTCAGCCCCAATCCATTTAACTCGGGAAATGGCGGCACATCTCCGCGTGCTGGTCTCGTACCCCCCCTGCTACTAGTCTTCCTAGGCGAGTTCCGAGCCCAACTCCGAACTCTGGACACTGCACCAGCTGACGGAGCCTGTGGCAGTCGGGTTGATATAGTCCTCCCTCTTTCCTGTAGTCGTCTGGTACAGGTGGTCCATCATCTGTGCGTCCTCCCGGTTGTCCACAGTTTCGGTATATCGCGGGCCTTGATAAGGGTCGAGGGGTTGCGTGACCCGTACCTCCCCATCCTCGAAGATCATCAGCTCCTTTCTGAGGTTGATGATGGCATAATTCTCAAAGCCCAATCGATGCCTAACAGGGCGGGGTAAGGATCCTTGTCCCCCATTATAACAATAACCTCAAAGTCCACGTAAGTCTTCACCCCCGCGATGTCGACCTCGACGCCTTCGAGTCGGCTGATCGGCAGGATGCAATATTGGTTCGCCATTCTGAGTTGGATTGGCAAGTAGGTCAGCCGCAGCCATCCAAGAGCCTCCCACGTCTTCCGTGGCAGGATGTTAACGTCGGACCCCAAATCCAACATGGTATCAATGATTTGGAATCCCGTAACCTGCGTGTTAAGCCGGAACTCTTTTCCCGTTCGTTGCTTGTTCCGCTTGACGCGCTGCACGTACTGGGGGGCTGCTTGCGCCGGTTCCTCCAGTCCCGTAGTCCCCTGCAGTGCCCCTTCCAACGTATGCTTTAGCTATTGCTGCAACGCAGCATTGTCAACAATATTTAGGAGTAACTGGAGCCATTCCTCAATCACGTTTCCTGTAGCGCTCTGCGCACCCGGTTCTATCAGCACGGGCGCCTCCAGGCCTCCTGCGTCCCTCAGCTGAGCAAATGCCTATACTGCCTCCTGGAAATACTTCTTCTAGGCTTCGGGCCTGATTAACGTGCTCGGGGAAGCTGGCCGAACAATCCGTGCTGGCTCTTTCCCACGAGCGTCCTCCCCCGTTTTCTTACCTCCTCTCGTCACAATAGCTACGTTCTACATATCCTGAGTCGCGGTTCCTTGTGGCTCAGAGTTCACCAAATTCGCGCCTCGCTGCCGTGTCCGCTCTTCCCACTTCTTAATAAGTTCTGGGTAGTCCTCCGTGGCGTGGGCGTTTACGCGACACTGAGAACACCAAGGACGTCGGGGGAGGGGGCATTCCCGAGCCACGTGACCCTCCTGGTCGCAGTTGTAACATTTCACCGAACCGCGACCCTCATACTGCCTCCCCTTCCCCTGGACGCCTCATTCACCCTATAGGATGGTCGATCCAACCGGTCTGCGAGTACATCGAGAGCTCTGAACTGCTCCGTGTTGTGAGTCGTGGAAGCAAAAAACTCACAGTACACATTGTTTGGGACATTGGAGTACTTCTCTAGTATCGGGCACATTCGAGGGGGATGCCCCATCGTCCGGAAAATCTCACAGAACTGTATGGTGGAGGGGTTCGGTTGAGGTGGGAACCTCGCAAAAGGCTGTTGCGGCTGGTATACCCCCTGCGGATTCATCACCGCGCCACCCCCGGTGGGTGGACCCCCCTGGATTGCCGCAACCGAGGGTCCCACCCCCATGCCACGCAGCCGAGGACATTTAGTTGCGACGTGGCCTTCGACCTGGCAGTGAGTGCACCAAACATTCGGCCTGGCTGGTCTTATAGGTTGCATCTCCTTGAGCTTTTCCGTCAGACTAGTGATTTGGTGTTGTAGTCCCACCAAGGAGGGATCCGGCAGGGCCAACCCTCCTCGATATTCCTGAGGGTAACCTGCCATGGCCTCGATCTTCATGGCCTGCTCCAAGGCGTCCTGCAAGTTGTCAATCTTCTGCTGGGTGAGGGGGGTTCGTGTCAAGGGAAGCAGATCCTTGATGAACCAATCCCTTTGATGGTTGGGATCGATCGAGTAGCTGAGCTTCCCGATCGCGTCCTTGAATCACCGCATCAACTCCCATGCGGTCTCTCCCTCTTTCTGCTTAATCTCCCAGAGCTCGGACAGACCCTGCTAGTCTGTCTAGGGTAGTTTAAATTCACGGACAAAATCCAGCTTTACGTCCACAATGACTGGATTAGGATGGGCCTCGGACCACTTGATAAACCACCACAGAGCTCTCTCTCTGAGCGTGGTCTAGAACTCTATTAGCTTCCCTGCATCTGGCGTCTGCCGAGCCATCCATATGGCTTCGTACAGATACCAGTGTTGCTCGACATCATCATTGCCCTGGCCAGAGAACTCTGGATACCGGGTGAAAGACCCCGCCATATTTACTTGCGTTGGGTTGACCAGGATAAAGCCGCCGGGTCCTGGTTGCCTGATTGTTCCACTAGGAAATGCAATGTTGCTAGTGCCGCTACTACTAACGTGTGTCCCTGTCGATAATGAACTGCTATGAAATTGACTCAATGCTTGTAACTTAACGAAAATATTACTTAAAGGTTGATAAAGTACCAGGGGAAGGTAGGGAACCTTGCCATGCAGAGTGTTGGAAGCAGGGCTGTCTGGAGAAATGAATGTCGTCCGCTCTTGAAACAACCGCTGCATCGCGATGTACCATTCACCATCGGAACTCTCATCAGGCTGCATCCCTACATCGTCTTCGTCAGTCACTGTCTCCCTTCCTCGCTTGGCTGGGCTCCCATGCACCCGCCGCACTCCCACTGTGGTCCCTCCTTTTTCCCGGGTTTCCGTGTCCATAATTCCTATCCTCTGAGGTGCCTCCTTCTGGTTCTTCCTATCGGTTTCCCTTCGTTTCAAATCCCACATCACCCGTTGTCGCCACCTATCGGCGATCTGCGCCCGCCGATGTGCACGTCGCTCCCTCAGCTTCTGTGCGGCCTCAGCATCCATTCCCCACTCCCCGCCTTACATTCTACGTAGCATATGTCCCTTTAGCCCTTCCCCCAGCACCGGAGGTTTACGCTTCCATGACCGTCTTTTGAAATTCCATCAGCCCCTCATCCACCATCAGGGCTTTAATCCACAGTGGAATCTCCTTAAGCAACTTCCCTCTCAACCCGGAACGGAAAATAGCTTTAGCTTTCGAGAAGGATTGATAGCACTCGGTAGAAAATTCCACAATATATCCGTTCAAAGTGGTCTCTACCCAGAAATCCACCGCGCGGGTTACTTCAGTTTCCAACTGATGCAGAGCCACCAGATCCCCGTGCACCCACCTACAGTTTATCTTCTGCAAGCTATCCCTAGGTACCTTCGTCTGTAACCTCCGCAACCAATTACAGAGGTCACTAGGGAACTTTCCCCAGAGGATCTCGTAAGTGTCACTGGCGGAGTCTGAGAAGAGGACAAGATCCTTAAGCACACTTTCCTTTTTATGCGTCACCTCCGCTTGCTGAGAAATGAACTGATCCAGATGATTATCCCACCATCTCCGTATTTCGCCTTCGTAGATCCTCGATACCATGATCTAGTTCCTCTCATACCATGCAGGTCCCGGCAACGAAACCATTTGTTGGCGAGGAATCAGGTCTCGCAGGCAAGACCCAGGTTCAAGAGTTGTGGCCAACAAAGGAATCTGTTGTAGTCTAGAACCACACCGGCATTATCACCCTACTCCGGAGAGCAGAGAGTCTCACCCGAGGCGTGCTGCAACCACATGCATAAGGGGAATAGATCGATAGCAAGGAACAAATCTGCAACTCATGATTACTATTAAACAAATTTCATAAACGTAGATATATCCGCAAGAACATTCAGAGCATACACGGGTATTAAGCAAATAAAATTTTAAACCATCGTAATCATCATGCATTCATAAGAACTACACAGTGGGACAGTAACCTGAAATTGTATTGATATCTTCATCCACAATCATCCTTACATAACTTTCGTAAGGAGATCTTACAGTCTGATACATATGCATTTCATAACAGAAAGGTAAATGAGAGAACCCTAGGAGCTACAAAGATTTTCTGGCCGATCTCTTCCAGTCGCTCTGCGTTCCGTTTCCTGTAGCCTTCTTTCTTTCTTTCGGCCGGGTGATTTCTATTTATTCACCCACTTCCACAACTGTTAGTTCCTCTTTTTGTTCTTCTTCAGCTGCTTCCCGCTTCTCTCTTGTCATCTGTGTGTTCCACTTTCTGTCTTCTGCTGTATATCTTCATGCATCTGCTGTCTTCAGCTATATCTTGCTTCTGCGCCACCTCGATAGCTCTGCGGCTTGCTGTTGTTGCGACTTGGTCGCGATTGCCATGTGTCATCTTGCCGCAACTCAAAATTGCCATCCTTTATTCAAAATGCAGAATATTCCAAACAACAAAAACAAGGGCCCCAACAAGAAACTACCCTCAGAAGATGCAAAGCCTTTTCCATCATTCTCTGATCAAGATGGTAGTTATCCACAAACTCCACTAGAAGGGTATTCCATGGGAGACCTTCATTGCCCATGAGGTCTTCACCACTCCACATGACCATCATCAGCAGAATACCCCCTCATCATCCCATCCTCCAAAATCCATTCCTCCATCACCTCCTGCTGTTCATACACCTCATGATGACCTTTTCACCTCACCCACTCACATTCATTAACCTTCATATCATGGTGATGTTAGAGTATGCACAACAGAAATTAAATAAATTCACACACAGAAGATAGCAGAAAATAGAGACAGTGAATTTAACGTGGTTCACCCAACCAATCTGGGCTACATCCACCAAAAAGAGGTATCGACATTCTTATTATTCAACAGGAGATTACAACAATAGATTTCTCGCATCTGCACTTACTCTTCCTCATCCCTCATATATCTTTTTGCCTCTATGGGCTTTACAATTTATAGATGTAGAAGAAAAACTGAATATTAAATTCAATTCCATCCTATCACAAGAAAATAGGATTGTTATCTTATCTTCAGGATTTGATGCCTTCAGATTTGGAACAAATTCTATTGTTGGCATTATCCATGAGATTTGTAGCGAAATTAATATACACAATCTCAACAATCTCCACCTTGAAAACAATTAACCTGATACCTTGTTTCTTTATTATATTCATTTTTTCTGCAAGCCAAGAGAAGCCAGACACCATTGTAGCTTCTATAATAAAACTGGTTTCGTGAACATGTTTGCACAGTTTTCCTTTGTATGCACTTTTTCAAGAGAGACTCCCCGTTCAGTGATAACATGTCTTACAAAATGGTACTTTATAAGTATATGCTTTGATTTACTATGAGAGGCTGGATTTTAGCCAAATGAATTGCACTTTGACTATCACAAAATAACTTTATGTTGTCTTGCAACCTACCAAACTCACCAAACAAACCTTTCAACCAAACTGCTTCTTTGCAAGCATGCGAAGCAGCTATGTATTCTACTTCTATAGTGGATAAAGCAACAATGTTTTGTAGCTTTGACATCCAGCTAATAGCTCCACCTGCAAGAGTAAAGACATATCCTAAAGTTGACCTTCTCTTATCCAAATCCCCTGCAAAATCGGAATCAACATATCCACAAACAAATTCACTACTTCTGTTATAAGTGATACAATAATCACTTGTGCCTCTCAAATATCGAAGCACCCATTTCACTGCTGCCCAGTGTTCTTTCCCTGGATTTGCCATATACCTTCTGACAACCCCAACTGCATGTGAAATATCTAGTTGTGTAAAAACCATCACATACATCAAACTTCCTACTACATTGGCATATGGTATTCGAGACATATATTCCTTTTCTTCATTTGTATTAGGACATAAACTTGAAGAAAGCTTAAAATGGATAGCTAAAGGGACTGAAACTGGTTTCAAATTATTCATACCAAACCTTAAGAGTATTTTCTCAATATACTTCTGTTGTGATAACCACAGCTTACCATTGCTCCTGTCTCTGAAAATCTCCATGCCCAAAATCTGTCTTGCTACTCCTAGATCTTTCATATCAAACGTCCTAGCCATCTGAGCCTTTAACCTGTTGATCTCACTTATGATTTTGCTTGCTAAAAGCATATCATCAATATATAATACTAAGATAATGAATATTTCATTACTTAATTTCTTAAAGTAAACACAATGATCATATTCACTTATATAATTTTGGCTCATCATGAAAGAATCAAATTTCTTGTACCATTGTCTCGGCGACTATTTCAGACCATACAATGATTTCTTGAGCCTGCAGAAAAATTTCTTGTTGCAATTTTGAACAAATCCTTCAGGTTGTTCCATATAAATCTCTTCATCTAAATCTCCATGTAAGAATGCAGTCTTAACATCTAGTTGTTGTAATTCTAAATCAAGTAAAGCAACTAATGCTAACACAATTCGAATTGAACAATTTTAACAACTGGTGAAAATATCTCATGAAAGTCAATTCCTGCTTTCTAAGAAAAACCTTTTGCAACCAGCCTCGCTTTGTACCTATCTTCTTTATCATCAACACCCTTTTTCAATTTTTAAACCCATTTACATCCTACAGTTTTTCTGTCATTGGGAAGTTCTATGAGGTCCCATGTGGCATTCTTGTGTAATGCCTTCATCTCATCCTTCATAGCTTCTTTCCACTTATCACTGTTAGAACCTTCTACAACTTCCTGATAGCATAAAGGTTCATCATCATTAGTGGTTAAAGCAACTGAAGTAACTTAATCATAATACCTTTTAGGAGTATATCTGATTCTCGTGGACCTTCTTAAATATGTTTCTAGTTCTTCCACAATTTTCTGATTATTATCTATAGGAACTTCTTCATGATCTTCATCTGAAACTTCTTCATCTTTACTATCTTCAATATTTGAACTGGTTTCAAACTGAATATGTTGAAACTTTGGTACATTTTCCTATTTCAATTTAATATCTAAATCTAGATTATCGAGTGAATATTCATTGAATTTAACATCTCTGTTAATGATGATCTTGTGAGTAGTAGGATCCCACAACCTGTATCCCTTAATCCCATCACCATATCCAACAAAGATATATCTTTTTGATTTAGGATCTAATTTAGAATTCTGATGTTTCGGAATTAGAGCATATGCATCACAACCAAAAACTTTCAGTTTAGAATAATCACAAGGATGACCCTTCCATACCTCTTGAGGAATTTTGCATCCTATTGCAATTTATGGTGATCGATTTATCAAATAACAAGCCGTAGATACTGCTTCTGTCCATCATTCCTTCTGAAAATTAGCATTACTCAGCATACTTCTTGCTCTTTCTAAAAGAGTCATGTTCATGCGTTCAGCAACTCCATTTTGCTGAGGAGTATATACAGTATTTCTATGTCTTTCAATCCCAACTTCCTTGAAATAATTATCAAATTCCTTTGAAGTAAACTCACCACCTTTTTCATTTCTTAAACATTTAATGGTTCTTCCAGTGATATTTTCTACTAGTGCTCTAAACTGCTTGAAAACTGTGAATACATCAGACTTTATTTTTAACCTGTAGACCCATACTTTCCTAGAGAAATCATCTATAAAAGATACAAAATATGATGATCCTCCATATGAGGTTGTAGGAGATGGACCCCAAACATCAGAATGGATATAATCAAGGATTCCTTTACTAGTATGTTTTCCAGATTTAAATTTCTTCTTTCTTTGTTTCCCATATATACAATGTTTGCATAAATCCAACTTAAAAGACTTTAAACTAGAAAGTAACATATGATCAGATAATATTTTTAATCCTCTTTCGCTCACTATCGTTTTTAGATACAGTTGAAACATGATCTGACTCTGTTCTTCCTTCTAACTAAAAAATATTTCACTCCTTCTTTGTTTTCATTACTAATAAGATTCCTTTGTAAATTTTCATTACTCCACCTTGAATAAAAGTTTTATATCCATTTGTGTCTAACACTCCTAGAGAAATAAGATTTTTTCTGAGTTCAGGCACATGTCTTACATCAGTTAATATTTTGATTGTCCCATCAAACATTTTAATATGGATGCTCCCAATTCCCACAAAATTACATGAGAAATCATTTCCCATGTAAAATACTCCATCATTGATTGAATTATAAGATTTAAACCACTATTTATGAATGCACATGTGATTGGACGCACCAGAATCTAATAGCCAATGTTGATCATGATTTGAAAAATTAACTGATAAAACTTCATCACTTATACCTGAATCGGATGTCGAACCTGTATCTGTCGTGTTTGCCTCTTTATTTTCTGTTGAAGAGTCTCCTTTGGATGTTTGCTACCTCTTCCAATAGTTCTTCTTCAAATGTCTCGATTTGCCGCAAAACCAGCATTTTAGCTTACTCTTCTTCCCTTTCGATTTTGACCGAGAGTTGTTTAGCTTACTGAAACGTCTTTCTTTAGATCGAACTCTAACCATCATTGCTTCTGATGTAGAGGTTTCTAAATTTGACCTTTTTTTGGTTTATTCAGATAGCATAGCTCCAACAACATCATCAAATTCAAGGGTTTCTGATGAACTAAGACTTATAGAAGTAACAAAATGATCCCATGACTCAGGAAGAGAACATAATAAAGTTACAGCTGTATCTTCTGAATCAAAATTTACTTCTGTGCTATTTAACTGCACCAAGAGAGTATTAAAAGTATTCAAATGATCGGTTATTGTTGTACCTTCCTTCATGCGCAAGCTGTACAACTGTATTTTCAGAAGAATCCTATTTGTTAAGGATTTAGTCATATACAGTTTTTCTAAATTTGTCCATAAACCAGCGGCTATTTTCTCTGACACAATGTTAAATAAAACATCATCTGCCAAACACAATTGTATGCCGCTCATTTCTCTATAATCGATGTCACTCCATTCGTCATCTGTCATGGCAAAAGGTTGTTTGGATTTTCCCAAAAGTGCCTTCGCCACACATTGTTGTACGAGTAAATCGTGCATCTTGACTTTCCAGACTTTGACCCATTAAACTTCTCGATCTCAAATCGAGCACTTTGAGTTTTTGCCATATTAAATTTGACTTTTCACGCAGCACAGAAAGCTTCACACAGCACTATCATTAACATCACACGCAGCAGATTTTCAACAAAACTTGAGGATACCATAAATGTGCTATAAATCGTGATTTTACCTCTTCTCACGTACAGTAGCAATTCTTCGCCTTCACACAGCAGTTATAGAAAAATGGAGACTCCCATTCCATCTGCGGAGGACCATAAACATGCAAAAGTAATCCTCTAGCTCATGCGCAGTGGTCCGAGGATCCAAATTACCAAAACAGATCAGATGGAACTGTATTTACGCAAATCTGCAAATCTTTGACTTAGTTGCTTCACGCATCATAAAAACGCACCAGACAGTCCACCATACAACGATCAGCGTGGATTCAAAGTGTTGAATAGAGGAAACTGTGAATCGAGTTGCCCTCTGATTTTCCCACACAGTAACTTCTTATCCAGTCGTGGATGGAGAGTACTTTACTGTCCAGAAATTCTCAATGCCAGAAGCCACCACGCATATGCAGTCCAGAAGTTTTCAACGCTCCACGTCGTAGATGAAGCCTCCCACGCATACGCATAGTTTTCAACGCTCCAGCTCACAGTGCTCCTCGCCAAACAGATTTGCAATAGCAAGCAGGTAGTGTTCTCACAGCCTCCCACTTGGCCTCTGCAGTGAACAACACACTCTGATACCAACTGTTAGATTATGCACAACAGAAATTAAATAAATTCACACACAGCAGATAGCAAAAAATAGAGACAGCGAATTTAACGTGGTTCACCCAACCAATCTAGGCTACATCCACCAAACAGAGGTATCGACATTCTTATTATTCAACAGGAGATTACAACAAAATATTTCTCACATCTGCACTTCCTCTTCCTCATCCCTCATATATCTTTTTGCCTCTATGGGATTTACAATTTATAGATGTAGAAGAAAAACTGAATATTAAATTCAATTCCATCCTATCACAAGAAAATAGGATTGTTATCTTATCTTCAGGATTTGATGCCTTCAAATTTGGAACAAATCCTATTGTTGGCATTATCCATGAGATTTGTAGCGAAATTAATATACATAATCTCAACAGGTGAAACAACATCAAACAATGATGAAAACATCGAGACAGGTGGCACTAAGATGAGTAACATTGAGCCACTTACTTTGACCTACCATAGGGGAAATATGCATGTGTTTGTTGCCTTTAAGATGCAAGGGGCCATGCCTTCTACATCAACAAAACAACTTGACAAAGGTAAGGGGAAGGTTACAGAGGATGTCATTGTTGAAGAGGATGATAAGCATGAAACTGAGCAAGAGTTTCAGTTAATTCACCTTGACAATGAGAATGACCATAAAGAGAGGATCACTAATATGCTGCTCAAAAGCAAGGATGCCCAGATTAGGGATCTACAAACCAATCTTGGCCGGGTAAGGAATGTAATCAACTTCCTTGAGGTAGAAAACTAGAAATTAGAGACAGAGAAATCCACCAGTGAGGTCAGAGCTATCAGAGCTCAGAAAGAGGCTGGAAAAGCCAAGGCTGCGCTAGATGAAACCTTGGGCACTCTTGATGACGTTGAGGATGAGGAATAACAACTTCCTAGGAGGAGGCCAAGGAAAATTGGGTTGAAGAAGGCCTTAGCCTGGGAAAGAGAGCAAGAGACAGCATTGGCAGAGCAACTCACTCCGAGTGAACTGCTTGCCATGGAAATCAACTATGACAAATAATCTTGGCTAGAAAGAGCCAATATACACCTAGAGGATCAGATTGAGAAATCAAAAAGAAACATTGACATACAGAAGAAGATGGCTAGGGATTATGCCTTAAGAAACAAGATTGCAAGGGAAAAACTCAAAAGAGCCCTTACAAAGATTCAAGCACAAAAGGATGTAAAGGAGAAGGAAAATCTTGATATCCTTGTTGATGCATCCCTCCAAGCTTCCCAAACATGATCAGCAAGACAAAACCCATTTTTGGCATCTTTTTCAATTTTGATTTTTTGACTGTTTAGCCAGCAGAAAAAAGGCCAAACGCGCAATGCCACTAGCGTTGCGCTCTTTTTTGGGGAATCCAAATGATGAATGGCTTAAATTTTCATGTTTCTCATGCCTAGGACATCATCCACAGAACATTTCAGCTCATTTGGAGCCGAACCGATCCTCCAAAAGTGCCAAAACCCACCTAAAAAACACCTTTCTGTCCTATTTTCAGCATTGGCGTCGTGCCCTAAGCAGTGTTGGGAGAATGGATTTTTGAGCAGGAAAATGGACACCATTCTAAAAAACAAAGGCATATTTGGAAACTAGATAGGACAGGCTTTCCAATGAGCTATCATGGAGCTCATTTGGACACCGGGAAGGCCTCCAAAACTCAGTTGCAAAAGAGGAAATTTTTCCAGATTTGGCGCTGCACCCTTGTACCTTGGCGTTGCGCCCTTGCCTGAAAGTAAAAAAAAAGCACGAGTTATTGAAAAAGATATTTTTGAGGCTTAAAGGATAAATATCTCTAAAATTAGTGGAGGAGTTATGTTAGAAGTTATTTTTGTCATGAATGAGTTTGGGATATTTGTGCCTTGAGCCTTGCATGGTCTCAATGGTCAAATTCATTTATTATGTAATTAATGGCTTCTAAAACCGTAGCTAGGGTTTCCACCTCCTCATTTGGCAATTAAATACTGCATGCAAGCCTCATTATTTTTTTTGGTTTTTTGTTGAGCTAAGCATAGAATCTGAGTTGTAATGAAGTTTGGCTTTGGAGCTTTGTAAATCTCTTGGATTGAATATCAATGGAACTAGCACATTCCTAGGATTCATGAACTCTGTTAGATGGTGATGTTATTCCACTCTTGTCAATGTTTTCCTTTGTTTTACATTATTTTCATTGCTTCTTTGATTATAGAACAGAAATTTTAGGTTGAGAAATGTTTTTTTGGCACCTCAACTCTGTTTGTCACTATTATCTCTATGTTTTCCTCTGAAAGTAATAATTAGAGAATTCTTAACTGATCTCTAGGATTACATGTTTGTTGTTTTGAGGTTTGTTTAGTGAAGTCTAGCTGAAGAATCCTTAATTTATTTTCAGTTTCACCAAGCTATTGTCCTGAAGGATTTCCTTGTTTGAAAGTAATAATTAGATAATTCTTAACTGCTCTCTAGGATTACTTGTTTGTTGCTATGAGGTCTGTTTAGGGAAGTCTAGCTGAAGAATCCTTAATTTCTTTTCAGTTTCACCAAGCTATTGTCCGAAAGCTTTCCTTGTTTGAATTATAGTTAAAGGATTCTTGATTTCCCTTTAAACCTACTAAATTCATAACTTATTGTCATCATATACTCATTTTATCTGAAAGATCCATTTGGCTTTGTTAACTTGACCTATGAAACACCATTGATTCATCGTTTTCATTTTCAAGCCTTTCACAGACCCCATAGCCCAATGGTTTGAATTCTCTTACTCTATATGTTCTTCTTGACAACCTACCCAACCAAACAAAACAAAACAAACAAACCCTGTCACTATAACTAGCCTAAAATCAACATCCTAAAATCATACAAGTCATATATTTTATACAAATTTAGAGAGAGCCCTCTCTGAGTCTAGCAAGCTAGGTCCTAGGACTCCAAAGTTGGTTTGATGTTACCCTTCTCTATTTGGTCTTTCCAATCTACCAAATTATAGGGACCTAACACAATCATGTAAGGACTTGTTCTATTTTGTAAACCCACTTGGTTGGGTAGTTGAGTCAATTATGTAATTCCACTTGGTTGGATCATTGAGGTAAGTATGAGTCCTTGGTGATAGGAAAGTTCATACTCAGTTGAGTTATAGAGTTGGAAAAATCTGTCTGGAGATTCAACATGACCTTAGGGGGAGCATGGTCAAAATAGTTCGCTTTGCCCTTGATGTCAAAGGGGGAGAGTATTTTGGGTGTTTGAATAATGGTTATGTTTAATTTATCTATCTATTGTGGTGATCAAACACCATCATGGTTTCCATCAAGTCCAAAGGGGGAGATTGTTGGCAATATGATTCTTATGTCTTAATATGTTTTCCTTGATGGAAACTCTCTAGTAAAATATGGAGTATATGTCTTATGGAGAAGCTCAGTAGTCTATCAGAAGAAATGTGTAATTTCCAGCAGTATATTGGTTAATATTGATATCGCAGGTTCTATATGCGGGTTTCTATAGGCCAAGTCACGTATACACATAGATAAGAACGATCCAAGTTGTGTATGCCTTTTGCGCTCTAAAAAATATGATACCAGTAGGCTTTACCATGGTATTAGCCCACAACATTGAGCGTTGTGTCGTCTATTTGATTCCATCCAAGAATACCATCGTCAGTTGAGTGGTTTTGACTCATGGTATTGGTAAAGGCTAAATCTATATAAGGAGAAGAAGATCATAGTGCAAAGGTGTGCATGTGTAAGGGATGTCACTGAATACTTCTCTCTGAAGTATATCTGCACGGGATGAACTTTGTTTTTTTGGTAGATCTGAATCTATGATGCACCCTTGGATACAATGATGGATCAGGATCTCCAGACCTGAAATGACTATGTTCCTACATGATCTATTGAAGAGATGATTAGATATGTGATCTGGTGCATGTTTGCTGAAGTGAAGTGAAGAAATCTGGGTAAGTTATATATATCTTATACATTTTGCAAAGTTAATATTTACAAATCTATACGCTAGTTCATCTTGGTCAAAGCGCATATATACACGGCTTTGTCTTAGAAAAGGTGCGTATGGAAGTCAGGATTTTTTGAAGCTTATTGCAGAGGTTTTCTGTTTATTTTTGTTGTATTTTTGATGTCTATCAATGAAATCTTCATGTAGATTTGGGTTGCTTAAATGATGTATATGCTGCTAATTTGATTATGTACAAATCTGATCAATGAGTGAGTAAATATGTTTTATGATGTCTGACTTATCAAGGGTTCTGCAATACTGAAATATCTAACTGAAAGCCTTAGATTTGGATCTGAGACAGACCATATTATGGAAGATCAGTATTCACAGATCTATACACAGGTTGGTGTGAAGGAAAGCGCGTATACACGCGAGTTCAGTAAATCAAAGTAGCGCATGCATTTTAAGATAATGAATGTTCAGGGTTGAGTTTGACTATGCATACTGATTCTGAAATATGGGTTATTACTGTGTTCTAGTTACAATGATCTCACTGTTCTGATTAAATTATTGGGTGAAGTTTATTATTGTTGTTCTTCAAGAAGAATTGTGTTGAAGCTGTGTGATCCTGTATGAAAATTGATGAAACGTGGTCTACAGTGGTTCTAAGGGTTGAAGCCTTCAATGTGGAAGTAGAAGCTTCCTGCCAGTAGAAGCTGGTGTTTTGATCAGGGGGTTGAAGCTCCCTTCCAGTAGAGGCTGGTAAATGAGATCAGGGGGTTGCAGCTCCCTTCCAGTTGCAGCTGGAAAACGAGAGAAGGTTGCAACCTTCTGCAGGTACATCCCTGCGTACTGATATGAGTCTACATTAGTACAAAATTGTAAACAATTTTCCATATAATAAATATTGAAGATAGAGACGACAATAATAGTGATTTTATCCCGAAGTGGGTTTCCACCTTAAATCTTGGTGTTCATGTGTGATGCTCTTATGTGATGATTTATTCTGCTCTTATTGCACATATTTACTGCTTAAATAACTGATGCATAACTGATAAGCTGAGTTAAAGTTTGTTTCTGAAATATTATCTAACAATAAAGTTATCTCAGTATACGCAAGTTTCTATTGGTATATCCACATGCATATGCATGGTTGGTTCATTAAAGTTGCGTATGGAATTTAGTAAAGAAAAAGTTAAAATTATCAGTAAGCTCTAAATACTGATTCACCCCCCCCCCCACCCCCCCTTCTCAGTATTTTTCCCAACTGAAGTGAATAGTGATTTTATTTGAATCATAGTCAACATGGAAGAGGCTCTTGTCTTAGAGATCCCAGTTGTCCTTCCTTGTGATTTCTATTTCAAAAAAAAAAAATTCACCATAAAGCATAACACACCTGATTTAAGAAAGCAAGAAAGGATGAATGCATGAATACAAATTCCATTCCAATTATAGTTCACAAGGAAGAGGCTCTAAAGGCTCTAAATTAGAGACCTGAGTTGTCCTTCCTTATTAAAACTAATCACTGAAAGGAT
Source organism: Pinus albicaulis (assembly GCA_034641835.2). Taxonomy (NCBI): domain Eukaryota; kingdom Viridiplantae; phylum Streptophyta; class Pinopsida; order Pinales; family Pinaceae; genus Pinus; species Pinus albicaulis. The sequence continues at coordinate 771,970,014 of CM076583.1, read as the reverse complement.
ATACATTCTAAAATATTAATGGCCATGACATGCTATTGAGTTTATACATAAAATATTCACAAGAGATTATAATAGAAATATATAGAAAACTAAGATGCTAACATATTCACAATTATGCACATCAATTAATAATATAGTGTACTTAGCTTAGAATGGGGGCCCTACACCTTTTCCTAGTACACCTTAATACAATCAGCTACAACAAATCACAATTCACATCCCATAGAAATGATGCGCAAGAAATATAAGGAAAATCTTCAATTATATTCAGAAAAAGAGTAATCACAATGATAATAATAATATATCCATAGTTGCTTAGTAGTTGTGCTTAAATAGGCTAATAATATAACAAAATCAGCTATAATGGATGTAAAAACTAACAAGATTCCTATTCCACCTCATAAGGTCAAAATCATCCCTATGTTACACAAAATATGGAAAGATCCCAAAAAATCCCAAAACTGCCCCTAAATAAGGGGATTTCTTGAGTGAGTGATCAAGTTTGACCATCTTTGACCGAGCATGTTCTAACTGATCTAGACTGAGCCAATATGATTTTATAAATCCTTGATTCATTTACTTTTCGAATAAACCTTTATTTCGTTCTCAAGTGTCCTGCACATACGATTTCAATGGAGCCATTACGGGAAATTCTATTTCTACCAAAAATAATTTTTAATGCTCAATTTTTACTAAAAGTTCTAAAAATCAAAAGACATAATTAATTTACCTTGGTGTGCAAAAGGAGGCAAAAATATGACAAATATGATCATAATATAGTGGTAAAGGATGGTAAAATGGTGGAATATGTATGGTAAAAAAGGGTCAAAACTGAGGGCTGACATTTCCCCCTTGTTGGTCCAAAAGCATGTCCTCATGCTTGCCTTGATATTTTGGATCTTCTACCTCTGTCTGTTGATCTCCCTTTTGTTCTTCCTGTTGATCTATCTCCTGATGTAGAAGCCTCATCCCATGGTTCTTTAATCCATTCCCTTGGAATTCCTTTTGATCTGCCAAATGTACCTTTTCTTTCTTTCTCCAAAAAAATAGTTCCATCCTTTTCCTTTGAGATGTTGTCCCTTGTGATATTTCTATCCTATCATTAGTAGAATTGTAGCTTGAGCAAGATATTCCTGTGTGATTGGGATGGTAATATCTCCTACAATGTTCTTTTCATTACCATAATTTGATACAAATATCTCTGATACCTTAGCATTATAACCCTAAAATTTCCTGAGAAACTCTAGTAAACCTGATTGATAAAGTATTTTTATAGTCTCTTTGTTCCATTTTCCAATTTGAAATCCTTTGTGTTCTATTATGCATTCCATTTTGAAGTTTTGGTGGCTTTGTTTCATCTCTTTTTTCTCTTTGTACCATTTCAAATAACCTTCAACAGTAAACAACTTCATGGAAAAACAATGTCTCTCTTAAGAGGAAAAATTCGCTTGCAATTTGTGTTTAAATATCAAAGAAATTGTATCCTGTGGTTGAATATCAAAGATATATATATATATATATATATATATATATATATATATATATATATATATATATATATATATATATATATATATATATATTATTTTATTTTAATTTTATTTTAATTTTAATTTTAATTTTTTAATTTTTATTTATTTATTTATTTATTTTTCTATGGTTGATCATCAAAGAATTTTTTTTTTTTTAAGAACTTAGATCATTTACTTACCAGGAATCTGAGTTTTTTTAAAAGGAAAATCAAGGTTTTTGTTGTCTACAATTTCATTTCCTTTGTATACCTTCAAGAACAAGGAAACATTCAGAATTGGAGTGCCAAATTCGATCACCTATGTATATCCACAAAATTTTGTGTTTTGACACCTTCTGAATAGGATTCTAACTTTTTTCTTCTGGCAGTGATGAAACTCTACGTTGACACTTTTAAAGTATTCTGGTAGTTGTAGACTTGGGCTTCGTTTAATACCTTCGAAAAAAACTTTTAACATTTATATGCATCTACAGTCCTCTAACAGTCATGAGGCTTCTTTTACTCATCACATACTTGTTTGGAAATCACACAACTCATGAAAAATGGAGTTTGGATTTGGGGTTTTAATTGTTTATGCTGCCAGCTAATTCAATCTCAAATGATTGACCCATTAACTAATCCTAACTCAACTCGAACTCTTAGAGACATCGAAATTTTAGGGATTTATTTCTTAAAAACTTAACTTATCAGTTCGAAGATTTATGGTTTCAGGGATCCCTTCTTCGGTCTTTGATACCCTAAAATTTTTACAACTAAATCATTTAATCAATGTCATCTTTGAATGGATATACAATCGACTTGATTTTCTGAGTTTTTTGTTTCTTGCCTTGCTTCTTAGCCATCTCTGAGCCTGCCTATTTGATCTTGAGCCTTCGATACATGTTCCTAACTGAATTTGTTGAGTGTTGAGCGCTTTGACTGAGTGTTTGAACGTTGGAATGCGCTTACTATATGTCTCTTCAATTTTGAATGTCATTACCTTTCATGTAGTTGTGTTTTCATTTTAGCCTTTTCACTAAATGGTTTCATCATACTTCAAAAATGCAGCCTTCCACTTGTCACACCTCCAACCTTATTGAAATATGACTTATTTGCTTCACATAGTTTGTTGAAGTAGGCTTCATGAGTTATAATTTCACATTTATGATCTTACCTTGTTGCATGTACATGATATTATGGTTTTCATTAATGGTTTATACATGTTCGACTGCGGTGAGGGATTATGAGATGACAAGTTAAGTTGCTCTGGAGTTGGTTGCTTCATCCTACTGACTAAATCTAAACGATGATAGCCAAATAAGTACTTTTCCAACTCAGGCCCTTGCTGCTCCCTGCTATTCTCCCCTTGGAATTCAAGCTTCAGATCTTGTTCAGTACTTCCCACTGTTGCTATTGATCCAAACTCCCAATATTAGGAGTGGCTATAACTATTGAGGGATGATGAGGTCCAAAGACAGAGGGACCAAATGCTCCCGGCTTAGGTGTGACAACAGATTTTTGTGGCCCTGTTTTCTTTGTATCCCTGTATGAAATGGATTTCTCTTTTTCTTCTTTTGAAATCGGATCCCAAATAAATGTCTTCCTCCCCAAATCTACACTCTTATTTTCCTTCTTACACCCTGTTTTCCCTATGACTAATTAGAGCGAGGGTGTTTCAGTTTCTCTATTATTCTTACGTCTTCACACATGGATCCTATGTGTATTAACTCACACACTAAATGTCCCAAATTCTACAGTGGTGAGCCCGCTCGGGTATGTTAGAGCGACGCATAATTTCTTACCTCTCATCTTACCGCCCAGTAACTGTAGAGATGAGGACACGCTCTAAGAAAAACTTAAATTCCACACCCTAAGTGCCCTAGTGGTCACAGTGATGAGCCCGCCCAGGTATGTTAGAGTGATGCGCAAGTTCTTACCTCTCGTCTTACCACCCAAAGACTGTTCACTAGAGCCACTATATCATTAAACAAACAAATTGGTTGACTGTACTGTCAGCTGCCCTCCCTGGAAATGGCACCAAAACGTTGTGACAATTTAATCACGTATTAATTTTACTGAATCACAACATTAATTGTCAACCTAGGGTAGGTTTATTTATTTCAAAGGAGTGTACACTATTTGTGTCGATACACTTCAACCAAGAGAAAAAAGAGTGAAGACATAAATAAATGTCGTTGGACTTAATTGTAGAAAGTAACATTCATGCGTAAAGCATAAATTATCTTACAGAAATAAAACCACACTTATGTTACCAAGAAAAATGGTGTGCCACACACCATGCTACCGAGTATGTCAGTAAAATGGACAGTATACTCAATTCAATCTGCAAGAAATAATAATCGATCTACCACAATACTACTGCTACTACTGCAATCCCTTCTAAAGAGGAGGGCCTGTTAAACTCAGCTATGGTGAACACACATAGATAGGAAGAAATAGGGAAATATAAGCATGAGTTGCATTATTATTCACAAAGATGCATATATATAATACATTGAAGTAACCTTTGGTTTCACATTCCAAGTGGTCTCTTGGCCTCATTTTGTCCATTTGCCTTCTACACCTACCCATAGAGGATTAGGTGTCCAACATTCCCCCGCTTAATCCGAAGGGGTATGTGTGAGTCCAAGAAGAGAGTTGTAATACAAATCTGCAAAGTATGCATCGCATCACTTAGGCTGAATGAGATATCTGAAATGTTGGCATAAAGAGATGGTTTAAGGATTTCCACCAACAATATAACGCTTAGCGCAGTTCCCGGAACTCTTCCAAATATGGGAAGAAGCTGAGATCTTCTGCTAGAGGAATTGCTCCTCATATTTTGAAGAGGGAGACCTTCAACCTGGAAGAAGGGAGGTCTACAACCTGCGATGGTTTAAGGATGTCCACAAACTCTGGAATGCTTGATGCATTTCCTGGAAATCTACCAAAACTCGCAAGAAGCTAAAGTCTTTTGCTAGAGGAAGTGTCCGAATTATTTGAAGAGGAAGAATATCGACCTCGCGTAGATGGTTTAAGGTTGAACACCAACCAAAGGCATGCTCATGGGCATATGTGTCTCTGGCTAAAACTCTGAATCTAGAATGATAGATTGTGGCTCAGACTCGCTTGAACTGTTGTGTCTCAAGCTACAACTCTGAATCTGGAATGATAGGTTGTGGCTCAGGCTCGCTTGAACTTCTGTGTCTCTGGCTACAACTCTAAATCTGGAATAACAAGTTGTGGCTCAGGCTCGCTTTATGTGGCTTTGAAGCTTGTAGATGACCATCATTTTCCCCCCTGTCAAATATAAGGTGAGATGATGGCGAAAACTCAACTGCAAGATTGTTAAATACTATAGAACAAGTTTTGACATATGAATTAAACATCTTCTTGGTTGTTGATGCCCATTTCCAAGAAGCGATCCATCCAAGATGAATATTTATTTTTGCAAGAGGCTTGTTTCTGAAGTATCTATGTGAAGAATGGGTGTGCTGAGCACAGTGCTTTCATGGGTGAAGATCGAAACAATGATCTTTCATATGGCCAACTCGATCACAATGTTGGATTTTTACAATCTATTTTTGCTGTTGTGGAAGAGGAGCAGAATCTAGAACAATTGAAGGTGAGCTATCATGAAGAAATCTGGCACTCTGAAATTTTATGGGCTTGGAGTAGTCCAGAATATGAAAGGACAACTCCTTTTCATATCCAAGACCAATTCTATGTTTGTTGCGGACAAGCTCTTCCCAAAGTCTGATGATGGGCTTGGGAGGTGAAGCGTGAGCTTCTGTATTTGCACACACTTCTACTCTTGTACTAGGCTTAGTGATCTGAACAATTTGTTGTTGTTAATGAGGGTTTGTCTAAATGTTCTGAACACGAACAAGTTTAGAATGAAAACTCTTTTACTGAAGCTCATCTCGTTGAATCTATGACTCAAGCTGCAAAAATTCAATCTTGTCTTGTGCATCTTGCAAACAAGTTTGAATATTAGAGAGAGTGTTCTTGCTCATTTTTACCATATCATGAGTAGTGGAATGAATGAGATTATTCAAAAACTCTAATGCATCATCGATTTCAACCATTTTTCTCAACAACTCAAAGTTACACTTCAAACAATGACTACAACTATGAACTAAGAAGAAATACCCACTCACAATGTCAGCACAATTAGATTATACAACATGTTGCAATTTCCTTCATAAACAGTGATGGATCTCAAATTCAGTTGTGTTTGGTTTCATGTCAAGCTTTCAACCAACACCAATATATAAGAAATGAAAACTTGTTATGATACCAACCTATCTCTCAACACTTCTTATGACATTACATATTAACCATACATGCTTCAAATTCTCCAACATATAAAATCTTCAACATATAACATTTCATATGTATGAATTTTATGCTATGACCCTTTCAATCACTTATCACTGTTAAAAAAAATATATGGTCATTCACCTTAAATATTTTCCTGCACCATAACATCGTATTCCAAAACTCAATGGACACATGGTTTTGATCTTCACACACGGTCTTCAAAATAGGTCAACATACCTTCCAAAGGTAGCATACTACCAAGCCGGATCTTTGACTAGAAGTGGGTATGAAAACCCACAAATGAGGTTGTTGGATATCTTTTCTCATATATTTTCCAACGCTCCTTTCTTTTGACTATGGTAGCACAAACAACTCACCCGGTCAGAAGTCAAAGGGTGGTTTTATGCAAGCCTAAGATAAGTTGAAGGGAAATTTATATTATTGTTGGAGGTGTTATATGTGGAGGACAACGTGAAGGTATTGGAATTCGTATGAGAGTGTGGTGGGAGAAAAAAATATGGGAGAGGAGCGTATGATGTGGGTAGTTTTACAATGTTGTGGGTGGTTTTACAGCAATGTATGAGTAGGAGGTGGCAGCGTGCATTTGGAGCGACGATGTTGTGGGATGAGGCAGCGTGGTAAGGGATTCGATCACATTGTTAAGGTGTTATGGAAGCGTGGTAAGTGTGGAGGAGAAGGGACAGTGGTTGATATGAGTGGGTAGCATGGACTAGAGGGAAAGCGAGCCAGCGGGGGGCACAACGGGCTATGGGGAGGGTAGCGGGGACGTGAGGGTTGTGTTGTGCGGGAGTGAGGAGGGTAATCGGGGTTGCGGAGGGGGAGCGGGGAAATGAGGGAGGGGGAGGGTAGCGTAGGTGAGGGTTGTGTTGAGTGGGAGTGAGGAGGGTAGTCGGGGCTATGGGAGGGGGAGAGTAGCGTAGACGGGATGCGATGAGGGGGATGGGGGAGTGGAAGAGCCGGCCAGAGGTGGAAGGCCCGAGGCTACAGGGAGTTGGAGGAGGGTGATAGGAGGCTACGAGGAGTTGGAGGAAGGGTGACAGGAGGCTACAGGGAGTTGCAGGAGGGGTGAAAGAAAGGAGGCTACAGGGAGTCGTGGAGGTGCGACAGGAGGGTCACGACCTCACGGTCTAGAGCAGAGTTTGTGGCCAGCGAGAGTGGAAGAGTCATTCTTTGGAAAGTCGTTCTCCTACCTATTTCCACCATACACCACAAAGGAGTCTATCTCCCTGGGATGGCAGTCCGGCTCAGAGTACTACAACAAGATCTCCTGATCATGCAAGTATGTCACCAAATGTAAAGCAGAATCATGGATAATTGGCGGTGGTTCATTTGGAAACCATGTCGGGTTCACCACACGTCTGGGGTGAGTGATTGGTATGAAGATCCTGGCTACAAGGAATGAGAGTGATGCAAATATTATGAAGAACAGCCTGTAGCTACGGGATCGATGCCCTGAATTGGCTCAATGCCACAATGAGAGAAGTCTACAAGAGAGGAGTGTTGGTGCTCTGATGGCCTGGCCGCAAGCAAATTTATCACGACAGAGAGTAAGGAAATGCCCTGTTTAAAAGGGCTCATCTTTGAAACAATGGCCAATGTGTAGAGTATAGAGCCAGGGATTCGACTTGGGACCTGTCGAACAGAGATATGCCAAGGATATGCGTACTTAACTCACGAGTAAGGGATGGAAAGTGGTGTGGAAAAGCAGCAAGTTTGATGATTTTCCGTGGGGAAAATGAGAGACCATTTTAACAATGACCAACAAGGACAAGTTTGAGCAGTGTGAAAACACAATTTTGACTGCAGTTCGAATTACAGTATGCATACCATTCACTGGGAGCATACCATTCACAGGAGCTCAACGCATAACATAAGTACCATACAAAAAAAATTAGGCACAAATGATATAAAATGGTAGAGGGTGTGAGTTATGCTACCAAGGCCTAGCCTGCGCTCCGATACCATGTTAAACTCAGCTATGGTGAACACACACAAATAGGAAGAAATAGGGAAATATAAGCATGAGTTTCATTATTATTCACAAAGATGCATATATGTAAAACATTGGAGTGACCCTTGGTTTCATATTCCAAGTGGTCTCTTGGACTCCTTTTTTCCATTCTCCTTCTACACCTACCCACAGAGGATTAGGTGTCCAACAGGGCCCTTCCTCCCTAGTAGGGGGCAGGGGTGAAATGTGAATTTATTAAAATCCAAATGCTATATTCAGAAACATCAACAACGTTGTCTTTGTATTAAGGATTTATGAATTACAAAAAAAAAATGACGATACTATACTCTCCATCTATACCTTTTCACATGGGACAGAGTCCTCTTTATAATTTTTACACGTCCAAAATAAGAAAGTAGATTAGTCATGAGAATCTCACGATTATCATGTTGATTAAAATATAAATAGTTACAACAAGTTCCAAATATAGGGCTTATTACTGTTACATCATCGATCAAAATCACAACCGTATTGATTCCCTAGCTGTCTATAGATAATATAATTCATACAAAAATTGTCTTCGTGGAATAGTACCCATGATCTTGGACAGTTGTACTAGAGTTAGAATCCCACTATGTAAAAATATTTCCATGATGTGTAACAACAATGCTTGAGGTGTAACAAAGATGGCCTGAGGTGTAACAACAACTTCCTACGGTGTAACAACAATGACCTAAGGTGTAACAACCATGGTATGGAGCAGAAAGTGATCAAAACTCCTTTGTAATTCATCACTCTATTTTCCACCCTTTATTTAGGAACCTTGGAGTAACGCTTGAAAGACACAAAGCTATAAAACTTCCTCCAAAATCACCTTGATTAGTCATCAAAAGACATTACCTCATTCATATTTAACAAAAATGGAAAAATAATATGTCATTAAAAAAATGGAGTCTCATCACTGGAAAAAGGTAATTATGGTCTAAAACTACACAGGTTCAGAGGTGAAATGGTCAAGGATGGGGGAAAAAGGTGTTCGAAATACACTCAAAACCTGCACCCAACATAACATGCAATAGACATGATGCAGGTGGAAGCACCTTCATCAATAAGAGTTCGATGGATGTTTTTACCCATCACGAAAGCTTGTATAAGAAAATCCAGTTCTGACAATAGACGAGGAAAATGATTTTAAATATCAAAAGTAATTTAATTAGAATCTGAAGGATCAATTCCTCCGACAATGGATATTAATGCCTTAATTTTCAATGGAAAATATTGAAGGACTTCCAAAGCCGACATTTTCGAAGGTGCTTGAGCTAAATCTTCCACAATATTATAATGCTGAGTAGCTCACACATTCAAATTATACGAGGATTTCCGGATAACACCTTTGGGAGGTGGTCGTATAATGTAATCATTACTAGGTTGCTCAATATGAAGAGGACCAAAACTGGGCAGAGTGGAAGAAGAATATGTGTCAGAGGAATATTTTTCCACAACATATTTGGTAGTATTAAGATATTATTTAGAATGAGTGGTGACAGAAATGGGTTTTGTACCATCCATGAAAACCTGAGAGCTTCCAGATGCATAGAATTGAGGTTTTTCTACCATTTTCATTTGTTGAGATGGAAAGGGTTCTTTCAAAACAATCAGTGTTCCTGATGTGCCTTTTAGAAAACGAATAACCTCAGTAGAAGGAGGAAAATCCTTGGTGTAATGATGTTTGTCACATATGAGACAAGGATATTTGAGCTTACGTTTAGATGCATAGTGAATATACGACTTAGAGGAATCTTTTTTAGGGGTATCAGATTTCGCTTTTCCTTTCCCCTTCTTCTTACCTTTTGAGTATTTATTCGATGCGGCAGACTGAACAATGTTAACCTCAGAGGTTTTACCAGGATATTTGGAATCATTCACAGGAATGGAAGGCGCGGTGGCCGAATTAGACTTAGGATTTGAAGAAAATTTTAAAGTACTATTATCATGTTGAGCCACTGACCCGATAAAACCATCAACAAGTGGTGTATCAGTAGATTTCGAAGATGATGGGTCCGTTGAAGGTCACAAGGAGTTCGGTAAAAGATCGTATAATGTCCCAGACTGGGAATCAAAAAGACATAAATACGGAGCATGGGTGATGGGCCTGTTCCTCAGTCACATAGCCACCCATAACAATGTATTTGGAAATTTTCGTAATGAATGATTTAGTAAAACATTCCGTTACAAATTGATCAGGAATTTAAAATTTGATCAGACGTCATCTACGTCTCCATTCATGAATGTGATCGGAGATATGGGTAGCAGTTTCCTGTTCCAAAGACATTAAGAGATGGGTGACGGTTTCATACCATATGGGTAACTAGAAATGATTAAGAAATGCCATGGGAAATGAGTTGAAATCATGAAAAATTTCACGAGGAAGTTCAATGTACCACTTGGTGGTGACGCTCGTTAATGTGCACTGGAAAAGACATAATCGAATTGATTTGTCGACCCAAGAGTTAGAGGAGAACCATAAATGGTATGTCATAATGTGAGATTGGGGGTCTTCTATAGATTTACCTTCAAATTTATGACAATCCCCAGGAATTTTAGTTGGAACAAGAGGCCAATGCAACATATGTTGTATTGGGTCATTTGTAAGCCTTGACACATCCGGGAGTTCCAACATAGCCAAGAATGGTAACTGAGGATTATAAGGAGTGAAAGGTCTCTGGTAATTACCCATTTGAGGGTTCCAACCTTGTTGATATGGGTTCTTCCCCCATTGGGGTTGATTTTGACCATAAAAACCATATTTCCCTCACTGTTGTTGAAAGGGTATTTGTTGTTGATAAGGACCTTGTTGACACCAGGGTTGCTGATAGGGTCCTTTTTGCAGTTGTTGTTGAAGGTAAGGTCTCTGTTGGGGCTGTTGATAAGGCCCCTAACGTAATGTTTGTTGAGGATTAATTCCTTGGTGGACATAAGGTCCTTGTTGTAAATGGGGTCCTTGGTGGCGTTGTTGGCAATTTCCATGTTGGAATTGCTGGTATTGAATACTAGGTCTAAGAGGGTAAGTTCCAGCTTTCCTAAAAGGAGGGTTAGGACCATATTGCATTTGAGGACCAGACTACGGATTAGTTGCAACACCCAACATTGGATTTTGGGGTTGTTGGACATATTGTTGTTGAATGTTCGATTGTTGAACATACTGATGTTGTACATTCATTTTCTAAACATAGGGTTGTTGGATATACAATTGTTGAATATGGGGTTGCTGAAAATGAGGTTTCTAATAAACAATTTGATTTGAAGAAAGGTGAGTACCTTGCAAAAAGGTACCCATGACATAACTTGTTAGGGATGAAACTAAAGTTCCACCAAGACTAGATGTGGGTTTTCTCGCCCTCGATACAGTTCCATAGTTCATATTGCCCCCACCTGAAAGGGCGGGTACATATAAGGGATGTGATTTTCCCTAGGCACAGATGAAACCGTAGGTTTTCCACTCATAAGAGGAACAACAGTGATCATAGATAGGGACAAAGGAGCAAATGATCCAAGTGTAACAGAAATTTGACCCACATAAACTACAGTTTAAGTAGAAGGTTGTGAAACTATGGTTTCATCTTAAACAAACGAGCTAGAAGTTGGAGGAATAATAGATGACCAGATAGAATGATGAAAAATGGATGTGGCCCTAAAAGCTTCTGAAACAAGGTTTTCAAGAGAAATGTAACTAGGCGGAAGCAAAGACGCAACATGACCAGAGGATACATTTGTTCCACTTCCTGAATCATAAGAAGAAGAAACATAAGGAAAACATTCTGGAGGGAACATGGATTCAACATCAACTTCTGGGGTGTGAGTCGTAGAAGTTTCCACATGAATACTTTGAGGAGTGCTCACAGACAGAGCATTGTTTGCATTCAATGCCATGTGTGGTGGAAACAACTGTCGAACAATAGTTCAAGGTGCGACCGGAGAAGAACCAAAAGGAACCTTGGGATTTTCTAAAGGACTATATGGATGCTCAGGAGATACCACGAGTGGATCTTATAATATATTAGGAGGAAATACCACAAACTATGCAACGATTTCAAGACTTTTCGGCTCAAGATACTCAGATGACAAAAGCCAATTGTCAAGTGGTGGTCGAGAAGAGAGAGGTTGGATACTTGGGACAATTCCAAGTTAAAAACCTTGAGCTTCGAGAGGCCTAGGTGGAAATCGCAGGAGCTCAAGATGGGCTCCTTGAGTTCCTTCAGGGGATGAGTGAGGTGAATTTGGAGATTCAACCACGATGACCTTTGGACAAGATCAAGCAAAGGATAGGTGAATTATTTTTTGAGCAATTAAAATTTTCAATTAACAAGCCATGATGAAGCAAAGGAGTACTGCACGGGTAGGATGTTTTCGTGGACAAAAAATTTTAGAATTAAAAAAAATAAATAAAAAATGGGTAATCTAGGAAAAAGGGATTACCAGGTATCCGTGAATTGCAAAATACCTCCTGGTGAACCAAGAAGTACGGGCAGGAAATATCCTCGAATGATGTGTTTCGTGTATCACGTCTATAAGGCAGTCAACTCGCTTACCTATGACAGGTTTCCAACCTAGTGGGGTCTCCCAAAATATACGCGACAGTGCATGGGCACTCAGTCCGTAGTAGCGTTGTCTAATGTGTAATTGTACGATGAGAGTGTCCCCATATACTTACCATAATTGGAACATAGTCCTATATACTTTTGTACGTGGGATGAGATATCACCCCCAGGATGCAACACAGGTTGTTAGTGATAGCTGCTATGCTTAACAACGTCGGAACACATCTCTAGCCTAGACCTCTAGATATTTGCGTTAATTCCAAATGATCCTTAGGTTAATTTAGGTTCATTTTAATGTTGATCTGAAATTAAGTTTGGATTTTGGGCTAAAAATGATGTCACCTGAATTCCTAGGATGCAACTATATGAGAAAATGATTACTTTTATTTCAATGAAAGCTAAACTAATAAGGGAAGATATCGCAAAGAGTAATGCATCAAACAAAATGCAACAAAAAAATGTCCCCCAACTAGCTTTCACTTTGCAAGTTCTAAAAAGTAAATATGATTTCACTTTCACTATCCCAAATGCAACTCATTCAAAAGTAAAATGATTTCTACTTTCATCGAGATGCATTTAAATTATTTTATTTATTTATTTATTTATTTATTTTTATTTATTTATTATTTTTTTTTTTAATTTTTCTCACTTTGAATGATGAAATTCACTTGATCCAACTAATGCACTTTTAAGCTTTCAATTATTGAAAGCTTAATCTATTTCCAATAAGAAATTTCAAAAACTAGCCCTTTCAATGCAAGTAATCTTATGGACCTAATGAAAAGTAATTCTTGAAATGAAAACTAAAATATGCAAAACCCAATTTCTTTAAAAAAGCACAAAGGTTACTATATTCTATAGCAAAGAACCAGTATTTATTGGATGATACAAGCATAAAACATAGAGTTTAATTGACTTGAAACAACAATACTGAATCAAAACACAAATTTCACCACTTAAACCATAAGACTAATTTGCACTTTTTCAAGAGACTGAATACACCCAAGATAAGAAATAATGCAATCAAAGCCAATTAAATATTTCAAGGATCATGACATACTAAGGATTTTCAGAAGAAATTCTAAAAATACTTGTTTTCAAAGACCAGGGTGGACCTCTAGTTAACATCAGTGGTCTGTAGTGCGATTTTTCCAGCAAAATCCAGTGCTAGCAGCACAACTATATCTTTTGAAAAGCACATTGAGCAAGGAAAATAGGGATAAAACGAGAAACTCTTGGGAAAAAACTTTAGACTTGATACCTTAAAACACTTACAAACCATAATACAGACCAAAAAACAAGCCACACAAGTAGATGTTCAAAGGTTGACAAAACTAAGCATGGAGACAAAACCAATAAGAGGGCGAAAAGGGTGTAGGCTCCCCTACAGAGTCTCCAATTTATTATGCAGGAAAATCCATTCTTTGGAAAAAAGCAATCCCTCTAGCCCAATGAGTGGATCTAGTAACAACCATGACAAAGAATACAAGCTTTCCTAGTTTAACATCGAAATAATATGAGACAGGTATGTAGCCTACCTCACTCCTATGTGCTTGTTTCCTCAATTTTTATGTCGATCCTTTCACTTCTAGGCTCACAACTCGCTATAACTTATGTGTCTGAATAATTGCAAGAAAGATCATGCAAAAAAAAATGAAAGAGACATAGCATATATGATAGATCAAGGAGTATCATGCTAAACCAATTAATATTAACAAGTTCATGGGAAGCAAAGCATACTTTGTATTATTAAATAAATAAAGGGAAGGTTACAATTGATGCCTTGATGTTGGAATCCTTCTTCAGAATGGAAATCCATGTCTAATCCAAGCTCGTCAATCTCTTCTCCATTCTCGTCAAATAGACAACATATAGGCGCAATCAAGCAGAACAATGACAACCAACGCAATGACCAACCAAGACTTACTAGCATGGCACTATTTTATAGCAGATTTGGGAAGGTTATGGATGCACTAATGAAGGGGAAATGCCTTATCTCAAAGGGGAAAATCTTTGGAGATAATATCAAGGGTAAAAAATGGGAGTATTCAACCATATCCTCGACCGACAAGTATGATACCTTCGTTCTCGAGAGTTTTAAAGGACAAAGCCTGCTCCATTTTTGGAGAACCTGCTTGAAGAAGACCAATGCTACTTTACTGCTGAATTCATGTGTTGTCAACACTTTTCATAGGTTACGGACAGAGTGACAAGCACAAGGATATGTAGGGGAGAACCGCATTGGGCTTATAAATTAGGGTTTTTTACAAACTTTTGCAGAAAGGCTTCAAGGAATTTCTCTTTTAGGTCTTCAAGGATATTTTAAGCATGTTATCGAAGATGAATAATTTTTCATGGCATTTTTCACTTTGCGACATTGTTGGCATGAGCAACACAAAAAATGACACTTAGGATAAGACCTGAAGAATGCGACAAAATATTGTGTAACACCAGTAAAAATGGTCCTATGAGTTGATTCCTCCATTTTTTCCACTCTAAAAGAATAAAGATGGATCAAAAAAACATAATGATCTAATCTAGATCTCACTTTGAAGCTTGAGTTATGTTTCAATCAAAGACTTATATTTCTGACTGGTCAAATATTTGTTCATTAGATGGTAAAGATAATTCTCTCTAATGTTGAATTGAAGATAAGTTATAAATACTTTTTTTTGTAAGTTTTCTTCCAACTTCCACTCCACTTAAAATTGGATTTGTAACTAAATTTATGTATGTAGAGAAATTGGATTTTCCCAATGAATCACCATGAGTTGAGACTTCAACACACCTCAATTTTTTTGGAAAATTTTGGGTACCACTTTATACCTTAATTCTTTTTAAATTCTAAAAGCATTTTTGTTTTTTTTTATTTGATTTTGTTGAAGCTTCATGAAAAAGAATTTTGTTTTTGCCTAAGTTCTTTACCAAAAGAAAAACAAATATTTCTAAGTCAAAATTCATTTACTAATATTTTAAAAATCTATTGTAGAAAGAAGTATATTCTTCCTTTGATAAAAAAAATTAAAATTTCCCCTAATAAATTTTATATATCGGAGGTCAATTGGAACTTTTGGTTTGCATAGAGTCAAAATTCTCTCCAATCATGTTCGGAATGAAAACGTAAAGAAACACTAGTGAATTTTGTTCAAATTTGAAATTTTATTTGATCATTGAAGTGCATTTCAACTTGTGTTTATAAATGTTGAAAATTATAGAAATTTAAAGGATAAATTTTACCCTGAACATGCTTTCACAAAATTCTAGAAATTGTCTATATGAATGTTCAAAATCACTTTAGTAAGTGTACTCATCGTTTGGAGAACTTATCAGTTCGAGATGATGCTCGTACTGTAAAAGTGTTATTCACCTATTCCCACAGTTTTATTTCTTTTTGGTGGTCTGGAATTATGTTAAATCTCATTTTTGGATCCCTGCTCTGCCATCCTTCTCCTCACTCATCTCTTGATTTTCCTGGTGGGCTACCCAGAAAGGAAAGACCAAAAATCTCCATTTATTTACTATTTGGGAGATTTAGAAATTCATGAATCGTTTGATATTTGAAAATATTGCTCCACTCTTATATAGATTTTGTTCTCACATTATAGTTTGGTTAGATTCATCGTGCAGGGCAGCTCCAACACCATCTCCAACCAGTTTCTATGAGCTATCATTTCAATTTCCATTTCCTGCAGGTTTCTTCGACAGGGCTGCCTAATTTGGAAATTGTGGATGCGGGGCAATGATTCAGATTGGTCCACATTCCATATACCTTCTTCATTGGAACGATGGTGTTGGTTCCAATACCCACATTGAACTATTGGCTCTTTGAGGGGTGTTAAGGCTTGCACAACAGATCCATATTCGTCGCATTACCATATATGGGGATTTTTAAGTCATTATAGAGATTATTTACAGTAGAGAATTCCTCTCTAGGATGTCTTTGTCCAATTGGCTGGAGCACATCTCTATTTTAACTGAATCATTCTTGGATATCACATTCTCACATATCTTCAGGCACTTGAATGAGACTGTTTATTCCTTATCGAAGAAAGGATTGAATGTCGCCCCTGGCGTCATCCACTACCAGTGGAAAGAGGGTAATTTTATCAATAATGAAGGGGTTTTCAATATCGAGTGATCTAGACTTGGAGTTATACTCCATTGATTCTTTTGATTGTGTATTTTGACAATATTATTGTTACCAAATTTATTTTTCTTATATCTCAGTAAACATGATAGCCAATAGTTGTAATCAAATGAAGCATAAGGTGGGATGCTTGTATCTACCATGTGGTGCATTTTGAATAATTTTGGATATATGTACTCGTTATATGTACTGGTTTTTTACATAATAGAATCCAATGTTTTTTTTCCTCAAAAAAAGAAGTGAACTCATTGAAGTATAGATAAATTTTGACTAAGATAAAAGTTGTAATTGTCTTGACATGAAGTTAAATGTCTCAAATATTCATTGTGATTTAAAATTTTATTATCTAATGGTGAAAACAAAGTTTTTCGATGTTATAGTTTCAAAGTCTCCATCCAATTATTGTTTTGCACAAGTATTGAAAAAAGTATCGCATTTCTCCAATTTTGAACTTTTATGAGAAACCAATTTTTTTTACCAAACTTCAATACATGTAAATGGTCCAGTATATTGAACGCACATTTTTTTAACTTATTAATAAGTTTTAAACTGCTCACATTGCTCCAATCCAAAGTATGAAACCTACACCATTAATCATTTAAGCATATCACATCACCATTAAATTATTGTAAATTGGAGGATAATATGTCCCATTGACTTAAATTTGGAAAATCTTATGAAATACAATCTCATGCCATGCTCGTTTATGTCGTCAAAACTAATATTTCAACATATTTCTATTAAATTGGTTTATTTCATCAAGTTTGCATTTATTATTTCTAATTAAAACTTGTAGCCACCCACCTATTCCAATGGCTCATGGCATAATTTTTCTATTTTGGAAATTTTTAGGTCTTGAACTTCTCTAGTCGTTTTTAGGCCCTAAAAATAGATTTTTGGGGAAACAGGAAAACATGATTCAATGGATGATGTTTGTATTCAAAAGTTGTTCTCCTCAGATATACCTTTCTAATAGGCTATCATGCACACGAAATAGTGATCGTATGCCAAAGTTACAACCCCAAGAAGTTGTCGTCCCATCTTACCACATCGGGGCCCAAAAGCCTTTAGCGCTTCATTTCCTAGGGTTAGGGTTTTCTATTTTTAAGGTTTCTCATTTCTTCTTCATGATAAAAATAGATTTGACCCTAATTGTAACACAGTTCAGGAAGGAAAGTATATTTCACTTCTCTTCAAAGAGATAAGTTACCACCGCTCTAGCTAGTTTACTTTCATTTTGCATGTAAATGGTTTTAGAATTTTCTATTTAATAATTGAATCTTAGTTTCATTGTATCTCTATGTTTATATTTTAAATATTTATTTCATTATTTTCCTCCATAAATCTAGATCAATGGTATTAGAGAGGTTTGCTCTTTCTCTATTTTTCTGTGAATGTCCTCAATAAGGTTTAGTTATAATTAGTTGGGACTCGAACTACTTAATCCCTTGCAAGATTTTCCTTGCCAATCTTGATGACCTCCCATAACGATACAAAATAAAGACAAAGGGAGAGGGAATCCTATAAAATTGTTTCTCAAATAATCCCTCAAGTGAAAGAGGAACGAAATGATGGATAACTTTTATCAAATCCTTCAACGAATACCAATAGGTGATGCATCTTCATCTAGCAACCACTTTAGAGGCACCATGGTCCAAATCAAACTTGGTGTATAAAATTTTTAGATTTTTCACCACGAGAGTCAACATCGACTTACAGTCCATCATTCCAAACTTTTGTAGGATCTTGATGATATGTTTACCTTTACCAAGAAATATTTCGTTGGGATTCTGCCATACTTTTAGCCCTAAATAGTAGTGTATCAAACCAAGATCCTTCGTATCAAATTAAGAGGCCAAATCCATCTTACTTAGAATAATAAGATCCTCCACACCTGTCAAAAATAAGTCATCAACATTCAATAATAGAATCATAGGTTCATTCTTGTTTACCTTGAAGTACAAGTTTGGATCATCATCATTTTTGGAGAAACCAAGTCTTGTTAGATAACTGTCAATTCGTGTGTACCCGGCTCTCGGTTCTTGATTAAGTCCACACAAGGCTTTATTCAACCTGTAAATGTGAGACTCTGTACCATGGACCTAAAAACCTTGAGATTTCTCTATATGTACGATTTTTCGTCAATCATACCATTAATAAAAGCAGTCTTTACATCCATTTTATGTAAGTTACAACCCATAGAAAAAAAAATAGAAATAATAGATCTAATGGTAGTATTCCTGCTAAGGGAGAAAAAGTCTCATCATAATCTTCTTCCTCTTTTTTGGAGAACCCTCTAGCCACGAATCTCACCTTGTATTTTTCAACGTTGTCATCCACTGCATGCTTGATCTTTTATATCCATTTGGAGGACACCACTGATTTTCCTTCAGGTCTTGGGATGACCTCTAATACATCATTCTTCATAATCGATTGGTATTAGTATAACATAAAAACCTTGCATACTTGTTGGTTAGATGCTTCTTCAAAGGTGGAAGGTTAAACATCAATGAGATTCATCATCAAAGTTGCATAATTAGAATACCTCTTTGGTCTCTTACTTTCCCTAAAGTCGCCATGTGGTGTCGCATGTAATTCAGCTTCCTACAAGGAAGATATAAGCTTTGCTGGTCTCTTTTTTATTTTAAGAACAACAATCATATCCACTGGTTCACTAGGCACTTATGGCTCTTCTTAAATATCTTGAGGATATCCTATAGTATTGGATGGACTAGTAACTTCCTCCTTGGGAACTTTATGATCTACACCACCATCAAAATTCATGGAAAATTCTTAGATTTCCAATTCTCATCAAAGGTCATGTCTCTGCTAATTTAAACTTGTCTTTGACTTGGAACATAGATTCTATAGGCCTTTGATGACTTAATTTATCCAACGAATATTCCTTTATTTCTTGAAGGCTCCAATTTCCTTCTCTTATCTTTCTGTACATGAAAAAAATTAGGACAACCAAAAATTATTAAATGAACAACTTGAGGTTTTTTTTTTTATGAATGCTTCTTTAGGAGTCTTGTCTTCCAAAATTCGATGAGGACCTCTATTTTCAATGTAGACAACTGCCATCGATGCTTCGCTCCAAAGAAACATAGGCAGGTCTGTTGAAAAGTGTAACTAGGTTCGATCTTCATAATGACTTGTAATTATTAATTTATGTAATGAAGAAGACAAAGATAATAAAATGTATTTTGTAAATATTTCTTCATGGGTTTCATGAGCAAGGAGTTTTTATTATAGGTCAAAGACTTATTCTTGATGTCCTAAGGATTTGTCATCTTGACATAAATATATAAGTTAGATTCATGTATATGAAGTGTTGTTATACTTGCAAAAGAAAAATTATTGATGTAAATGTATGCCTCCTGACCTTGTCAATGTGCTCCTTGAAGTCGGCTTAGAAGATGTTGGAGGATGCTCCGCTCACAAACAGTTAAACAAGTCAACTTACTAGCTAAGATCATGTCAGCCTGAAAGAGGGAGACAATCCCTATATAAAGGAGGGACTGTGGCCTTACTTCTACACATAATTTTGAACAAGTCTGAGGCAGAAATACAAGCATAAATCTGTGGTTTGGTGCGGAAATAAGAATACACTTCAGTGAGGAGAGAAGTATATCCAACGAAGAAAAGGAGACTATCTCATATCTTGGTTTTGGGTATACGGTATCAGATCTTTGTCTTGGTTACATATATGAACTCAAATAGGTGCCTTGATAGCAAGGAAGATGTTATCAAGTGTTGTAAGGAAGTGCGAAGTAGAAGGATTACATAGCGTAGTCAAAGGGACTGCAAGGTGTACAATTACTTGGGCTCAATATACTTTGTATATCTCAGAGGTACATGCATCATAAAGAAGAGTTGCAACAGAGTTAGATAACTCAGAAAAGGGATAAAAGAAACTCAACAAAGAAAGAGGGATCTCTGTCTTGAGATCAATGGTATAACAAGAATATTGTGGAAGAATCTCAAGGAGGCCGAGGCTAGAAGGACTAAGAAGGAGATAATTGTTTAGGACTAGGAACTTAGCTTTCCTAGCATTGGTGCAAAGCAATGCAGAAAGAAGAGATCAACTATAAAAGCCGATAAGAGCAGTGACAAGGTCTTGGAGGCATACTAAAGTCAAGGGCATGTTTCATGATCATGGTACTTATCAATTGAAGATCTAGAAGAAGAATTACTTCAAGGCTTTCCTCTCTAATAGGGAGAGGTTTTGTCCCTAGCTTGAACAGACAAAATTCTGTGTCCCTTGTGTTTTGATAATTGACTTGCTGAAAGAGACAATAAGCTAATGAATATAAGATCTAAGTAATAGAAGCATAACAAGTATAACACAAGCAATTATCAAGCAAGAGGATTGAATTAAACACCACCTATTATAGCATCATTTATCACCATCATATATTTGATGACTTATGCATTGGCCTTGGGCAACCCTTCCTTCAGACTTGGACATATTTCTCAAAACACGGTATCTTAAAACCCATATGCGACTCTGCCTAGACTTTTCTTCATATATATGCGAGTCCATACATAGAGAATCGCGTATGCATTTTAAACATTAAAAATATATATTTTTTCCCTATTTTAGAGGCGGGGTTTACGGTTGTTCCAGTAACTTAACCACCCCAGCCCGTGGCCTAACTGTTCCCAATTGCAAAAACTAATTTGAGGGAGTATAAAATCCCCTCAAGGGAATGGCCTAAAGGGGGAAGAGAGAGATAAATATAGATATTATACGTTGTTGGAGCCCTATCCAAGTCTGATATATTCCCGTGCCTCTTGCACTTCCTAGATATTTGCAGGAAACCCTTGTTTTCTTAAGATGCTCACCACCCTATGTGACATCCATTGTGCACTATTCTTGGAATAAATCTTAAGAGGCTAAGGCTGGAAGGATCCAGAGGACAGTATACTTGAAGGCCGTGGCAGATTTAAGGTGATCTCTCCATGTTTTTTTACTGTACCTATCATTAATAACAGAAGTACCATCTTTTTCATGATGATTACGTGTCAATAATCTTTTATACATGTGTAATTATTGTAAATTGTTCATTTAATATTGTTTTTATGAGATTATGCATGCTTTTCACTAATATCTAGAACATATATATGTTGTACAATTAGGATTTTGTGTTTGTTCTTTGCTGATTTACAAATTACGGAGCACAAAGTGTTGCAGGGGGTTTGCACCCCGCGGGATCTAATACAACCGAGGGATATCCGGGTAAGGTCTGCAACCTGTAGACTCTAGTTTTTAGCATAAAAGTTGGTTAAGTGAGTCCTACTTGTAATGACATGACCCTAATATGTGGAGGTTCATCAACCCAAGACTTTTAGGGTAACATTTCCCGAAACAGAAATGGAAACTCCACTGGGGATCACATTCTTGTGATTTCCCATTTGGGTTGTTTTATCTGTCTTGTAGGTTCTTGACAGGTTTTAGCACTTTTTACAGTGTAGTAAGTCTTTTTTTAATCAAACAGAAGACCTGGTCCCTTTATCAAGCTTGAATTTTTTAATTTTTCCTTATCTTTATTTCCATACATAGCTTCTTCTCTGCACAATCGTGTATACCTCCTATATTTTCCAAAGGGACCCGCGTATAGGCGATTTTCCTTGGTTACAGTCACGTATACATGCTAGTTGCACACTGAAAAACAGCATATGGCTGGAAAATTTTGAAAATTTGAGTTTTCAGCCTCTGTAATATTTCCTTTCTGATTTGAACCATTCCTGTGGTGTCTTTAAGGTCTCTATACTATGTTTATGGTGATTTCATATCCATTTATCTCTTGTTTTTGTGAAAATCTAGCCATTTGGTGAATTGCTTGTTTTGTGTGTTTGCAATTGCGGCTGAAGAACCAAGACCTTTTCCTGAAGTTCTTGGCTGTTTTGATCAATCAGAACATTGATCCTTTGCTTGTTTTCTCTTCTTGGACCTATGCATTTCTTCACTTGTGGTTTTTGCCTCCTTGGTCTATTTCGGTTTTCTTGATTTCTTGGACTTGTCTTGTTGCGAATCTTAAAGAATCTCTTTTTTGTTTTTTGAGTTGTTGTTCGTTGCAAGATTGTGATACTGTGCTGAATTAATTGATTGAGTTTCGTGATTCTTTTTGCTCATTTAAGTCCAGCTACCAAATTCACACAGTTGGCTTGAGCACTTTGAAACCTTTGTTGAGACTCATTTTGCTTGATTTCGGTTCTTGGGTGGTTTTTGCTTGTCTTCTTGAAATCTCTTTTCTTCCATTATAAGTTAAAAGCCCAAAAACATTTTGTGTTTTCTATAGCTTTTTCTTTGAGTTTGTTATTATGGTTTCATTATATCTTTTGAAGCTTTTTGGTTGGTTTCTAGTATTTGGTTCTTGGCTTGATTTTGAAGGAAGTTTTCTCTCTTTTGTATCAAGTGCATTTTGGTGTTCTTATGCATAGGAGTTCTGTTTGGAACTAGCCTTGTTTTTTATGTCAAAAAGTGATTGAACCATTGTCTAGCTAGGGACTCTTTTTCACTTCTTTAGAATTAACATCTTAGGATTTGCATATCATTGGTAGTTTGCATTAAATGCATTTGAGCATTTTAGTCTTTTTCGTAGCTTTCTAGATCGTGTGAAGTGTGAGTGTCTGAAAAGAAAAGAAAAAAGTTTTTTCTTATTAGTTTCGTAGAACTCATGTAGATATCACTTTTCATCGAAAGGAAATTATTGCATTTGCATGTAACTAGGTTTTCATTGGTTTCTTCTGCGTCATATAACACCATCAGTTTTACTTTCGTGTACCCTTGACTTAAGTAATAACCAATTTAAAACAAGCAATATAATTAAAAGCAACTAGAATTTTTTGTATTATTTTCATTAATCATACACCAACTAGATAGGTTGTAGGGATTTGCATTAGGTGAGTGGAGAGTTAACTCTCCAAGGCCGCTCAAATTGTTAAATATAGAAATTTTATTAATGAGTGAAATCCAATACCATTAAGTGGAATGGGAAAGCTCTCCTCCAGAGAGTCAAGCATGAGGGATATTGCAGGCAAAGAAGAGAGATACCCCCTCTCCTATTTTTTGAATCTTGACCTAAGACCGTTCTGCCCGGCTGCCGATACGGATTGGTGCCCTTAGTTCCTATCCTAGGGACCACACAGGTGACTGCGGGGGGGAATACCCATGGTACCTGAGACAGATGTTGCATCACTTCCATCAGTACTTATGGAGGGTGCCCTTGCGAAGCTTGGGGACTTTCACCGGCAAAGGCTGTTGTTAGGAGGTCAACGTAACTATTTTTGTTACCTTCACTAGTAGGCCTGGGGTGTAATTACCCAAGACTATTTTCGGAAGGTCATATTATTTCACTTTCCTATATTTTGGTGTCCGTTCCTCATCACCCAGAGCAGAAATACTCGAGAATTGCTTGTCTAACTGTATCTTAGGAACTTTTTAGAGTGTGCTCTTTGCTCCTAGATTGTTTAGCTTCATATATTTTTTGAGTCTAAAATTAATCTCTTAAAGTGGCTGACCGATCGCCTCGTCGATTGAGGAGGCTTCGTGGGTTATCTCCTGCGAGTGCCAAACCTTATTCAAGAAGGTGTAGGAGTAATTCAGTGGGTGATTTTCACCCAGTGGTTTCGAACGCAGTGGACAAAGATCCTTCGTCGGGGTGTGTTGTTTCTATGGGTGTTTCTGGTGTCGATGTCAATATAGAGAGGAGTGCTCCACTCATCTCTAGAGTTTTATTTCTAGCAAAAGAAGTAGAAATAGAGGAAGTTCCTCAACCTGTTGAGTCGGTTCCATCTCCTCTTCCTGCTAGTTATCCTCACGTTATTCAATACATCGATTCTGAGTCTCAGAGACTGGCTAGTCCCTTTCTGTCATATCCCTTTCTTTCGATGGCCACGACTGGGAACACAGTTTCGGTTGTGAACACTGCAAGTGTTTAGACTCCTCTTTCAATTGAAGGAGGGGGCACTATTGGTATATTGACAATCACTTCTAGTGCTATTTTTTTTTGGCTCTGGAAGCACCCAAGCACATGCTTCTCAATCTAGTTCCTTTTCTTATGGAATGCCCACTAGTAGAATTCCTTCTTTCTCCTTTTCTGCTGCTTCAGCTGTCTCCACGCCCATTCCTTCTATGGCTATTGGATTAGCTTCATTTCAAGGGTTCCCCTTTGGAAGTGGGCACATCCCTCATTCAACCCCTTCCTTAGGTTCTTTACCTTTTACCTCTCAAACTCAAGGTTTCAATCCTTTTTCGGGAGGTCAAATTTCTAATGTCTTTTCGAGATGGAACCCTGTTTTTACAACGTTAGGAGCGGGGAGTCAATTTATCACTGGTCAGCAAGGGAATGTTCATTTCCCTTCATCAAGTACTTCTCAGGATTTTTCTCTATTTGCAAATGCTTGGAACCCTTACCAAGGGGTTTCTTCTTCATTCAATACCTCAGTTGGAGGGAATGGTCTTGTGTATAGTAACTCTATGTTGGGGGGGGGGGGGTCCTTCTCCGAATGTTGGGTCACAAGGATTTTATTATGGCCTAGCATTATCTACGAACAACATCTGGCAACCTGGTGCCTCAATAAATCCAGGTTATTATTTTCATAATGTGGGGAATCCTTCCCATGGAGGATGGAATTCCCAGGCTCCTCCACGCTTACCATTTATGGCAACATTAAAATTTCCATATCTATTGAAATTGAATAGCGATCCTATTCAGTATAGTCCGGGTTGGCCTATGGTCCCCACCAATCTCCCCTTAGACATTCCAAAGTTTGAAGGGAAGATTGGCGAGGATCCGACAGATCATATCACCACTTTCCATTTATGGTGTTCCTTGAACTCCTTGATCGATGATTTAATTAGGTTGAGATTATTTCAAAGAACCTTAACTACAAATGTTGCCAAATGGTACATTGAGTTAACTGGGGGGAGTTTTGCTACTTTTGGAGAGTTGGCTACCATGTTCTTAAATCATTTTTAGTTACCTGTTTGTTATGACATCAGGACTAATCTCCTGTCCAATTTTTAGCAGGATAAGGCAACTCACATTTCTGATCATATTCAGGAATGGCGAAGAAGGAAGAGGCTCATTAAGGCCAAAATCCTGAATGAATTCCTTCTTGAGTGGTTTTTGAAATATTTATAGCCAGAAATTTCTAAGGATGTATCCCTTTCAAGGGTATTTTCTAAAGAGCGGGCTATTTTTAGGGCTCAACAATTAAAACTGATTTATTCTCAGTCTGGAGTCCTTAATAAAAAATTTCCGGATGCTCCTCACTCCAAATTAGACTTAGCCAAAACTAAACCTGGTCCTCATGGTGATGGGCTTATCGGTTCGATTGATAGCAGTACGGCTAACCTGCTAAGTCAATTGCATCAGTGGTCTATACAATCTGGTTTTTTTGGCCAGGTTGTGCCTTCAGTGTCAACTCCTTCCCAGTCTTTGGCAATTAATGTTGTCCAAACTTCCAACCCCAAAGGAAATCAAAAATCCGATGGGAAAGAAGAAGGGAAGGAATAACAAGAAAAAGGACAAAGATGGGAATGGGAATGCAAACAAATCCAATGATCATGTTGGAGAGGGTAAAAAGGATAATAAAAAGAAAGTGAAATTTCCATGAAAATTGTGCACTAGAGATCATCTTATGCACCTTTGCCCTAAAATTCAAGATGCACAATGCTTGTTGGCTCAACAGGGTTCTTCTAGTTCCCAGGCTGTGCTAACAAACCCTTTTCCCCAAGGGCAGAAATTAGTTCCTGGCGGGAATCCAAATATTGGGGCTCCCTTTGGGGGTAGCCAGGAAGGATAAAATACATCAAACATATACATGATGAGTGCTCACGCAGATATCGCTACAAGATCTCATGACTATGGCGAAGCTGAGCCTTCAAAAGCCAAGGGTGCTCCTGATAGTACTGAGCCACTTCATATTACGAGGCCTCCTGTTGAGCCTATACCTCGGATGTCGAAAAAATTCTCAAGATCTTCGACGATTAATCCTAATTCCAAGGCTGCCCAGAACTACTCGACTGTAGAATTTCTGGCTCAAAGTCCTTGTGCCATGTCTGCGTTAGAGGTGCTCCAGTCTTGTCCGGCTCAATGGAGTGCTTTGCTCACTGTTATTGGGGCTGTTGATCCAAATAATTCTCTTATGATCACATTTGATATGTCGAATTTTAAAAAGAGACTTCCTCATCATATGGCCTTCCATATCAAATTGACTTATCGGAAATTCAATATCTTTCGAACAGTCGTATATGAGGGTGCTTCCACGTGTGTAATGTCTCTTTCATGCTGGAAGGGTATTGGATCTCCCACAACTGTTCCTTCAGCTACTCTTCTGACTATGTTTTATGGTCATTCTCACAGGCTGCATGTTATTGTTCCAGCTTTGCCCATCTATGTTGGGGGCAAGACTGCTAATATCAAAGTTGAGATAGTCGATGCAAGCTTAGACTATAACCTTTTGTTGGGGCGAAACTGGATCTATGAGATGGATTGCATAGCATCCTCATTATTTCGTATTATTTTTTTCCCTCACAAAGGGATAATTGTCACAGTTGACCAACTGGATTGTTCTCCTATAGATCAGAATGCATCTTCTGACTCAACCATTCCTTTGGTGAAGGATACCAAGCCACCTGTTGAGAATTTGGGGGTTGGAATGTAGAATTACTTGATGGGTACTTTTGATCTTCCTCCTCCTTTAGTTCATATCAATGCTATCTCATCCTATAGGATTCTTATTCGAAGAGATTTATTCAAAACTCATTATTTTTTGGACCCTTGGACCTTACCTTCTCCTACCTCCACATTAGAAGAAGTTCAAGTGGGTGGAATGTCATTTCCTATGTCTACAGTTGAGATTTCTTATAGCTTTATTGTTGACTCTGCAGATTCCATTTCAGTTTCTCTTTCACTAGAGGAATTGGATGGAGATGTGGCTCCGACTTGGACTCTCAATTCATCTTCGGCTCAGGATTGCCTCGATACCACTCTTCCATCTGAAGAGGCCATCCTTGAAGCAATGACTGGTGTATAGAGACCTGGGATGATTTTCATTAGCGGTCTTAATTTCTCCCAGACTTGCGCGAAGTTGAACCAAGTTTCCCTAGCCCTCAGTCTTCTGGTCCTATTCACCAAGTCCTAAACCCTTTAGCACTAGCACAGGTTTTTGCTGAAGGGAAAATGGTTGTGATTTCTCCTACTATCTCGATGAACATCTGCAGTGATCCCAACATCATAGAGAATGTATTCATTGGAGCCGAGTGTTCCCCTGAAGAGATTCATACTTACACCGATCTCTTTCGAGAGTTTCGTGATGTGTTTTCCTAGTCTTATGAGGAAATGCCTGATATAGATCCATCTATTGTCTAGCATGAGATCAAGGTATGTGAAAATTATAAGCCTATCAGGCAAAAGCTTCGTTCAGTCAACCCTAGGAAGGTCGAAGCTATCAAAGATAAGGTGGAGAAGTTGCTAAAGGCAGGGTTCATTTACCCAGTTCCTTTAACTGAGTGGGTTTCAAATCTAGTTCCTGTGGACAAGAAACAAGGAACAATTCAAGTTTGAATCGATTTCATGGACCTAAATAAAGCATGCCCTAAAGATAACTACCCCACACCGTTTATAGATCATATTATCGATGAGTGTGCGGGGAATTAGATTTTCTCCTTCATGGACGGTTTCTCTAGATATAACCAAATTACTATCTGTCGTGAAGATCAACATAAGATTGCATTTATTTTTCCCTGGGGTACCTTTGTTTACAAGAAAATTCCTTTTGGCCTAAAAAATGCTGGAGCTACTTTTCAGCGGCCATGTCTTATGCCTTCCACAACATCAAACATATTATCGAGGAATATTTGGATGATTTAACTGCTTGTTCTCGCAAGAGAATTGATCATCCTTCTCACCTCTGTCAAGTTTTTGAACGATGTCGGCATTATAAAATCCGGTTGAACCCGAAAAAGTGTTTTTTCACTGTCACATTTGGTTGGTTGTTGGGATTCATCGTGTCTACAGAATGGATTCAGGTAGATCCCTTCAAGGTTGAGGCAATACTTCAATTGCCTCCCATGTATTTTATTCGTCAACTTCAAAGTATGCAAGGAAAAGCTAATTTTCTGCGGAGATTCATCGTAAATTATACCGAGATCACGAAAGGATTTATGGGATTATTAAAGAAAGGAGTTCCATTCTTTTTTGATGACTTTGCTCAACGCTCATTCGATCCTTTGAAAAAAGCATTGACCTATGCTCCTTTACTGAGTCCACCCGATTATATCATGTATTTCCTCTTGTATCTCGCGGTAGCAGAATCTACCATTGGTATGGTTCTGGTTTAGGAAGATGATTCTCTTTCCGAGCATGTTATATACTACCTTAGTCAAGGCTTGGTAGGACCTAAACTCTGGTATTCTCCGATAGAGAAGCTTGCTTTAGCAGTTGTTCATGTTGTTCAGCAGCTGAGACATTACATTCTTCTTCGCAAAACTTATGTTTTGGCAGCAGTCAATCCATTTCATTTTGTTCTCAGTAGGCGAGTGATTGGGGGAAAATACAATCGATGAATTGTGATTTTGCAGGAATTTGATCTTGATTTTCTGTCTGCCAAGTCTAAGAAATCAATAGTTTTTGCAGAAATGATTTCTAAGTTTCCCTGTGGAGAAGAGATTTTTTAGGACGAATCATTTCCTCATGAACAAATTTTTCTCATTTTTTCACAAGATCCTTGGTATGGGGATCTTATAGTTTATCTCCAGACTACAAAGTTTCCCTCGAATTTTTCGAAAAATGACCATCGAAAGTTACGTCACTTAGCCAAAATTTATTTGATTATTCGTGACACTTTATATTGTCGTGGGGTCGATTCGATCCTTAGACGTTTTTAAACTCTCTAAGAAGTTGAGGTTGTGCTGAATGATTGCCACAGTGGAGCTTGTGGTAGTCATTTATCTGGGCTTGCTACATCCAAAAAAATATTGCGTGCAAGATAATTTTGGCCATCGATTTTCAAAGATTGTATGGAATCGGTCAAAAAGTTCCATCTGTGTCAGGTCTATACTCGAAAGATGTGCGCTCATCTACCTCCGCTCTTTCCTGTCATTACTATCGGACCCTTTACAAAGTGGGGTATTGATTTTACTACCTGTAACCCGCCTTCGGCTAAAGGTCACAAATACATTATTGTAGTTGTAGACTACTTCACGAAGTGGGTTGAGGCTATGCCTACTTTTGGGAATGACGATGAGACAACAACTCTTTTCCTCTTCAATCAAGTCACTTCTCGCTTTTTAATTCCCAAAGATATTGTCACTGATCATGGAAGTCATTTTCAGAACAACACGATGGCTGAATTAGCTCTGAAATCAGGTTTCTGGTAGGAGCATTCATCTCTTTATTATCCTCAGGCCAATGGGAAAGTTGAAGCCGTGAACAAATCCTTGAAGACAATTCTTCAACGGAAGATTGATAAAGCCAGATCCAATTGGCATATTATGTTGTATCCTGCACTTTGGGCATACCGGATGTCAGTCAAAACTGCAACCGATTTTACTCTGTTTCAACTGGCTTATGTGTTGGAATCTATATTTCCTATTGAATGCAAAATCCCTTCGCTTAAGTTAGTTGTTGAGCTTCTTCCTGACACTTATAGTGTCAAAGAACGCCTCCTTCATCTGGAACATCTCGATGAGCAGCATCAATATGCAGCTACGATGAATGAGGCACATAAGAAATAGGTAAAGGTTCAGTATGATAAGGCGATCAAACCTAGGGTTTTCTCTGAAGGTGACCTTGTCTTGGTTTATGCCCAAGAGAAGGATGCCTTGGGGGTAGGTAAGTTTAAATCTATGTGGTATTGCCCTTTCATCGTAAAAAAAATCCTGAAGAAAGGATCTTATGCCTTGATTGATTTTGATGGAAATGAGTTGGCGGAGCCTAGAAATGGGATCTATTTGAAAAAGTATTATGCCTAGGCTTTGGCCTAGCATCTTTCTTTGTTGTATATATTTTGTTTTTTTACATATCTGGGTTTCCAATTTTTGGTGTGACTTTGATGAATTTTATCTATTTTGGCAGGTAATATTGGATGACATGAGTCACTTTATTTTCGACAATGGTGCTAGTATACATACCCAGAACTTGGCTTCTGCGGCTTGGGTACTCCATTATCCATCCAGTCAGTTGTTAGTTTAAATAGGTGTCTGCATTGGTCCTGCTTCGAACAACGTAGAAAAATACACTATAATGATTAATCTACTCTTGGAGGCAATATCCTTGGGTGTTGATTCGTTATTAGTTTTCTTGGATTCGCAGGTGAACAACACATATCGGGTCCGAGACCCATTTTTACATCGGTTGTTTTTTAGGGTGCGTTTGTTACAAAGATCATTTCAATTTATAACATTCATTCATATTCTTCGAGCTGACAATTGGATGGCAAACTTATTAGTTAATCAAGCAATTGATTGGCATATTAATCATTCAATACTTTAAATGATATATCAAATACATCATTCATTATAATACATTTGAGTCATCACATCATATAAATCGTTGTATATATATAGTCAGAGTGTTCAAAAACATACAAAATTTGGACCATCATGTCCCACAAAATTAGGGCTTACTCTCGATCATGTCTATCATAAAAAAATATTACAGTCATCTGATCATATCTATAAATTTACTCCTGAGGTCCCTGCCCAACATTTGTGTTCCTATAGAACACAATGGCAGTCGCTACACGGCAGAATAACCACACCCAGTCTCGTGGTACTCCTACCACCCGTCTCTGGATACCCTCCAGTAGGTCCTTTATAGCAGCCATAGGCACCTGGAGAGTCAAGCTCTCCAAGTTCCTCTATATTGCATGGAGTGTCCTGCCAGGGTCTTCATCATCTGCCTCACCTCTATGGCACTTGGGCCTTAGGTACCCCTCAGGCCTGACTAGTCCCATGTCTACATCATGATCATCATAATTTTGTAAGTCATTTAGTCCAATCAAAAATATTTTTTCATTTTCATACTTTGAAAAATTAAAAATAAAATCACATAATAAAAAATCAAAAAATGCAATCTCACTAATTGCGCCCCATGCTGCACCGGGTGGCAAGACTAGATCTGGATCTGCACGAAATTCCATCCCAGCATAGGGATAATCTTCCACTGCAATGACTTGTTCTTCCCACCATTAGAAGAACTCATCATCCCAAGTGGTCCGAGGAACTTCACTTCCCCCTAATCTCTTCATCAGATCTTCCCATCGGGCTATTCTTGGATCCAAAAGCTCCGGATTTGAGAAGAGAAATTTTTGCCCCAAAAGCTCCTTCTCCACTTCTGCAATGTGAAAATGATCCAAATGTGAGTCAAATGATGTATTTATGCCCATAATTTGAATTTTTTTTGCAAATTTTCAATGTGCTTATTTTTCGAATTTGATTAAGGTTGTATAACCGTTTGGCTTGTAAGTGTTGGGCAAGGTATTTTTTCAGGTACATGTTGTTGAATTCGAGATTTTCCTAGTTTTTTCCTTCGGATCCATGACCGCTTACCTATCATGGCAGGTATCTGATTTTGAACTGGCATATAGGTTAGGGAATTCACTTTCTGTTGCATTTTGCAGACTAGCCTCCATTCTGATCACTTGCCATAGGGTCAATCCCATCATGTCATGAGTACTTAACCCATTTCACTCGCCTATTTTTTAATCATGACTTGGTGGTAGAGCCTTCCTTTACATGGGCTTCCTAGTTAGTTCCTCGCTAGCATTTGTCGCCCATGCTGAAATTTTTGTAGGCTCGGGAGTCCTCTTTAGTCCCGCCATGCCTTATGCGTTGAAACTTCATTCTTCTTCTTCTTCGCTATCATTTTTATGGCCATTACCCTAGAGGCTCCCTTATGTGGTTGAGTTGTATTACTACATTGCATATTGACTACTTGTTTATCTTGGCCTTTAGCTGGCTTCATATGGACTCATGTTTAACCCATATTTTGACCATGTCTTTCTATACAAGTTAAACATGCAATCACTTAGCTTCTGCAACTTGACACCTTTACCCATGGATGGAACATTCCTCTGAGTGTCACTTAACAGTTTTCAACCTTGCATTGAGTATAGGATTGTTCCTATCCCAGGAACTAGAGCATATTTGTCACTACACTCGTTCTATCCATTGTACTATAGCATTATTTTATTCTTTTTTCAGGCTTTGAATATGAAAAAGATAAAAAAATATATATATTTTGAAAAAGAGAGGGAACGTGATATTACGTCCATATTTTATGGCAGTTACAGTGTCATTTGTGTCGCCCTTGAACAAAGCACAAAAAATCTAAGTCTTTCCTCAATTTGGGATGGTTTTAGTTTTTTGACTTAGGAGAAGCCATAACCTTGTTTCATGAGTCTGTACTCCCCCGGTTGGTTATCTCTTCCAATCATATGGAGGGTTTGTTTATGCCTCTTGCATGACAAACCTATACAAAGTTATCATTTTCTACCATAGTCAAACATGAGTCGTGCTTTTGTTCAAGGGAAGTTAACCTGAGTCGGCCTTTCTGTGGTGTCTCTTGACTCATTTTTCAGTCGGCCTTCCCGGTCTTGTTAGTAGCTTGTTCTATCACATTAGATATTTGGTCCTTTGCTCGTGCTGGTTTAAGAAGGTCTCCACTGACTTCTTGCCGGTGGGTTTGTCTCTTATCGACTAGGCCATATTGCTCTGAGAGTAAACCTAGAGCTGCACCCTGGCCCTATTTACATCATTGATAGGTGACCTTGTACTCAACATTTGATCATCATCATGGGTCTTTGACTGAGTGGCTTCCCTTTTGTTTGACATAAGCTTACATTATCACACCTGGGATTCGTGCAATACCTTGATTTCCATTTGACCCTATCGGTGGATATCTTGCCTCTTTTTTAGCTTTCATTATTGGTTGGTTCAGAGGGTTTCTGCCGTGTGCTAGCTTCATCTTGTGCATGCTAGAAATGTACTTCGGGTTGGTCTGATTCCTTCCAAATCTTGGCCTGCGGGTTACACTCGCGCTGACTGATGTGGTATTCCTTAATGCCTTCCTTCCAGCAGAACTTTTCCCATCAACTCCAACTCATTGCTCTGGGAATAAGGTCTAGAGTCCTTTTGTCAGTACCTTAGGGTTTTCAATCATCAGTGGCAGAATATTCGCTATTGACAGTGAGGATACATCATTTCCTCTTGATTGATATATTCTTTGAAGTGTTCGACTTCAACTCATTCATTCGCACTTGCTAGATTGTACTGGGGCACCTTGACATTCATTATCATTATCGGTGGGTTGTCTCACGTTTGTTAACGGTATACATCAATGGTCGGTAATCAAAAGATTTCTCACATGGTCGAATTCAGCTCATTTATTTCCATTGTGTATAATTATTCCATGGTGATCGGTGAAGACCTCGGGTTTGCATCAGCATGCTTTGGTTCACTTTGACATCTCCTTCAGTTTTCTGCCAGTGACACCATCCACCCTTATATGTTGCAGTTTCATCACAACAACATCTTATATGTTGGCTCCCGAGTTGCGTGTTGTACCATGTGTTCCACCACTTATGATTTGGTACTTGGAGATTTAGTTGTGACTTTTGTGATCAGATACATGTTGCAGCATCATAGATCAGTCTTCTATATGTGATACTTGGACCTGATTTTGACTTATACTTCCAGGAAATGATCAGATGATTCAATATGTACTTTACATTTCAGCTATACTTGTATACATATTGGATCTGCTCTATACTTCATATGTTAACATGCTTTTCTTTCACTGAGCATGTGTATTCTCACCTTAGACATGAGCTATCTTTCTGATCTCTCTCACTATTTTTTTGGCAGGCTGAAATCTGGTGAAGTCCTCTCTAGTCCTTGCAAGGTTCTTTCTATGCACATAATACATTTCGGCCATCATGTACCCCTTATGAACTCATATATTAGGGGGCATCTGTTATACCATCATTTATCACCATCATATATTTGATGACTTATGCATTGGCCTTGGGTGACCGTTCCTTCAGACTTGGACATATTTCTCAAAAAATAATATCTTAAAACCCATACGCGACTCTACCCAGACTTTTCTGCGTATATACGAGAGTTCATACATAGATAATCTCGTATGCCATTTTAAACATTAAAAATATATATATATTACCTATTTTAGAGGTGGGGTTTATGGTTATTCAAGTAACTTAACCACACTAGCCCATGGCCTAACTATTCCCAACTGCAAAAACTAATTTGAGGGAGTATAAAAGCCCCTTAAGGGAACGACCTAAGGGGGGAAGAGAGAGAGAAATTTAGATATTATACGCTGTTGGAGCCCTATCCAAATCTGATATATTCCCGTGCCTCCTGCACTTCCCAGATATTTGCAGGAAATCCTTGTTTCCTTGAGATGCTCACCACCCTATGTGACATCCATTGTGCACTATTCTTGGAAGAAATCTTGAGAGGCTAGGGCTGGATGGATCCAGAGGACGGTATGCTCGAAGGTTGTGGCATATTTCAGGTGATCTCTCCACATTTGTTTACTGTACATGTCATTAATAACAGAAGTACCATCTTGTTCCTAATGATTACGTGTCAATAATATTTTATACATGTGTAATAATCGTAAATTGTTCATTTAATATTGTTTTTATGAGATTATGCATGCTTTTCACTAACATCTAGAACATATATATGTTGTACAACTAGGATTTTGTGTTCGTTCTTTGCTGATTTACATATTACGGAGCATAAAGTGTTGCAGGGGGTTTGCACCGTGCAGGATCTACTACAACAGAGGGATATTCGAGTAAGGTTTGCAACCTGTAGATTCTTGTTATTAGCATAAAAGTTGGTTAAGTGAGTCCTTCTCATAATGACATGCCCCTGATCTATGAAGGTTCATCAACCCAAGACCTTTAGGGTAACATTTCCCAAAACACCACCCTGCCAAATTCTCAACATGGTATCAGAGCTAAGGTACTAGAAAGGGACATTTGACAAGAAGACATTCAAGTACAAAGAAGATCAAGGATCAATTTTATAGAAGTAAAAAGTCAGAGATCTACATTGAAGTGTCAATATTCATATTCTAAAGAGGTAGGTTGCATAAATTGGAAAGACATCTCAAGAAAATCAAGGACACCGTGTAGAATTCATCACCATCAATAACTATTTCGTGTTGAAATTAAATCAACATTTTTTGATTCACCATCAAGCCATCATCATCAATGATTCAAGGTGATTTAGCTCTCTTGAAGAAGCCAATATAAGAGGGAGCTCCTAGTGCTATCTACATTATCATCAACAAGGAAGTTGGTAGAAGAAGAGAAGCATCTATTCAAGTAAGTATCTTTATGACTTCATCTGAATCTGTCAAATGTCTTTTTGCAAAGAAAGAAACAATCTAGTTAGGTTTTAAAACTTTCTTTCATGGAAGAAAAGTACAGATATAAATATTATTGGGAATGAAGTCATGCCAAATAAATGAAGTAAGACATAAGAGCCCAAATGATTCTTATATAATCCATAAAGGACTCTCTCATACCCTAAGTATCAAAACTAGAATCTTGAAAACAAATATATGACAAATTGGTGGAGCTATTCTTAAGATTGGGAGAAGTAATGTCTGATAGAGAAATGACTACAATGATACTGAATGCTCTACTGAAGGAATGAGGAAATATCACTTCAAATATATATTGGGAGAAAGAAGCAAAACCATTATATGATCTATGGTCTCTATGCAAGATAAAAGAGGCAAGGTTAAAAACTAAAGTTGATATAGGATTGTTACACAGCAATTTGTCACCGTCCCTACAATTCCCATCCCGCACATTGGAGGGCTCATTCCATGACCTGTGAGCAGAGACAAGACTTGAATATACTTTCATTGCAATCTCTGAATATGAGCTTTAATTTCCCTGAAAACATCTCCCTGCAAAAAACCCTAAAAATAGCTCTTTTTCCATTGGCGCGGTTCCACAGTTCAGCCCTCGCGCCAAGGGGGAAAATCCTCCAAAGAGGGCGTGCCAATTGGCGCTCTGTCATAGAGCCGCACCCGCGCCAACCATATTAAGAGGTGTTTTTTAAAAATAAATGGCGGAAGTTTCGTCCTAACAAATTCCTGGACTGATATCTATCCTGAGTTGGGAGGTTTGGCTACGGATTTCCATAGAGAGGAGAAGTGGTTTGCCACCTCTCATGGAAGCTTCCTTGATGATAGGGCCAATCCCATGATTATAGGGATCCCAACTCCCCTTCCTCCATCTATAAAAGCTTGCCCATCTCCATGGCAAGCTAATCTCCAAGTTCCCAAGAGCTTTCACATCCTTATGCTGCAAGAGCCTTCTTGATTCCCTTAAGGCCAAATCCAAGCAAGGAGACTATTGCCAAGTATCCGGAGAGAGAGGCTTGTCCCATCCTTGACAAGCTTTATCGAGACATGTTCTGCTGACGACCCGCTAAAGGAGAATTCGGCGTCGAAGCTTTGGTTGTATTCTTCTTTTTGACTCATTAATATTAAGCGACTATTGGTTATGGTTCCACTCTTGTTCTTGATCATGTTCATGAGTTATGTCCTCTTCGACTAACATATAGTTGTATATACTGGATTTTATGCTTGTGTTTGTGTTGTTTCTTGCATGTGTAGGTGTCGGATCACAGAGATCATGAGGATTGTGATCTGCCAGGGCAAAGGAACGGGAGCACCACCTCTTCTACAAATGACATCGTTGGATTCCAGGTAAGCCTTCCTCACAAGTCGGTTTATTTACAATTAGGAACCTGCACTATAGCGTGTTTGATTGTTGCTAGACCTGATCTGGGCTAGTAGGGATCGCCTCTATCCGCAGAGGGGATTTACCTCCTCAACAATTTGGCGACTCCACTGGGGAATCGTTAGCTTGTTGTCGTTTGTTTTATAAGCTATAGACGGAGCCTGAAGCACAGCCAGATAGCCTTCGAAACGCTTTTGCTCTGCATTAGCGGAGTAGATCAACGTTGCTTCAGTCAATCTCCGGTTTGGTTTACGGACTGAACAACTTGGAGTTTTGTCTTCTCTTTCTGGTCAACTTCTTGGTCTTGCTTGCTTGGTCAGCTCTTTGGACTAGTTTTTCTTGTTTGTTTGGCTTTTTTTTAGCCTTGTCATCACTTGTATGTGTCTGAGATTGCTTGTTTTTCATTTTTCCATAGTAAACTCGGCTGGCGCGCTTTTCAGTGTGACAGTCGCGCCCATTGGCGCAGGTTGCCTGTGTATCACCCACGCCATTGCCTTTCTGGCACTAATTTCAAGTTCACAGTCACACCAATCTTGTGAGATATTAGGGTTTGCTATGTTTCATGCTTTCTGAGACTGACTTGTGATTTTGATCTTGTTTTTTCGGCTGTATGAGTGCACTGGGACCTAGTTTGACTGATTGTAACCTCCATCCTTTGGTTGTTTGCCTATTTCTTTTGATTTTTCATTTGAGCCCTAAGGCATCTAGGTGCTTTTGTGAGTCGAGCCTCCCTTGGGAGTTTTTGGTTTTCATTCATTCGGTCGACTTTGGGATTGCTTCCTTGCATTTGTTTGATAGTTGTCTATCATATTGTTGCATTCTTTGAGTGACTGATTTCGTTTTCATTCGAATTTTGCTTTGCTTCATTTTGGGCCTAGATTACACGGCTCATTGGTGTCTTTGGGACTTTTCTTGGTTTTGAGAGACTTTTGGTCGATTTGAGATCTGATTGTTTGTGCCATTGAGTGGAATTTGCTTGTTTTTGCTCTCTTAATATCATTTCTCGAATTGCTTCTCATTTGTTTTCAGTTTGTTTAGTGCATCTAGCTATCAAACATTGAAAATAATAAAAAAATCTCTTTTGCTTTTGGTTGATTAGTGCAAATTGAAATCTTTTCGATTTTACTAGTATTTAGTGAATTTGAAAGAAAAGTTTTTGATTTCATTAGTTGCATTAGAGATATCACTGATTGTCTTCCGATCATTTTGTTTGTGTAAAAATCTCTTAACTCTTCTGTAGCTAGCTTTCATCGAACGAAATGATATACTATGGCATGTAGTTTTGCATTTAGGAGATTTTTGAGACATCACATTCGTTAGGGCCTGAAAACTGAAACGTAATTGAAGATAAACTTTAAAATTTACTCAATTTAC
Source organism: Pinus albicaulis (assembly GCA_034641835.2). Lineage (NCBI taxonomy): Eukaryota > Viridiplantae > Streptophyta > Pinopsida > Pinales > Pinaceae > Pinus > Pinus albicaulis. The sequence continues at coordinate 771,931,279 of CM076583.1, read as the reverse complement.
ACTAAGGCAGCATTGAAATCTAACGAAACACATTTAGAGGTCTAGGCTAGAGACGTGTTCCGGCGTCTTTAAACCTAGTAGCTGTCGTTTGCCTTTTGGCTTTAGACAGCGCTAGTATGGACTTGTGCTCCCCGTACCGTCGTGTATATGAAGGGAGACCCCTCTAGGTTTCAATTCTTTATCCATAGGAAGCCGAGTCTGCCGCCCTATACCCATGATACACCGGACACAGCATTCGGGGAGATTTCCTGCACGTACGGAAATTCCTTGGTTGATTTCTCTTTCATTATTGAAACCAAGGTGTATATTGCAGTTCACAGTTATTTGGTACACCCTTTTGCCTAGTATTCCTGAGTATTCATTTTGATCCTATCCGACTCCCTAAATTTGAAAGGATCACCAAGTGCTTGTCCTTTCACGCTTGTGTCAAATATGAAAGAGATAGAGTCACCTTTTATCTATTTCTCAACTCTTAAAACATGAAACGGTGAAGTTTCTAGTTTTCAATGTGGTAAAAAATTAATCACCCGCGATCACACGCCCTGTTAGATTCTGCTTGTTGGCCATTTGATTGTTTGTCTTGACTCTTTTTCAGCCCGTGTGTGGTTTTGAGTTTTGATGGCAACTTTTTCAGAGTTTACCAACCAAGGAATCCCCTCAGAAGGGGATCCTAGTCATTTTCCTCCTTTTGGGAATGTTGGTGCTCCTTACATGGCAACGTTGTCCCTTCCTGGGTTAACTGTTGGGTTGCCTATTTGGTTGTTTTCAACCTCTGTGGTCCCGAATGTCTCCACTACTGTTCAGTCAGTTCCTCCACCTGAACAACATCATGTTGATTCCAAGGTGGACCTCTCCCCTTCTTCGCCTATTTCTGCATCCTCCTCTTCTACTTCGCCTGGTCAAAGTCTGGATTCAAGTAATCAGGTGGCTAAGAAGAAGAAGAAGAAGACAAAGAAGAATAAGTCTGATAAGCGAGAGGCTAAAAGTGCAGCCACTGTTTCTGAAATGTCTCCTCTTGATAAACCTTCCACCCCTCCACGGAAAGTCAAGTCCCTTGCATTTTGTGCACAGGAGATCATCTTCTTCGAGACTGCCCTGGCATTCCCAAGGTACTTGAAGAATGGTCCAATGGTCGTTCGCCATTGCCTTTGGCTTCTGAGAGTCAGGTTGGGGGCACATCTTCAACTGGTGCTGGTAAATCTCCTAAGAAGCAGGGTAAGATTACTAATCCCTTTAAGTTGTGTGAAGGGCACCATGCCATTCACCTTTGTCCTTATATGGATGAAGCCAAGCAATTTTTGGACAACTCGACTGTTTCTACACCATGCCTTCTGGCTGGTTACAAACAGCTTTCTTTGAGTCCTCTACCAGCTGATCCTACGATTGGTCAAGATTCATCCTTGGTCGATCCCGCTCCCCCGGAAATTCAAATTCAGGAATCTGTTCCCGACCAACCATTAGTCGTGGGATCGGTTGAGCTGGCCTCTTCTACGGTGCACCAGGTCTTTTCCGTTGAGAGCGGACCTCCCACCCCTCATGTTCATCTGGTTTCTTCAGATTCTTCAGACTTGGAGAAAGATTCTCCTGTCCCTGTACCTCAAGAAGCGGCTCCTCCTCTTCCCGTAATGGGGGTCCCGGAGGATTCCCTTCCCACCTTCAAGATGGAGGTCGTGGAGGATACTTCTTCTTCTTCCGTAACACCAAGGGAAGACCATCTTGGTTCGATGGTAGCCCCTCCGAGTAGTTTAGTCACTTCCTTTGATTGGAGTCGATTTGTGGGATACCGCCTTCCGTCTTATCTGCCTTTCGAGATCACAGTACAGGCTTTTGGTCTGGTCATACCCAACACCATTATAGATGAAGGCGCGTCTGTTAGTATTTTATCCTCAACTACCTAGCAAGCTTTCGGTTTTCTGCCGCTTGCGCCCGTTATGCAGAATCTGTTGGCATTTAACAGAAGAACGAGTCAACCGTTAGGGATCCTTCCAAGGTTACCTGTTACTTTGGGAGGTAAAACCGTCCATATGGACATGATGGTTGTTCCAGGCCCGTTGGATTTTAATCTGCTCTTGGGGCACGATTACACCTATGCCATGGGAGCACTCGTCTCCTCCCTTTTCTATGTGGTCTGTTTTCCACATGAAGGACGGATCGTGACCATTGATCAGCTTTCGTTCTTTGGTCCTGATGTGGCAGCTAGCCCGCCATCATCCCTTCCTGGTTTTTACCCACCCGTTGTATCTTCCCCACCGCAGGTCAACTATGTGGCTACCTACCCTGTGCCTGTACTCAGTGATAGTGCTGTTGTGCATCAAGTGCTGGGGGCATTGGGTCCTGACTTCCAGGATGTTTTCCTTCCATCGGGAGTGGAACTCGTGGAAGTGATGACTTCTTGTTCATTATGATGAGGTCGTCGGAGCATGGTTCCTTTCATGTGTCAAGCTCCTTAAAAAATGAAACCATATGGAGCATAGTTCGTTTTCTTGTGTCAAGCTCCTTAAAAAATGAAACAAGCCGGTCGGAGCATAGTTCTTTTTCTTGTGTCAAGCTCCTTAAAAAATGAAACAAGTCGGTCGGAGCATAGTTTGTTTTCTTGTGTCAAGCTCCTTAAAAAATGAAACAAGCCAGTTGGAGCATGGTTCTTTTCCTGTGTCAAGCTCCTTAAAAAATGAAACAAGGTTGTCGGAGCAGAGTTCCTTGTCTTGTGTCAAGCTCCTCAAAAAATGAAACAAGGTTGTCGGAGCAGAGTTCCTTGTCTTGTGTTAATCTCCTTAAAAAATGAAACAAGGGTGTCCTGAGGATAGTTCTTTTAATGTGTCAACCTCGTTAAAATAATGAAACACGTTCCCGTTCAATTCAAGTCTTTGTTAAGATCTCGTAAAATCCCAGTCGAGTCTTTCTCTTGACCTCGTAACTTGAACCTTCACTCCATCTACCTTTCATATGGACTGAAGCTTGGGGGGCATGTACCTCGAATTGAGTCACCTTGCTGGGGGCATGCTTAATTTTTCAAGCATAGTTTATCTTTGTTTCAAGCTTGTGTAAAAATGAAACCAACTTCAAGTAGAGTTTCCTGATTTCAAGCTTGTGTAAAAATGAAACCTTTCCCATTTTACTTCTTGTGATTGCCATTTTATCAGCCTGTTTTGCCAGATGAGCCTTGGTTTTCTCACTCCATCGTCACTATCTGCTTGGCCGATCATAAGCCTTCACTTGGTTGTTTTACCTATTCCTGAGGAACCGCTGCGATGAGTGGTCTTGTTAGCCAGCCTCTCAACCTTTACTTGTTTTGAGCAGTTCCACCATTACCGGAACCAGTAGCTACCCTTAATACCACTCGTTCCTTCAGGAAGAGTCATCTTTCAGCTCTTTTCTGACTCTATAAACATGAAAAGATTGCCAAGGCCCTTGTTGTTTCGATCTCGTTAAAGTGGACGCGAAACGACATCTACCCAATATACGTTTACCCCTTTTTTGGGCTGGGATATATTATTTACGAAAAAGGAATACCCTAGCCTATCGCGACTAGGAGGTTTTCTCAGACATAGTTTTCTACCTTTTCGGATCTGAGGAACTATTGACGAAAAGGGACCGCTGGAGTTTACTTTTCTGTTGTCTTTTCAAACTCTTTAAATATGAAAAGATGCCGAGTTCTTCCTTTGTCAGACTCGTTAAACCCTGATGACATTGGATTTGGTCGAAATGACGTTTTCCGAGTTTCTCCTTCCTAGGGCTCATTAAATGTACTAGGATGGATTCGCCCGAAGGGCGGACTTATATTACAAGAATATGCTATCCCCTTCAAGCTTGTCATCAAAAATAATTGGGGTACTCGCCAGAAATGGTGGGGGAAAAATGGAACCAACATCGTTGTCGTGTCGGCAGTATGTCGCTCTTGAACATGGCACTTGTCTGCATTCATGTCGGGTTGGGGAAATCTCATCTCGTTTTTCACTTTGCCTCCGTGGGTTTGGATAATCCCTTTTGACCTCTCATCTACTCATTGCCTCGTCACCATGACCTCTAATCCATTGATGTCAAATACTGCCAAGTCCACTGTCGTGCCGTTTACATGTTCAAGAGAAGTTGACCTCTGCAAAGTATCAACCTTCCTCTGATTCTCATATGATCCTGATTCACAAAAACATCATGTTCCTCTGTCTCGTGTCGATGATGTGGGAAACATTATGGCCCACCTTCGATCAAGGTCACTTCCTGTCGACTTCAGCTCATTATCTAGGAAGCTGATCTAGAGACTCCCTTATGGTACCTTGAAGCCTGCATGCCTCAATGGCAAGTTAGTCGCATTCTATGTGAGGTTTTCATCATTGACCTCTGATCGAGTGATTCTACGAGTGTTCGACGCCAGCTCATTGATTCACATGCCGTAGATTGTACCTATAGTACCTTGAGGGCCATTGTCATTACTGGTGGTTCCTCTCGCATCTGTTAACAGCTTTCATTAGTGGCTGGTAATCAGATGATGTTCTTGCATGTTTGACTTCAGCTTACATATTCTCATGCTTGAACTTGTACTTTGTTTGGGTCGAGATGGAGCGCAAGACCCTGGATGGTGTCTATTGTAATCCAGGCTACGATATTGTGGATTATTATGATTGTTTACATGACTCACTGATTGGATGGCTATGACCATACCTGAGTCTATTTATCAATCCTTACTGGATGGCTGCGTCCATGCCTTGGATCTAGATTATTGTATACTCTGTTATGGATGGTTGCGCCCATACCGCACATACATATCATGTATCTGATACATTGGTTGTACTTCGCTCCGCAGGGTTTCCGATGGTAGTGTTTTCAGTCGGCATGTTCTCGTAAAGCATTTCACCCCTCTCTCTCTCTCGGGCCTGATGCTTTTGGGGGCATCTGTTACACAGCAATTTGTCACCGTCCCTACAATTCCCATCCCGCACATTGGAGGGCTCATTCCATGACTTTGTGGCTTCGAGCAAACTTGGCATCACCATCATTGCATCCCTGCGAAAGATGGTGACTTTGGTACCGAAAACATCTCCCTGTAAAAAACCCTAAAAATAGCTCTTTTTCCATTGGCGCGGTTCCATAGTTCAGCCCTCGCGCCAAGAGGGAAATCCTCCAAAGAGGGCGCGCCAGTTGGCGCTCTGTCATAGAGCCGCACTCGCGCCAACCATATTAAGAGGTGTTTTTAAAAAATAAAAGGCGGAAGTTTCGTCCTAACAAATTCCTAGACTGATATCTATCTTGAGTTGGGAGGTTTGGCTACGGATTTCCATAGAGAGGAAGTGGTTTTCCACCTCTCATGGAAGCTTCCTTGATGATAGGGCCAATCCCATAATTATAGGGATCCCAACTCCCCTTCTTCCTTCTATAAAAGCTTGCTCTTCTCCATGGCAAGCTAATCTCCAAGTTCCCAAGAGCTTTTACATCCTTATGCTGCAAGAGCCTTCTTGATTCCCTTAAGGCCAAATCCAAGCAAGGAGACTATTTCCAACTATTCGGAGAGAGAGGCTTGTCCCATCCCTGACAGGCTTTATCGAGACATGTTGTGCTGACGACCCGCTAAAGGAGAGTGCTGTGTCGAAGCTATGTTTGTATTCTTCTTTTGACTCTTTAATGATAAGCGACTATCGGTTATGGTTCCACTCTTGTGCTTGATTATGTTCAGGAGTTATGTCCTCTTCGACTGACATATAGTTGTATATACTGGATTTTATGCTTGCGTTTGTGTTGTTTCTTGCATGTGCAGGTGTCCGATCAAGTGGGCGGTTACTGAATCTACATAGCCAGTGGGAGCACGCCTCTTATACAAAACGAACGGTGGATTCAGATATGACCTTCTTCATGAGTCAATTTATTTACGATTAGGAACCTGCACTGTAGCATGTTTTATTGTTGCTAGACCTGATCTGGGCTAGTAGGGATCGCCTCTGTCCGCAGAGGGGATTTACCTCCTCAACAAGGATTAAATGAAGAGAATCAAGCCTATGCTGCCATGTCAAGAAGAAAGGGAAGATTTGGTAAGTTTGGTCCTCTGAAGAAAAGGAGAAACATGAATAAGATACAATGCTATGGATTTAATGAACTTGGGCACTATAAGAAGGATTGTCCCAAATTAATAAGGATAAGAGGAAAAAGGAAAAATCCCATGTCACTGGAGAAATGGAAGAACCGGATTCAAAGAAACCTAAGAAAGAAGAAGTGATATCTATACTATGATTAAGATCATCTTCCTCTTTAAGAGGTATCTTTTGGTTATAAAATAGTATGTTAGGAAGATAGATACATCACTTTATAATTTCCATCATGATGAAAGCATTAAAGGAGGAGCACTCGTCATAGGAGGATGCTTGTAAAACATATGTGACAACTATGTTATGAGATAAGTGGCTCCTGGGAACCTCACTGAAAACAATATTTATGTAAAGCAGTCATCAAGATCAAGGGTCTTCATTCAATAATAAAATAGGTGTTGACACTTTTCTAATGGAATATTCTATGGACTCAATAGTTATAAAGAAATCAAAAGGTTTCATCGAGAACTATAACTTGAAAAACTATGAGATTAGGATATGATGGCATATTGATAAAGAAGGTCAAGGGAATGAAACTATTAATTCTAAGGAAACCTGTTGTAGGGTGACTCAAAAGGAAAAGAATGAGGTATATGTATATAAATGTTGACATTGGATGCTATGAAGTCATTTCATTTTGTTGCAGGTAGTATACTTCTATATTTAGAAGTGTGATCAAAATAAAAAGCATAAACTCTTCCAATTCACAGGTTTCCAAAAGGCATGATCTACACTAGATGAAATCAACATAATATGTCCTTATATGGAATAAGAGGTGATTTTACATTATCAAGGAGTTGTGCATTAGAAGTTCATCGGAATGCAAGAAAAATTATGTGGAGTAAGAAAGGAAGAGATCTTAAGAAATGAAACCATGATAAAAGGAAGTCAACATCCAAAAATATGTCATGGTGAAATATCATCACTAAGGAAACTTTTTAAAAGTTCAGATTTATAGTTAATCAATATTTGATGATATTATGCAGGGCTTCCAAAGGGAAGTATATGTCTTCCACAATTGATAACCATATGGCAGGATGAAATATCCTTGAAATAAATATGGTCTGAAGAAGAGAAACATGACGAAGCTAGACCAGATGAGAAGATTGATGGATCACTTACTGAAGACATGATTCATGGATGAAAGTGATGTGTGATTTGTGCCCTATGAAGAGATCCAAAAGTTGAAGGCTCCCTAATTCATGAAGTCAACGGAAGGAGTTATTCATGAGTAGCTGGGTGTTTTCATCATTATTGTTGTAGGTCGTTGATTAAGAGGGAGCCTGGTAATAAGTTTCTTACTTGGAAGAAACTTTGTAATTCCTAAGCCAAGAAGAAAGCTCAAGTACATTCTTTATAAGTATATTCCTTTGTGGAATATGTGCTCCCTAGAAGAGAGGGAGAAATAGACATGTCATTCTAGTCTTCACCTGGGAAGACAGAATGGAGGATTGGTTAAATCATCTAGCATCCAATATTGTTTTGGGATGTATTATGGAATCCATGGAAATGGTGTTCGTGAAAGGATGGATATTATTTTAGGATCAGCTATCCCAATAAGAATAGTCCTTAGAGGTCATACTCAATGAACACCTGGGTGGATTATGTACCTTGGAGACAATGTTGAAGGTGTTTAATCATTGGTCTCACCAGCGTTGTAGCTCATGGTCTCATGGAGAGATGGACATGTTAGTCAAGGCCTTGCACTGTAACAATTTTGGTTAATGTGATGCTATAACAAATGGATTACCAATCAAATTCTTCTTATGATATTCTTCATATTGAAATTGACCATGTACCATTATGAATATCTTCCTAGTTAAGGAGTGTTGAAAAGTGTAACTAGGTTAGGTGTTCATAATGAATTGTAATTATGAATTTATGTAATGAAGAAGACAAAGATAATAAAATCTATTTTGTAAATCTTGCTTCATGGGTTTCATGAGAAATAAATTTTTATTATAGGTCAGACTTCTTTTTGATGTCTTTAGGATTTTTCATCTTGTCATAAATATATAAAAGTTAGAGTCATGTATAGGAAGTGTTGTTACACTTAAAAAAGACAAATTATTGATGTAAATGTATGCATCTTGACCTTGTCAATATGCTCCTTGAAGTCGGCCTAGAAGATGTTGGAGGATGCTCCTTAAAAATTCAGCGCACAGACAATTAAACAAGTCGGCTTACTAGCTAAGATCATGTCGGCCTAAAAGAGCAAGACAACCCCTATATAAAGGAGGGACTGCCTCCTCACTTATACACATAATTTCAGTCAAGTTTGAGGCAGTAATACAAGGAAAAGTTTGTGATTTGGTGCGGAAATAAGAAGACACTTCATTGGGGAAAGAAGTATATCCAACGAAGAAAAGGAGACTCCTTGAATCTCTATTTTGGGTATATAATCTCAGATCTATGTCTTGGTTACATATCCGAACTGAAGTATGTGCCTTGACAACAAGGAATGTGTTATCAAGTGTTGTAAGGAAGTGAAAAGCAGAAGGATTACATAGTGTATTCAAAGGGACTACAAGGTGTACAATTACTTGTGCTCAATATACTTTGTATATCTCAGAGGTACATAAATCATAAAGAAGAGCTGCAACAGAGTTAGATAACTCAAAAAAGGGCTAAAATACACTCAAAAAAGTAAGAGGTATATTTGTCTTGAGATCAAGGGTATAGCAAGAAGACTGTGGAAGAATTTCAAGGAGGCCGGGGCTAGAAGGACTAAGAAGGAGATCATTGTTTAGGACTAGGAACCGAGCTTTCCTAGCATTGGTGCAAAGTAGTGAAAAAAGGAGAGATCAGCTATATAAGTCGAGAAGAGAAGTGATAAGGTCATGGAAGCATACTGAAGTCAAGGTTCTATGTCATGGTCATGGTATTTATCAATTGAAGATCTAGAAGAAGAATTACTTCGAGGTTTTCCTGTCCAAGAGGGAGAGGTTTTGGCCTTGGCTTGAAGAGCCAAAATTATGTGTGTATTTTCTTTTCCTAAATTTCTTGATGAAAGAAATAATAAGCTAATGAAGATAAGATATAAGTAATAGAAGCATAAAAAGTATAACACTAATTAGTTATCAAGTAAGAGAATTGAATTAAACACTGCCCTACCAAATTATCAACAAGGTCTTGATCATGTATCATTGCTTTCACAGATTCTTCAATAGATATGTTATTTATTTCAACAAATCCATTTTGTTATGGATTGTAACGGACTATTATCTCCCTCTTATTCCAAACTTCTTTACAAAATGCGACGATATCCTTGAAGGTATATTCTCCTCCATTATCAGACCTCGGGATCTTGATCTTATTTCCCTTCAAGTTTTTGATTTTTTCTGTGAATTCTTGGAACTTGTCAAAGTTTTCATCCTTCATCTTCATGAACTATATCAATGTCTTCCTAGAGAAATCATCAATAAATATTACATAGTACAAAGAGACTCCAAGGGATTTCACTGACATCAGACCAAATACATCATAATGAATTAGATCTAACACTTCCTTGAATCTACTTTCATTGATTGGAAATGGTTTCTTTGTATTCTTCCCAAGCACACATCCTTTACATACTCCTTCATGTTCTTCCTGCAAATTTGGAACACCCACAACCATTTTCTTTAAGGCTAGAAAATATTTATAGTGAAGGTGAGCATATCTTCTATTGCAAAGCTCACATGGATTAATATTATTGTGTGCAAGTACTTGAGTAGGTTGTTTTAAAAGTTTATACAACCTTTCTTCATGAATTCCAATTACTCTAGTGGAATCTATACCAAAGTATTTAGGCCCAACAAGAACTTTTCCATCACAAATGCTACTCTATCTCCTTTATCTGTAGAAATTATACAAACAATATGTATACCAATGGATTCAATCTGATCATGCAATATACTAGAGAAATATATTAAATCCTTCTATAATTAATTATGCGGAAATTAAACACGATTGCACAATCACACCAAGTAAAATAAAGAAGAAAATAAATCCAAAACACGGATATTTTTCCTAGGGAAAGCTTGCTGCTCAAAACCCCTCTATCTCCATTGTATAATGAACCAAGGAATCATGAAAAAATACAATGCACTCTTCTCACAAGAGTCTGTTGCACTATCCTGACTGTCTCACACTGATCCAGACAACATTGGGCTAGTACTTAGCCAATTCTCAGCCTGTCTTCAGCCTGCCTTGATCACACAATTCATGTGGAATGAAATCCATATTCTTTAGGAATTTCAGCCTTCCTTGACTGCGCAAACATCATGGGGAATACTATGGTGTTTTAACTGCATCTGGGCAGTTTGCTAAAAATACAACTGATAGTTAACTTCTCTTTAACCTTTGTCTCAGTTGGGTCTTTATCAGAATTGACATGCATGCAAATATTAATAGTAAATCATCAGTCACTTGACAGATCACTACATGTGAATTAAATCTGATTTAATTCACTTGACCTCTCACTAGTGCAACAATCAGTTAGACTGACTTTCACTCACTTAATTGAGTTAATTGATTTCTAATGCATTAAAATAATGCACTAACTGCAACTTGGACTCAAAAACTAATAGAATCACTCTGCATGCCTCACTAGCCACCCTCAACTCGAAATTCATGAGCTAACTGAGTCTACCACACTCAGTTAACTATTACAATTGTTTATGAGATAAGTTTACAATTTATTGTCCAATTTAATCAAGAGAAAATTAAATTAGACGACTTGCACACTAATGTATCGCTAGGACCCATCACTGTGTGACCTGTGATCCCACACTAGTGTGTGTGTTTTCATGTTGTTTCTGGATGCCAATTTCACTGTTTCTTGTTGCAAATTGCAACACTCCCTCTCAACATGAAAGGAATCAATCTATCCCGATCTAGTACCTTTGGAATGTTCTTGCATGCGCACATGCAACTCTTGCATGCAATACTTCTCTAGTATTGTTCGCACATGCAACACTTCACTAGTGTTGTTCGCACATGCAACACTTCTCTAGTGTTGTTCGCGCATGTAACTCTTGCATGCAACACTTCTCTAGTGTTGTTCACACATGCAACTCTTGCATGCAACACTTTTGAAACTAAGTAGCCTCCAAACAACTGACTTATGGTGCCTACTGCACATGTCTGTTGGACTCTCTGCGCTATTGACATCTAAATCCATGCACTCTGCACTACTGCCAACTCTGATCTGCGCTCTAATATTCGACACATGTCACTCTGATTTTTGTCTTCCTGACATCTAACTGCATCAATCTAACCGATCCTTCCTGCTGCTAATGTACTGTGGGCTCCTCATAGCCAGGCTCGATCCATGAGACACACCATCTTACTAAACCCTGCCCAAATTTCTTCTTGGGATTAATTTTTCACATCGCCCCACCTCACACCTAGAGGTATAGTTGCATGTAATCCCTCTGCCCTTTTGGCTCGAAATTTCCCCCTCCTGGAGGTCTCTGCTTGAGTGGACTCTTCCACCTAGTCTCCTCTCTGCTTCTCCAATTGTGGCTTCTCCACAACCTTCTGAGACTGCTTCTGAGGTTGCATGTTGAGCGATAATTTCTCCCTCTCAACCACCAAGTCATTAACCACTGATTTTCTCCTCGAAGCCTTGCGTGCATCCTCAACCTCAAGAGCATACAGGTTCTTGACTCTTACACTGATCTTCTTCTCTTGTCCCGTGGCTATGTGTTTAAGGAAAACTTTTCCTTTTCTAAGCATTACTTCATAACCATGTTCTTGCAATACTGCTACATAGACAAGATTCTTCCTTAGGCCTAAAACATGCAAAACATCTACTAGTCTGACATGGGAGCCATTCTCCCTCTGAAAGGTAACTTTACCTATGTCGGTAGTGCTATACCTCTCGTCCTCTCCAAACTCTATTATCTACCAGAGGTCATTACTCCAAGTCACTGAAGAGATCTCTATTCCCCGTCATATGGAACAGGCACCACTGTCTAAATACCACATGCATACGATTATAGTGTTGGCCATGCATGCAATGAGAGTAAAATCAAGTTCTAACTGTGAAGCCAATGCTTCACCTGCTACAACTGCATGCTCCTTATTGCTTCCCTTCTTCTGTGGACAATTTGTAGCATAGTGCCCATGCTCATGACAGTGAAAATATCTGATCTTGGAAAAGTCTTTCTTGCTCACTGCGCCTTGGGATTTCTTTCCCTTGGTCTTCTTTTCCTTACTGGCCAAGGCACAATATTCCTCGTCATTATTCTTGGATGAGGATCCATCCCTGGTATTGTGTCTGAATTTTTCTTGTACAAAATCTGACCAAATTCGCTCCCAATCTGGTAGCTTCTCCCTCCCATTGACAAAGTTCTGATAACTATGCCAACTATTGGGAAGGCCTAGAAGTGCTAGGCTCACCAATTCATCATTTTCTACAGTCACACCAACAATTCCAAGCTCATCTCGACATTGAGTGAACTTCGCCAAGTATGTTGGTCTTGTCTCACCCTCCTCCTTCTTGATTTTCCTGAGCTTGTCCTTCAAAGCCAAATTCCTTTGGTAGATGTTGTTCTGAAACAGATCTTTCAAGGCCTTCCACATTTCATGTGTATTCGCCTTTCCCTGGAGACTCGAGACAATGTGATCTCGAACTCCCTCTAATAAGATCATCCTAGCCCTTGCTACCTTTTTTTTCCAAGAATCAAGAAGAGCGGTGTCTGCTGCTGCGAGCTTGGGAATATCATTATCAATGAATTATTTCAACCTGTTGTCCTCCAAAACTGCCTCCATTATGTTTTTCCATGCAATATAATTAGAATTTCCCTCGAGTTCATATTCCAATATTAGTCCATTGAAAGCCATCTTGATTTGCTTGTCACAACAACGAAAGTAACTACAAGTTTGAATATCGTTCAACACAAACTCAATTTCTTCTCCACTATAGTGATTCCTGGCGCTCTGATACCATGTATAAATTATACAAACAATATGTATACCAATGGATTCAATCTGATCATGCAATATACTAGACCAAGATACTAAATCCTTCAACAATTAATTCTGCGGAAATTAAACATGATCGCATAATCACACCAAGTAAAATAAAGAAGTAAATCAATCCACAACGCAGATATTTTTCCTAGGGAAAGCTTGTTTCTCAAAACCCCTCTATCTCTATTGTATAATGAACCAAGGAATAATAAAACAATACAATAAACTCTTCTCACAAGAGTTTGTTGCACTATCCTGACTGTCTCACACTAATCCAGACAAAATAGGGCTAGTACTTAGCCAATTCTCATCCTGTCTTCAACCTTCCTTTCTCACGCAATTCATGTGGAATGCAATCCCTATTCTTTAGGAATTTCAGCCTTCCTTGACTGTGCAAACATCGTGGGAAATCCTATGGTGTTCTAACTGAATCTGGGCAGTTTTCTAAAAATACAATTGATAGTTAACTTCTCTTTGACCTTTGTCTCAACTAGGTCTTCATCAAAACTTACATGCATGTAGCTATTAATAGTAAATCATCAGTCACTTGACAGATCACTGCATGTGAATTAAATTTGATTTAATTCACTTGACCTCTCACTAGTGCAACAATCAGTTACAACTAGTTAAACTAACTTTAACTCACTTAATTGAGTTAATTGATTTCTCATGCATTAAACTAATGCACTAACTGAAACTTGGACTCAAAAACTAATAGAATCAGTGTGCATGCCTCACCAACCACCCTCAACTCAAAATTCATTATCTAACTAGGCCTATCACACTCAGTTAACTATTACAAGTGTTTATGAGATAATATTACAATTTATTGTCCAATTTAATTAAGAGAAAAATAAATTAGACACATTTCCAATTTATTTAATAAATTGTCTTGCACACTAATGTATCGCTAGCGCCCATCACTGTGTGACCTGTGATCCCACACTAGTGTCTATGCTGACATGTTGTTTCTGGATGCCAATTTCATTGTTTCTTGTTGCAAATTTCAACATTACCTTCTAAGCATGAAATATAAACTAAATTATTCTTCAAACTTGGTACATATAATATGTTTGTAAATGAACATTATCACCCAATTCAAGCTCAATGGATGTCTTACAAATGCCTTTGACTGCATAACTATTGTTGTCTCCAAGTTCCACCTTTTGTGAAAATCTTCTTTCCATTAGACTTGTGAGGTTGTCTTTATCTCCCTTCATGTGCCTTACGGCTCCACTATCTACTAGCCACAAGTCATCAATATCTGCAAAAAAACCAATAAGAGTAGAGAAATAGACGAATTCTTTATTACCTAGATCTTCATTCTTAGGTCTTTTTAGAAGTTCTTCAAAATATGTTGTAGAGGCACACTGCTTTCCTTTTCTCTTTCTATCATTTGATCTTTCGGGAAAATTGGTTCTAAAGTGACCAAATTTGTGACATTGTTAGCATTTTACTTTTGACATGTCTCTCTTTCCTTGAGGGGTAGGTCTTCTTTCTTCATTTCTTCTTTGAACACCAGACTTTTTTCTTCCTTCGCCCTTCTTGAAACGTGATTCATATGCATGAGAGTCACTTTCTTCGGATCTCTAAATCTTTCCTCTTTATATGAGTCTTAATTCTTCTTGAGTACATGTAATCCAAGTTCATCAAATGTTGGCACATCTTTTATGGCACATATTCCTCCTGCGAATGAATCCCATGATTCAGATAAACCATTCAGTGTTGAGTTACTAGTTCCTTTTTTAGGATGATTTCATCAATTGCTTGAAGTTGATCTCTCAATTAGGAAATCCTCATGAAATATGAGGCTATAGTAGCATTCCTTGTCATTCTAACATCACAATGCTCATTATTCAAACTCATTGCTTGACCAATATTGTTGGTAGTATACAAACCAATTAAGGCATCATACATTTTCTTTGAAGAGTCAATATTTGTGAAATATGAGATCAAATGATCTATGACATAATCTACAATGATGCTTCTAGCTACAATATCAGCTTTCTAAAATTTTAATTTCTCTTCATCATTTTCTGATTCAGTGACCTTTCCTTTCACAATATCTAAGAGATATTCCTTTGCAATAAGAATATCAATCATTGTTTTCCAATCCCTAAAGTTTTTAGCTCCTTCTAATTTGTTTTCTGCCTTCATATGGGAACCCGTGGTCATATACAAACAAATATATTGTAGATATAGGGTTTTTCTCAAGAGTGATCTCTTACCAAGGCTTCTTCAAGAGTGATCTCAACGCCCTTTTTGTCACCAAAGCTATGATACCATGTTGAGTTTTCAAGTGCAATCAATACTAGCAAAATATTTCTGAAATACTAGTAATTACTTCTAATGATATAAATCTTCTTTTAACAAATCTAGTTTATCATTAAGCAATTACACTTCAGAAATTCAACCATAAACCATAAAGAAAATAGAGATCACAATGCATAAAGAGAACACAATACTTACCCTAGAAAAACCCACTTGGGGGAAAAAACCAACAACCTTATTCTTAAAGAGATTCTTCAGTTCAACAAGAGATACATCTAATGTAGCTAGTCAACTGAGGTCAAACTTACCAACAAATCTTATGGTTAAACTTGGTCCACAACCCTCAAGTCAAACCCTTAAATTTCCCTCTTGGTCTTGCAATTTCAGCACCACAATTCGTCCTGTCCATAAACTATTGCGTAAAATTCACACATCTGAGGTCTAGAGAGAGATATATGTCATTCTTCTTTGTCTGTCTGCTTTGCTTGGATACCCATAAACTACATTTTTTGTGTGAGATCAAATGGTGCCATTGTGGTGGGGGTCAAATGCCTTTATATAGTGTTATGCCTTTTCGAATGGGTGTGTCTCTTCACTAGGGCCGACTTGACTTGAGGGAGGGTCGAATTGACTTGAGGGATGACCAACTTGACTATTTTGGAGCCAAAAATTCAAAATTCAGAATTCAAAATATTATCTTTTAATTATGACATGAAGACTTTGTCTTCCAATAACTCTTTCGAGAGCTAAATAATCAAAATAAAATGAAAAATATGTATTACTAATTCTTTATATGTTACAAAAGCTAAAATATAAATTATGAATATCAACCATAGCTACAAAATTCAACGGTAATAACCAATAATTTTTTAAATTAAAATCTAAAATTATCATGACCTACATTTAAAAAAAAATGAAAAACAAATTAAATTTTAATCAACCGTTTATTATATTCATGATCTTGTTAATTGTCACATCAGCGCACTCACTTGACACATACATAACCATTTAATATGCTCGATTGGCATATTTATTCATTTAATTTTTCCTCCACCACCAACCATATATTAATTATATTCAGCATCTATTTATTCCATAATAATTATGTTAAACTACATTCACTTGACACATCACCATTTAATATGCTTGATTGGCATATGCATCTTCATTTATTTTTTTCTCCACCTCAAAGGAGTTGGTGGGAGGAGAAACATAGAAACATTAAAGATATACCTATTAGTGGAAGACGTGTATCATATATCTACATATACCCCTTTACATAACCTACATATTTTTTGAGTTTTCTTAAGCACATGTATCATTGATATATATGTGACAAACATTCATATGTATGCAAGAGAAAGGGAGTAAATTGATAATGTTAAAACATTAAATGTGGGAACATTTAATTTAGTAGCATTACGAATAGAGATATATTATATTAATCATTGTTATAAAAAATTAAATTGATAAGTCAATTGGGCTATTTGTATTAATTGTATTATTGAATATATATATATTATAGATTGTTTTATATTATTAATTAAAAATAATTATATAATTTATGGGGATAATATATTTGAAATGTAATAGCATGTTTGAAGTTATACAAATTGGTCCCAGAATAAAGTAATATTTAATTAGATAAGAAAGTTTAAGATTAACTAGAGTTTCAATGAATAGAAGTTTATGATAATTATGTGCACTTTTGTAAAGATTGCATTCATGATTTAAAATCAAATTTATAAAAAAACAGAAACATTATTAACTATTGGGGGAACCCACTTGGATGGAAGCCAGGGCTTGGTCATCCTCTTCACTATTGTGAAAGTCTATATTTGCTAGTTTCTTGGCAAACATTGTGATTTTATGTTCATTTTGTTGACTTGACATTGCATGTCATCAATGCAAAGGAGGATTTCTTCATGGGATTCAATCTTGTTGAACAACACCTTTTCCATGATTGTTTTTAATTTCCAGTATATGTCCAATGTTTGCATATAGTGGTTTTTCCTAGTTTCAATGTTTCCCATGTCAGGTTCCCTTTGCCCCACATCTTCATTCACCTGTATATCTGCTATAAACCTTCTTTCTAATTGTGTTGCATGTTTTAATGCTTCTAATTCTTCCTACGATGAGTGGGGTGTGAGTTCCCTATATATGTGAGCTACAAACTCAACACTCGTTTGGGAAAAAGTCCACGGAAGGGGCTCTCATTTAATGGAGCTTGATCTAGATACAACAAAACCTCTGCGAGACATTATTCCTATTTGACGAGAAACTGGGATAGGGGAGTGGGGCGATACGGATACGAGAAAGGATGAGACAAGGACCAAGTGAGTGTATAGTGAAGGATAAAGGGTCGAGATTGAAGGATAGCCAAAGGATCCAAGCGAGACACAAAGCACACAGCGAGAGAAGAGGTCTAGCCAATGAAAGAGACAACAAAGAGAATCCTGGAGGAAGGATATATCCGAATGTCGGTATCTCTACAATGCCAAACCGAAGGGAAGATAGACACATAATGGTTTCATGGTGCCAGAGGAAATTTAGGTTTTAGTAGCTCAAC
This sequence comes from Pinus albicaulis, assembly GCA_034641835.2. Lineage (NCBI taxonomy): Eukaryota > Viridiplantae > Streptophyta > Pinopsida > Pinales > Pinaceae > Pinus > Pinus albicaulis. Next base: position 771,913,408 of record CM076583.1, on the reverse strand, counting down.
ATAGAGGAGCAGAAGGGGGGCAAGAAGACTAGGAGTGTATAGCAAAAACCCGGAGTCCAGAAATAATAAACAACAAAACATAAAGTCATTTATGCCACCATCGAATGTACAATTTACCCAAACAAATCCCTACTAGATGGAAGGTCGATTTAATGGCGTCACACACCATTTCACATCTTGAATATTGTGGTACTTGAGGAGCTTTAGTGCCAGATGGTCCATTACAATTATGCATTGGATTATCATTGTAAATCAATCATGGTGGAGAGGTGGTGTTGAGGGAAGTTACAAGTAAAACTTGTGTTGAGTAAAATTGTATTTAACGTGCCACTCTCTGTATGTTATAGACTCAATAACTACTGGGAGGTGGTGTAACATGTGGTTGGTGATTGCCTTGTCTTGTGTCAATGATCATCCCGCATGGGGAAAAATTAGTAGCATTATTAATAGAGATATTTTATATTAATAATTGTTATAAGAAATTAATTTGATAAGTTAATTAGGTTTATCTCATGATGTGGTTAGGAGGAACGTGTTATCCTCCCCACCCAGGTTTAATTATCATAAATAACATGTTGAGCGCATATCGAGTATAGTGTTGTATGGTTAGACTTGAGAAGGCTTGAAACCATTACAAAAAAGTTCATCATGTCACTTATGGGAATTGAACTTTAGTGGGGAGAATGGCATTCATTCCTCCTACCCAAGATAAACCCAATTGACACTAACAACAACATAGTATTAATACTTTTTATCTTAGTTTCTTGATTATCTTTAAAAAAAAAAAAAAAAACTATTATTTATTTTTTCATTAATGGTAACTTAATTTACCTTTAATTATACACATGGTTTACAATTTCCTTAAAAACAAAATCCTTTCTAATTTAAATTACAAAAATTTCCACTTCAAATTAATATTAAACATTTAATTTCTATAAGGATAATAATAAAACTAATTTAGTTTGTTGTTTCTTTGACTTAAATAAAGGTTTTGAAATTGTCTTAGAATAAATTAAAAATATTTAAAAGTTCTTTTCATGATGATAATTATTGTGTTAAGGCTATATAGTAGCACAACCATATAAATTAAGTGGATGGTAACTATCGATAGACATCAAGCCATAATAAGTATCAAAATATTTTTTTTATTATTATATATTTCTGAAGAAAAATTCATAATTTTATTAAACCTATAAATAAGGAGAAAAAAAGTATATTTTGTAGATGTCATAATGCATTTGATCATGTTGACCTTTCGGTTGATGCATAATAAAATAAAAAACTGTAAAAAAATACATAATTTTGTTTGTGACTAACTGTGATAATAATCACTTAGCTTCCCCCTTTTCCCTTTCTTTTTGAAATTTTTTCCAAACCCCATGATTGTGATTAGTTGTTACTATTTCCAATTGATTTCCAGCTTCCTGTAAAGGGAATTATTGTTTGAATCTGAACCTTCTGATACATAGGTTCTCTTTATCCCCCCTAGTATGTTTTTAATGAGTGTTTCCTCTTTTTGTTGCCCAAGTGCTTTGTTTTCTTGATTCTATTATCACAAAATTGGACTTGATAGGCTGCTTGATCAGACAATCTCATGTAACTATTTCAAACCTAAAATTTTAACTGAGGCTTAGCCTCCTTAGCCTAAGAGGGCTCTCTCAAGGGTTAATGATATGGATAAAAATATAGATGGCTAACTCTATTCAGGAAATAAACTAATAATGATAGTTGTAGGTTGAAGATAACATCAGCATGTATACATTGGGCTTATGGAGTCAAAGCATTCTGTAATTAAATGAATCTACTTAACATGGAAGTTGAGGCATATCAGAGTTTTTAGTGATAAGACACACACACATGAGACATGTAAAAACACAGTCAGTTCACTTATAAAGGAAGTCAGAGCATCTAATAGATGAATTTTGAGTAATATAGATGAACACCACTGCAAATGAGATATATCAAAAGTACAGATGGAATAGGAAAACACTAGAAACCCCTTAAAGAATCTCAAGTTGGTCAAGTAGAAGATATCTGTATTAGCTGAAAACAGTCAATTCACAATAAGCTCGGTTTTGCCAAAAATGTCCAACCCTTGAAAAATTCGACCCAATGGCCTTTAATAGACCTCTTACATCATCATATGATCTGCCTCTGGGCTAGATACATCGAATTTCTGTCCACTGACACCTTGCATAACCATAAAACATGGAATTTATTACAAAAAGACACCTATCCTACTTAACAATCCTATTTCAAAAAGGACTCAAACTCCTTATCACTATCTATAACAACCTTATCTATTTGAAATTACATTATTGACAAGTGTATCATCACACGGTCGAATTTGGATGATGATATCAAGTTCTTCTTGACCACTTTGCTGACCTCCATAAAAGCAGGAAACCATACCTTGTTTTTTAGGCATAGGATATTTTTTCTTCTTTGAACATTCTGACCATCATTTAATCTTCATTTCTTGGTCCTTGTCTGTTGAAGATTAGCTTAACTTATCCCATCACTCTTACCTAGCCTCCAGCTGTCCAAAACCGCTTCTAAAACTGTTCAAAAGGCTATAATGTATTGCGCTACGAAAACACAGCAGTTTCGTAGCGCTTTCCGTAGCACTGCCATTTCAAGACTTTATTCTCCAAAAACTTGACTCCTTTCTCTTGCATTGTTTTAATTACCTTTCAACACACCCTTCATAGCAATTTCAACTCTTAACGCATATTTTAACACCTTAAGATCTGACGAAAAGAAGAAAAAAAGGCAGCTACAGCAGTTTCATAGTGCTTTTATGCTTTTTTACATTGAATGCGCAATGAAACTACTGAGTATGCATATTTTTCATAAATTTTCCAAGTGAAAACTGTAGTTTTGCCCAAAAACTCAAAATATACCTGTATTCAGTATTTGCAAACCATACAAACTGTAAACCCACTTCATTTTAGCTTCCTTGAGGCATTCCTTCTTCATTTACACTTGGTTGACCTATTGGTTCTTCTATGACTGCCATTTTTATGCCTCTACTCTTTAACTCATCATGAATTAATTCCAGCTGCTCTTCTAAATCCTTCACCTAGTCTTTAAGTCTTCTGTTAGTAGCTCTCATATGAGTGTTTATTATTCTGACAAACTTAGCTTCTTTTATTGTTGGAACTGTCCACTTGAAAGGTTGCTATGTATTTTCTAAAGTTTCAGGAACAGAATCAACTTGTCCTTCCCACATTGCCTTCATCCTTTTAAACTGTACTTTCTCAACACTGTGTTTTCTAGCTTTCTTTTTCATGATAGCAATTTCCTGATTTGCCAACTTCAATTTTTCCTCAAGGCACTGAAACTCTGTTTTCTTTGTCACTTTCTCTTTTCCCTTTTTTAATTTTTTGATTGTATCCTTCACTGTGGGTGATGAAAGATCAACAATTTCTTTAGGAGATTTAGTTGTCTCAGTGGTTTATTGAAATTCTTTGCTTCTTTCCATTAATTTCCAAGCATGCCTTGTCATAGGCTTTCTTGCTTGAAAAATGAAACTTGCATCTTCCCCCTCAAACTCTAGCCTCTTTGAAAACTTAGCCTTTTTCAACTTATGCTCATCTTCCCCATGAACTCAACTTGGACAATAGGTGTTTCCTCTATGTCAATGTCATTAAGAATATGCTCTAGATTCCCCTTTGTTATTGGGCTGTCTTCTGTAGCAACTGTCTTTCCTTTCAAAACCACTGCTTGGCTTCTAGTTATTGTTTTGGTCCCCTGTTTGCTGACAGCTTGTTTCTATTTTGCATATTTGACAACCTTTGATTTCTGTTTTTTAGGTGGGAGAGTTGGTGTATCAATCATTTTCATTTGCTCTGCCCTTTTCTCAGTTTGCTTTCTTGGCTTCACTCTTACAGTTTCTTTTGGTTTTGCAACCATAGGTTGGCTTGGTTCTGCTGCAAGTGTTGATGGAACTCCTTTAGCTTTAGGGTTTCTTGCAGGAGTTAGGTTTTCCAACTCAAAACCATTTATAAACAAGAATGATGACCAATCTCTGCCTATCTTCTGAAGTTCATCTAAAATTAATAATTTCATTAAGCCATGATGAAATAAGGATGTTTCACTCCCTTCAGACTTTTCTTTCACTTTATCAACCATCTTTGCAATACTTCTATGCAGATAAAAAGGTAAATCAAGTGAAATCTTACCAGTGAAGTGTAGAAGCAATTTGAAATGATATTAATAAACCTTATGATATCTTCCTTCATAGGTAAAATATTTCTGAATTTTGAGCAGCAGTTTTGAATAATTATCTTTGATGCAGCTTCTAGGGATAGCATTGTTAAGATCCATGTCGGTGTGCTCAGGCTTCATGAACTCTTTACACTGCTCCATATAAAATTTGAACCCTTTGAACCAGGTTTCTTGACCTCTTGGTATCTCAGTAATGGTAGCAATGACCTCTGGTGTGATAGACACACTTAGCATCCCGAATTTAGTGGTTGTTCCATTGAAATTCATAGCAAATTCCTTGGATACCTATGTGTGACAGCCCTGCAACTTCTCACAAAACCGCAGGCAACCTACTCTTCTAAATGCTTCCATCACTGTTGGGTCTTCAGTTATTGTCTTCATGCCTTTAGGTTCATGCCTTAAGCAATGTCCTCCTCTGTGTATTTTTCTTTCCTCTGCCATATTCTTCAGAGAAACTCTCAGCCTCGCTTGAATAAATGTAATAGCAGCCTCGCTTGAAATGGATATAATAAACCTTTGTAAGAGCCAACCACAAGTTTGGCTCGACACTCAGAGCCCAAACATTACGAATGAAGGAAAAAGGAATGAGAATGACTAATTAAGAAATAATTTGAATTTAAAGTGTCCTTTCAAAACTGAAAATGATGACTCACTCATACCTAAACTGACCATGATTACTGCAAATGTGGGTGTGTACTTCGATTTCATCATTACATGACTCAACATGCCACTATCCTACCCTTTCCCAATAGTTTCTGACATTGGACAACTCAACTGACAAGACAGTTACAAAACCGCACTTTCGTAGTCCCTGTAGTGTATTTTTTGTTGTTTACACTATGAAACTATCAGTGCTTTCGTAGCGCAAAGTGACTTTTTTCAATGGGTGGTGCTACGAAACTGTGGTTTCTTGGCTAATTGAGCAGTTTTGAAGCAAAAACGTTGGGAAATGAAATGAATCCTAAAATGATGAAAGACTTGACATGAAAGACCTTAAAAATGAGTTTATTTAAACACTAGGGTAGGCTCAAACTTAAAAAAAAAAATAATACTTCCCTTGTTCAAACTCAAGAAATGACTCCTAAGACCCTATTTTGACCCATGATCATAAGTAATCTTTTCATAATGATGTTTTGAAATTTTTTAAGTGATAACAGATTCAATGCTTTTTTGTATCTGAGTCACAATTCTTGACTGGTTTCCAGCTCCATATTCTTGGCTTCCATGTTGTGTTTGAGCATCCATATTTGGATTATTTTCCATGATATCTTCTTCTTTTTCCTTTGAGCTATCAAGTACCTCCATCTCTTTGGCCTATGGGCATGCCTCTTTCTTTCTTTCTTTTCAGATTTTTTTTCCTATCGACATGTGTTATGCAGGTGTCTTATTTGAAAGTAGATTCAACATATAAATGTTGTGTTCTCATAATCTAAAACCCAGGTCCATTGAAATTTTTCATGTTTTGGGTCAATACAACCAGGTACACCTTTACTAAGGTCTATCTCCACACAAATTTTAGAAAATGTAAAGAGAAATTTTCTTGTTATGTCAGTGTCCATTTTTTTGAATTTTCCACGAGTATTACCAATATCTTCCAAGACTTGATGATGCCAAAAAGGGAGAGGGAAATTCGGTAATATAACTTAGACCGAAATTGTAATGAACATTGTGCTTGAATCATCAAATTATACGAACCATGGAGTAATAAAAATCACAACTCTACCCCAAAACCATGGCCCAACATTTAGTACTTTCTCTCTATCTTTCTGTTTGTCAAATCGAAATATGAATAACCCTTTGGAACATAAATAATGTTCACAATTGGGTGTCCAAGAAGAATATACCCACATATGTAAATCTTTAGTTATCGGCTAGAATCCATTAAATATGCATACTAATGTCATAGATTGTAGATAAAAAAAAGCGATTTAACCTCTAGGGGCTTGACGTCCATTGCTGGAACTTTTTCTACTTGTTCGACTGTGTAAAGTCTTGACAATTTTTGGATATGGCCAGTAAGAGCTGCAACCTTCCCTTTCACTACATCCTTGAATGAGGCTGGTCCATTGGGGTTTCTAATACCTGGAGCTCCACCCCTCAGCCTCAGATTTAATATTATGGTGGATTTCCTTTCGATGCCATATACTTTCATCGAAATGAAATCTTGCAGTGATTTCCCCTCAAATTTCATACTTTGTAAAAACATTGGTATACTTAGGGTTTTGTGTGGTCTACTTCACGTTTTACACAATATCCGAACCCCAAACCTTGAAATGGATTGATTTCTTGCTTAGGGTTTTAACAAAAATCTGTAATACCTCCTCCAAATCCAATTTTGTATTTTGAGATCTTTCGATTTGGGGAGCATCAAGCCATATGACCCTCGATTCAAGCATAAACTTGCACTTAGGATTAAACAAGTTGATATCGTTCAGATCTAAGAGCACATGGTGTGAATGTCATGCTTTATTATTCATGTGCCCCCACACTGACAAGTTTTATGTTTTCATGCACACCAAGAGGAAGAAACCCTTACCGAAACCATAATACCTAAGACATGAGGGCCAAATATGAGAAAATGTCCATCACTCATCCCCATAATACGTTTTCATACTATGGAAATATGTTAGAGGGAACTATGATACTTGAACCCCTAGTCTATAAATGTCTTCATTGATGATAAGGAGGGACTTTTCACTCTAGCTCGAATGCCTTCTCCTTGTAAAACTCAGAATTATGGCATGTGGCAACATCTTGAAACCCTTTCTCCACATACAATATCTACAACAATACCCTCTCATTATCAGGTGGAAGAGATATATTGTCTTTTATTATCCATAAAAATCCCTCGTCGCTTGGAACAAACTTTAGATCGATGACGATAATGAACGAGACTCCACAACAAAAAAAACCCTAATTCCTACCATTTCTTGATAAATCTCCATCACCAATATATCAAAGAACTTACTTCAAAAGATGTTAAGATTGAAAAAAGATCATAGAAATAACTAAATTATGACTTTATTTTAAATTATTATTATTATTATTAAAAATAATTAATATGGTTATTATTAATTATAAAAATAATAATTATGAGTTAAACATATATACATTTGAAAAAACGCAGAACAAAATTCTTATCCAAGGATATTTACCACCATTTTAACATAGATATCCTTAATTTGTAAATAGACTTTGTTACAATACCATGGGCCAAAATCATGATTTATCATTACCACATGCCCAAAAAACCATAAATCATTTCATATGAAACTTGTGCTTATGATATTTTTTTAATTACCCATTTTAATTAAAAGAGAAAAAATGACAACTACTTTGGAGATAAATCTAAACCTTTGATTTGTGTATACTACTAAAAATATTCTAGAATATTCCATGGAGGTTAAATCCCTACCATGCATCTAATAATTATTGATAATTAAATTCAAAAATATTGAAGGTGATGGAAGAAATTAATTGTAATATAGAAGTTAAACAAGCTTGTCCCTTTCTCTACTATTGTTAGCATTTTCATTGATAAGATAGAAATGTTGCAACCCTTTTTGTTGCACCCCATGTAAATGTCAATATGTAAATTTGTTTATGTAATTTATATAAAAAATACAAATTATGATTGTGCTGAAGGAGAGGACACAAATTCAGAGATCTGAAGAGGAGAGGTTTCTTGTGATGTGTTTAAACCAAACCACACTCACCTCATTTATTTCCCTTTACCTATCACTCTGATGAATTTAATGGCTTCAACAAACAGACAATAAGTTTTGGTATGAGTTGATTGAGTGGAAGACATCACCCACACTGTCCCTTTCCTCATGGGACATAATGGAGAGAGAGGATGATCGTCCAAATTAGAGGAAGTCAACACGCAAAGAATGTGAAGGAAAAACATGGAAGGAAAAAAAAGGAGATAACACTGAGAACAAGAAGAGAGGAGCATAAGGAATAGAATAAGGAAACTCAAGATGCGTATTGGAGGACAATGTAGGGCGAAGAAAAAAACTCAAACAATGACATATGGAGAAGAAAAATATCCCTCAGCTAGTGCTCGATGGTTGGGAATGCATTCCTTGTGATTTTGTTGAAGCTTGAACTATGCACCTGTGTGTGATTGGCTAGTGGAGGCTTGGTGGAGATTTGAATTACTTAGTGCTTGTTGAGTAAGCTGAAAAACCACTAAGTGCTTGGTGGATAAGTTGATAAACCACTTAATTATTGTTAAATGGGATGATAAACCACCTGGGTGTTTGTTGAAAGGTTGATAAATCACTAGGAAAGTGAGTTGAGCCACCTTATGGTGTTGCTGAAAAGAGATGATAAACCACTAAGTGCTTGCTGAGGAAGCTAATAAACCACTTAATGCTTGCTAAGTAAGTTGATCGATCACCCGGACAATGAGATGCAAACTCTTGCAGTGCATGCCTTGAAAATTTAGTTGATAAACAACCTTTATAATGTATTCAATCTCCTAGAATTAAGAAAACATTAAGTTGAGCCTTTGGTGAATCCTTGTGATTATTTTCAGAGAGGCAAAGATTCATTGTGGTGCTTACTTCCAGAGAGTATTTGAGAAAACACCTAGACAATGGACTCCCTATCTTTTTTTGTTTGATTGAATCTCGGCGTGATATTCCCTTGAGAAAGTAACTCCTTAGACTCTAAGTCTAGACCAGGGGTGGTCAATTTCAAGAAATGTTGCAGTGTAGTTCGCTTATGGTTGGGTGGAGAGGTTAAGTTCCTTCTTTATTTAACACCGATTCAACCTAAAAAGATAAGTATATTCACTTGTAACAATTTTTAATATGGATGATTAAAAATGTATTATGTGATATGTCAGTGTATGGATCAATAGTACCTATGGAAGCTTCTTGTTATTTTTGTATGTTCATGGTGAATGCATTGCTTTATATGCCTTCATAATTATGTTGAAATTTTGGATATATGTATTTGTCATTATGTTCATGAGTTGCAGGGTTATTTATATGAATATGACTAGTTTCTAGAATCCCCTCAACCAACCTATTATTGCTAGTGTTCTCAATTATCTAATATTTCTAAGAGTCTCATGGCTTGATCTAGGATGTTTTCTTCGCTGATGTTAGAAAAATTACATAAAAACAAATATAAGATACCATAAAGACAATGCACCATTTTTTTATAACGGAGTTCACCCAATGTGGGCTATGTCTTTGGGCCCAACTTTAAAGTGGAGAGGCATCTTCATTCATCTCAACAAAAAGAAAGGCAAATGCATTAAAAAATACATCATTATACCTCACTTCTAGGAGTGAATTGAAAATGGGTTGCTCAAATCCCAAATCTGACTCCACTAGTGAAATCCTTGTGAAATTTTGAGTAAAATGAATATAAACTTGACTAGATTCTGACACTGTCAACTTTGGACCCCCAAAGAATCTTCAAGATTCCACAACAAAATATTTTGGGAATATTCTTGAGAGTATTATAGGGAATATTCCCTAAGAATATTCTTCTTGATATGCGCACCCACAGGGTTTTGTAGCCCCTTGGTTCTTGTGCTCGCGGTTATGCCCGTTCAGTTCCACCTCAACTTGTCATCCCTTGCTTCTCAGCTCTAAGATATTCATCAAATGATTGAGTGAGGTTTTATTTATTGGGCCGCTGACGGACTAACCAAAATCCCACCAGTTGGCAGTTTGGTTGGCATGTTATAAATAAAACATTTTTGGCTGGCAGGTCGAAGGTTCAAACTCCGAGAATTTTTTCTTTTGTATATAAAACAATGATTGTTATATATATTTAAAAACAATGTTTAAAACTACCGCTAAATTTAGTGCTAGTGCCACCAAGCTTGGAAATTGTGCCAAAACTAACCACAACTAAACATTGTCGCTAGATTTATATGGTATCCTCCGAATTTAGCCCCCCAGCCACCAAATTTGGCCAGACTGCCAATTTGTCTTTGGTCCAATTTTCTAGCACCAACTAAAATTTTGTCCTTTTGCCAAGTTTGAATGTAACTTTGACTAAGCATTGCTTTTGTATACGAACTCGGATTGAGGCGTTGTTTGTGATCTTGGATTCCTTGCGATGATAATTTCAAATTGGACCTAGTTTCGCTGAGAGTCGAGGATTTTTATTTTTAGACCTTTTGGGATCCTCTTGGATCATGGTTCACTGCCATGTTTAAGACTATAGATTTCCTCATATGGTAATGAAGCACTTCAGGTGCTATGTGATGCATGAAAACTTAGTTAGACTTGATAATCACTTATTTTAAGGACAATGAGTACATTTTTTGGTTATGTACACCTGTATAATGTTTTAACAACTTGAGATTCACAGAGGAAGCATGGTTTTCGATCCTCTTGTGAAATCTAGTTGTTGGAGCCATTTATTACCTTTACTTAGAATCTGATATAAAGAAGGTTTGTTAGAGCCATTAATTTTTTTATGGTCATGGTATAATACCTTGGAAGTTCAAAGCCTAGATCTGGGTTTGCATTCCTCGAAAATTGGTGTTTTGGGCAATGCCTTGTCTTAAGGAAATCCTAGTATAACCCTTTGAAATTTCCCTTCATGTAAGTTTTGGTAGAAACCTCCAATTGTATCTAGGACCGGATGGTTCCTTGATGAACCTTGTATATATGTCAAATACCTTTTTCACTATCCTGCATTAGTTGCATCCAGATATGCAGAGGGGGAGGGGAAGACATCTATAAGACTAACAGATTGATCTGGTGATCCAGGCATCTAACTAGCCATCGCTTAGGCACATTCAAAGATAATCAGATGTCAAATGGTCTGTATTTCTGTGGTAAATAAGTTTAGGATTGATATCTAGGGTGGGCCCGACTCGAGCGAAAACACGTGTGAGGTTGAATTTCCCATAAGTGAATGAATCATATGGTATCTAGGACATATGGTGGTGGAGGCACAGTGCATGTAAGAAAAGTCTCAGATGGGAGTGGGACCAGATTTCCCATTGAATCCGCATATGATATGGAGGTCTGGGGGATTTGGGGGTGTGTTAATGATGCATATATGTGCACACCTGGATTTCCCTTGGAACCAAATATAAAAAATAATAGTCATAAAACGAGACAAGGTCAGGCCTAGTGGGACCTGCGGCCCTAATTTTATGTGGCAAGTGCCAATGCGTTAAGACAAATTCTACGTGGATGCCATGTGGTGTACCTTGCTAACATTGGGAAAGTAATTAGATAACCTTCAAATGGGCATAAATTTCAATCAAGGGGTTATATTTAAGATAATATTTATATCACCAAAAATATCTTGATGATATGAATGCAATGATAATATTAGTTTTGAGTTTCAATGAAGTTGGAAAAGGTGGAATTTTGTAACCCCGTCTTCATGATAGACCTTGGAGGTCAAGTTAAATTATAAAGTAACACCTCCCATAGTCTAAGATAGTTCAAGGGGGTGGGAGGGAGTGTTGCAAGAAACATGTTTGGAAAAAATAATTTTGTTGGAACTATTTTACTAGATTAGTCATCATCATTCTTCTTTCTATTGACAATATTATTTTTTGAAAAGGATTTCCTTCTAATCTAGACAAACTAAAGATTCTTAAAGATATTTCTTTTAAGAACATGATTAATAAACACTGACAAAACAAAGGTTATGATATCCAAATACAAAAAGGTCACTTATGTTCATTTTGTGTATGACAATAACAAATTAGAGGAAGTTCACACGAATGCCTTAGAGTTGACAAGTTTAACTAAAACTATATTGTTGAGATAAGGTTTAATGGAGGGTGGAAAGCCCATTTCAACCTTCAAAACATTTGTAAATCAATGTAATTTTTATTGTGAAAAAAATAAACTACTATTTGAGACATTTGTCACTCTTATTATTTGGTATCGATGTGAACTTTGGGTTGCAACACTTCTAGAGAATTGTGATGTGAATTTTGGGTTGCAACACCTCTAGAAAATCATGAAGAAAGATCGACCAAATCCAAAAGTGTTTTATAACATATAGTTAAAATTAATATCAATATGCCCTATACTACCCTACTTAGAGATTTTATTCTTTCCGCTATTACGAGTATGACTATGATTAGGTACCTAATGCACTGGAATTAGATGACCAATATGAAAAATAAGAGTATTCCTTAGCTAATTTCAAATTCTAGTGAAAGTTACAACAACTTAAGAAGGATTGGCATAAATATACGAAGTTTTGGTAAGATCATTAGAAAATAGATGAAAAGATCACTCTACATAATATTGCTACCATTAAAAGTACTATTACATTTGAATAAAATAAACGAACATTAAAATATTATAAATAAGTTCTAAAAAATCAAAAAAAAAAATTCATTAAAAAAAATGTTAAAATAAAAACTATCTTTTACAAACACATTTTTCTTAAAATTTTCCACTTTTATTCATATTAAACCTCAATTAAAAAAACAACTCCTTAATTTTTTTTCAAATAATCTTTTAAAACCAATTAATTCAGTAAATAAAACACAATATTACAAAATCGTTATTATTATTATTATGCTAATCTTTCCTCAAATCTCCTTTATCACTCATTTATTTAGGTTTATCATTATTATTATGATAATCTTTCCTCAAATCTCCTTTATCACTCGTTTATTTATGTTTATCAATATATCTATCCAAACCACTAGATAGCTCAGCTCTTATTTTCTGTATACATTATCAGTGCAGTAAGCAATACAAAAATGCATCTGTCACTGATAAACTTACGGTTAATATGAAAGTAAAGAGGATGTCCTCTCAGGACTAATAATATATTATTTGGCATTTAATTATGACTGAATCTTTAATATCATTTCACATTAGTGTACTTTAAACACTACTAATTAATATCATTATTTCATATTACAGTACTAAAAACGCAAGTATCTAATAATGAAAAGCATTTCTTAATATCATAAACCTAGATAATCAATAATAACAATGATTATCTATCCAACAAAAGTTTTATGATTGGCTGTTATGTTAACTTGCTTCATTGATTAATGTGGCCTGAACCTATGCTGATGGAAGTATCAATTATTACATGACATGTAGGTTTATGGATGGAATGGTGAATGGAATTATATATATATATATATATATATAGTTTAACTTTAGTAGTGTGAGTAGAAGACCAATTGAGGAATGGGATTTTTTTAATCTAAGATAAATGAATATTTTTAACACTCATATAAATAATGAAATTTTATTTAAAAATAAAAAAATAAAAGTAAAATTTTTATAAAATAAAAAAATATTTTAAAAATATAATTGTTTTATTATAAAATATTAAAAATAAATATATTTGAGTTAGTTATAATTGTATAATGTATATTTTATTATTAATAAATTGGAGTTTTAGAAATATGGGTAGGAGGATGGGTGGGGTTACAATTAATTTTAAAAGAAAATTAATCATTAAATATTTCTAGGATTTGGCAAGAAGATCAATAATTAAGTGAAAATGTATGGTATTTTATTAGGCATAATATTGGTCAAGATATGGGAATCTCCGAGATTGTAATCTTGAGAGATTCTCTGCTTACTATACAACATCTGAACAATGGCTCATTTCTAAAAGAGAACCACCTCAAGCTTCTTCTTCAAAGAAATAAACATGCTTCAAAGAAATAAACATGCTCTGGAACAATTTTTCTCAAAGTCTTTCTTTCATATTCTCGGGACAAAATATAGACGCAGATCATCAAGCTAATTTGACCTGCCTGCTCAATGTGGGTTAGACGGAAATGGCTCCACGAGCTAGAGAATTATACCTTAGGCAAAAGAATGATGCATAGAAATCTTATGTCAAAATCAACACATCTCAATCATGGTTGCATTATGGAAAACATAAGGTATGATAATCATATGAAAGGGTATTTTATTATGGTTGTTGTGGCTCCAACTAAGAGCGCAAACCATGCATGGGAGACCATCCCATTAAATCAACATGCCCAAATATCTATGTTCGGATGGACTTGTCTACCTTAATCTAACCCGACACTTCGCTCTATGATGAATTCAAGGAAGATGGGTATCGTGAAAATTAATGGTGATATGATGGTCTCTCCATGTGAGGCCTTTGGCTCCCACATAATATCCATGGCATGTTTCTTACTCCCTCATAGTTGTTTCGTGGTGCAATTATAGTGGGTGTTGCTTCCTAATCGTTCCCAAGAGCATCTTACACTAATCCATTATGGAAATATTGCTTGGTTCGCTACTCTTGGTGACAGTGGGTTATGTAATTGATTCTTTGTGACAGATAGTTTTATGTGTGACAATGGGTTATGTATTTGGCTCTCCCATTCTTGTAATAATGTAAATTGGAGAAATATCCTCTCAGGGGCCCGCGAGGTCTCTCAGTCTGTGTGGAGAAGTGGTAGCTATTGGTTTCGTGGTTGCTTCAATAGCTTGGAAGTTGAATACCATGGGAAACTCGTCTAGAAAGTATAATTTATTTACTTGAGCTATGTTATTATTTGGTTTACTTTGTTCCCTGAAGCAAAATCCTTAGTTTCCCTAGTAATTTTCCGCTCTTGGTTGAATGTATCTCCCTTTGGAATCTCCCTCTTCCTTTGGATTGCTTAATTTGGTTAGCCCTTGGCTCTGCGAATCCTCATGGAAGTCTTAAAGCTAGGTTGTCCTCCCATGAAATTGCCCCTCTTGTAGGTTTAATTATTGTCCGCTCAATGCCCGCCAATGTCTCCTGTACTCCCTTTGACAACTCTATCATCCTCTATCTAAATTCCCTGAGCCCAACTTTCAATGTCACCTGGATCTCCCCTTCCACATCATCAATCAAGCTGACTAGGAAAGGAAACTCAAGTATTTTTTGAGGCATCGATGCTTGTAAAGAATTCAATCAAAAAATAGAATCCCTTCAACTAAAGAATATGGATATAAATTGGAAACTTCATCAACAAATGAATTCTCTCATCTTTCTCATGGAGGAAATTCAGTCCATGAAGGACAAGTTATCCCGTCAAGAAGGCTAAATTGATGCACTTCCACAACAGATTGAGGACTTGAAGCAAACACCTCAAGTAATATAGAACCAGAACATCAAAAATACTGCTTCGAGCCCTCCCAAAGGAAATTTGCATTAGATCTTAACAAGCCTCTAGACAAAGATTTCTTTCTCCTTTATTAATGGTTTCCTATTGTAAATGTACCATTCTGCTCAAACAATTGTGTAAGGCCTATGCATGTCAGTTTGTTGTAGTAGTATGTTTCCAACATAATGTTTTTGGTAAACCAAACAATGTCTCCTTGGAGGATCGTATGAAAGAAGATGCAATATACTAAATCTCATTTGTATGTGTTGTGTTTGAATGCATATTTTAATACAATCTCTACTCACGTTTGTTTAACAAAAAGTAATTTGGAGTTTTATAAATAATTTTATAGTTATTGATTTACTATATTATGACAATAACTATAGGTTCATTTTGATTCGAGATTTATTATGTGTTAAGAGGGATTAAATCTTTTTTTTTAACTCTTTTAATTAAAAGAAATCACCGTAAAATATTTGGTCCATCTCTACTCATGATAATTTGAAGTTAAGATGGATTTATTGCAATACTCCTAGTTAGCATTGTAATCATAATAATTTATGTTATTGATCCCTATGTGGGCATATAAATGGAAATGGGCAAAAGACCTGGAATACTTATAATTATAATTTAAATACCAGCTAATGAAGTAGTGAAGCGTTGATATGGTATGAACCATGTGAAGCCATGAGGAGGAGGGAAGCCAACAAAGGGGTATTGGAGGATTAATATTTTCTAATGGATTATCAGATGAGCCAAATGTTCAAAGGGATCAAGATTTTCAACCTTTCCAGAGAAAATATCTGGTGGGAAGGTGTAGTAATAACTTCCGTCCATTGTGAGAGGAATGGGGTAATCGTACTAGGACTTCTCAAGAGGCATGGATAACGTACCACTAGAAGAATTCAAGAGAATTTTCTAATATGATCAAGCATAGGAAAACTTGACAACAAACCCATCATGGAATCTAACTCAAAAAAAGATAGACAAAGAAAAAAGTGTAGTTAGGAAGCATTTGTAGAGGATAGAGAGGAAAACATTCTCTCATGGTAGAAGGAGGGACTCACACAAAGAGGATGTGAGGAGAGCCAGTGTGGGGACGATAGAAGGAAGAATCTTAAGAGAGAATGAGTAACAGGAGAGGAGAAGCATTCTCTCATGGGGAGAGATAACACTCGTGTATGTGTGCACAACACAAGAAAAAAACACTCGAGGAGAGGGCATGCACAGAGTGAGCACAGAGCACAAGTGTGTGCACAAGAGAAGGACAAAAATTCTTTTTAGGGAGAGAAGAAGGGAGACAAGAGGAGGCTCTTATGTGAACCAAAAGGGAGACTCTATTCATGGTTCTTGTTCACTTCAGATAATTTGATGAAATATAATAACCTTCATGACTCTACCCTATGATGCTAAGTATAATTTTCCTCGTGGCTTCTTTGTGTGGCTTAGAGATGGTCAACTATAAGAAATATTGCAATGCAACCGAGCCTATGGTGGGTGGAATGAGGCTCAACCTTCACCAGTTACAAAAAACATAGGATTTTAATTAGATAAGTACCCTTGTGGACTTCATCTGTGTAATGTAAACCATGTTAATGAGAAAGAAAGGGCCAATGCTTAAATGTATTGTGTTTATGTGATTGTTTGCTTAATGATAAATATAGTCTATATGATTTCTATTTATGATATGAACTAGTATATCAAACCTAAAATGGTTGTATAATACTCATATTTTTTGACGTTTTTGTAGTTTGTAGGATCGAGAAAACATTCTCTCGTGGGGTCATGCTGATTTGAGTAGGGGGGATGATACATTCACCCATGGGGCCCTGCTAATTTGGCTAGGGGTGAATGGACCTGGGAATTCCTTCTCTTATTGGCCTTGGTGTTTGGCTTAGGGATATTGATCCATAGTACTCACATTGCTTGCTTTGTGATGGAGTGATCTATTTTTTATAGAGTTGGTTTGATTTGTTTATTTAATGGGGTTTCTCACTCATTAATGGAATAAACAATTCTAGTCTAATGTGAGGTTGTAATGTAGGCTCAATAAGTGAAGGGGTTCCTTGTGATGAGGGGCTTCATATTGGGTCTCCACTAAACATTAGAGCACTATATAAATATACGAGCATCTAAGGAGACACTCATTAGCATAACAAGTTCATTCAATCTTTTCTAATGGAGGAGAAATTCAACTAAGGAGAAATCTTTCATCTTTCATCTTCATCATCATTTATGTTCTTGAAGAGGCCCCACATGTGAATATGTACAACTGAGTTTGCCCGTCATTGGCTGATCCTTACAACCTGGTTTGACTAGGTTGCACATGTGGAATATTTATCCGAGTTTGACTATGTTTGATCACAAATTGTTTGACTAGTTGACCGTGAACTGTTTGACCAATGTTAGTTGTAGAGCTTGATCGTAGGTTCACACATGCGAGTTTGATCACAGGTTGCACATGCGAGGTTTTTATCACATGAATTTTGATGGCAAAAAGTTTACTTTTGAGTAGTTTGACCAATGTTGACTAGCAATAGTTTGAATAGATTTGGATGGTGATTTGACTTGAATTATTGGCACGAATTTCTAGACAAATTTCTAATTTGTAAACCTTGCTAAAAACAAAACTTCTCATCAAAAAAATATTGTTGGGTTTTCTCCCAAGGTTGGGTTTCCCAGGGTAAAAATATTGTGTCTATTGTGTCTATTTTGCATGGATGTCTTTATAGGGTCTATTATTTCCGCTACATTTACAATCGAGTTTTTCTGTGTGTAATTACTCAATGAAAACAATGGCATGAGAACAATTGTTTGAAAATAATTAGGAAATAATTATCAGATCATAAATTGTATTCTTCTGCACTTTCTATAGAATTACAATTATATGCCACATAATAAATCTTTGATATACTTTTGTGTCATACTTTTCATGTTATGGATTGGATGTAAATGGCAACTTAGGCATGGGATTGAAGGGATTTTAGTCCTAGTAATGGATGATGTTCATGGTCTATTCTTAGGAAAACTAGAGAAGCTCCGGACCAATGGAAGTAGTCAAAGGTTATTTTTGAATGGTGTGGATGTCAATGGCATGAATAAAAGCCTTGATTTCAAGAGGGGAGACTCAAGCAAAAGAGTCTTCTCAGAACATCTAATGGAAACATGAAAGAGTTCACTAAGGAACCTTGGAGATGTTGGAGGCCAACTGAAGGTTTAAAACAACCATAATGTACACTGGTGTAGACCGTTGACTTGTGGGAAGGTTTTTCCCTGCATGGAATGAGAGGGTTGGAGACCCCACAGGGAGAAAATTGGGTATAAAGGTCTCTTTGGCTTCTTGGAAGGTAGAACTAGTAATTGGTAGTAAAAGGGAGGGCTTTTGTTGATGTTGTAGCCCAATGGAGATCTATGTGTCATTGAGGGTCTTTTATGTAGATCAAGGCCCTGGCGAGAATCCCTCTTAAGCTTTCGAGACAAGCTAATGACTATTTTTGTAGTCAAACCCTACTTAGAAAGAAACGTTGGGTTGATCCTTTTGTTTTAGGTGAAGAGAAATTTGGGGAAAAATTCCTTTGTGGATAATTCTATGAGAATTTGAGGTTTGGAAGCCTCAACCTTAGCCCCTGGTCACATGGACAGAAAAAGGGGCGTGACACAAATCCATTCTATAGGGGGATTTTTGAAATATCTAAACCTTGGGAGAATTAAAGAAATTTTGTTTGGAAAAAAATATGGTATGGCGCATTCTGATCGATAGACTTCAGTTGACGACAAATTTTTTTTTTTTTTTTTACAATAACGACTATGTTTTATTTATGGCTCGGAAAAACAGCTGTCGAGGGCTTTTACATGGTAGTTCTTCATTTCACTGTTACATCTATTGCTTTGCTTCTGATAGAGGTCGTGGAGGTTTTTGGTTAGCTTCACACGAGTGCACTAATGGGTTTTCAATAAGAGTGCAAGATTTGGCCAAGACTGGGAGATACACTTGTTCTAAATTTGATCTGGAAACCGCCTCTTGGATCTTCTTTTTGTTTTCCTGCAGAGTCCTTACTTTGTTTCCCAGATTGAAAAGAGGAATCCCATCACTACCTAAATTGATTTCCGCTTCATTAAAGAGCACAACGGAGTCCTCCTTGAGATCGATTCTTGCTTCCTTGGAGTTAGCGTTATCCTCCCAGAGACTACGTAGTATTTTGAATAGTTTTGCTGCTTTGGGATCCCATTGAAAGCAGAGGTCGAGGCCTGAAGAATTGTGCCCTGCATTCATTTCAGAAGAAGAAGCTGAGTCCCCTATCATTTTTCAGTCCATGACGGACCAATCCCATAGATCTGGCCAATGGAGAGATTCCGCAGAAGTGATTGCAGAGACATAGGTCCAATCTCCTCCAAGATTAGGGAATGCTGCAAATCGAGTCAAGACCATTAACTGACAGAGATCTCCTGCTTCGGAGAGTGCCTAGATTGGCTTCCAGATCGGCCATTGAATTTAATTTCCTAAGGATATGAAAGAAATTAATTTTGTGGAATTTGGATAGCACTAGCCTAATTTTTTTGAGAGTGGAAGTTAGATGCACATGAGAGGGGTTCTTCTGCGAGTTCATAGCTTGAATGATTAACCTGGAATCTCCAAAGACAGAGATGGAGAGGAAGTTCCTTTCAAGAGCTAAATTAAGACCCTGCCAGAGAGCGAGCGCCTCTGCTCTATTGTTAGTTTCATGGCCCAGACCCCAGGCGAAGCGTAGCTCAATAGAGCCTCCAGGACTCAGTATCACTCCTCCACCACCAGCCGTTCTTGGGTTTCCTTTTGAGGCCCCGTCAAAGAATAGGTAGTGATCTTCCAGAGCTGATCTCCATTTAATGAATTCCTACTCTTCCAATCTAATTCCAGTCAGTAAAAGCTTTTGCTGGAGGGATGGATCTATCCTTATGATTTGGAACCAGCTCTTTTAGCCATTGATCTTCCTCGATGTCCAGTGTCATAACATTTCTTATGGCGGGTTTGACGTCTAAGGCCTCTCCCAAAAGAGCTTTAATTTTAGAAACTATTCTAATCAGATTACAACTCTCCTCCCTAAAAATTCCATTATTTCTCTCAAACCACAGTTTCTAGCAAGTGAATTTGGGAATCCACATCCATCTAGTCTTGAGGAGGTCTTTTTTGGTGAGGCGAAACGGAGATAGATTGGCCCAATTTTTTAGCCTGTCCGGAATATTTTTAGGGAGGTTGATTCTGTCAGGACCTATCATCAGGACATCCCTCCAAACTTCTCGAGCAAATGGGCAATTTAGCAGTAGATGGTCTGCAGTTTCTTCATCCGAAACACACAGAGGACAACTGGAGGGTCCTTCCATTCCACGCCTTCTAAGATTGTCTCTAGTGAGGACGCTTTTATGAGCCAAAGTCTAGCAAAAGAAATTGATTTTGGGGAGAGAAGGAAAGGACCAAATAAATTTCCATTAAGATGGATCAGGGGGAGCGTTTGGTATAGCCATGATGCTTTTGTATCCTTCAGCTGCTGAGTACGCGCTAGAGGTTGAGCCCCACCCTCTTTTGTCCTTAGAATAGACCTTTAAGGGAGCTTTCCCTTGGAGCAAATCTAACAATAAGGTGGCTTCTTCATCCATCAACTGAGGGACAATCCCCAGATTCCAACCATCCCAAATATTCTTTGCATCATTAGTCCATTTGGAAATTTCCCAAATGGTTATCAGGTTGCTGGACTGAAGCCAAATTCTGATATTTTCCAGATTTTCCTTCTGATTAAAGGGTTGATCCCCAAGGACCGAATCCTCCCAAATTCTAATTTTTTTCCCATTACCTGGAATCCAGTAAATATTGGGATTAAAGTGCTCCATTGCTGTGAGACATAGCTTGAAGACAGGTGATCCTATAAGAGTTCTTGGAGGCTGGTCCAAACATCTTGTGTGTTTCCCATGAAAATATTTTTTCCACTGGACTCTCTTGCTCCAACTAGAATTCCTAGAAACAAGATTCCAAAGGAACTTGGAGCCTAGAGCAAGGTTTTGAGCTGCAATATCACGAATTTGGAATCCTCCTTCCAAGAATGGCTTCTTTAGTTTGTCCCAACTTACTAAATGGAGCCTTCTTTCATTGTTTTTCCCACCCTCCCACAAAAATCTTCTCAACAGACCGTCCACTTTACTAATGATTGTTTTAGGGGCAAGAAGAATTGAGTTCTGATATAAGGGGAGGCTTATGAGGACAGATTTCAAGAGGAACACCTTTCCAGCAGTGTTCAACCATGATGCTCCCCAAGCTTGTATTCTAAGTTTTAGTTTGTCTAACAGAGGCATACAGTGAGCAGCTTTAGGATTTGATTTGAAGATAGGGATCCCAAGATATTTGAAAGACTCCCAGGTCAGGGATCCTTCCATTTCTAACAGCCTTGCAATGTCTGTCATTTCCCTTGTCGAACAATCCCAGCCATAAATCGTGCTTTTCAGATAGTTGATCTTGCTGCCCGAGACCTCCTTATAAATCTCCAACTCCTTCTTGAAGGACCTTGCTGAATTTATGCTTGCTCCTCTAAGAAGCAAGGTGTCATTGGAAAATTGGGCATGGTTTATGTATTTAACATTATGAACCATCCTAAGGCCTGAAAGAGTTTGAATTTGTTGGCAGTAGTCTAGTTGGAAGTTGAGCACCGAAGCTTGTATGGCGTAAAGAAGCGGGGACATTGGACAGCCTTGTCTTAGCCCCCTCGAGGCTTGGAAAAACTCCATCGATTGACCATTAACCAGTGGAGATATCCAGGGAGAGGCTATACAGGCATTCACCCAACTTATGAATTCTTTTGAAAAGCTGAGCTTCTCCATCACAATAAACAGGAAATCATGTCTCACCCTGTCAAAATCATTTGCCAAATCTAGCTTAATAACTATACCTTTTTCTTTCCGTTGACAGCTTGAATGAATTGCTTCTTGCACCAACACAATATTGTCAATAATCTTTCTCCCTTTGATGAAACCTCCTTGGTTTTCAGGAATGATAACCGGCATAATTTCTTAATATGGTTGGCTATGATTTTAGTGACTAGCTTATAGCCTATATTACACAAGGAAATGGGTCGGAATCTGCTGAAGTTGGTGTCTCCTTTTGTAGAAATTTGAATAACTGATATATTATTCACCGAGATTCTCCTGATCACACACTATTTTAACTTCATGCACAATACAAAATCTCTTCTACAATTGATCATTAATTGCGGAAATAAAAACAATCGCATGCGCACATTAAAACCATAAACAATCACACATATGAACACAGTATTTTATGGGAAAGCTTAAAGCTGAAAACCCCAACTATCCGTATATTATATGTAATAGAGATCATGTAACAATCATCATACAAAGCTCTCACAAGCTCTCAAAAGACAATCTCCAGTTCTCACTAATCAAGCTGATCTAGCAAAACACAAGCTCCACCGCTAATTTATATCATTTCTTATGCATAATCAATGTCGAAGAATGGCTCATAAATAACTTAAACCACTCACGAACAAGCAAGTAATCCTTGGCATCTCCAATAACTCAAGCTGTTGCAAATCATGAAACAAAGATAGTCACAACTGATAGTCACACTACTCTTTCACCTATCTCTTCACTGGTCTCCACTGAAACTATCCATGCACTGAAGTTAACTGATGTATTCTTTAGTTGATTAATGAGTTTATAATTAGTGAATTAATTAATAAATAATTCACACCACTCTCACTAGTGTATCAATCAGTTAGACTATAGACAACTAGCTCAACTATTTTTAGATTAGTTAAACTGAACACAACTCTGTTAACTTCCTCAATCAACTCCACCAAACTCTCTCACATGAGTTCTAACTGAAGTATCCATGCAATAGCTCCACTTAACCCTTAGGAATAGCGTAATTCCTTCTGTCAGCTCCTGTGCCACATCTGTGCACTTAACTGAAGTGCTCCAAGATAATAAGATAATGTTTAGAGTCCAAATATTATTAAGAGCTAATAATATTCGACATATCTATTTTTAGACTGGCAATCTAAAAATAGATTCCGCCCAGTATGTCTAAAAATAGAAGTCCATCTATTTTTCCCGACTTGACCAACCATCCACAACTAGCATCCTGCAACTCATAGAACATGATCCATATGTCTAAAAATAGACATAGTCTAAAAATAGACTTTGCGCCAAAAATACCCTGCGGGCCCACTTAGTGAAGGCGACTTCTTTCCACTAAGCTCATCATCTTGTTGCAATCTCAACACCTTTATCTTTCGAGATCAAGGCAAGGAAGGCCGAATTGGTACTGCCTCCAAGCTTGGAGAATTTCTGAGATTTCCTGACCATTCTCAAAAGATATTTTTTAATTGTAGACCAGCAAGTCAAGAAGAACCTTGCAGTGAACCCATCAGGGCCAGGTGCCTTATCAGGTTCCATGCAATCCAAAGCTTTTTAAAGCTCAGTCATACTTATCGGAGTAGTCAGCATAATATTATCTGCATCTTGAACACGCTGAGGGATTAGATCTATCGGATAGGAGTGAGTATCAATAGGGGGATCTTCCAGGGTCGAGAAAAGATCTTTGAAGAAGGAATGGGCTGCTCTCTTTATGCCTTCAAAGTCTTTAACCAAGGTGTTTTGATAGTAAATTTCATTTACTACTTTGAAGTGCTTGCGGGCCTCTGCTTATTTATGGAAGAAGCTTGTATTTTTGTCTCCAGCTTGCAACCAAAGATTTATGGACTTCTGTCTCCAGAACTCTTCTTCCTCCCTGCTTGCGCTATGGAAATATTTTTGCAACTCTACTTATTTATGAAGGTGGTCTTGAGTTACTTCAGAGTCCTCCAGGATCAATTGATGGAATTCTAAACTATCATGCGCCTCCTTTCTTTTGGAGGAAGGAGATTTCAACATTTTAGCCCAATCTTTAAGCTCTTTTTTAAGACCCCTAAGCTTTTATTCCCAGACAAAGAAGGGGGAGCCATGGATTTGCCAGTTCCAGGCCGCGGAGACCACCTCCTGGAATCCTTCTTGGTGAATCCACAGGGGGTTGAATCTAAAAGGGATGGGGCCAAGGTTTTTATCTAGGGAAAGCTCAAGAAGAATGGTTTTATGATCAGAGGTGTAGTTGGGCAAAATTTTAGAGGTGGCCATTAGTCCAAAGGTCAAGAAGGAGGATTGGACAATAAATCTGTCCAAGGGAGTAGCAATGTGCCCGGGACCTATGTTTTTTTTGGTCCAGGTGTATTTTCCAATGGAGGGCTTGATATCCTCCAAGTCCCAACCTAACATGGGATTTTCAACCCATTCTCTAGCTGGACCCCTGACAGGTGAGCCCCCCTTTTTCTCTTTAGCAGTGAGAGTCACATTCAGATCACCTGCAATAATAACATTTTCTGGATTGTGCAAATTAAGATAGGATTGTAGTGAGTCCCAACAAATTCTTTTCTCAGTTGGTAAGACCGGAGCATATAAGTTGAACATACTTACTTGATGGCCAGAGTCTTTGTGGAGAAGCTTAGTGAAGAGCCAGTGGAGGCTACTTTCTTCATTTATTAGGTCATATTTGGAGTTGTCCTAGAAGGAAGCTATCCCTCCAGAAGCGCCTATAGCACTGACAACTCTTCCTTGACCTTTTTTCCAGAATGCTTTGCTTGCTTGGAGGAGGACATGGTCCTCCAACTTTGTCTCTTGGATGAGAAGGATTTCAGGCGAGTACAATCTCACAATGTCTTTCAGGGCTTCTTCTTTCAGGTTGTTACCTAGCCCTCTACAATTCCAGGAGACGTATTTCATTATTTAATGGCTTGGGGAGTTGTGGCTCCCTTTGGAGCCTGGCCGTGCTTGCGTCTGGATCTGGTATTAATCATTCCTTTGAGGGTCTTCTGGGAGCCTTGGAGCACATCCAGATATGTTTTCTCCTCTCTCTGTTTCTTCTTAGACTTTCGACCCCTGGCCGTCTTGATAGGAGTGACTTGAGAGCTGCTTGATTCAGAATCTCCATCTTCTGATTCTCCCCCTGAGTCGGAACTAAGGTTGATGTGTTCTTCATTTTTCTTCTTTTTCCCTTTGATCATCCTCTGAAGGATGTAGGTACATCGTTGCCTCAATTTCTTTCACTTTATTCAATGGGTCCTTTGGAACCTCTTGGATCTCATTGGCATCAACCTTTTCCCCAGAAGATGAACCTTCTTTTGGCACTTCTTTGTCTTTTGGATTGGGTTGGGGCTTCTGCATTAGCCCTGAGCTTTTCTTCTCATTTGGTTTTGGGACTGCCTTTCCCTTTTTTATCTCTTTCCATCCTTCTCTGTCCACTTTGTCCACTGCTTGGGCTTTTGTGCAGTTTTGTTGGAAGTGTCCATGTTCGTGGCATGTTCTACATCTGAAAGGTAATTGCTCGTAGTCCAATTTTTTATAGTGATGCCATTCACCAACGGTGAGTTTTACCGCTTCTGGAAGGCCAGCTTCCAGATCAACTTCAACACAGATTCTTGCGCAGGTGTATTGGAATTTGTTATTTGCTTTGTCAATGAAACGACCTAGTCCATTTTTTATCTTTTGCAGAGAGTGGTAGCTCCAGCAATGGATCGGGAGATTAGGAAGACAGACCCAAACTGGGACCTCTTTGGGGACATCGACTGAAGGATCAAAGTCAGGTGTCCACTTGTTAAGATACAAACCCTGGTTTCCCATGAAATACAGGCTGCGCTTGAAGACCATATCTTGATCTTCTTTGGTGGTGAACTCGAAAATGAAAAATCCTCTTCCGACAGCATAACAGATCACATTGTTTTTAAGCTGAGGTCTCTAGTTGTGTTGGATCCAGTCATCTGTTATTTTTGTTGAGGGCTAGCGCCCCATAAACTGTCCTACCAATCCTCTGTCAACCAGGGCTAGGGAATTTTTTTTTTTGTTCTTCTGGCAAGGAAATCTCAAGGATTTCTTCCAACTTTTTGATAAATTTCGGGACTGATGGGATCAACGGTTTCTTCCCTTTTTGCGAAATTAGCCTTCTGAAGGTTTCATCTGTGGAGATCGGAGGGGTGGGAGGAGGCTCCCCACCCCCTGGCGCACTCATGGCGACGGATGCTTGCTCCCCTACGGCTGTGATAACCTAATCCGTAGGCTGCAGCACAGAGCTCCGATAAAAAAATTGGCAGTATCAGTTAACTAATGACATTGGATACTAAAGTATCAATAAAACCTGAAGAATGATGTCATGATGATGTAAAAAATTATGATGTGACAATGTCATGTGGAGGAAATGTGTCACCCATATTTGACGTTTTTGACTTACTAACTAGGCAAATATGAGTGACACATGGTACACATCAGTAGTGCCACATAGTATGGGACATGTTAGTATCTACCACATGTCAAGTTTTGATTGGATGTTATAGAATGATGTAACATGTTGAGTTGTCATATTAGCATATTGACATGTCATGATTTCATGAGGCTTGTACAGTTAAGGAAAATTTCCAATATCCCAAAATTTTAGTAGACATATTAGCAGTGCCAGTGCCACATGGCAGGGACACGTAAGCTTCTACCATATGTTAGACTATGATTGTGTGTCAGAGATATGAGGTGACATGCTGAGCTGGCCACTTTCCTATTAGCCTATTGAGAGAGTGCAACAATATGTAGTTATAGGGAATTGAATGATATCTTTGTATTATGTGTTAGAGTATTGGTATATCGACATATCAGGGGTTTAAACCCATATCAATATATTGATATATTAGGGGTTTATATGCATATCATTATATTGGCATATGGGGGGTTTTTACCCATATGAGCATATCAACATATCAAGGGTTTATACCCATATTGACATATCAACTTTTTGAACCTACAACTTATCAAACACTAGAACCCTCGTGGA
Source organism: Pinus albicaulis (assembly GCA_034641835.2). Classification (NCBI taxonomy): domain Eukaryota; kingdom Viridiplantae; phylum Streptophyta; class Pinopsida; order Pinales; family Pinaceae; genus Pinus; species Pinus albicaulis. Next base: position 771,886,214 of record CM076583.1, on the reverse strand, counting down.
TTTGGATGAGGCGTGTTTTATGGAAAACACTGATATGGTGAGGCTTTAGAATGACAAATGAGTAGCGAACATGGACTAATACAAGGGAGACACGCGGCCAAGGCCTACCACATTTCCACTACGTGGCTTGTAGCTGTGGTCTTAAGAAGTTAGATTTTCAAATGAGCATAACTTTGTGTTTGGAGCTTAGAATGAGATGAAATTTATATAGTTGAAAATCTCCCAATGAGCAAGAGATAGTGGAATTACTGAAATTGTGATTTCATGTGATGGAAGAAAGAGGAAATTTGATAACCCATCTTCATAATAAACCTTGAATGCCGGGTCTAGTTATACCCAACATCCTTAATCAGGTTTTAAGAGGTTGGATTTGTTACATTTATGTAGATTCATTAAATATGTGTCGCATATCGACTCCATGTTAAACATTGAAATAATTACATATCTCTTTTATTTTTTATTGCAAAAAACAAATTTTGATATAATAATATCATTTAAATTTACAATTTAATATTTATGAAAGTAGAAGTGATAACAAATATTAAGTAAATTAATGGTTATAATTTATCCAATATCTCTCCCCAACTCTATATATGAAAAATAAGAAATATATATATATATATATATATATATATATATATATAAAATTTAAAATGAAAATTTAATTAAACAATAAATGCATAATAATTTAACTATTTTATATAGTGGAATATACACCTTACACAATCTAAAACTAAATCTATACCCTTGAAAATTTATGAAGTATTTATAAATTTCATAACTCACAATTCCATCGACATAAACACCTACCATAATACAGAATTCCATACCATCACCATGAATGCTTGCCACACCACATTCCGGAGTTCCATACCATCAACATGAATGCTTGCCGCATATGATGTGGCAAAACTTGGTGGGTGTCCCTGACGACAATGAATTATAAAACTTGTGTCTGCCAAATAATGTTTGCCATCAAGTGAATAAGGGGGCCTACCTCAAATGCAAGCTCATTTCTAAGGAAACATTAATGTCTAATTTAATGAGTTACTAGTGTAATATTTAGATTGTGTGTACAAATCTTATCGATAACCACACCCATGTGCTTTCAATACCCTTTGATCATCACTTTATTTTATTTTATCGTCTTTGATACTTGAACCATTTTATTACTTTCGATTAATTAAATGAAAATTTCCATATTTGGATGACTTTAGTTTAACTCTATTTATTAAAATAGATTTTGTATTAATGTGTACGCAACAATGAGAAAGCCTAATGATAAATGTCTTTAGCGTGTAGACAACATTGAAAAAACCTAATGACATAGTACATCTTATAAGAATCTCACACATTCATGTATGGGAAAGAATAAATTCATCTCCTTTCATAAAAAGAAGTGTGGTTTTTATGTTTATGTTGTATGGATAATTGTGAAAATGGGAATGTTATTATGCTATTTTTTTTTTTAATGTCTTTTCAGTTATTACATGTTTTGAATGTTTTGAAGTGTTTGGTTGAAATTTGGAAAAAACAATTTTGGTTAAATAGTAATATTTTGTTATTTAAAATATATTTTTGATTTTATATATGAATTTAACATCTTGCAATTTTTTTAAGGCACTTAAATTGTGGAGAGTTCATAGCTCAAATTTGTAATACCAACGGACTCTTACAGGATTTTGACAAATTAACCATAAAATATGCCAAAAAAAACTTTAAAACATATATTAGATACACTATGAATTTTTGAATTATATTGATTTTTTATTATCAAAGTTTAGTAAAACATCTTTTTTTAATTATAAGTAATTTGTATTGTATTTTTTTTTTCCCTTGTTTGTTGCATAAGCAACTCCATTTCTATGGATAAGGAAATGCTCTTCCTAACCTTTCTTTTTGGAATAAGAAGAAAATTCCATCTGAAGTTCCTTTGTATAGTTTTTTAAGTTATAAAATGGTGATATCACCTAATTTACATGTTGTTTGTCTATTATGCTTATGTTATTCAATGTACTTGGTTTTATGATGTTAAAGCCATTTACACATAATCCTCACTTTTTTTATTTTTCAAAAATTGGTTGTGGTTCTTAGTCTCACTCATCCACTTGACATTAATAGGGAAATGGGGAACCAAACATTTCACTGTTGACTAAACTTATAGACAAGATAAGTCTAGCACAATAATTTTGAATTAATGAAAATATTGCTTTTTAATGCTAAAATAGATTTAATATCATTAAATATTCGTATTGCAATTAGATTATGCAATGCTAACATGCGATACTTGCAATTTTATGAATTCAAAATAATTCTTACAAGATTTTTGTAATTTTATCAATTCAAAATAATTCTTATTAAATTTTAGGTAAAAAATATTAGTTTGAGTTGAAAAAAATCAATTCTTATAATAATTAAATTACATTAAACTCTAAATATTTATATAAAAAAATTTAATGATTTTAAAATTTTAATCATATAAATGATATTATACTCTTACGAAGATTTTAAGAGAAAAATAGAATACACACTATTTATTTAAAAAAATATAACCATATAATTAATACTAACTATATTAACTACATCAAAATTTAATAAATAAATAAAATATAACCATATAATTAATACTAACTATATTAACTACCATAAATTTAAAATATTAAGCACAAAATATGAGTTATTTAATTTTATGATATATAAATATTTTTTATATATTTTTTTCAAATTTTATAAATAATATTATTTTATAATTCATTTCCTTAAAAAAAAAACAATGTCAGCTTCGCATAGATTTGGGAGTATGAGAAATAACCGTATTATGTATACTTTTTTAAAGATTTGTTTATTTTAGAAAATTTAAATATATATATTTTTTAAATTGAGCAATATCACTTTAAAATAAATATATTTAATATTATTTATAATTTAGATATAGAAAATATAATTTATTTTTATTTTTAAACTATATAAATTAAAAAAAAATTGAGATTAAAAATAAATTTTAAAGTAAAATATGTATTCTCAACATTGAATTTAAAATAATCAATATGATTCAGTATGATAAAGTCAACCATATGAGTAAATAATTTTGGAGGGAAAGGAAAAAAACTAATTTTTTTATCATAGTTTCTATTTGTATTTTAATAAGGTACCTTAAATTTCAAAGAGTAAATACTTTTGGAGGGAAAGAAAAAAACTACTTTTTATCATAGTTTCTACTTATATTTTAATAATTTCAATCAAATTTCAAATGTAAGCACTTATTGGATGCAAATTTAAATTTTACATCTAATAAATAGCTACTACATGATTTAAAAATAAATTTCTTTTTTTCTTTTTGAAAATTTATCTCTTATTTTATTATTTATTTTAAACTTAATTTTTTATTTATGATTATAGATAAAAACTTTGTAAATCAAAGTTTTCTTTTTGTTGTAACCTAGCACATTTTCACTAAATCAACTTACAATGAGTATTAGAGAAATTAGATGGTTTAAATTGATGTTTAGAATAAACATCTTCATAATATTCGAGAAGTTAATATGGTCATCCCTCCACCTCAACGCAAACAGTAATCTAAATAGTTATCCAAAACTTACCAGAGATATTTTGTTAAAGTCTAATCTTATAATAAGGTACTAAACTACTTACCTTCGTTTATTTTTGAAAGGGTTTATATTTTCACTTCAATTTCTTCTCAAATGATTAGACTTCATCCTTTACCTCTTAAGATAAGGAACATTGCTAAGACACATACAATGGATTTTTCTATTTATGAATAATGGAAAAGTTTCTTAAGAAGGGTATTTATCATATAAATGGCGTAATAGAGAAGAGAAATCATACTTAGTAGAGAAGGGAAAGCATATTTAGTCACCCAATTAGGAATCATATAAGTTATTTGCATACGGTCTAGAAACATCTTATGGCTTCCTTCAAACACACTATGTGTGCTTCTTCTCTACACATGATGTTTGCACCCTTGGACCCTTCTCTCCAACTTTGATGTCCCCCCACTTCATAAGCAATCTTGCTCCTCCATACCTTCCTTTTGCATCCAATCACTTCAATGTTAATCTCTTTTATTTGGAAACCGATGCTCTTCATATCCAATTCTCTCTAACTCAAGGCAATATGATTTCTTATGTGTGGCTACACTTAGTTATCTATCTTCTCCATGAAACTTGGGCTTCTAATAACCTCGATTTGTAAAAGAACACTGATTAATCTACTCATATTATTGGACCAACCATGTAATCAACCTTTCATCTCCCTCACACTAGACTCTTCATATTCTTTTTGTGCACAAATAAATGATTTATCTTCTCATAGGTACATTATTTTACAAGTTTTGCTCTTTACATAAGTCAAAATTCTCTTAGTACCTTCATAATTATTCCACATTTTGTACACTTATCTCATTAGCAATCTAATCATATCATTGCATATGAACATACATCTAAATACTTCTACACCAAAAATTATAAACTACAAACATCATAGTTAATAATATACCACTCCAACTAACCTAGCAATCTTATCATATCATTACACATAAACACACATCTAAATACTTCTACACAAAAAAATGGTAAACCACAAACATCAACACATCTAAATACTTAATAATATACCACTCCAACTAAACTCAAAAAACTAAGCAAGTCCTACGTTGATTCACCTCATTTTCATTTAAAAGGAAACATAAATCTCTTAAAGTGATGAAAAACTAAAAGACTTTAATCTTAACCCTTCTTTCATACACTCTACAACCTATTATCTAATAATATAACATTAAAAAGCTTTATCAATTCAATCTAATCTATATGGTTATGAAATGGAAATGTTAACATCCCCACTTAAACTTCATACCCATAATATAAAAAATATATTAAACTCATAACAAACATATTATTGTAACAACCTTATTAGATTACTAAATATCCAAAGTGGAGTTAAGAATGATAATCCTCAACTACTTTGAAATGATACCCTACTGGCAGGTATAGACACTTTTTACTGGAATGTGGCACACCATGAGTGGTTGCAAGCCTTTCAAACCAAGTGAGAACATGCAGTTTGGCAGAGTTTGAAAAAATGGCATTGGACTTTCATTAAATTTAATTTAATGATAAGACTTGGTTGACAGCAGACATCCATCGAGAGGTATTGGTAGTTGGCACTTGGAAAGATTAGACATTCTAATGCTAGTCCTCGTATAGCCGCTAATTCCTGCCAAGACATGCGCAGTCAGTCGCGGGAGCAGTCAAAGCCAACAAACCCTAAAAAGTAGAAAAGTCGCCCATTAAATTTTCGCCGCTGATGGCGCCCAAGCGGTGCTAGGGCCCACCCTACGTCCATAAAGTAGCGCCTCTCCGCGTAACGATTTGACCGACGGATCACCCAACACTCTGTTACGGTCAGCATCATCATGTCGTGGGTGCCTAACGACAACCGTCACCGTTTTCCGGCGGTTCCGTTAATTGCAATCATTTTAACGTACATAACTCCCCCCGTCCCATCGCCGTTTCTGGCGACAAATGTAGAGGCAGCTAAACTAAAATAGCAAGCGGTAGAAATGCACCAGAGCTGCTAAATGCTTTCACACCAACTGTCTGTCTGTGAGCGGCGGCGGAGCTACGTGAAAGACGTGGTAAGAGAGGGGCTGCTCGTGACTGCAAGCTGCAACGGACTGTATCTCCTTTTTATTTATTTTTCGGGTACAGTTAGATGAAGTTAGTTAGCTCGCTTTTTTCCGGCGGTGGCCAAAATATGATTTGGTGGAGCACGCGCAAGTGGATGGCGTTTCGTTTCAGATAAATAACTGAATCCGATTAGATTCTCCGATAACTAACTTTTGAAATTATTACATATTCTATGCCTAATCCTACCGGAAAAAATTGAGTGCAGTTTATCAGAAGAATCTCTTTCCCGGCGATCAAAATTTCAAAATTTATTTGAATTTGGGGGAAATTTCAGGGTATCATGGTTTTGGTTGAACTTTCAGGGATGACCATAGTTTTATTATGAGTGCGATTTATAACAATTTTTTTGCTTTATTTCTCAATCGAAAAATGGCTTCTCCTTTTTATAAATCAATGTTAATGTATTTATGCATTTATAACCATTTTTTTTGCTTTATTTCTTAATCGAAAAATGGCTTCTCCTTTTTATAAATCAATGTTAATGTATTTATGCATTTATAAGATGTAGAATAGTTAGGCAGGTATATGTGTTTGTTAGGTATTTTTTGTGAATGGTATTAGTTATAAATGTTTAGGAGAACAAAAACTTTACTCATGTCATAAGTTGTATGATCAAGCTAATTAAGATAAAATGTTAGAGGTTTATAAATATTTTTATGAATCAATCACTTAAGATCATTGTTTTTTAACCAAAAAGTAGATTTTCACAAGTATTTTATTACAAAGTGTATGATTAAGCTATTTAAGATTGAATTGTTTTTAAATAAAAAATTAAAGTTTCGCAAGCCATTTTATGACCAAGCACTTAAGGTTATTGTTTCTTAACCAAAAGCTAGAATTTTAGAAGTATTTTATGAGAATGTCATTTTGTAACCAAGTCATTTAAGATCATTATTTCTTAACTAAAAGCTATAGTCTCCCAAATGGCAAATAAATTAGTAAACAAAAGAGAGAATAAATTGATTTAAGAATTATAAATTCTTGTATCATTTTGATTACTATCTTGTAACTTAAATCCATAGCCATAAGATTAAACCTTATAGCCATCGCCATAGCCATAAGGTTAAACCTTATAGCCACATCCATAAGATGGATATAGTGCTTTGTTAAAGAATAGTTACAAATTGCGTGAATACAAATATGAGTCTATTTGGCCAAACTATTTATGATTAAAAAAATTTAACTACAAATTAGTTTTACAAATTATCAACAAAATAGAAAAATAAAAAATAAATATATTAATCTAAATAATTAAAAAAATCAAATAAAATTTGAAATTAATTATAATTCTAATAATTATATCATTTTGATTACTATTACTATTTTATAATTTTATGTATAGTGGGCATATAATTTTGTTTATTTCTAATTATTATTTTTTTTTATTGAAAAAATATTTACAATTACAATTGTAAAAAGTAATTTAAATAATTAAAAAAAAATCAAAATTCCAAATCCATTAAAAATAATTTTTTTATATTGTTAATTTATTTAAATAAATAAAAAAATTTGAACTTTGAATCATTATCTCTCATTGACTTTAAGTAGAATAAAGTGAATGGCACCTTCTCAAAAATTATGAGTTTTTATGAATTCAAAATTATGTGCGATGAATGGTCCTTTTCTTTTCACAATAAATTTAATACAAATATTCAATTTGTATAAAGTTTTATTATAATTAGTGTTTATATTTTATTAAAAATTTTGAATATAGAAATTTGGTATAGATGTAAATTAATTGGTTTGAACGGTGTATAGTTTTACTAAGTCTCTGATTCAAAGAACACGGGAGAGGTTAAGAATAAAAGTTAGCGTTAAGTCTCTGATTCAAAGTTCATGGGAGAGGTTGAAGATGAAAGACTTGACCGTAGCCTAAACTTAACTTAATTACAATAAAATTTTTTAACATTATCTAACTCTTTTATATTTTAAATTTTATTTAATAATTTAAATAAAATTTATAATATTTTATTATTTAAAATGTGATTTTGTTTTTAAATATATCAATACATTCAACATCTTCAAAAACATGTTGAATCATAATTCAAACTTGTAATTTTAAGAAATCCCACCAAATATTTTACCTGATTGTAATTAATCCAAATAATTGTAAAAAACTATTGAAATTGCAGATTATGTAAACTTTCTCACTTCCTGGGTCCGCTTTCCGACATTATCGAGAACAGTTAAAAACAGTTAAAGCTGTGGGGGAAGTTGGAAGAAGATGAGCGTCATAGTATGGTTGGTCACTGCGTGGTGGAGAAAATTACGGGGCTTGTAGATGTAGATACGTCTTCTATAATCAGTGTGAATAGAATGTGATTGTTGTTATATAAGGGAGGGGGAATTGGTAATTAGGAGAGCAGAGCAATGCACTTGGTCGCCTCTGAGAGCAAGCAGTAGCCACTTCTGTAGCTCTTGCTTTCATGAGGACAGGGGATTAGCAATTGAGCAAGGTGGGTGAAGGAGCTGATCTATAGGGTAATAATTAGTAGGTACATTGTTGCAGAGAGAGAGCCGAAGCCATGGCGAAACCCAGTATTGTATTTCTGTACATTTTGTTTGTCGGGATTCTTGCAGGCTTGGAGGTTGTTCGGGCTCAAAGCTCGAGTTCGAATTCCTCTGCTGTGGAGAATCCGGAGATGGTAGTGGAAATGGTGGAAAGGTATGAAATGTTAGCCACATTTTCATTTATATATTTCTTATTGAAATGTAGATGAATGATAAATTGTTTGGGCATAAATTCAAAATATTTTTTCGATGAGATTAAGAGAGTAGAACCAGTTCAAGAACTCAGATTCTTGAGGAAAAAACTCAGATTCATGATGACTGGAATTACATCTTTAAGAATTTATTTAATGTGGGATATGGTTTGCTGTTTCAGGAGTATTAATAGCTCAAGAAGGCAGCTGGGTTATTTTTCTTGTGGAACTGGGAATCCCATTGATGATTGCTGGCGCTGTGACCCAGACTGGGAGCGCAACAGAAAGAGGCTCGCAGATTGCGGCATTGGCTTCGGCAGAAACGCCATTGGAGGCAGGGATGGCAGATTCTATGTCGTAACTGATCCCAGAGACGACGACCCTGTAAATCCCAGGCCTGGAACGCTCCGTCACGCTGTCATTCAGAGCGAGCCTCTGTGGATTATCTTCCAGAGGGACATGGTCATCATGCTCAAAGAAGAGCTCATCATGAACAGTTACAAGACCATAGACGGCCGTGGCGTCAATGTTCACATCGCAAATGGACCCTGCATAACGGTACAGTATGTGACGAACATTATCATCCATGGGATTCATATCCATGATTGCAGGCCTGCGGGGAATGCCATGGTTCGGAGCTCTCCAACGCATTATGGGTGGAGGACAATATGTGATGGAGATGGTGTTTCGATTTTTGGAGGAAGCCATGTCTGGGTCGATCACTGCTCGCTCTCTAACTGCGCAGATGGGCTCATCGATGCGATCATGGCTTCCACTGCAATTACCATTTCAAATAATCACTTCACCCACCATGACAAGGTCAGTTCTGTTTTTGCAGTTATATTTGTTTTTTTCCGTTACAAACAACTTCATTAACTGCTAATGTAAAAGGATTGTATGAGAATCGATCTTGTGACCTCAAATCAAGAAAATTTGAAAGGATTGTATGAGAATCGATCTTGTGACCTCAAATCAAGAAAATTTGAAAGGATTCTATGAGAATCGATCTTGTGACCTCGCATCAAGAAAAGTACTGATGGAAATAGCGTTGAATAACAGGTCATGCTCCTGGGACACAACGACGGTTATGCTCCAGATAAGAACATGCAAGTGACGATTGCCTTCAACCACTTCGGTGAAGGCCTCGTACAGCGCATGCCAAGGTATGGAACCCGGAAATTTATTTTAATTTGAGCTCAAATATTTGGGATTTTGTCTGCATTGCAGGGAATTTATTTTTATTTCTGTATGATAACCAGGTGCCGTCATGGATATTTTCATGTGGTGAACAATGATTACACTCACTGGGAAATGTATGCAATTGGTGGAAGTGCCAATCCCACGATTAACAGTGAAGGGAATAGATACCTGGCACCCATGGATCGTTTCGCCAAAGAGGTATGTATTTAAATAAATTAAAGCCTCTTGAGCGGTCTCAAGTTCGAATCGCGCAAGCAATGTTTTCTGAAAATGTGACATTTGCAGGTAACAAAGCGAGTGGAAACCGACCATGGAAAATGGAAGCACTGGAACTGGAGATCTCAAGGGGATTTACTTCTCAACGGTGCGTTTTTCATCAATTCCGGCGCCGGGGCCGCTTCCAGCTATGCAAAGGCCTCGAGTCTGGGAGCCAGGCCGGCGTCTCGTGTGAAATTTCTGACCGGAAATGCAGGCCCTCTCGCTTGCCGAACAGGGTCACGCTGTTAAACGGCATTGAAGCTGGAATTGCGTGATCTTTGTGTACCATATTTTTACATAATTTTCTTTGTTAAGAAGTTCATGCAGAATGCATGGGGATGGGCGATTTGCGGAGCTGGACAAGCTCGGCCTGTGTTTCCACTCATGGCTTCCATGTATTCATGATGATTGTTCCTCTGGTTATCATTAATTTCTACACCGATTGTGCAAAGCGTTGTTATTGAGATCGCTCGTGCTTATACTCATCGTTATGCCTTTTGTGCCCCTCGTCGAGGAATCTTTGCCTTTTCTTTTGAAAATAAAATACTTTCTTTTTCTCGAGTACATAATAATCTCCTGGGTTCTTGGCCATTCCTTTTTATGCTTTCTATGGTTACTTCGTCTTTACAGAATAGTCGATTTAGCGATATACTCACTGAATATTCACTTCGCCATTCCTTTTTATGCTTTCTATGGATACTTCGTCTTTACAGAATAGTCGATTTAGCGATATACTCATTGAATATCCACGCAAGCAATATACTCATTAAATATCCGCACGCTCTCCCAACTAAGACATTTTAATTCAATCCGTTATTAAAATATATTTCCGAAAACATAAATATAATTAAATCATAAAATTATATTTATCATTTATATGTTTTTTTTTTCATGTTCTTTTATAAAATTTATAAAGATTTTGTTATATTGTTAGTTAAAGTGCAATTTCTAAGGGTATTGACCATATATATATTGGGAAACCAGAGATCTACTTTAGGAATGGGCCCAACTTTATTTATATAACATTAAAGCAAAGATATATAAATTTGCAATATCACAATTATGGAAGTGCATGGATAAGACTAGTAAACGAGACCTTTTATTAAAATAATGTAATTTTAGTAGTTAAATAATAAGTGCGTGTTTGCTAGAGAGGTACATAGAAGTGTCTTAAAGCGAAATTATGTGTTTCTCTACGTTACTTATAAAATAATACATTCTTTGTGGTTGTGAAATGGCAGTTTGTGAAAGTTTTACATGGGTTTGGTGTGTTGGGTGATGTCTGTAACGGGTAGTTTTGGTGAGTTGAGTGGCAAGTAATTGTTTACGACTTTCTCGTGCTCTGATAATTCGACATATGGGTTAATAATTAGTATTTTGCATAGCTTTGGACCCCAGCAAAGGAGGTAGGCGGTTACAATCACAAGGAGTTTTTTTCGGAACCATCCAAGTCGTTTACAGGAGTTTTGTGTGGTTTCTACTGACCGCGGTAGCGAAAAGTTCGGAATGCCATTATGGAGGTAGAGGTCAACTATTCCTCCGATACAATGGAGTCGTCGCAGATTTGGACAGGCTACGGCATCCTTCGGTAGAAGCACAAGGCTCGAAGGAACAAGTGGACCACCGGTATATGGACATGGAAGTAGGTGAGTCATCGCATGCACATCTAGGGTTTAGGGATATAAATCTGGCTATATAACTTTGGAAGCTCTGGCATCGCCTTCATTCTGCATTCCATCTCCATCGGTACTCAAGCTATCGTAACAATAACTACAGACAATCCTGGATTTGTCATTTGGGCTTGAAGACATTATCATCACGGATTACATTCTGAGGAGTCCTCCTGTCGGTATAGCTTCACGTTGCTTTGAGGGTATTACCCAGCGGATTCCCTCGCCAAAAGACAACAAGGCTTCTGATTCCGACGACACTCTACTTGAGGGAGCGGGACTCACACGTGATAAAAAACCTCACGGGTCCGGAAATAAGAAGACCAAGTGTACCAAGAGCTGTGAACAGGGCAGAATATTGGTATTTGGCGAAGGCATTGGCATGGATCAAGTGGAAGAGACAACTCAAACGATATTGGTAGGACAGGTTCGAGTCAGGAACTACACCTTGGCCAGGCTAAAGAAATGGACATCGGAGATTTGGTGGAACATCTTGGACCAGTTCCCAACAGTACTCACCATGAATAGGGGTTGGTTCGCCCTCATTTTCCCTCATCCGGATATGGCTAATTGGGTCCTCACAAAATATTGGCACATTGAGATGACCCCGGTCCTGCTCAAGCGTTGGACTCCTCTTTTCGACCCTGGCAATGAAAAAATAGGGGTTGGACCCATTTGGGTGTGTTTTCCTAGCTTGCCTATACAATTATGGACGGAGGAGGCACTAAGGTATATAAGGGATGACTTAGGCATTTACCTGGATCGTGATAGGTCTTACATGGAGACTCGGAACATCTCTATGACGAGGATATTGATGCATATGGATACCCGTGAGGGTCTGGTGGAAATTTATCGCCTTCAATACAGGGATGTCACAATATGGAAAAATTTGGATTATGAGGGGGTGCCCTTCATATGCCATCGTTGCCATGAGGTCAGTCATTTATATAAGGAGTGTCCTCTGATCAATGCGACCAACATGGAACCCTCCAAGGTACTGGTGCATGTGGGGACACAAACTCAAGAGGTTACTAGCTTAGATCCAACACAGGAGATGCCCTCCACAGTGCCGAGACCTCCGAGAGACTCCTGGCAGGTGCCTCCCCTGACAGCATCACAGGCTACTCTGGCTAGGGTCACTTGTTCTCATTCTGCGAGATCCAGGCCAATTCCGGGTACTTCTATCTCTCCCCCTTCTCTCATTACTTCTGAATTTAATCTTGCTCAATCTCCGGTATTATCTCTTATTGCATCTAGAGCGAATTTAAATGAATGTAACCTCGAACCTATTATCTGCCCTGTTGCAACTACTCCTCTATCCTCCTTGAGACCTGATCCTTTCACTCTAGTAGGTGTCTCTAACACCCCGGCTCAGTCTGAGCATTCAGGCAATAATTCCTTCCATAGATACAACCTTAGATCCTCAGCTAATGCCAAATCCAACCCCTCTTTTGGACTAGGCGACAATCCCATCCTCAATCATTCAAAATTTTCCAGGGGCGGACCTTCCTCGCTCTCAAAAGCGATCCTTCGTGTTGGCATTGAGGTGGCCTCTGGAAAAAAATCCTCAATTGATCGGGTTCTTAGAGCAAAGGATACCCCTGACATGGGTGACCCATGATCTGTCTATCTTTTAACTGCAAAGGGTTAGCCAGCCTTGGAAAAAAAGTGGCTCTTAGGCGACTATTGGCGTTAGAGAAAGTGGATGTCATTTTACTACAAGAAACATTGGGAGGTGGGGAGGTTATACACAAACTACTATCCTCCTTGCTCCCAGACCGGTGCTTTCAGAAACTAGATGTGAGAGGGTGATCCAGAGGATGTGTCATTGGTTTCAACAACTGAACCATTAAGGTGGTAAACATGTGGGGTAAGGAAGGGGTACTAGGTGTTGAAATTATAGCATTTGAGCTTGATACTTCCATTCAAATAATAAATGTTTACGTTCCATGCCACAATCGGACTGCATTCTGGGATGAGCTGATGGCCTCATCGATCATGCAAGAGGATCATATCATTATTAGCGAAGATTTAAAATTCCCCATAGGGCAAGCCGAATCTTGGGGTCCCAATGCTCTACCGGATTCCCTAACAGATTATTGCGAGCATATGATAGATGATGTTGAACGACTGGACTTGGATATGCCTAAAAATATCCCTACATGGCGCAACAGAAGGACTAGGGATGCAACCCTCGTGCATAGATTGGACCATTTCCTCATCAAATCCAAGCTGATAGATAGGGTGGACAGGACTAGACAATGGGTGGGAGCGGGAGGTATCTCCAACAATTCCCCCATTTACTTCAAAATTCTCGGTGAGAATAACAAACCACACTCTCCCTTCAAGTTCAACTCCACCTGGATGGAGGAATCCGAATTCCACAAAATTGTCAAGGAATCCTGGACCCATTATCACCAGGACCCCATCACCGCGTCGACAAGAGTTGTATCTAATAATCTGACTAGGATAAAAAACATGACAATAAAATGTGCAAGGGAGAAAATATTACAGGATGATGAATCATTGATGAAGATTGAAAAACAAATTGATGGACTGACTCGAACAGATTTCTTAGGTTTTCAATCCACAGAGACAAAGAACCATCTAATCCATTTGGAAACTGAAAAAATCAAAATGTTAAGGAAAAAAGAGGAAACATGTATAGTCAAAAGTAGGGCCACTTGGCTCAAGGCGGGAGATGACAACACAAAGTTCTTTTAACAATGTGCGAAGGGTAGGAAGAGCATCAACATGATTTGGGAGCTGAAGGATCAGGCAGACAGGGTGGCCAAAACTCACAATCAGCTCGCAGACATGGGTATTAGACATTTCTGCCATATTTACAGAGATCTCGGGGTGGCAAATATTTCAAAGGTGCTCAATATTGCCAGGACTATGTCGAGGTATGTGGAGGAGGATAATAATGAAGATCTCAATGTTGTTGTTACATTAGGAGAAATTGAAGCGGTATTAAAATGGTTCAAAAAAGACAAGAGTCCTAGGTTGTATGGATGGCCTATCGAATTTTATCTAACCTTTTTTTATGACATAAGCAGGGACCTCCTTCTCTTCATTGAGGAGTGTAGAACAACTGGTTGGATGTATGATGGTTTCAACTCCACTTTTATAGCCCTCATCCCTAAAATTGACAAACCTTTGTCCTTTAACGATTATAGGCCTTTTTCCTTATGCAATTGCATCTACAAGATCATAGCCAAAATCATAGCCAACTGTATCAAGCCGATTTTATCTTAGCACATATCCAAGGAATTTTTTTTTTCCTCCATCAAAGGCAAATTCATGATGCCATAGGCACTGCTCAAGAAGCCCTGCACTCGATCAAGCTCAAATGTCTTAAAAGCACCATCCTTAAGATTGACCTAGCCAAGGCTTTTGACTGCACTTGTTGGAGCTTCATTCAGCTCATCCTCACCCATACTGGTTTCCCTCACTCCTTCATAAATTTGATTATGTGTTTCATCACAAATGCATCTTTCAACATCCTCATTAATGGCGTAGCATCTGATTTTTTTCATGCAGGAAGAGGGATCCGACAAGGATACCCTCTATCCCCATTACTCTTCTTGTTGATCATGGAAGGGTTGACCAAGCTCATTGCTTCTGCCAGGGTAGAGGGAACATTAATTGGGGTCAAAATTACAAATTTTACCCACCTAACTCACCTTTTATTTGTTGATAATGTGCTAATATTTCTTGATGGTACTATTCGGGAATCCAATTGCTTCAAGAGGATTCTAACTGTCTTTTTGAAAGCTACTGGCATGATGCCCAACCTCAGTGAATCTACTATTATGATGGTTATATGCTCCATCCAAAAGTGCATACATCCCCTCCTTCAGTTTCAATTTGGCCATCGGGAAATTGAGGATGACATCAAATATCTGGGTTTTAGACTCAATCCTAATGATTATAGAATTACAGACTAGAACTGGCTCATTGCAAAAGTGGAAAGGAGAGTAAATATCTGGCAACAGATATTGCTATCAAGAGCGGGGTGATTAGTCCTAATCAAGTCGGTACTAGAGGCCATTTCAATATAGTGGATGGCACTTGCCTGGATCCCTAAGGGTGTAGCAGCTAGAATTCAACAAATTTGCTGAAGGTTCCTTTGGAGGGGGAATTAGGAGGGCAAGAATTTTTCTTGGGTGGGTTGGGACAGGATTGCAAAGCCTAAACAGTGGGGTGGCTAGGGACTAAAAGATTTAAATCTTTTTTCCACTGCTTTAGCTGCTAAAATGGGGTAACAACTTTTAAAACCAAAAAACCTATGGCAAGAGGTTACATACCTCAAATACAGCGCCCCATTGACCACTCTTGATTGGATCAGAGGACCCAATAAATGCAGATCTGGCCCCTCCATTTTCTGGTGTGCCATTACAAGATCCATATCAGTCATCAAACATGGCCTCGCTTGGAGCACTAGATCGGGTGCTCAAGTTTGAATAGGCATGGATGCCTAGTCTGGTTGTGGACAAGAGAACTTACTACCCTTGGCAATAAGATAGTCACTTATGGTTTCGGGGATCCAATTCCTGTCTCAAATCATAGATGAGGGCAATACCACCTGGCTCTCGCAGGATTGGAAGTCTTCACAGGAGTTGGGCATACCAGATACATGGCATGCAGAGTGGAACAAATATCTCAAAGCACTTAGGGCTTCTCATATCAGACTAATAGAGCGAGATGACGAGCTGAAATGGGCAATATCCCCTCGTGGCATGTATACACCAAAAGAAGGTTATGTTTCACTTATTTCAGTTTAAGAACCCCATGAGTTGAGGTGGTGGTGGAGGCATCTCTGGAAGCTAAAGGCACCCCTAAAGGCTAGACTATTTATATGGTGTTTGCTCACTAAATATGCTCTCATGGAAGATAACCTTACTAGGAGATCTATACATGGTCCATCCAGATGCAACCTGTGAAAATATCAAAGTGAGGAAACTGATCACCTCTTCCTTTCCTACCCCACTACCAGGGAGGTTTGGAAACTAACCTCTTCTGCTCTAGGCATTGCGATCAATTCGCATGGCGATTCTATTTCAGAGGCATGGCAAAACTAGTGGCATTTGACGTCATCCATGAAAGACAAGAATATCCTTCTATTGGTATCCTGGGGTATCTGGTTGGCTCGTAACCTCATCATCTTCCAAGATACATCGATTAACTGGCTCCTCATTTGCAACTCCATAAATGCGCTTTTCCACATGCTCCCTGATGATGAGACCAGGACACAGTGCAGGGTCCTTATTCCTGAATCAATAGATAAATACTACCCTTGGGCTTACTTTGATGGGGCTGCAAAAATAGCTGGTTGTGGTGGTGGTGCTATTCTTTATCATTCAAATACTCACTATTACAAGATCAAAATGGGACTAGGCCCAGGCACCAACAACTACTTTGAACTCAATTGTCATAAAATCCTACTTATCTTTGCCCTTGAGAAAATTTGCAACAAGATACAGATATTTGGGGATTCAAATATTGTAATTAATTGGTTCAAAAATGAGGCCCGTTGTCACATGCACACACTTAGAGGATTTCTGGACGAGGTTATGGCTCTTAAATCACATTTTGACTCCATTATTGTTTCTCATATTTACAGGGAAAGGAACCAGATGGTTGACTACCTTTCCAAGGAAGTCATGCAGTTAACATGGGGCCAATGGTTAGTTAATGAGTAGGGTCGATCAGATGAGTACTAGTACTACCACAGGCCTTTCATCGAAGAAGCAAATGGTTTAGGGTCCATTTTAACATACTGTCTGATCAACGACGATTTTTTGGCTTATCAGAGTAGAATTTTTGTTATGTAGCTATTTATTTTGACATGCTCAGTACCGTGTAAATATTTGTTTCCCTGCTTTCACTGAACTTATATGACTGAAGGTTTGATCATAGTTTTTGCATAGGCTCTTATGTAGATGATACAACATGTAATTTTCCTTTTATCAATGAAAATTATGATTTTTTCTCAGGAAAAAAAAGGTTAAAAGGTAAATTATAAAATATTTTCATAATCATTATTAATAATTTTATTTTCAATATTTTCTAATTTTTATCAGATGTGTAATTAAGGTAACCAAGTTTTTCTAATAATAATTATATGTTCAATATATATAAATAAGTCAAAACATTCATGTATATTTTTCTAAAAGATTGGTACAATTATCTTTGGATTTCCCTCTTATAACATTTTTTTCTCGCTTACTACAATGTTAGTTTGGCTTTGCCTTAGATTAGCGCTTTGCCAATTCTCCAAATACCTTGTGTACATTGCCTAAGGCTTTAGAGTCATGTCTAAGTAGTTCATAATGTCAAAACATAAAGTTTGCACCTTAAAATGCATCCACTTAATGAATGATCACTCCATCTCCATCTTGTTTGAATGAATAATTTTGAACAATGGAAACATTCTCCTTATAAATTAGAAGATGCTTTGTTGTTGTAGTATTTTAAGGTCCCTTGCAATCCACTCCACATCCAAAGTGGAACCAATATGAAATCCATATGCATCTCAATTATGTTGTCTCTCTAAGAAACCCCACTATGTTGTATCTCTGAGAAACTCTAAATGAAAACCCTAATTTTTCTACTATACTTAGCCAAATCACTAATTTTCAAACTTTTTGACAAGTCTTAGGCATTCCTTGCCATTCTCCAAAAAATTCCCAATGCATGATCATTCAACATTGCAGCCTACTACCACAACCAACCAAATCCTACTAATGACCATTTTGATGGATGGATTGATGCACCCATTGTCGAATCCAAAAGTAAAGGCCTTACATGTTTCCCCATTTAAAAATATTGTCATCTTGAGCAATGGCTTCAATAACTTATTGTTATCCAATACATCCATCCATGTTTGACTCTTTCAACCACTTATAAAATCCATTGTCAAAATAATTTTGCAACAGTTCACTACCCAAACTACCTTTGAAATTTTTTTTCCTTTCCCACAATTTTCCCAAACATTGCTTCTTATACAACCATACGTCCATAGCTTCCTACAACCCAACCTTCATTAATAAAGTTTCCATAATTGTCAAATGTTGCTACTAAAACTCAATTATTCAATGTTGTTGCTACTAACTTCTAGTATTGTTGCAAATCAATTGTTTAATGTTGATGCCAATGCAACTCTGTTATCTAATGTTGCACTTCTTAAACTTATTTCGACTTCAAACTTGAACTCATTCGACCATGCTCTTGTACATTGTCAACTCTCATATTCTAAAATGATTGGGTACTCATCAAACTATGACATTCGAAACAATGAGCTTTCACTTTTTCATGCTCAAATAATCAGTTCCCTTTGCACTTTACGTTATAGTGTTAAATTTATGAGAACTTAGCACTCAAAACTTTATTAACCTAACATATTATAAATCTATTAATTCACAAGTAGGTTATTAACATAATTATAACAACCAATATCAATCACATGTGACACAACCAATCTCAATCACATGTGACACAACCAATCTCAATCACATGTGAAACAAACATATTTTTCCCAATCTAATTAGTTCTTAATTGGTAACTCAATCATAACCTACTCGGGCTCCCATTCTAGAATAATGGCCCAATTTAGAAATTTACAATTTTAATTTATCCCCTGGATCGAATCCAATTGATTAGGCCCTAGATATTCCCTTATTCTCCTTGGTTGATTTATATCTCCTATGATACACTTTTGCACTTCCTTAGACCTAACATACTAGAATGGAAGTCCCTCTCCACTCACCAATAAGATGGCTCTCTCAATGTCTTGTGTTGTTACATGGTGTGTCTTTCTCCTTTATTTTATAGATTTACATTGAGATAAATCACTAACCCTAATCTCCAAAGTGATTGACAACTAAGATTAATTATCGTCTCACTTGAGATCAATTATTGAGATTAAAATATATTAATAAACACTTAGGCCTGTACAAAAGTACATAACTTAGCTACAAACATAAACTTTCCCTCTTAGTAAGGGAGGTACTTCTGCCCCCTAGAATTGGCTTTAATCCTAGAACTACTTCCATTATCATGGATGCTTCCTTTGAACTAGAATCCTTCCCTACCACCTATTCTGGAAACATCCTCAAAGTCCCTTTCCACTTGGAATGGTTTCTAGAAACCTCCTACTATTGAACATACCTTTTCTATGGCTATTGCTATCCCATTGGACCTAGTAGCATCTCCTCAGTTTTCCCTGATAGACCAACACTTGCAGTCTCGACAACCAACCCTTTGGTGGCTTGACCACTGGCTAATATTTTCCCAATCTTGATGGAATTATTGGCCATTTACCTATTCGTAGTGACTTTGTACCCATGGATATACTCTATAGTCAATCACTACATATGTCATCCACATGTACGCCACAATCATGTAGCCTAGTAATTCCTATTTTTCTCCTCTTCTTAGCACATACACCCTTTCTCTGTCTCATTCTATCACTTGTGGGCTTGTAACGTCTACGATTGACTCAGGCTTGGCGACTGCAATTATTTCTTCTTCTCGACCCGATATTCTTTATGCGCAATCCCCTACTATTGTCTCCCTTTTTATAAATTATATAGAAACTCTATACCAATGGATTCAATCCGATCATGTAATGTGTTGTAGCTCCTAGAGACAACCTTCAGTTGTATAAAGACCCGTGCCTAGGACATCTTAAATGCAAGGAGAATATGACTCAACTGATTGCAGTTGAAAATGTTAGGCTCTCATGCTATTATCACTCAGATGAATGGTTTTAATCAAGGTGGAACCAAGACCCCAAAGTTAAACACAACAACTAGGAAAACGGAAAAAACTGAGTACAAAGTGCAATAAGTAAATGCATCAGACAACTTTAAAATAGAATGCTGTAAAAGGGGGCCAACTTCTAAAATGAACACACAACTATCAAGTTATATGTGAGTTATGACTATGGCAGAAGATGGAGTAAGATATTAACTATAACCGGGCTTATTCAAGGATAAGAATCCATATATACTGGGCTTATTCAAAGATAAGAATCCATATATTTGGGCTCGTTCAAATATAAGAATCCATTGTATTTAATATCGGAAGAAAGGTGGAAGAGATAGAAAATGAAACAAAGTATCCTGCC
The DNA here is from genome assembly GCA_034641835.2 of Pinus albicaulis. Classification (NCBI taxonomy): domain Eukaryota; kingdom Viridiplantae; phylum Streptophyta; class Pinopsida; order Pinales; family Pinaceae; genus Pinus; species Pinus albicaulis. The sequence continues at coordinate 771,865,546 of CM076583.1, read as the reverse complement.
TGAGATATATTTAAAGCGCTATAGATGAGTAAATATGAGTATCTGCTATGATAAATTCACATTTAAACATGGGAGCACTCGCATTCTAGAGCATGTAGATACGAGAAGTATAGAGAAATACAAAATGAACACTTATATTAAAAGACATAGAGAGAGGCCCATGTGGTGTAGAGCAGTTGGTGATGGGGTGCACTCTTAAGGCACTCCGTTCTGCAAGGTCACCGATTCGAAACCCGTGGGTCGGATGGGAGGAGAAAAAATGGGAAGATTAGGATTAGTCTAAAAGAGAAAAAAAAAAGACATAGAGAGAGAGAGTTACAAATTGTGAACCATCCTAAGCGGAATCCCAAATTCCAACAAAAATTCTTATTACTGAATCCCAACGGGATCTTCAAACATCAACTATCAAAGTTCATACCAAATACATACAGAACACTCGAATTAGTGAGTCCTTTGGAAAATATGGAACCTTTTGTTAGTGTTTTCTTCCTGTTTTTATAACCTCTGATTCCTAATGCGCGAGAAGATATTTTGGGAAAATATCTTCCCCGCGTGCTTGTATGCTGTTTCAGGTCTAAATCAAAAACAAAAAAGATGATGAGGTAGAACTGCCTCTCATCATCTTACAACACAGGCCTAAAGCCATTTCTAACTGAAATGTAAACAATTTACTAAACTGAAAGTGAAAACTGCAGGAGTGAAATAAGGATTTCACTCGAAATGACAAAGTAAAAAGGACATCAGGTAAAAAGGCCACACATGCCCCGTCATGAAATTTTATCATTGCTGTTTGATGAGGCGGAACCACTGCTGCTGCTGATGAAGGCAATACCATTATTCATGGGAAGAGATGGCCTTATGTGTTAGAGAATGCGGTACTGCCAGTAGTGGAAGAACTGGCCTTCTGTGCTGGAGGGTCCCATAGAATGGCCAATGGTCATGATCCATTGTCTTAGACGTGGAATTTCCCCTATGCATCTTTTTTCTCTGCTTGCTAGGCGTGGAGGATTGTCAACCTCAGCCTCGAGCCACTATGATTGGCTATGAGATGGCCCGCATACTTAAAATGCCATGAAAACCTGTACAGACAACAAACTAGTTAAATAAATCCTGCAATGAGGGGTAGACTGCTTCAGAAGGCTCGGGTGAAGGCGGAGGATCAGTGTTGAGGCAGGGAATGCAGAGGAGGCATTTCCATGTCGAAAGTAGAGCTTAAATCTAATTTGGCACAAATTTATGTGAAGGGCAGTTTTGCGAAAACCGGAGTGGTTTTCACGCTGGTGGGAGGCGGTAATCGGTAATAAGAGAAATGAACACGATACAGTTAGGTGGGCGATGCGTGTCCTCACAAAACTACCCATTTCGCGTGGAAACAACGCGATCAGGTTATTTGATGAAATGAACACGAAGAGGAACGCGGACCGTCTGATAATAGAAATCTAGATCAATGATGGAGGAAGAATGCGATGGATGAACCTGCGCGGTTGGGTGGGACCGGCAATGTCGTCAACAGTTTTGTCGAGTAGTGAAAAGCTATTGGGCGGAGTTGAAAAGAGGGGATTAATGGGAGTCGTTGGATCGTGAGGATCAACGGTCAGGATCTGGGGATGAAGGAGAATGGAAAGGGTAGGTTTGAAAATGCAGGAGTAATATGGGCCGTTGGATGAGGGAGATCAACGGTCCAAATCAGAGCAGGGGAGTGTAATGTTGGGTGAGTGATCGGGAAAGTAGCAATCGAACGATGGAGTGAGGACCGTTGGATCATGATGGTCATCAACGGTGGAGATTAACTACGGGGGCGCTTGGGGGTACGGATCAAATTCTTGGCCTGTGCCTCTGCAGTAAATCTCAGTCGTTGATCTGAGATCTTACGTAGTCAAACAGGTCAACTGCGGAGGCACTAAAGGTGTTAACTCGTGCGCTGGTAGTGCCTCCGGGTAGAGCGGAAGATTGGCGATGACCATTGGATCAGGCTTGATCGACGGCGGAGATAAGTTGGAGGAAATTGAGCGGGGTGAAAGGCAAAGGTGCGCTGGCCGTTGGATGGAGCAGATTAACAGTCCAGATCAGAGCGGGGAATGCAATAGTGGATGAGTGGTCGGGAAATTTGCGAAGGCGCGATGGAGCTAGGATCGTTGGATCTGCGGAGATCAACGGTCAGGATTGTGTCGGCGTTTTGTACATCGGCGGAAAAATATAAAAGGAACATGGAGTACTGCGATGTGCGATGTGCGATGGATGAGCGCAGTGCGATGAGCGATGACTGTTGGATCTGCGGAGATCAACGGTCGGGATTGTGTCGGCGTTTCGCACATCGGCGGAAAAATATAAAAGGAACATGGAGTATAGTGATGTTCGATGTGCAATGGATGAGCGCAGCGTGACGAGCGATGACCGTTGGATCTGCAGAGATCAACGGTCAGGATCTCTTCGGCAAAGATGAAACTCGACGGTGAAACAAAAGAGAAAATGAGTGGATTTGGGAACCAGCGAAGTCTGATGGTTGAAGAAGACTTAAGAACTTTTATTCGTCGGACATAGAGCGGGGTCATATGAGAAATGAGGGCTAAGGGCTTAAGCCAAAAAGCGCTTAGAGGCCTGATATGCTGAAATGAGCGCTTTTAAAGCAAAAAGGTGGATTTTAGGCCTTTTCAAGGGTTCCGATAGGTGAAAAAAGGGGTTTTGACAGTCCATGTAGTCCCTGTTGTATTTTCTTTTCATTATAAGGCTCCTTATCATTAGACATCCCAGCTCGGTGAGGGATGTCATGACAACATTGGCTCCACTTGGGGACGACCCGTTTGTCCTCGAACACGTCGAGAACTCCGCAGACCATTTGTTAGCCTTCTTCTTATGAATACAGTCCCTTGATGCCTTCTCTTCTTTCTTCATGACAAATCAAAACAAAAAACATCATAAATAAAGCAACTGAATAATGTACAATATCATATAGCAGACCTTTCGGCTTGAATTAATACTGGAAAAAGGGTTTTAAGAATTTCCCATTCACAGAGGCTTCAAGCAAATCACCCTGCAAATTTTCCAGTCGGAAAGTGTTGTTTCCTCCCTCTTCAGCGATTTTGAAAGGTCCGAACCATGGAGGATCGAACTTCCCATGCTTTCCTTTCTCATCCCTTCTTATATCCCATCTTAGCACCAAATCTCCGATTTGCATCTCTTTATCGTTAGCATAAGCCTGTTTCTCCAGGATGTTATATTTTGGATTAGCATCGCGAAGCACTTGGCCGAAAAAGGCAATGGGTTGTTCATGACCTTCCTCATTTCTGTAAGCCCTCAGTCATGGGTGCTTAGCTTGACATTGATTTCTTACTTGTCTCACCACCAGTTCTGAATCTCCCAAAACCTTCAAGCTCTGAATATTCATGTTCTTTGTTGTTTGTAGACCTAGAAGCAAGGCTTCGTATTCAGCCGCATTGTTCGTGGCTTCATACTCCAATTTGAAGGATAATGGGACCAGTTGTCCAGTAGGGGAGATAAGGAGAATCCCAGCTCCATTCCCTTCCTTTGAGTTGGCTCCGTCAAAGTGTAAGGTCCAAATCCCACCTTCTTCGTTACTTGAAGACTACTCGGTCTTTATTTGACAGAAAGATGGCTCCTGCAAGTAATCTTGGTCTTCCTCCAACATTAGACAAGAAAGCTCACCCTCTTTGCTGTACACCAGTGAATTTACTGAATTATCAGCTTTAGTTACCATCTTCAAAAACCTTGTTTCCCGGTATAATCTCCTCTCTTGGCCTCCAAACACAGGGATGGTCGCATACGTTAGGTCCAGCTTTATAGATCCTCCGATTTTCGTACCCCATGATCTTGATAACAACATCCCAAACCGAGCTGGGATGTCGGCCACTACTATGTCCATTACCACGCTCTTAGCTGGGATTTGGGCTAGATTTACCACCAAATCCTTGATCATCCCCAAACATTTGACTCTTTTAGAATCAAAGGAGTAGAGATATTTATATGGGCGAGTGATCTGCAGCCCCAATTGCTCCATCACCGACAGAGGTAACAGGTTATGGGACGCCCCAGAATCTAGCATACAGTTGTGCAACAAAAAATCATGAATTACTAAAGAGACATAGAAAGGAGGAGTTGAAGCATCTAACTCCTCAACATGAGGACCGAACATTACCATAGGCCTTTCTTCCTGGAGGTTTAAACTATCTGGGATTGGGGCTGCTCCTTGAGGAAGCATGAAAGAAGACACCTGAGACTGGTAGATTGGCTATTTCAGGAGTTCAGTAAAGGGGACTGGGATTTTAACTTTTTCCAGTTCTTTTTGAAGTTTAAAAGCAAAGGGAGACTTCTCTATGAGACTTTCCTTTGGATTTTTACTCTCAGCTGGAGTTTTTTCTTCCTTTGGGATAGGTTTAACATTTTCATTTGGATTAGAGGCCAACTTAGAAGAGGAAGGAATGGAGTCATTAGAATGTAAAGGTTCAGTTATAGGTCTCTTACCTTTATCTCCGACTTTCTGAACAACTGTCTCCTTCTGAGGCATCTCTTCTTCTTGTTCTTGTGTGCGTGTCCTCTTCCTAGAGGACCTGAGATTGTATTTTCTGTTGAACAGTGCCTGCATGAAGTCCACGAATTGCTTGCAGTAATCATCAATCTCCGGATCTTCAGCAGCACTTGCTTTTTATTCTTCCTCTTGCAAGGAAAGCTCCACTCCTTCACCTTCTTGCAAATAAGACTCAACTTCATCACCATCTGAGTAAGCAAGATATTGATCATCTTGCCCATCGGGAATGTCTTTGGCAGGGCCATCCATCTGCCCTTCTAGATACAACGAGGGTTGTATGTGATCTTGCTACTCCTTCCGATCTCTTTGCAATATTTGAAGAGGAGGCTTTCTATATTGTGGGTTAAATCCTCTGTTTGGAGCAGTTTGGAATGGCTTGGAGGATGAGTTCTTTGCCTCGAGCTCAAGCTTCACCAGCTTGCTCAAAAGGTTCTTGATCATTTTGCTCATCTCCTCTATTTTGTAATCTGCTACCTCTCTATCTTGACTTGAGGTAGATGATTCTTATTTCCCTCTACATCTAGCATCATGATCTGACCTCCCTTTTGATTTACCTGTAGAAGTAAAGTTGGCTTCCACTTCCAATGCATCAGTCTGGGCTTCATCCAGAGTAGCAGACTTCCTTTCTCTTAAAGAGAATCCAAATTCTGTCTCAAAGGCTGCTACAAACACCACTTTTGCAGTGGTCTAGTGAGGCTTCATTTCGGCTAGGAGACTTGTATATAATTTATTAAAACTCTTGATGAGTTCGAACACATCTTCATTATGTCTCTTTCTAAGTGCGTTGAAATCTATAGGACAGTATCTGTGGTCCTTCTTCTCTCCCCATTTCTTGGTGAAGGCATTTTCCATTTCCTCCTAGTTATTAATGGAGCGGTCCCCCAAGGTCTTGAACCATTTTCTAGCCTATCCATCTAGAGACTGGACAAACAATCTCAACATCGCATCCAGATGTTTAACATTGAAATTTTCTGCGAAGGCGCAGAAAAATTCCAGGTGTTTCTCAGCTTCAGTATCATTTTCTCCATTGAAACAAGGTAGGATCTTTAAATAATCCTGAGGCATGTCATTTAGGATCTGAGGCAATTCCAGGGGGGCATATTTGTTCAGTAGGAAGCCAGGAACAACCATCAGAGGTTGTGGAGGTGGCGGGAGAGTCTGATGTGTAATAGGAGGTGGTGGAAGAGAAATATGTATGACAATGGGGATATACTGAACAACGGCTTGAGGGGTTGATTGAAACGCTGGAATATGAGAAGTGGAAACCTCTGTGACTTATTTAACTTCTTCGGCTTCAGGAGTGGGATGTAGAAAGAAGCTCGTGGTGTGTACAGACTCAACCTCATCGTTTACTTCAATATTTTCAAGGGAGGAGCTATCAGAAGTATAATCAAGGGTTCTTGAAATAAAATCAAGACCTTGATCTTGAGCTAATTGAGAGGAGGATGGAGAGTCTTCCAGGGAGAATATGGGAATATATGTATAAGCTGATTGTCTTTCTCTCCAACTTCTCTTGTGTAAAATATTCTATGGATCAGACACTAAAGGTGTTCTCAACTGGGATGTATCTAACCTCAGGTGTGGCTTTCGGGAAGCCAGGACTGCAAATAGATTTATCCTTCGAATGACAGTGGAGTCGCCAAGGTGAGGGATCTACAACTCCCAACCATTCCTGCTCAGCTATTCTGAAGGGTGGATGAATATTTGTTGAGGCCCAGGGATTTACTTCTTAAAACTCTTTCCCCGGCAACAACACCAGAAATATGTTGTAGCTCCTAGAGATAGCCTTGAGTTGTATAAAGAACAGTGCCTAGGACATCTTAAATGTAAGGAGCATATGAGTCAACTGATCGCAGTTGAAAATGTTAGGCTCTCATGCTATTATCACTTAGATGAATGGTTTTAATCAAGGTGGAACCAAGACCCCAAAGTTAAACACAAAAACTAGGAAAATTGCAAAAACTGAGTACAAACTGCAATAAGTAAATGCACCAAACAACTTTAAAACAGAATGTTGTTAAAGGGGGCCGACTTCTAAAATGAACACATAGCTATCAAGTTATATGTGAGCGATGACTATGGCAGAAGATGGAGTTAGATATTAACTATAACCGGGCTTATTCAAGGATAAGAATCCATATATACTAGGCTTATTCAAAGATAAGAATCCATATATCTGGGCTCGTTCAAAGATAAGAATCCATTGTAGTTAATATCAGAAGAAAGGTGGAAGAGATAGAAAATGAAACAAAGTATCCTGCCTAAGCTATATTTAAAGCGCTATAGATGAGTAAATATGAGTATTTGATATGATAAATTCACATTTAAACATGGGAGCACTCGCATTCCAGATCATGTAGATAAGAGAAGTAGGGAGAAATACAAAATGAACACTTATATTAAAAGACAGAGAGAGAGAGAGAGTTACAAACTGTGAACCATCCTGAGCAGAATCCCCAATTCCAATAAAACTTCTTATTACTGAATCCCAACGGGATCTTCAAACATCAACTATCAAAGTTCATACCAAATACATACAAAACACTCAAACTAGTGAGTCCTTTGGAAAATCAGGAACCTTTTGTTAGTGTTTTCTTCCTGTTTTTATAACCTCTGATTCCTAATACGCTAGAAGATATTTTGGGAAAATATCTTCCCCGTGTGCTTGTATGATGTTTCAAGTCTAAATCAAAAACAGAAAATATGATGAGGTAGAACTGCCTCTCATCATCTTAAAACACAGGCCTAAAGCCATTTCTAACTGAAATGTAAACAATTTACTAAACTGAAAGTGAAAACTGCAGGAGTGAAATAAGGATTTCACCCGAAATGACAAAGTAAAAAGGACATCAGGTAAAAAGGTCACACAAGCCCCGTCATGAATTATCATTGTTGTTTGATGAGGCAGAACCACTACTACTTTTGGCGAAGGCAATACCATTAGTCATGGGAAGAGCTAGCCTTATGTGCTGGAGAATGCAGTACTGCCAGTAGTGGAAGAACTAGCCTTTTGTGTTGGAGGGTCCCATAGAATGGCCAATGGTCATGATCCATTGTCTTGGACGTGGAATTGCCCCTCTGCATATTTTTTCTCTACTTCCTGGGCGCGGAGCGTTGAGCCACTGTGATTGGCTATGAGATGGCCCGCATACTTAAAATGCCATGAAAACCTGCACAGACAATAAACCAGTTAAATAAATCCTGCGATGAGGGGTAGACTGCTTCAGAAGGCTCGGGTGAAGGCGGACGAGCAGTGCGGCGCTAGGGAATGCAGCGGAGGTGTTTCCATGGCGAAAGCAGAGCTTAAATCTGATTTGGCACAAAGTTATGTGAAGGGCGGTTTTGCGAAAACCGGAGCGGTTTTCACGCTGGTGGGAGGTGGTAATCGATAATAAGATAAATGAACGCGATACAGTTAGGTGGGCGATGCATGTCCTCACAAAACTGCCCTTTTCACGTGGAAACAATGTGATCAGGTTATTTGATGAAATGAATGCAAAGAGTAACGTGGACTGTCTGATCATAGAAATCTAGATCAACGACGGAGGAAGAATGCGATGGACGAACCCGTGTGGTCGGGTGGGACCGACAATGTCGTCAGCAGTTTTGTCCGGTAGCGAAAATCTATTGGTCGGAGTTGAAAAGAGGGGATCAATGGTAGCCGTTGGATCGTGAGGATCAACGGTCGGGATCTAGCGATGAAGGAGAATGGAAAGGGCAGGTTTGAAAATGCGGGAGTAATATGGGCCGTTGGATGAGGGAGATCAATGGTCCAGATTGGAGCGAGGGAGTGTAATGTTGGGTGAGTGATCAGGAAAGTAGCGATCGAGCGATGGAGTGAGGACCGTTGGATCATGATGGTCATCAACGGTGGGGATAAACTTCGGGGGCGCTTGGGGGTACGGATCAAATTCTTGGCCTGTGCCTCTGCAGTAAATCTCAGCCGTTGATCTGCGATCTTCCATAGTCAAACAGGTCAACTGCAGAGGCACTCAAGGTGTTAACTCGTGCGCTGATAGAGCCTCCGGGTAGAGTGGAAGATTGGCGATGACTGTTGGATCAGGCTCGATCGACGACGGAGATAAGTTGGAGGAAAGTGAGCGGGGTGAAAGGCGAAGGTGCGCTGGCCGTTGGATGGAGTAGATTAACGATCCAGAGCAGAGCGGGGAATACAATAGTGGATGAGTGGTCGGGAAATTTGTGAAGGCACGATGGAGCGAGGACTGTTGGATCTGCGGAGATCAACAGTCGAGATTGTGTTGGTGTTTCGCACATCGGTGGAAAAATATAAAAGGAACATGGAGTATTGCAATGTGCGATGTGTGATGGATGAGCGCAGTGCGACGAGCGATGACCGTTGGATTTGCGGAGATCAACGGTCGGGATTGTGTCGGCATTTCGCACATCAACGGAAAAATATAAAAGGAATATGGAGTACTACGATGTGTGATGTGCAAAGGATGAGTGCAGCGTGATGACCGTTGGATCTGTGGAGATCAACGGTTAGGATCTCTTCGGCAAAGATGAACCTCGACAGTGAAACAAAAGAGAAAATGAATGGATTTGGGAACCAGCGAAGTCCGATGGCCGAAGAAAACTTAAGGACTTTTATCTGTCGGACATAGATCAAGGTCATATGAGAAATGAGGGCTAAGGGCTTAAGCCGAAAAACACTTAGAGGCCTGATATGCTGAAATGAGCGCTTTTAAAGCAAAAAGGTGGATTTTAAGCCTTTTCAAGGGTTCCGATAGGTGAAAAAAGGGGTTTTGACAGTCCATGCAGTCCCTGTTGTATTTTCTTTGCAGTATAAGGCTCCTTATCATAACAAAATAATGTACTAAAACAAGATACTAAATCCTTCTACTATATTTTCGGAATATAAAACACGATCACTCAATCACATGCATGTAAGAGAAAGGAACTTATCAATCACACAACACAAGATGTATCTGGGGAAAGAAAATGCTCAAAACCCCTCTATCATATATTGTACATAGTCAAAGAATCATGAAACAATACAATGCTTTCTCACACCGAGAAAAATATTGCACTCTACTGATCGTCTCACCCTGATCCTGCTTAAAACTGACTAGCAATTCTTGGGAAAAATTGACCAACACTTAGCCAATTCTCAGCCACTGCTTAGCCCAGCCTTGCTCACGCAATCCCTAAGAAATTAATCCATATTAAATAGGATAATCAACCTTCCTTGACTGCGCAATCCATCATGAGCCTTCTTATGACTTTATAATTGTGCGCAATTCGCTAATAATACAACTGATAGTTAACTTCACTTGAACCTCTGTCTCAACTGGGTTGTCATCAGAATTGAAAAGCATGCAACTATTAATAGTGAATCATCAGTTACTTGGTAGATCACTACTTGTGAATTAAATCTAATTTAATTCACTTGACCTCTCACTAGCTCATCACTCAGTTAGAACTAGTTAAATTGATTTTAACTCGATTAATTTGATTTAACTGATTACACTCACACCACACTAGTGCTACAACTGCAACTGGACCCTAAAAATAATAGAATCACTCTACATGCCTCACCTTTGACCCTCAACTCAAAATTATTGATCTAACTAAAACTATCTCACTTAGTTAACTGATACAAGTTGTTATGAGATGAAATTACAATTTACTTTCAATTTAATTAAGGGATAATTAAATAAAAAGCCTCAGATGGTAGCCATTTATGGGTGTCATTTTCTAAATTTTGTTTCTGGATGCCAATTTCACTGTTTCTTGTTGCAAATTTCAACAATCCCTCTCAACAAGAAAGGAATAAATCTATCTGGACCCGGTACCTTTGGAATGTTCTAGCATGCAACACTTCTCTAGTGTTGTTTGCATATGAAACTCTCCTGAAACTAAATAGCCTCCAAACGAATGAATCAATATAATGCATCTGTCATTAGAGTCTTCTGACTACTACTAGTTACTCCATTATCTACTAAAATCTCTGCTCTACTGCTGACATCTGCATCCATGCACTCTGCACTGCTGCCAACTCTGATATGTGCTCCAGTATCCAACATCTGTCACTCTGATTTCTGTCTTCCTGACATCTGATTGCATCAATTCAACCGATCCTTCCTACTACTATTGTACTATGGGTTCCTCGTAGCCAGGTTCAATCCATGAGACACACCATCTCAATGGACCCTGCCTAAATTTCTTCTTGGGATTAATTCTGCACATCGCCCTGCCTCATACCTGGAGTTATAGCTGCATGTACTCCCTCTACCCTTCTGGCTCGAAATTTCCCCCTCTTGGAGGTCTCTTGTTGAGTGGAATCTTCCACTCGATCTCCTCTTTTCTTCTCAAATTGTTGCTACTCCACAACCTTCTGAGGCTACTTCTGAGGATGCATGTTGAGAGATAATTTCTCCCTCTCAATCACCAAGTCATTAACCACTACTTTGCTCCTCAAAGCCTTGCATGCATCCTCAACCTCGAGAGAATACAAGTTCTTGACTCTTGAACCGGTTTGCTTCACCTGTCCTATGGCTATGTGTTTAAGGAACACCTTTCCTTTTCTAAACATTACCTCATAACCACAGTCTTCCAATACCGCTAAAGAGACAAGATTCTTCCTTAGGCCTAGAACATACAAAAAATCTGCTAGTCTGAGAGGGGAGCTAGACTCCCTCTGAAAGGAAACTGTACCTATGCTGGTCACGCTATACCTCCCTTCATCTCCAAACTCTATGTTTTGTTGGAGGGCTTCTCCTCCAAGTCACTGAAGAGATCTTTATTCCCCTTCATATGAAACAAGGCACCGCTGTCTAGATACGACATGCATCCCATTATAGTGTTGGTCATGTGTGCAATGAGAGTAAAATCAAGCTCGAATTGTGAAGTCAATGCTTCACCCACTGCAACTGCAGGCTCCTTCTTGCTTGCCTTCTTCTGTGGACAATTTGAAGCATAGTGCCCATGCTCGTGATAGTGAAAACATATGATCTTGGACAAGTCTCTCTTGCCCTCTTGGCCTTGGGATTTCTTTCCCTTGGCTTTCTTTTAATTTCTCACTAATGCACAATCTTGTTCTTTGTTGGTGCTAGAGGTCCTATCTTTGGTGCTTCGCCTTATCTCTTCTATTACTAAGTCGGACCACAAACACTCCTAGTCTTGTAACTTCTCCCTCCCATTCACAGAGTCTTGGTAACTATGCCAGCTCTTGGGAAGGCATAGAAGTGCTAGGCTCACCAATTCATCATTGGTTATGGTCAGACCAACACTTCCAAGCTCATCTCGACATTGAGTGAACTTCACCAACTATGTTGGTACCATCTCGCCCTCCTCCTTCTTGATATTTCTGAGCTTTTCCTTCAGCATCAACTTCCTTTAGTCGTTTTTGTTCTGAAATAGATCTATTAAGGCCTTCCACATAGCATATGGAGTTGCCTTCCCATGGAGACTCGAGACAATATGATCTCGAACTCCCTCTGACAAGATCCGTCTCGCTTTTGCTACCTCCTTCTACCATGCATCAAGAAGTTGGGCATCTGCTGTTGTGGGCTTGGGAATACCATTATCTATGAATTCCTTCAACCCATTGTCCTCCAACACTGTCTCCATCTTGTCCTTCCATGAAATATGATTCGAATTTCCCTCGAGTGCATATTCGAGTCTCAAGCCATTAAAATACATCTTGATTTGCTGCTGGACCGTGAAGAATAAATCTGTAAATTTGAAAATACTAGAGACAAACTCAATTTATTATCTTTTATTGTGATTCCTGGCGCTCCAATATCATTTAGAAAATATCTAACACAAATATGATACCATGTAGAAAATATCTAACACAACTTTGATACCATGTATAAATTATATATAAACTCTATACCAATTGATTCAATCCGATCATGTAATGTACTAAAACAAGATACTGAATCCTTCTACTATATTTGTAGAATATAAAACATGATTGCTCAATCACATGCAAGTAAGAGAAAGGAAATTATCAATCACACAACACAAGATGTATCTAGGGAAATAACATGCTCAAAACCCCTCTATCATATATTGTACATAGTCAAAGAATCATGAAACAATACAATGCTTTCTCACACCGATAAAATCCTACACTCTACTGATCTATTTATTCTTGCCAATCTTACAAATTACAGGGAGCCAACATAATGGTGACCATACTGGGGAGACATTGAGAAAACATAATACTATTATCAAAACTCAAATAGAAACCCAACCAAATACTTTGTGAATTAAGTATTTATTTCACAAATTGGTGTGTTTTTCAGCTATTATAAAACTTTCAACCTCTCTGCGTCTTGGGTCTAAGTTTTTGATTCTAGAAGAATTTGTTCTAGATCCCATCCTGACCCAAACCCTCCTACAATAGTTGACAATCCAGAGAAAATCCTAAGGAAAAATCTTAGATATAAAATTTCAACTATTAGCAAACCTATTCACAAGGCAAGTTCCCTACCTGAAAACCTTAAAAACTTGTAGGATATCCAATTTGACTCACACTTAGAAAAAATCTTGTTCAGGACTAGGTCCCAGAATTGGATAACCCAGATAATTTTGGACCCATCCACTTACATCAGATTCCTGTTGTAGAAGCCTCAACCCCCATTCATACACCCACTATTCACCTTCCTCCATTCAACCTTCCACCTCCTTTTGTCAACCCTCCACTTGTTAACCCATCTTTGGTTCCCCAACCACTAGTCATGGCAACCTGGTATGCCCCATTAGTACTACCATTACCTTTAGTGCCTCTACCACAGGACTATCAGTCCAAAATCCCCCTATTTGATGCAAGTAGTTCTACAACTGCTCAACAACATGTGGATAGAATGGAGGACTCTTTTGATCGGCAAGAAATAGATGATGAAATTGTTAAGAAAAGGATGTTTGCTCAAAGCTAAGGGGGAGAAGCGAGAAAATGGTTTAAAGGCCTAACCCCTAATAGTATACATGACCTCCCTGCTTTTCATCAACTATTCCTAAATAAATGGGAAGTCAAGAAAAATCCTCTCCAAGTCTTGTCAGAGTTTGAAAACATCAAGAGAAACGTTGGAGAGAGTGTCCAAGATTACTGCACTGGGCTCAATAGTGTATATAATGCCCTCACTCCTTACATGAAACCCCCACAAGGTTTAGCCCTAATGAAATTTTTAGATGGTTTTGACCCAGAGATGGCTTATCAATTAAGAGAGAGAGAGACCCTCCTACATTAGAAGACATGCAGAGGGGTGCAGTAAGTGTAGAAGCAAATATGATTTCGAAGAGGGCTAGAATGAAAAATGAAAATGAGTCACATACAAGGAAGAGGCTGTAGCTTCCACATTTGATATTAAGATTGATAACCTCGTTAGAACTATGGAGATGATGATGGAAAGAATCAACCTAAATGAGAGAGCTTTCCCCAAATAAAAACAAGCAGATCCTCAGAATAGAAACCAGAACCAAAACCAAAACTTTAGAAGAAACCCCCCTCAAATAAGGCAAAGGGAACATAGAGGACCTGACCAGCAAATCAGGCCTCGTTTCCAAGAAAACTATGCTAATGAGGATGAGGGGGTGATTGAAGAACTAGAAGAAAGTCAAATGAACTATAATGGGAGTTAATAATGAGGATATTGTTTTCCTCACTGAGGAAGAGCAAGGCATGTTTTCGCCAACTCAAATGGAAGAATAATGCCAAGAATATGAGGATTATAGACAAAGATTCAAAAATGCTATCATGGAAGTGCATATACATTATGACCTTAGAAGCAATAAAGTTCAAGACACTCCCAAGAGAAAGAACCCTGAAATTTCTGCTAGGAAGACCCCTGAAACTGATCCTAAAAATAGAGCAGAAAGTTCAACTCAAATGGTTAAAAGTTCTGATAAAAATAAAAACAAAAACGGCCTAGAAAGAAGCACTAGTAAATCAACTAGTAGCCCTAACAAAACTGATTCAGCTGATATCTCTAGTGCAAAGTAGCAATATGAAGTTGCTACAAAAACGATGTCTGATAAAACTAATTCAAATCTACCAAAAACCCAGACACCTTTTAGTATTGAGAATGAGATTGCTAAGATAAATATTTCCATACATCTCATTGAATTGGTAGGCCAAGATGTATATAGGTCCCAAGTTTTGAAAGCTTTAAACATAGGAGAAAATACTGATACTGTGAATTCGAATGATGATGAACCTGAACTTTTGTTTGGACCTGAAGTAGAAGGTAAATTCCAGGAGGGAGGTGTGCCCCCATTTTATGTCAGTTTGAATATTCATGATAAAATTCTCCATAATGCCATGCTAGATTCAAGAGCATCTCATAACCTCATGCCAAAGGTAATTATGGAGAAACTTGGTCTTGAGATAACTAGACCATACAAATACATGTACTCTTTTGACTCTAGTAGAGTTAAATGTCTAGGCCTGATCAAATATCTCTATGTTACTTTAGCACAAATACTGGCCAAAAGCCTAGTAATGGATATTGTAGTGGCTGACATTCCCCTTAAATATGGCATGCTTCTATCATGCTCATGGGGAGCCAAGCTTCAAGGCACCATCCAAATGGAAATGACCTATGCTACCATACTAGTCTTTATTCAACCAAGAAGATTATATAGGGAAACCCATATGAAATACATGGTGAGAAATCAAGAAAAGCCTGATAATTCCCCTCTCTAGTCTGTCCACTCAAACCTTGATTCATTTATCCTTTACAATGATAAAAATATTAATGAACAAGTAGTAGTCAATGAACAAAAAGATGAGAAAGAAGAAGAAAAGGAAGAACAATTAGACCAAATAGAAAAAGAACAACACAAATTTGAACTTGAACCTCTTTGGAGCATGAAATTTGATGGTTCTTGTGGTAAAACTGTATCGGGAGTAGGTGTTTGGGTACACAACACTAAGAATAACCATGTAGAGGGTCACTCCTACAAAATAAAATTTCAATGTACAAATAATATAGCAGAATATGAGGCCCTCCTTCTAGGATTTCAATTACTGAAGAAATTAGAAGCCAAAAGGATCTCTGTCCATGGGGATTTTGAGCTAGTCATTAGGAAAATTAAGGGAGAATATTCAACTAGACATCCTATATTAAGAGCTTACAGGAATGATGCCCTTGACCTCCTTAAAACATTCAAATAATATGACCTTGCCTCTATCCAAAGAAATCAAAATATCCTTGCCAATTGACTAGCATTTGCTGCTAGCACTTGTCAACAACCTCATGCTAATAAGAAATACACAATAAAGGTTAAATAAAGGCTAGCAGTCTATGATAATGTGAGATATTGACAAGTTTTTGAAGATGACCAACAGATTGAATATTTCTTGCAGTCCAAAAATGAGTTTGAAATTCTAGATTCAAACTTAAAACACGAAGAGGACTGCTCTACTGAGGAACAATCATGTGAAGAGAAGTTCCCTCATGATGCTGATATAAATCTGTTAGCAAAGGAAGACCCACATAGGAAAAAAATGTGTGAAGATCTAGAAAAAGAAGAGTTTGAAGTGCTGCAGTTCAGAGATAATACCTTGCCAAGAGGACTTGTACCTCTAGAGGAACTTTTTTATTTCAATGATGTTGCTAGAAAGCCAAATATGTAATCCATTGAAGAAAATGTAGAAAGTGAAATATAGGCAGTGAGCAGGAACCCAAAATGGTAAATTTGTCAAAGACACTGCCTGCACCTATAAAACAAAAATATATTGAGCTATTCAAATAATTTAGTGATTTGTTTTCCTGGAGCTATGAAGACTTGAAGTCATATGACACCGATATCATCCAACACAAAATTGCACTCAAAGAAAGACATAAGCCATTTAAACAGAAGCTGCGCAGAATAAATCCTGTCCAAATTCCACTGGTTGAGAAAGAGATAAAGAAAATGTATGATGCTGGGGTAATAGTCCCACTCAGGTACTCAGAGTGGGTTTCAAATCTTGTATCTGTGAGGAAAAAGACAAAAGAAATTAGGCTTTGCATTGACTTTAGAAATCTAAACAAAGCATCCTTGAAGGAAAACTACCCTTTACCAAAAATGGACCACATATTGCAAAGGGTAGTAGGCTCCAAAAGGATATCTCTGCTAGATGGTTTTTCAGGGTACAATCAGGTACTGGTACATCCAGATGATCAACACAAAATAGCTTTCACAACACCTCGGGGCACCTTCATGTTTGTAAAAATTCCTTTTAGGTTAATGAATGCTAGAGCTACTTTTCAAAGAGCAATGGATATTTATTTCTCAGAAATTTTTTTTTACTTCATTGTGATATATATTGATGATATAACGATATATTCGAAAACATATGAGGAACATCTAGCTCACCTAAGAAAGGTCTTTGAGAAATGCAGGAAGTATGGCCTGTCTTTGAATCCCAAGAAATCCTTATTTGGCCTTCAAGAAGGAAAGATTCTATGCCACATCATATCTGAAGGGGGGATCAAGATTGACCCAAATAGGATTGAGGGAATATTGCAAATTAGTCACCCAAGAAATATCAAAGAGCTACAATCTTTCATTGGAATTTTTTTTTTTTTAAGAAGGTTCATACCAAACCTTGCAGAACTCCTAAGAAACATCACTAACATGCTGAAAAGAGAGTCAAGATTCAAGTGGACCAGGGAAGCAAAGAAGTATTTTGACTTGGTGAAGCAAGCACTTACACAAACACCGGTTCTGGTCCGCCTTGACTTCACCAAAGAATTCTTTATATTTTCCTTTGCATCAGAACATACATTTGATGCTGTCTTATTGCAGAAAAACATAATGGGACAAGAGCAACCCATAACATTCTTCAGCCAAGATTTAAGAGATGCATATTTGAAATATAATATCATGGAAGAGCATGCTTTTTCCTTAATCAAATCACTAAAGGATTTCAAAGTCTACATTCTGCATTCACATGTCATTTCTTTGGTGCCTCATACAGTGGTTAAAGATATTCTAACACAAGATCCTGATGGAAAAAGAGGCAAATGGATTGCTGTGATCTTGGAGTATGATCTAGAAATCAAACCAACCAAATTAATGAAAGGAAAAGGACTGGCTAAACTAATGCCTAAAACAAATTTTCAAGCATTGGACATAAATATGATTCACTCACTAGATGAACAAGAGGAGCTGGCCACTCCACCTATTCAGGAAGCATTTCTGAATTCTCCCTGGTATGCAGATATATTGTATGTGCTTTTTAATTTAAATGCTCCTCCTGGTTTGTCCAAAACAAAGGCCAGATTTTTGAAACTAAAGGCTATAAATTTCTGCATTCTGGAAAAAGTTTTATATTGGAAAAATTCTGGTGGTGTATCGCTTAAATGTTTGGCTAAAGAAGATGCAGATAGGATTATGCATGAATTTCATGAAGGGGAATGTGGAGGCCACTTATATTGGAAAACCACTGTCAATAAAATCCTTAGGGTTGTTTTATATTGGCCTACCCTTTTCCAATAAATCCACAAAATGGTGATTACCTGTCATAAATGCCAAATTTTTGAGGGAAAAATAAAGCTGTTGCCTTTGCCATTACATCCAATCTCTGTTGAAGCTCCTTTTCAGCAATGTGGTCTAGATTTCATTGGAGAGATCCACCCTTCCTCCTCTGCCCAACATAATTGGATCCTAACTGAAACTGACTATTTTACTAAGTGGATAGAAGCCATTCATTCCAGGACTGCCACAGACTCAGTAATTATCCGATTTCTTGAAACCAACATTCTATCTAGATTTGGCTATCCTAGGAAGATCATTACTGATAATGCTGCTACTTTTAAATCCAAGAAAATGGTGGATTTTTTCCACAGATATCACATTACTTTGGGACATTTCAAAACTTATTACCCACAAGGTAATGGGCTGGCTGAATCCTCAAATAAAATTTTGGTGAACATCATTAAGAAGTTGCTAGAGGAAAATAAGAAATCATGGGACAACAAATTGGTACATGCACTATGGGCAAACAGGCTAAAAAATAAGAAGTCAATTTTTATGTCACCCTATTAGGTAGTGTATGGAATGGATGCAGTCTTCCCAACAACCTTGGGAGTGCCAGTAATGAAGCTCATTCAAGAGGTGCAGTCTGAAGAGAATTATATACAAAGAAGAATAAACTAAACTATTCGACTATAGCAAACCAGAGAAGGAGTATACAATAGGACATAGTTGGTGCAAGAAAACATCAAGAAAATCTTTGACAAAAGGACCAAAGAAAATGATTTCAACATTGGAGACAAAGTGCTGAAGTGGGATTCTAGAAGAGAGGACAAAGGAAAGCATGGAAAATTTGATAACCTATGTAAAGGTCCATTCATCATTCATTCTGCAAGGGGTAATAATGTGTTAGTCATCATTATTTTTACCTGTTATTGATGACTAGTTTCCTTAGCTGAGTTTTCTAGAAACTGATCTCAAAACTATCAATCTGTCATCTAGAAAACACCCCCAAATTTTTTTTTTCCTCCTACCCCTTCCTGTCAGTTTATGATGAGCACAAACCCTAGTTGTCAAGTCCTATCTGGTTCGGAAAAATAACCCTGTCTATAGTTGTCATAGCTGTAAATTATTTTCCATCATTTACCCTTGTTTCTCATGCCATTCGCTATCCAAAGATTGACAAAGTGTCTACAACTCAATCCCTAGTCATCTTGTCATATGAAAATATGATCATGCCAAAGAAAACACTCAGAATATGTGAAAGTTATCCTTAAGTTAGATAGTGGTGTTTAGGAATTTTTTCCTTGGCTAAGATATCCTAGGAAAAAAAGCCTCTGTCTAGTACCAGTCAGCCTTGAATTAGTTCCTATTCTGCAAAACAAGTCTTGATCCATCCATAGGTCGCACATGTTGAATCTTTGATTAAACTGAGAGGGGGGGGGTGACTCAGTTTAATACATGCAATAGCCTTTTAAATTTTCACCAGAGTTATTTACAGCTTTAATATGTGAACAATCTTATTTGCATCCAATATTAATTTATTGTGACACCATACTTAAGTTGAAAGCAGCAAGAAATTAAGCAGATTGAAATAATCACATCAACACATAAGAAGCACACATAGAGACAGCAGATGTAAGTGGAAACCCATAAAAGGAGAAAACCACATCTTATTATTGTTGTGATGCAAAGGCAAGCTCCAACTCCCTCTCACCACTGTTTTCTGTAGGCACCAACCTACAGGAGGCTCTATCCTCAATTCTGCAAGCTACAACTTGCAATGAAGCACCAACTCCCTTCAATTTTCTGCAGGCACCAACCTACAGGAGGCTCCAACCTCAGTCAGCTACAACTGACAGCTATCAAGCTTCAACTTGATAGGGAAGCTCCAACTTCCTCAATTTAACAAACTGAATGTTTGCTGATTCACCTCTGATATCAGCTCTGTTCTGTAGCTCCTCTTTCTGCTCTTCTTTTCTTGATCTTCTCTGCTTCACTCTTCTGTATTCTGCCTTCTCTTTCTTTACTCTTACCTCTGCTCCAAAAAAAAACACTCTCTCTGCATATCAAGATGATATTATTTATAGATTTCCTCACATGACTGTTTGTATTCTACTTGGAATTCGAAATGGAAAGTCATGTCTCTTTGCCTTCTGCCTTCTCACTCCTTTTATCATCTCACTCAGAAAAATGTAAGTGTAGGTGCTTATTTTAATATTACAGTGGGATTTTGTTTTCTTCCGGAGACTTGCCAATGCATCACAACAATATAAATCAATTAAAATATTACATTTAATTACAATGAGAGCTCCAGCTCAACTCATACAGTATTTTGGATCGCTGCGCATTTGTATTTTCTTTGACTGTGTCTGTCTTTTCTGTGACTGTGTTTTATCTCTTTTCAGCTCTGTTTTCTCTTCTGTCCTTTGCTGTAGTGTAAATGTTTCATACGTGTAACTGTGCCTTTTATATCAGTGTATTTTATATAAATATGTAACCGCTGACAATAAGTCTGGGAAAATTCCAGCCCTTTACACACAGCAAGTGTCTTGTTGATGTGGCTTAGTTCCGCAGGCCGTGGAACATACATATATTACATGTGTATTATTGATAATCGCCTTTGACGAGTTTGGTGTCTGGTCTACATACATATACTTGTTTATTTTAATATCATCGCAACCATCGATTTATATATATAACCCAACTTTCATTACACTAACGGTCTTTTAATATGCCTTTAAATCAACTCTCGGCATCCTTATATAAGGTTTTAACAAGAAACTGACGCTTCTATTATAATCAATGAATAATCTTGCTAAGACTTAACAAATGCTCTTTTGGGCCCACCTGACATGTTTTCCGATGCATTAGTTCTCCTCCGATTGCGATTGATCGCTCCTGCTCCGATTGCGATTAGAACACGGATGCGATTTGCACATATTAACTCCCGAATATAATAGGATCGGGTCCGCCACTTGATCGGAGCATATTACAAAGGACTTGCGATCAATCGGAAAGTTCCGATGCGATTAGCCGGAATTCAAATATATATAAACCATCGTTAATACACCCATCGGGTCCGGAACTTCAACCAAATGCAATCGGGGCGCATCATAGAAAAGTTCCGATTGCGATCAGAACACGGATGCGATTTGCATCTATTAGCTCCTGTTTATAACCGGATCGGGTCCGCTATTTCAATCGCAATCGCAACGCAACCTCTCGTTGCGATAACCACGTCTTTCTATCTCCCATTGTTTGTATCTAGGTCCAATTTATCAACTTCGTTTTATGCACTTCTACTTATTATAACATAATATATATGCTCAGACTTTGCATTAAAATGAGCTGCGCGGCATTTATGTAGATGAGGATATATATATATATGAGAGAGAGAGATATATATATATATATATATATATATATATATATATATATATATTTTCATTGGAGGAGGGTTTTATCTTAATAAGTTTGTGTTATATTTTATGTATAACGCCCGGCTTGGGGTATGATTCTCGGAATTATACATACGACTGTATCTGCCGGCTTGGGCGATTCTCGAAATTCTATAACGGCTCTGCTTTTGCCTCTGCCTCTGCTGCTCCTATCGCTCTGCCTCTGCCTCTATTGCTGAGATAACGGTTCTGCCTCTATTATATTCGTTTGCTTGAGCGCTGCCTCCTTTGCCATCAATGACAACATTTCCAACAGTCTCCCCCTTTGGCATTGATGGAAATCCACTTTCTCTGTTTGCTTTCTCTTTCTGTTTGCTTGCTCTTCCTCCTGTTGTTTGTTCTTCCTCCCCCTTTGACATCAATGGCAAAGGACGACGCCTCATCTCTCCGTATGGGCTCTGTCGTTGTACTTCCTTTTTCTGAGTTACGTTTAGGTCCTCTTCAGCTGAAATTGTACTATGCTGCTCCATAGTGATGTATGAAACTTGTTGAGAGAACGCTTTGGTTTTAATAGTTGTATCATGCTGCTCTGTTTCATATTTGTAGTGCTTGTAAGCCGATACCATATAGTGAGCCGATATCATGCTGCTCTGTTTTATATGCTGCTCTATACCATTGCTCTGTTTTATGATAATGCTGAATGCTTATAGTGTTGAATGCGTGCTAGAACTTGCTTCTGAATGAATACTGAATGCTTATACTGCTAATGCTGCCGAAAACTTATAATGCTGAATGCGTGCTAGAATTTGTTGCTTCTGAATGCCGATAATACTGTTAATGCTGATCCTGTGGACTTGTTTTATGCTTAACTTGCTGGCTGTTCTCCCCCTGGAATGATATCTTCGTTTTGTTCTCCCCTGAGACTGTACTTTCTCTTCATATTAGAGAATAGTATCTACAGATACTACCCCTAGTTTGTCTCTCAAGTATTCGAATGGTTCTCTGGCAAGTGGTTTGGTAAATATATCTGCTATCTGCTCTTTCGTTGATACATAGTCCAGTTTAACTATCTTCTGAGCCACTTGTTCTCGGAGAAAATGATACTTGATTGGTATATGTTTAGTTTTTGAATGAAGCACATGATTTTTAGATATACTTATAGCACTTGTATTATCACATTTGATTGAGATAGGTTCATTAATGCTTACCTTCATGTCTTGAAGTGTCTGCTTCATCCACATGACTTGTGTGCAACATGCTGCTGCTGCTATATATTCTGCTTCAGCTGTAGACAGAGAGATGGATGTTTGTTTCTTGCTTAGCCATGCCACCAGACTTTCTTCTAGATAGAATGCACGTCCACTTGTACTCTTCCTATCATCCACACAGCTGGCCCAATCTGCATCTGTGTATGCTGTCAAGGTGAAGCTTTTGCCTTTAGGATACCAAAGCCCATATTGTGCAGTTCCTTGTAGATATCTGAGTATTCTTTTTACTGCCAGAAGATGGTTTTGTTTAGGTGTTGCTTGATATCTTGCCACTAGTCCTACTGCTAGCATGATGTCTGGTCTTGAAGCTGTCAAGTACAGCAGGCTTCCTATCATGGATCTGTAGAGTTTTTGATCTACATCTGCAGACCTATCATCAGCACATAGCTTGCATCCCGTGATCATGGGGGTTGTCATTGGTTTGCAGTCCTCCATTTTGAATTTTTTCAGCATTTCTTTTAAGTATTTTTCTTGAGAAATGAATGTGCCTGTGTTATTTTGCTGAATTTGCAGTCCCAAGTAGAAACTGAGTTCTCCAATCATAGAAATTTCAAACTCTATTTTCATCTCATCAGCAAACCCTTTTGCTAGATCATCTTTGTTTCTTCCAAACATAATGTCATCAACATATACAACAACAATTAGGAGTTCATTTTCATGCGCTTTTATGTATAGATTGTTGTCTACTCCACCTCTCTTAAAACCCTGTTTTTGCAAATATTTTTCCAGTCTTGAGTACCAAGCACGAGGAGCCTGTTTCAGTCCATATAGGGCCTTCTTCAGTCTGCACACATAGTCTTCTTTGTCTGTCAATGAGAAGCCTTCTGGTTGTTCCATGTACACTTCCTCTTCTAGATCTCCATTAAGAAAAGCAGACTTTACATCCATTTGATATACCTTGAAGTCTTGATAGCATGCAAATGCCAGGAACATTCTGATAGCTTCCATTCTAGCTATAGGGGCAAATGTTTCATCATAATCAAGTCCTTCTATTTGTGAGTATCCTTTGCAGACCAGCCTAGCTTTATTCCTGATTACTTGTCCTTGCTCATTCATTTTGTTTTTGAATACCCACTTTGAACCAATGATATTTTTCTCAATAGGTCTAGGAACTAGTTCCCAGGTATTGTTCTTCTCAATTTGGTCCAATTCTTCATTCATTGCTTTTATCCAATACTTGTCCTTGTTGGCTTCTTCAAATTTCTTTGGCTCTATTTGTGATAACATGGATATGTATACTTCTTCTGTTTGTTCTGTTAGCTGCCTTCTTGTCTGGACTCCTGCTTTCTTGTCTCCTATGATCTGATCTTCAGGATGATTCTTCTGAGTGTATCTTGAGGGGGTTTTCGAGCTCAGCTCTGCATTATCTATTGTCTTGCTTGTTTCATCATCATCCTTGTCTTCCTCTTCATGGTTGTCTGATGGACTGTAGCAGTCTGTATTTCTTGTATTGTTTGGAAGTTCTTCATCAAATCTCACATCAACACTTTCAACTATCTTCCGAAGGATCTTGTTGTAGCACCTGTACCCTTTGCTTTTGGAAGCATATCCTAGAAAAATCCCTTCATCTGCTCTTGCATCAAATTTCCCAAGGTTTTCATCATTATTCTTTATGTAACACTTGCTATCAAAGACTCTGAAATGTTTTATTGAAGCTGGCTTTCCATGCCATAGTTCATATGGAGTTTTGTCACTGCTTGGCCTTAAGTGAGCTTTATTAAGGATATGTACTGCTGTGTGTACTGCTTCTGCCCAGAAGGTTTGAGCAATGTTATTCTCTTGCATCATAGCTCTGGCTATTTGTTGTACAGACCTGTTTTGTCTCTTTGCTACTCCATTCTGCTGAGG
Source organism: Pinus albicaulis (assembly GCA_034641835.2). Classification (NCBI taxonomy): domain Eukaryota; kingdom Viridiplantae; phylum Streptophyta; class Pinopsida; order Pinales; family Pinaceae; genus Pinus; species Pinus albicaulis. Next base: position 771,841,052 of record CM076583.1, on the reverse strand, counting down.
TGTCCCTGCAATAGTAAATCGTTGCTTTATTCCATGTTCATTACATAGGTCTGCAAAGTCATAATCTGTGAATTCTCCTCCTCTGCCTGATCTGATACATTTCAGCTTGCATCCAGTTTAATTTTCTGCTAATGCTCTGAATATCTTAAATTTTTCCAATGCTTCTGATTTATTTTTGAGAAAGGCAACCCATGTCATTCTGGAGAAGTCATCTATTATCAGCATAAAATAGGATTCTCCACTTGGTGTTCTAGTTCTAGCAGGTCCACACAGGTCCATGTGCACAAGCTGGAGTGGTCTTCTTGTTGACAAATCCTCTTTAGATTTAAAGGATGTGCGAGTCTGTTTCCCTAATTGACAAGATTTGCATATAGTACTTGAAGGCCTTTTTATTTCTGGCATATCCCTGACATCTTTCTTCTTGCTTAGTCTGATGATATGGTCAAAGCTGAGATGTCCCAATCTCCTATGCCACAACCATGACTCCTCAAGTTTGCTAAGATGGCAGGCTTCATCTTCCTCTTTCACTATGTATACATTGTTCTCTGTTCGAACACCTTTGAGCAGAGTCTTTCCTGTTGTGCTTGACCCGACTACACAATCTTGTGCTCTAAAAAGAACTTCACAGCCTTTGTCACACATCTGACTGACACTCAGTAAATTTTCTTTCAGTCCATCCACAAATAGTACCCTGGGCTTTTCGCCCTCGCCATTGTCTATGTCAGTTGGCTCGAGCTTTTTCCTGACATCTTTCCCATTTATCATTACCAAAAATAAATATCGCGTATTTCTCTTTTCACTGAAGAGTTATAAACCCCGCTTTCCGTTCGCCACAGTCAGTCCGCCCAGATTGTCCAAGTACCACTGGCTTTTCAGATCTTGAGCAGTTAGAGCCAGGTCACAGTTATTCACCTTCTTTATCCACCGGAGGCCCCCTTTTGAACATTTGATTATAGTTTTTGCAGAACTGTGAGCATGAACAAAATTGCTTTGACTCATAAACCTCCTTGAGGTATTGAACATCAGTCTTTGTCTATACTTTCTACATTCAATAATTTTATGGCCAAATTCCTTACAATAAAAACAATAACCATAGAAATTATTTGCATACCTGATGTAAGGTTGTTTTCTCCATTTGTTTTTTTGAGATAGCCTCTTCACTGTTTTCATCTTTTGCAGGTCTGAATTACTCTTCCTTGCATAACAATATGCAGCAATGTGTCCTGGCTTGTGGCAGACATAGCAGGTGGCATTCTTCATAGGAGGGAAGAATTTCCTCTGATGATTTCCAAATTTGATATACTTAGGGGCATATGATTCTTTTTCTGCCATCTTAGTATTCATTATATTCTTTGTTACTAGAGGTTTCTTCTTCTCTCTGTCTCTCTTATTGCAGATATCTTCTTTTGTAGGAATTATTTGAGCTACTTCCTCATCCTTCTTTGCTTTTACAAAAGTAATCTCTCTGTCAACCTTTTCTTTTCCTTTACTTGATTCACCTTCGTAGCCTATTCTAGTCTTTATCATAGGGGATCTTTGAGCAACCAAAATTTCATTCAACTTAATAGAGCTTGTTGTTTGAGAAGGGTATATAGAAACTTTCTGTTGAGCCTTTTCTAATTTCTTTCTCAGACATAGAATTTCTTCTTCCAGCTTCTCTTTTTCTCGAGATTTATCTTTAATTTGTTGAAGTAACATATCTTCTATCTTCTTGGCTTCTTCAAGCCTTACCTTCAGCAGCATGAGGACTTCTGAATTTTGTTCTTCTTTAACACATTTGAGGAGAATATCCTTTTGTTTTCTGCATTTTAACTTGAGTCTCTCAATCTCCTCCAGAGCACTTCTTAGCTCCCCCTCAAGATCGACTTCCCCTTCTTCTTCGTCTTCTAGCAAGAGTCCTTCAGGATCTTCTATGGCCATTAGTAAAAATTCAGAGGTTCCCTCTTCTCCTGAGGGTTCATCTGAGTCTTCAGATGTACTGCTGTCTTGCTGTGCATAGAAGGATTTCCTGCTGAATTTCTTTCCTTTCTGCCAATTCTTTGATGTGTCTTTCTCTGATTCTTGAGCTTGATTTCTTACTTTCTTGTGAGGACATTTAGCAGCATAATGTCCAACTCTTCCACAGTTAAAGCATTTGAAGGGAAGTTTACCTTTGTATCTACCTGAGCCTCTATCCAGTTTCTTGACAAATTTTGCTTCTTCTTCATCTGAACAAGAGCAAGGTTTCTTCCTTCTTCTTCTTCTTCTCATGAAAGGTCGTCTCGAATAACTAAGTTTTTCTGGAGCCTATTTCATAAAGGTTTGTTAGATTTTATAGGGTCAGTTCAAGGTCAAAGTTTCAAACCGTCACTTTATGTATCAGATACCTTGGGATTAAATCGATGGGAGTGATCTTAGGACCTGCAACAACTATACTTTCTCGTGGTATGGTTTCTCCAAGAGCTTTCAGACAGAAAGGTACTCCCTGCAATTTTTAGGTAGCTTCAACATCTTCATCATCATTCATTTTTAAGTTTTCAAACCTGGCTCTATATACTCAAGTTTGGCGCTTTTTACTGTCTCCTCATGTCTTCAAGAGACCATAGATTTTCGGGTGTATTTTGGTCAGCATTACTTTAATAAACTCGTCTTCAAATCCATTCAGATGCATATCTTGCTTTTGCATTAGCTACAAAGCTTTCTTTAGCTTCTTTCTCTGTATCAGTTGACTTCGGGGCATATCCTAATTGCACAGCAGCCCAGACTTCTACTCCTAGTGAAATTATGTATGTCTTCATTCTGATTTTCCAGAAAGCATAATTTTCACCAGTGAAGAAAGGGGCTTTATTGGTTGAGCATCCTTCTTTACTAGCCATCTTGGGAACCTAGGATCTCCTTTCAGTTGTTAGACTTGTACAAAGGAACCCGCTCTGATACCAATTGTTGAATCTTTGATTAAACTGAGAGGGGGGGGGTGAATCAGTTTAATACATGCATTGGCCTTTTAAATTTTCACCAGAGTTATTTACAACTTTAATACGTGAACAATCTTATTTGCAGCCAATATTAATTTATTGTGACACCATACTTCAGTTGAAAGCATCAAGAAATTAAGCAGATTGAAATAATCACATCAACACATAAGAAGCACACATAGAGACAGCAGATGTAAGTGGAAACCCATAAAGGGAGAAAACCACATCTTATTATTGTTGTGATGCAAAGGCAAGCTCCAACTCCCTCTCACCACTGTTTTCTGCAGGCACCAACCTACAGGAGGCTCTATCCTCAATTCTGCAAGTTACAACTTGCAAGGAAGCACCAACTCCCTTCAATTTTCTGCAGGCACCAACCTACAGGAGGCTCCAACCTCAGTCAGCTACAACTGACAGCTATCAAGCTTCAACTTGATAGGGAAGCTCCAACTTCCTCAATTTAACAAACTGAATGTTTGCTGATTTACCTCTGATATCAGCTCTGTTCTGTAGCTCCTCTTTCTACTCTTCTTTTCTTGATCTTCTCTGCTTCACTCTTCTGTATTCTGCCTTCTCTTTCTTTACTCTCACCTCTGCTCTCAAAAAAACTCACTCTGCATATCAAGATGATATTATTTATAGATTTCCTCACATGACTGCTTGTATTCTGCTTGGAATTCGAAATGGAAAGTCATGTCTCTTTGCCTTCTGCCTTCTCACTCCTTTTATCAGCTTACTCAGAAATTATAACTGTAGGTGTCAATTTTAACATTACAGTGGGAGTTTGTTTTCTCTCGGAGACTTGCCAATGCATCAAAAACAATAAAAACAACTAAAACATTACATTTAATTACAATGAGAGCTCCAGCTCAACTCATATAGCCTTTTGGATCGCTGCGCATTTGTCTTTTCTTTGACTGTGTCTGTCTTTTCTGTGACTGTGTTTTATCTCTTTTCAGCTCTGTTTGCTCTTCTGTCCTTTACCGTGGTGTAACTGTTGCATACGTGTAACTGTGCCTTTTATATCAGTGTATTTTATATAAATATGTAACCGCTGGCAATAAGTCTCGGCAAATTCCAGCCCTTTACACACAGCAAGTGTCTTGTTGATGTGGTGAGTTCCGCAGGACGGAACATACATATATTACAATTGTATTATATTGATAATCGCCCTCCCGTTACGCTGAGGCCCGTGGGTCTACATACCACACGGCTTATTTTAATATCATCACAACCATCGGTTTATATATATAACCCAACTTTCATTACACTAACGGTCTTTTAATATGCCTTTAAATCAACTCTCGGCATCCTTATATAAGGTTTTAACAAGAAACTTCCGCTTCTACTATAATCAATGAATAATCTTGATAATACTTAACAAATTCTCTTTCGGGCCCACCTGACATGTTTTCTGATGCATTGGTTCTCCTCCGATTGCGATTGATCGCTCCTGCTCCGATTGCGATTAGAACACGGATGTGATTTGCACATATTAACTCCCGAATATAATAGGATCGGGTCCGCCACTTGATCGGAGAATATTACAAAGGACTTGCGATCAATCGGAAAGTTCCGATGCGATTAGCCGGAATTCAAATATATATAAACCATCGTTAATACACCCATCGGGTCCGGAACTTCAACCAAATGCAATCGGGGCGCATCATAGAAAAGTTCCGATTGCGATCAGAACACGGATGCGATTTGCATCTATTAGCTCCTGTTTATAACCGGATCGGGTCCGCTATTTCAATCGCAATCGCAACTTTCTGTTGTGATGTTCCGCTGCCCTTGCGATCTCCGATTGCGATTGGGGAGGGGTCCCACCTTATCAACTTTGTTTTATGCGCTTCACTTATATAACATATTATATATGCCTTGGACCTTTGCACCATACGTAATGCGCAGCATTTATATGTAAGATGATGGATATATATATATATATATATTTGCCGCTGGAGTGAAGCGATTCCCGGAATAAGTTTTTGTTATATTATAAGTATAATGCTGGTTGGATTGTGCGATTCCCGGAATATGTTTATGTTATATTATATGTATAACGCCTGGCTTGGGGTATGATTCTCAGAATTATACATACGACTGTATCTGCCGGCTTGGGCGATTCTCGGAATTCTATAACGGCTCTGCTTTTGCCTCTGCCTCTGCTGCTCCTGTCGCTCTGCCTCTGCCTCTATTGCTGAGATAACGGTTCTACCTCTATTATATTCGTTTGCTTGAGCGCTGCCTCCTTTGCTTGAGCGCTGCCTCCTTTTCTTGAGCGCTGCCTCCTTTGCCATCAATGACAACATTTCTAACATCACACCACTAAGAGGTCGCTTTGTCTCATGTCAAAAGAAGTTCAACAAAAATCCAAATCAAGAAAAGAGAAGGTTTGTCACTATCTGAAGGAATATGCTTAGGTCATGGCAAAATCTCCATGAAACACCAAAAAGAGATCTCTAAGGTTCCAAAGCATCCATTTTTACATCTTTGCAGGGGTATAACTAAATGATGATCAATATGTAAAGGAGAACAAAGGGACAAATTCAAACAGATCTCTCAGGCGGAAGTGGTTTACCATCATCAAGGAAAGTAAAGTACAGTAAGTAAGAGTAGCAAGTGTACATGTTATAAATCCAAAAGCTGCCTCAAGAATAGAGATTACTCATCAAGTCAAAATGAATAACAAGAACTGAGAAATGCTGATCAACAGTACTGTATAATCTTCCGAAGAGCATCATCATGTAGGGCATGAGAAGACAGTTGCTTCTTATGCTACCTTGAGCCCAGGATGTGAACATTAATCAAAGAAACTTTCAAGGTACCCTGACAACATAGTCAAGGGAAAGGACAGTTCAATAATACCTATCAGCAGACACTCTCCATGTACAAATCACATTCCTTCTGGTTTTGTGTTCACAGTGATATTTTACAAAAGGATATATACATCTCAAACAAAACCTCATAAAGTAAGAGGACATGATTTCCAAGTGATTTTTCCAAAATAATGAAATGTCAAATTCCACTTTGTTCCCTATTGGAAATTTTCAAAAAAACACAGTGATAGCCTCCTTCATGAAAAGCAGATGGTTAGAAATCACAATAAATATGGCTTCCTTCATAAACAAGCAGAGGGCCAACATGTTTTTAAGTGATTTCAGAAGTTGTTTTGCGCCACCTCCTCCAAATATGAACAAAGAATGCATGGCAGGGTTTGAAATGTTGTTTCTGATAAAGTCTCTGTTGGTAAAACCTATGTTGAGGAACAGTGGTGAAAATAAATGAGAGTTCATAGGTTGAATAACCTATTTCATATAACGAGCAAGAGATTGGCATAATGGTGTTAACAAGCCTCTGTTTTTCTTTTTATAAAAGCCTCCTTCAAAGTATAATCCAAGGTTGGAGTTTTTAAATAAGAGCAAACTCATCTAAAAATGGCCAAGGAGGTAGAACTGAGCTAGGTTCAAAGTGATTTCTGCAATTGACATGAAGAAACAGTCCACCCAGATGATGTGTATGAAAAGGGCATTCCCGTTTTGAAACAGATCCCTTATGGTTTATAAAAAATACTTCCTCCAAGTGATGAATGAAAGGAGAGCGCCGAAGGTTACTTCCAGCTCAGTTAATTGACATAGGGCACATTGTAAGAGGGTGAAACTTTCACTGTTTGTAGGCCTCCTTCACAACAACAAAGGACCAGCTCTCCAAAATATTTTCACCATGAAGCAGCTCATTTGAAGGGTTAAAAGGTGTGATGAAGCCATATTTCACTTTCAGTCAAAGGGTGCCTCCATCAAATGATAAAAGACAAAGTTTTAAAAGACACATGAAATTTACATTTTGAAATGTTTTTAATCAGAGGATAAAGACCTTCATCACTTCATAAAAAAATGGATACATAAGGGTTTCGAAGGCTGCAGTGTTAGTATTTTTATAAGCCTCTTCAAAAATATACAGGGTCACAATTTTGAAATCAATGAGGTTTTATGGTTTGCAGGACCTCCATCAGCAGATAAGTAGAAGGCCCCATGATAGGTCTAAAGGGTCATTGAAAAGGCTGCAACAATGTTTTTTGAGATAACCTCCTTTGTAGATAAATCAAAGAATAGCACAGTTCTATAAATTCCCTTTCATCACAAATGTTGTGACAAACAAAGTGTTAAAACAAATCATCAAGGTTAAAAGGTTTTGCAGTGGCAACAAAGCTAAAGGGCATTAGCTCTTTTTCAAAAGTATTCATTCAAAAAGCCAAAACAAATATTATGTTCCAATTCTAATGCCCATGCAACAAATTCAATTTGTTTTAAAAAACAAATGATAAAGGGGGTAAATTCTTTTTTTGAAATTTGGTGAGGGATGGAATGAAGGCCTAAACCCTCCTACACTATAATAGCATGAAACCAACACTTCTTTACCATTTTCCAACACCATGGGCAAGAGAAAAAAAAATCAAACAAGTTTTTGAAAGCGTTGTTGGGCTTTGATCCATGCACGGAGCGCCTGTAACTTAGCGCGGCGCACCTGTAAGCGCCCACAAAAAGACTTTTCATAGAGGCGCGACACGCCTGTAGACGTGCGCGGCACGCCTGTGCCTGGCGCCCAGGGCCGACCCTACAGGTCAAACACGGCACGTTTTCCTGTTCAGACCCACCGGGCAATTAACCAACTCTAAACGTGGTCCTACCCGCACTAGCCCATGCTGCAAAAAACCCTCAAAGGTGCAAAGATCAAATTTTTACTCAACACACTTATCCTCCAAACACAGCTGAACACATTTTGTAAGGTATTTATGCCTCTAAGTACATTTTTTGTTATGATAAAGAGAGAGGAAGTCTGTCTTCATAAGTAAAAGAGAAATCTGTTTGCACATTTGTGAAAAGGAACACAGTCAGATAAGTGGTTTTATTTTCATCAAGAAAACCTTGTTTGCCTTTATGAGAAACAGTGATCATTAAAGAGGGACAGAGTTTGTTTAGAAGGCCTTTTAATCAATGACAGGGAGACTACTATTTTGATAAAACAAAATGATCTTCCTCCAAAAAGGATTGTCTTGCTAGCCTTAATAAAACAGTGATCATCAAAGAGAAACAATGACTACTCAAGGGAAAAAAATAGTGTTTTTCAGGGGTTCCCTCTTTGATTAAAAACAGAGAAAAGGCAGTAATTAAGGGGAGAAGAGTTCTAGTGTCAAAGAAAAAATGGAAACTTGTCTTCATAAACCTCAAATAGATTTTATTAAAATCCTTTTTCTCATAACAAATTTCATAAGAAGGGAGCTTGTTTTCACTTAACAAAACTTGTTTGCCAACTAAGGACAAACTCAATCTTGCAAGGAGGAAAAGGTGTTTTGATTGAGGGCATTTTTCAGTGATCATTTAAACAGTTCGCCTTGGTGAGCTAGTGAAGGGTATCAGAAGCAAAAATGCCTCCAAAGAAGGACAATAGGAGTGGGTATCACAATAGGTATGAGCCTATTTCAACTCA